>LR738712.1:696521235-696645966 GCA_902687465.1 Secale cereale | reverse complement strand
ATGAGGCGGGAAGAATTTTAAGGCTGATGCACTCGTCTAAAAAAAATGTGGCACTGGTCGGCCCAGACTAGGCCGACGGGCACTGGTCGGCCAGGTCGAGGCCGACGGGCACTGGTCGGCCAGGTCGAGGCCGACGGGCCCCTGGTCGGCCAGGTCGAGGCCGACGGGCCCCTGGTCGGCCAGGTCGAGGCCGACGGGCCCCTGGTCGGCCCAGCCGAGGCCGACGGCTGGCTGGTCGGCCTAGTCGTGGCCGAGAGGCCGCCTTTCGGCCCAATTAAGACCGACAGGGTCATAGATTTGGTTTTTTTGCAAACAGCCACACATTTCTCAAAATTCGTATAAATTTAGGCACAGTTTTGAATCTTGCTATATTGAAATATTGCTATTTGAATTATGAATATAACTCCAATATTGATGCGTTTATTGAGAAAGTCTTCGTTGTCCAAGAAGAGACTAATATTTTGCAGGAAACTATGGAAGAAGAAACTGATGACATTGTGAGCTCATTAGATGAAAAAGATGACGAGGAGAGCGAAGAACAAAAGGAGGAAGAGCGGATTAGCTACCCGTGCCCATCTTCTAATGAGAGTAACTCTTCAACTCATACATTGTTTAATTTCCCTTCGTGCTAACCGAAGGATGAATGCTATGATGATTGTTATGATCCCGTTGATTCTTTTGAAATATCCCTTTTTGATGATGCTTGCTATGCTTGTGGCCAAGATGCCAATATGAATTGTGCTTATGGAGATGAACTTTCTATAGTACCTTATGTTAAACATGAGATTGTTGCTATTGCACCCATGCATGATAGTCCTATTATCTTTTTGAATTCTCCAAACTACACTATATCGGAGAAGTTTGCACTTATTAAGGATTATACTGATGGGTTGCCTTTTTCTGTTACACATGATGATTTTGATGAATATAATATGCATGTGCTTGCTGCTCCTACTTGCAACTATTATTAGAGAGGAACTATATCTCCGCCTCTCTATGTTTCCAACACGATAAAATTGCAAGAAACTGATTATACTATGCATTGGCCTTTACTTGATGTGCATGAATTGTTCTTTTATGACATGCCGATGCATAGGAAGAGAATTAGACTTTGTTGTTGTATGACACATATCACTTTGTGCTCACTACTAAATGAGAAATCATTGTTATTTAAAATTGCCTTTGATATACCTTGGGATCCAGGTGGATCCATCACTTGAGCACTATATGCCTAGCTTAATGGCTTTAAAGAAAGCGCTGCCATGGAAACAACCCGGAAGTTTTAGAGAGTCATTTATTTCTGTTGTGTGTTTTTATAAAGTATAAAAACAAAAATAAAATAAAGAGGGGAACTGAAAACTTTTCAAAAAGAAAAGTGAAAGTGATATAGACGAGCATTGTGAAAGTGGGGGACGTCCTTGAACTTTGTTCATGCCCATGGAAACTTTGTGAATCTTAATTACAGAAACTTTTCAACAAAAATAATTATCCCCTTGTAAAATTCCATTGTATAATAAAAATAATGTGCCAAGGTTTGCCTTTAGGATGTTTACAATGCTTGTTGGTTTGTGCGGTGCAGAACAGAAACTTTGGCTGTAGTGCGCGATTTTACATTTTTTTGCTGGAACATCAAATGGTTCTGAAACTTTTTGCACTATCTTTCTATACAAATTTTTTATTTGTCCTAATTTTGGAAGAATTTTTCAAGTATCAAAACTATGGTGAATGTTCAGATTATTACAGACTGTTCTGTTTTAGACAGATTCGGCTTTTGATGCACAGTTTGCTTGTTTTGATGAAACTATCAATTTCTATCAGTGGATTAAGCCATGGAAAAGTTATATTACAGTAGATACAATGCAAAAACAAAATATGAATTGATTTTCAACAGTACTTAGAGTAGTGATTTGCTTTATTATACTAACGGATCTTACCGAGTTTTTTGTTGAAGTTTTGTGTGGATGAAGTGTTCGAAGATCGAGGAGGTCTCGATGTGAGGAGAAGAAGGAGAGGCAAGAGCTCAAGCTTGGGGATGCCCAAGGTACCCCAAGTAAATATTCAAGGAGACTCAAGCGTTTAAGCTTGGGGATGCCCCGGAAGGCATCCCATCTTTCTTCACCAAGTATCGGTATGTTTTCGGATTCATTTCGTTCACATGATATGCGTAAACTCTTGGAGCGTCCTGTGATTTTTCTTTTTATTTTAATAAATGCACCATGCTGGTATGAGATAGTCCTTGGTTGATTTATAGAATGCTCTTTGCACTTCACTTATATCTTTTGAGTATGGCTTTATAGAATGCTTCATGTGCTTCACTTATATCATTTGAAGTTTGGATTGTCTGTTTCTCTTCACATAGAAAACCACCATTTGTAGAATGCTCTTTTGCTTCACTTATAATTGTTAGAGCACAGACATAACTTTTGTAGAAAGAATTGAAACTCTCTTGCTTCACTTATATCTATTTAGAGAGTTGACAGGAATTGGCCATTCACATGGTTAGTCATAAAATCCTACATAAACTTGTGGATCGCTGAATATGATATGTTTGATTCCTTGCAATAGTTTTGCGATATAGAGATGCTAATATGTGGGAGGAACTAGTGAATGATTATGGTTTAGTAAAAATATTGGTGTTAAGGTTTGTGATTCCTGAAGCATGCATGTATGGTCTCCTAACTATGTAACCAAATTGGCGAGCATTGTATTTTGATTGTTTATCTTTGCGTGAAGGTCGGGGGCGCGCGATGGTTAACTCCTACCAACCTCCCCCCTAGGAGCATGCGTCGTAGTAGTTTTGCTTCGAGGGCTAATAGATTTTTTGCAATAAGTATGTGAGTTCTTTATGACTAATGTTGAGTCCATGGATATTACGCACTCTCACCCTTCCACCATTGCTAGCCTCTCTTGTACCGCGCAACTTTCGCCGGTACCATACACCCACCATATACCTTCCTCAAAACAGCCACCATACCTACCTAGTATGGCATTTCCATAGCCATTCCGAGATATATTGCCATGTAACTCCACCGTTTCATTTATTATGACACGCACCATCATTGTCATATTGCCTTGCATGATGTTTCCATGGCTTGTCTGTTTTTTTATGTCATTGCTACGCTAGATCATTGCACATCCCAGTACACCGCCGGAGGCATTCATATAGAGTCATATTTTTGTTCTAGTATCGAGTAGTAATATCGAGTTGTACGACCTGGTGGTGGTGGTGCTGGTGGTTGCACGTAGTTCTGATTTTGGTCAACCTCATCCTCGTAATGGTCCTCCACCTCTGCAGTAGCAGCAGGAGCTACAGAAACATCAACAGCGGCACCAGAAGTTTGACCAGGCTCAAGGGGAACGCGATGTGCTCGTCCCACTTGACTTGGAAGGCGATGTTGTTGTTGTTGTAGAGGTGCGACAGCTGCAGCGGCCGGTGGTGGTGGAAAACGCGAAAGCAATTCAGCAAACTTGTTATCGAGCTTTGTTTCAAACGTCTTCTCCATGCCATCTATCTTCTCCATGGCCTCTTCAAATCTGCTTAGCACATCTTGCACCTGTCCACTCATCATTTGCTGAAACTTATCATGAAGCTCCTTGTTCATCAAGTTCTCCCAATCAGTCTCGTCGGCTTGTGATCCTGGCATGGTTAGCAGCAATAGAAACACACAAGAATATGATCCTACAGACTACTAACAAGTGGTGGTGGTGGCGGGTGTCACAAATCCGTCAAGCAAATCTCAAATTCTTACCAGTTCTTACCCAGCAGCAGGCGGTGATCGGCAACCGATGTAGTCAAAACTCTCAAAGCTTGGATAGAGCGATTACCAAGGAGAGTCAAACGCAAGATGTAGATTTATGTGGTGCTGGGAAGGCTTATAATATGGTAGCAAAAAGGATCAGCAATAATCAATTCAGAGATGCAAAGTTGAATAAACGCTCAACGACGGTACAGTGCTCGTCCTAGGCTAGACAGTACTAGAGACGCGAGCCTAGAACACTAACAAAATCACGGCGCTGCACCTAATCAAGGGGAAAGCACACTCTGAATATTTTTTTCGCCTCTTTTTTTTGCGCTCTTTTTTTTTTGCGCTCCTTTTTTTTGCCGAAAATCACTATAATGGCGAGTGTCTCAAAACTCTTCCCAAGTCAAACTAAGATGATAGGCACAAAAAAAATTGACGATTTTTTTTTTCGGAATCAGGGCAGCGACGACGAAAAAGTGCGGTAAAAAAACAGTATGATGGCACGGGTCTCAAAAAACTCAGAAAAGCCTATAAATATGATAGGGAAAAAATATTTTCTCCTGTCGATTTTTTTTCCGAGACCTACGCAGTCAAGGAAACACGAATCCGAAACCTAGATGGATCTCGAGAACGAACCTAATATGAAAAGAACTCGGATTGGTAGTGGATATATGGTGGTAGGATATGGCAGCGGTTGTAGGATATGGCAGCGGTGGTGGTATGTGGTCGCGGTGGTGGGATATGGCTGCGGCGGTGGTATGGCAGCAGCGATGAATATGGTGCAGCGGCGGCGTGACAAACTGTGAACAGAACTCGAAACTCTAAAGAACTACTCCCTCCGTTCAGAATTACTTGTCGCAGAAATGGATGTATCTAGACGTATTTTAGTTCTAGATACATCCATTTTCGAGACAAGTAATTCCGAACGGAGGGAGTAGATGCTAAGACCAGCAACTCAACATGACGAGGCAACAGCAAATTCAACTAAGCAAACACGGAAAAGATTATGCAATGGCTCAGACTGGTTCAGATATGATGAACCAACCCTAAAAAAAATTGGCTTTTTCGTGGACTATAGGTATGAAGAACAGACTCGATCTAATCTACGAAAAACTGTAAAATCTCACCGAGCAACCTAGAAATCTAATACCACTTGATAGAGGCAAAAGTGTCCCATCTTTCGATGAGATGGTGGTTATCGTTTTGGAGGAAGTCGACTTTGACGATCCGACTACGAACGTGCGAGGACGTCGCGCCTTAGCAATCGCTAAATCAACTCCGAGAGGTTATTGACCACGCCGTAGCACGATCAACCTGACCACGAAGGTCTGTTTCCTGCAGGCAAACGAAGAACAAGCAAGAAACTGAGATTGCAATCTGTATATTGCGAATTCAAGAGGAAAGCTTAATTAATCAAGTGGGGTTCTGTGACGTCTTTGTCTGGTCGTTGAACACAAACGAAGTACGCGAAGTTGCAGCTATGGCGAACTTTAATCTAAACAAAACCCAAAGTCTAAACGACGCCCTAAGGGCTGTATATATGGAGGAAGAGGGGGTAGCATGTTCCTTTATCCTAACAGGGAAAGGTGGTTTTTCAATATAAGCAGTTGGAACAACTGGATCAACATTATAAACTATAGTTTCTTCCTTAGCTAGTACCGGTTCTTTAATTTCTTCTTTAATAGGTGGGTGATATTTAAACCACTTCTCTTTAGGGAGATCAACATGAGTACAAATGATTCACAAAATGAGGCTACTATCTCAGAGTCAAGTCCATATTTAGTGCTAAACTTTTGAAAAGCATCGGTATCCATAAAAGATTTAACACAATCATACTTAAGCTTAATACATGACTCTTTACCTTCGTCGAGTTCCCAATCCTCAGAGTTGCGTTTAATTATTTCCAAAATATCCCATCAGAATAGTTTTCTTCATAAAAGAACCAGAACAAGAAGTATCAAGCATGGCTTGATCATTACGAGAAAGCCGAGCATAAAAATTCTGAATAATAATTTCTCTTGAGAGCTCATGATTGGGGCATGAATATAACATTGACTTAAGCCTCCCCCAAGCTAGAGCGATACTTTCTCCTTCACGAGGCCAAAAATTATATATATAATTCCGATCATGATGAACTAGATGCATAGGATATATTTTTTTGGTGAAACTCCAATTTCAATCGGTTCCAGTTCCAAGATCCAATATCATCGCATAGCCTATACCATGCTAATGCTTTTCCCTTCAAAGATAAAGGAAAAACCTTTTTCATAACTTTATCTCCGGGTAGACCTCCAAGCTTAAACAATCCACAAATTTGTTCCACATATATCAAGTGCATATCATGATGTTTGGTTTTGCCTCCTGAATAAGGATTAGCTAGCAGTTGTTCTATCATACCCGAAGGAATTTCATATTCAATATTTTCATTAGGTGTAGCGGGTTGAGGGGTAGCTAATTGTGGTTCCGGTCAAGGTGAAGATACCCCGGACAAACCCCTCGAAGGATTGTTCTCCATAGTAATAAGTGACAATAAATTTCAGCATACTATATGAATGTTTCCTTACAAATTTCCACTTACCAAAAGCGCTTCACTCCTCGGCAACGGCGCCAGAAAATAGCCTTGATGACCCACAAGTATTGGGGATCAATTGTAGCTATTTTCGATAAGTAAGAGTGTCGAACCCAATGAGGAGCAGAAGGAAATGACAAGTGTTCTTCAGTAAGCTAATGTCTGCAAGTGCTGAAATTGTAAGTAACAGAGTAGTTTGATAGCAAGATAATTTTGTAACGAGCAAGTAACGATAGTATTAGGAAAAGTGTAGCAAGGTAGCCCAATCCTTTTGAGCCAAAGGATAGGCCAAGACGGTTTCTTATAGTAAGCGAATCGTTCTTGAGGGTACACGGAAATTTCATCTAGTCACTTTCATCATGTTTGTTCGATTCGTATTCGCTAATTTGATAATTTGGTATGTGAGTGGATTGGTGCTTAGGTGATGTTCTTACTTGAACAAACCTCCTACTTATGATTAACCCTCCCGCAAGCATCTGCAACTATGAGAAAAGTATTAAGAATAAATTCTACCCATAGCATTAAACTTTTGGATCCAATCGGTCCCTTACGGAGTAGCGCATAAACTGGGGTTTAAGCTTCTGTCACTCTCGCAACCCATCATCTAATTACTACTCCACAATGCATTACCTTAGGCACAAATATGATGGAGTGTCATGTAGTCGACGTTCACATGACACCACTAAGGGAATCACAACATACATACTATCAAAATATCGAACACATATCAAATTCACATGATTACTTGCAACATGATTTCTCCCGTGACCTCAAGAAAATAGGCAACTACTCACAAATGATAAACATGCTCAAGATCAGAGGGGTATTAAATAGCATATTGGATCTGAACATATAATCTTCCACCAAATAAACCATATAGCAATCAACTACAAGATGTAATAAACACTACTAGTAACCCACAAGCACCAATCTATAGTTTCGGTAACAAGATTGAACACAAGAGATGAACTACGGTTTGAGATGAGATGGTGTTGTTGAAGATGTTGATGGAGATAGCCCTCCCAAGATGGGAGAGTTGCTGGTGATGATGATGACGATGATTTCCCCCTCCGGGAGGGAAGTTCCCCCGGCGGAATCGCTTCGCCGGAGGGCAAAAGTGCTCCTGCCCAAGTTCCGCCTCAAGATTCTCCTTATTTTTTCTAGGTCGGAATGGCTTATATACCAAAAGATGGGCACCGGAGGTGGGCCTGGGTGAGCACAACCCACCAGGGCGCGCCCAGGTGGGTTGTGCCCACCTGGTGGGCCTCCTCTAGTACTTATTTTCTCCAATATTCTTCAAATATTCCATAAAAATTCTCCGTGAAGTTTCAGCTTGTTTGGAGTTGTGCAGAATAGGTGGCCTGACGTAGCTTTTTCAGGTCCAGATTTCCAGCTACCGAAATTCTCCCCCTTGGTGCATACCTTGAGAGAAAAGGCATTAGAATTACTCCAAAAAGCATTATTATACATAATAACAACATAAATAACAGCAAGAAAACATGATGCAAAATGGATGTATCGGGATGACCTAACACAATGTTAAGCGTTATAGACGGAATGGGGAAATATCCGGGAATACTTTCCTGGCTCCAGGCTTTTATCGGACAAACAAACCGGAAGGGAAGTTTTCATGTTTGAAGTGTTGGAGGGGTCTAACAAGTATGTGGATGGCATACTCGGATTCGTCATATTTTTCTGATCATTTTTCATATAAATTATTTTCATCCGAGGTACGAATTATTTATTATAATTTTCAAAGTTTTAAACATTTTTCAAAATTTAATGAAATTCAAAAATAAAGTGAAATTGCTAGGTGCACCCAGCTGTGCACACAGAAGTTGACTGGTGGGCCCGACCAGCTGAGTCAGCGATCAATAGTTGACCTGTTGACCGATCAACTGGGATCCATTTGTCAGTGGTTGGGACTGCCCAGTCAGCACAGTTGGCTAGGTCACCCCAGTCAACTAGCCCGGCCTAACCCACTAGTCAGTGACCAAGTGAGGGCCACGTGGTGGGCCAGGTCAACACCGGCGACCGAAGTAATGCCGGCGACCAGATTCCACGGCGGCGCGCACGGGAGCTCGTCGGAATTTCGCTACGATGGCTCAAATCGAGCGCGGTAAGTTGCAGGTAGTTGACGCTTGCGCGCATCCGATGGATGAGCGGGAGGTCGCGGGGTGGTCGGATGTGATGGCATGGCTTATTAGAGATGATAGACTACTCATATCAATAAGGAATTCCTTCTTTTCCGGAAGCCCATTCGGACATAACTCCAAAGTTAAGCGTGCTCAGCTTGGAGTAATTTCAGGATGGGTGACCGACCGGGAAGTTGCTCCCGAGTGTGCACGAGTGAGGACAAAGTGCGCATAAATGATTAGTATTGATATGTGGGGCCAGTCTAGATCCCGCTAGGAGTAACGACCATCGGCAGGTGTGTCCGGGGCGTTACAAGTTGGTATCAGAGTCGAGTTTTCCGGAAGCCCATTCGGACAGAACTCCAAAGTTAAGTGTGCTCATCTTGGAGTAATTTCAAGATGGGTGACCGGCCCGGAAGTTGCTCCCGAGTGCGCATGAGTGAGGACAAAGTGCGCAGAAAAGACTAGTATTGATATGTGGGGCCAGTCTAGATCCCGCCAGGAGTAACGACCGCCGGCGGGTGTGTCCGGGGCGTTACATCGGAGGTGAGCGCACGGTGGAGCTAATCGGTGGCCGGAGTTTGGGTTTGGTCGGCACGAGGCTCTGGGGCACCAATGGCTCAGCTAGAGGCTGCTCTGGGCTATTGCAAGTGCACTGAGAATGATTCCACGCTCGGACCCGAGTAGCTGCTACTGGGGCTACGGTGGTGGCAAGCGTGGCGGCAGTGAGCTCTCGGGGATGACGGCAAAGCTAGCCAGAGATCGAGCGCGGGCACGAGAGTAGAGGGGAAATGAAGAATAGCTCACGGCGAGTTCGGCGGAGGGGTCGGCTTGCTCGAGGACGTCCGGTGGCCGACAAATCGACAACCGATCAAGGTGGCCGAAGGTTGAAGACGATGGGCGTGGCGACAAACCAGAGCTCCTGGGCTGGACTGGCTCAGTGGAGAGCTTCACAGCATCGACACGATGCGCGGGGCCAGTCTAGATCCCGCCATGAGTAACTACCATCGGCGGGTGTGTCCGGGGCGTTACATCGGAGGTGAGCGCACGGTGCAGCTAATCGACGGCCGGACTTTGGGTTTGGTCAGCGCAAGGCTCTGGGACACCATTGGCTCAGCTGGAGGCCGCCCGGGCTATTGCAAGTGCACTGAGAATGATTCCATGCTCGGACACGAGCATCTGCTGCTGGGGCTACGGCGGTGGCAAGCGTGGTGGCAGTGAGCTCTCGGGGATGACGACAACGCTGGCCAGAGATCGAGCATGGGCACGAGAGTAGAGGGGGATGAATAATAGCTCACGGCGAGTTCGGCAGAGGGGTCGGCTTGCTCGAGGACATCCGGTGGCAGACGAATCGACAACAACGATCAAGGTGGCCGAAGGTTGAAGACGACGGGTGTGGCGACGAACCAGAGCTCCTGGGTTTGACTGGCTCAGTGGAGAGCTTCACAACGTCGACACGATGCACGCGGACATATTGAGGGGACGAGGAGGTGACAGTGTTCGTGGGTTTTCACACGCGCATGGCCATGGCTGCTTCGGTCTAGGTGGGGTAGGCGAGAGAGGGGGGAATAGCGTGCTAGGGTTCGCCACTATGCTCGCGGGGGATCTTATCATCGCGGGAAGGTACTGGATGCTCGGCGTGTGGCGATCCGCGTGTGTGTGGCCGCGCGCACGCCACGCCATGGCTTCGGCCACTCCCAAGCCGGGAGGTGGACGAAAGGTTGGCTGGCCTCGGCCAGGCCGCACTGTAGCCCTCTTAAGCCCAGTCCGACAGTAAGTTTCTAGTCCTTTTTCTTTTTCTTTTTCTGTTTCTTCTTTTCTTTGATGTTTTGCATTTAATTTTTATATCAAAATGAATGTGTTTGAATATTAAATTTGGCACATAAATACTAGGTTATATATTGAGTTAGCACACAAAGCTTCAATTTATTTTGCATTGTTTAATTTTTTTCAATAGAAATGGTTAATTTAAATGCTATTGGTGCACCGTTCTAATTCCTAGGGGCATTTTGGTAATTTATTTGATGTCGTTTTCCGCAACATAATTACTTAGAGAATATTTTCAATATTATGAACTATTTTGTTTGCATAACTGAAGATGTAAATATTTGACTTGCAATTTAAATTTGAATTTGACTTTGATTTTTATCAAGTGGCAATTTGGCTTAGTAAAACATGATGACATGGCATCATTAGCATGTGATCATTGCAGCATGACATCGAGGGTGTTACACCCGTGCTCTAGCGTTGCGGGAGAGGGCGACGTGTTTTCGTGCCTGCTCCTTGCGCCACTCCTCCACCGACGGGTGAAGAGAGCAGCTCCCGGCCTCATTGTCGTTGCGGTGCTCGCGTAGTGGATCACCGCCGCAGTCGCTGAACCGCCATCGGCCACCCCTTCTACCACTCGCGCACAACATCGGGTCTCGCTTCTGGTGGCTACGCGCGCCGTAAAAGGCTGCTGGATGTGAGTGATTTGTTGCCAGAGGAACGGGGATTTGCGGCGGAGGCGGTAGGGGAAATGAAGGGAGCAAACTCTAAAAATCCGCCGACTCCGATATATACTGCGGATTCGAGGGTGATTTACGGGTCTCTCATAATTTTAGTATGGACCTGGTCGTTTTTACCGAACCTGATCGGGCCGAATTATTTTGCACTCATCGTAAATCCGCCGGAAAAACACGACCCAACGAGTTTTTATGTGATTTGCTAGAGATGCTCTTATACGACTCCATATGGCCGCTTGGTTAGGGGAACTTCTGGGCGGCACTGCATGGGTGCTCGGACTTCCAACGCGGCACCGCCATGGACATAAATCGATGGGAAATCTGCACAAGCTAATTCAGCATCCTCTTAGAGCAAGTCTAATAAGGCCTAGTCAATAGGCTATAAGTCTTGCCATGTCATTAGAATCCTACTTGGAGGAGTGAGAAGAGAGGAGAGAGAGTGAAGTGGGCTCTTATTCTACAGCTCGGCTATAGCACATGGATCAAAAAAAATTAGTATGCATGCAACTCTCTTCCAATCATATACATTACGCATACCAATATTAAATGCTTAGAGCCAATCTAAAAGCCAACCTATTATAGCAAGTACAATAAAGCTGAGTCAGCGGGCTCTAAGGAATAAACTAGTATATTTCTGCTTAGTTGGAGGAAAGAGAAGAGGGGAGAGAAGGTAAGCGGACTCTTCGTGAAGAATCACATCTAGTATGTGCTCCTAGGCATTTTGTGAGAATGAAAGGTGGGCCACATAATAAAAGAGTAATACACGTTTCTGATCTACTATTGTACATATTGGCTACAAGATGGACTATAGATGACATGACACTAGCTTATAGTCAGCAGTTGGCTATACTATTAACCATGCTCTTATATGAGTAGGCTTTAAGTGAGATGGCATCTCCTTATAGCCAACATGGGGCTACATTATTAACCATGCTAGACATCACTCAGCAAAAAAACCATCAGTTTCGAGAGTCAACAAACGACGCCGACTCATTACATCAAGTAGTAGTACTAACCAATGTTAAAACTGGTGTAGTACCAAAAAACCGACTGAGTAAAGAGATCTTCCGAAAATTGAGATCGCATGCGTAATCAAGAAAACAACAAACAATCAAAAAATGTGTGCCTACAAGGTGATGGGGGATTCTTCGACAATATTTCAACTGCACAGAGATCGTCGATTCCAAGCTGCCGTGGAACTGAAGTAGAAAACAACTGTAAAAACAATTGGCATTGATACCAGTATCGGAGGTGAAGCTAGAAAGAGGAGTCACAAACGATGTCGAGACTTTGACGACGTCGGCGTCTCTATGCATGTACCTGGCTACGTGCTCGCGTGTCCAGCCACTCCCGTCCTCTCGACGTCGAGTCACCGAGGATTTGGATCGTTTGCCACACTTTTATATGGGGTTTGATAATTTGCCCAAGGGTTGTCTCAATTGCTTGTGGACCCAGCCTCACCCGTCGTTCTGGGGAGGGGAGGGGGCAAACCATCAAAGTTAGAAGTAAAGTGTGGGTTAAGATCAAAATTCTCATGTTTCCTTGTGTAGGGGACACTGATCGGTCCAGAGCGATGGCCAAGGCTGGCGCTGGCGACAGAGCTGCAAGACGAAGGGGAGCCGGCTAGGGTGCGGCGATTAAGGCAGACATGAGAGGAAAGAGAACTCGAGGCCGAATTTCTATACGAAGGAGATCATGTGTACGCCCGCTTGAAAAGGCAATGTGATCAAAGAAATCAATTTGTTAAGAAAAGTTTATAAACATAATTTTATACTCCATCCGTTTCTTTTTAGTCCACATATAAGATTTGTTCAAAGTCAAACTTTGTAAACTTTGACTAACTTTATAGAGAAAAATATCAACATCTACAATCCTAAAGTTATATATTATGAAAATTAATTCCATCATGCATCTAATAATATTGATTTCAAATGTTGATATATTTTCCTACAAAGCTAGTCAAACTCTACAAAGTTTGATTTTGATCAAATCTTATATGCAAACTAAAAAGAAACGGAGGGGGTGCATAAAGGGGATCACGTGCGCCCACATGGAAAGACAAGGGGATCAATGAAATCCATCTATCAAGCCAAGGAAAGTTGTGATCTGTTAAGATTTTTCCAAGTTATTCATTTAGAGGAAAGGTTGAAAATCAATATGAAAAACCGGAAGATGGAGTTCAGTTGGGAAAAACCCCCAATGAAAATGTGCAAGGGAGAAAAAAAATCAGCGTGAAGGTGGTGGTGGGAGGCGGGGCAAAATTAAGCCGATGGGACATGGCTTTTTTTTGCGGGATAATGTGGGTTTTATTCCTCAGAAACAGAATTACAGTCTGCTAGTACATCATGAGTAACGTTGTCTGGCACACAGCGCAACCAACAAGCGGTGCTACCACCAGATCTTCCTATAGTAGCTAAACTATGAGCAACTCTATTTTGATGACGCTCAATTTTCAACGGAATAAACCCACGCGAGTCCAGAGTTTTCTTGATCTCCAACATGAGATGGCCGTATGCAGAATGGTCCAACGAGTCATCAGTCAATGCAGCTACAACGGTCGCGTTATCAGATTGGATCACAATTGGCAATTCTGGCCGTTGTATACTCATTGACAATCCTTCAAGAATATCGCTAATCTCTGCTTCAAGGGCATCTTTGCAGTTGAACAGGTACCGATAAGCCGAGAAGATAACCTCCCCCTCGGAATCCCTAAGCACCATGCCGTACCCAGCTAGTCATGTCTCCTTCACAAATGATCCATCCGTAGATAGTGCGACCCATCCCGGGGGAGGTTTTGGCCAGGGTGCTCGTTTAGCACTAATAGGAGCTGGGATGGCCACCTGTTCATCCACGGTCAGTTTTCCTTTAATGATACCCTCGATACTGTACTTTTGGGCCTGACTGAAAGAAGATAAATAGCTGCATAAAAAGTCTTTTGTGATGTCAAGCGATGGAGTGGCTTTATGGTGCAACTGGTCATTCCGTACATATCATATATATGCCAAAGCAACATGATAATCATTGCGCGTATCTTCTCTGTCCTATCCGCAAGCAGTGACATTAACCATTCCGGCCCCGTGTAGATTAACTCATCATTAGTCGGGAATGGCCAAACCAGCCTCATTGTATTCCATATCGCGACAGAGCTTGGACATGTTATTAATGCATGAAATGAGTCATCCTTTGAATCTCCGCACAGCCGACAAACTTCAGATTCGCTAATGTGACGCTTTACTTTGCATGCTGTAGTTGCTAACACGCCAACCGAGACCTTCCATGCAAATGTTCGCATTTTATGTGGTACTCGGGCCTTCCACACCCAGTTCCAACAGGCGCGATCCCCCTCGGGTCTTGAGCTGCTAGCACCTGGGTTGTGACATTGTATGTGCTCCTGCATCGCCCAATGGTAGGCCGATTTGACTGAGAATTTCCAAACTTGCCAGGAAATCATGCAAGAAAATCATCATCCTGGCTCGGTGATGTTCGAATGCTCCGGATCACTTGCACGTCTACCGGCAAAAAATGTTCATTTAGAAGATCAATATTCCAATTACCTCTATGATCAAGAAACTTAGAAACTCTGTTCAGTCCGCATCTTCTTTTTGGGGTAATTGGTTTTAGCACAGGCCCTCTTGGGATCCATGGATCTCGCCAAGTTCTGATACTATTGCCATTACCCACTCTTCAGATCATGCCTTTTTTCGCCAGCTCTAGCCCATGTTCTATACCTCTCTAGACAGCAGAAGCATTGCCAGTAAACACAGTGTCCACCAAGTTGCCAGAAGGGTAATATTTGGCACACAACAATCTTGCGACTAAACTTTCGGGGTGTTCAATTAATCTCCATGCCTGCTTGTGGTGATAGGACGGGATTGACAGGAGTGGAGGAGACACTTCTTCGTAGGAGTAAAGATCAATATTACATATGCATTCTGATATTGTATTAGCACACTCTAATCATGTTACCATGAAATTAAACTCAGTATTTGAGGTGAAAGAAAAATAATGTGGTGTACGTACTCACGAGCTCGTATGCTCCTCAATGAGCAGTAAATATGAAAAAAAGAATAGTAACTTTTTATAACATTGTAAAGTTTTTGTGGCGAACTTTATGGAATATTTGGAGTGCTCGCAAAGTTTCATCAAGAAATCACATTCTGGAAGTTGTGGAACAATAAAGTCGATGATCTGAAAATGATATTTTTGAACACATTTTGAAGCATTGATTTAAAATAAAAAAATTGCCATGACTTTCACCAATGTGATTTCACGAAATTTTAGAAGCACTCCAAACATTCCTTAAAATTTGCCGCAAAAACATGTCAATTTTTTTGAACTTTTTTTATTTTACTGTTGACATGATGAGCATTTGAGAAAGACACTTTCGTTGATGGGACTTTTTTTTTTGACGCTCCGCTCTCCGGATTTTATTCATTTCTTCCTCCGTCCTCACTCCTCAGTCTCCTCCTATCCACCTCTAGGCTCGCGCGACCTGCCCACGCTCGCCGGCCATGCCGCCGCCACTCTCCTTCCTCCACCCACCACCCAACCCGCCTGTCCTCCAACCCTCCCCCTTCCACCACCGCGCCCCCCACCGCCTCTCCCTCCGCGCCGATCCCCCACTCCGAGCGGCGGCGACGACGACGGCGGCAGCGGCCGAGAACCCGTACTCGGCGGCGCCCACTGCGGCGGACGTGGAGATGTTCCGCGGCGGGGACGGCGTGTGGACGGCGCGGAGCCCGACGGTGGTGGTTCTGTGGGACCTCGACAACAAGCCCCCGCGCGGGCCGCCCTTCGAGGCGGCCACCTCCCTCCGCGAGGCGGCCTCCCTCCTCGGCCGCGTCGACTCCGTCTCCGCCTTCGCCAACCGCCACGCCTTCACCCACCTCCCCGCATGGGTCTCCGCCGACCGCCGCGAGCGCCGCGCCCTCGACCGCGCCGAGCGCACGGGCGCCGCCGCCCCGCCCGTCCCCTACTCCTGCGCCGTCTGCGGCCGCCGCTTCCCCACCCGCCCCGACCTCGCCCGCCACTTCCGCCAGCTCCACGAGCGCGAGCGCAACAAGAAGCTCGGCCGCCTCCGCTCCCTCAAGGGCAAGAAGCGCCAGAAGTTCCGCGAGCGGTACATCTCGAACAACACCAAGTACCAGGACGCCGCGCGAGAGCTCCTCACCCCCAAGGTCGGCTACGGGCTCGATTCCGAGCTCCGGCGCGCCGGCGTCCATGTCCGCACCGTCCCGGACAAGCCGCAGGCTGCCGACCAGGCGCTCAAACGCCAGGTGAAGCACGCCATCGCCTGCGGCGTCGACTGGGTCGTGCTCGTCTCCGATGACTCCGACTTCACCGACACGGTGCGTAATGCACGTGCTGCGGCCCTGAGGATGGTTGTGGTTGGGGATGGGTGCCGCGCGCTCGGAAAGGTCGCTGATATTTGGCTGCCTTGGGACAGCGTGCAAAATGGGGAGGTTGATGAGGAGATGATGCGGGGTGGGAAAGTTCCAGAGTTTAGATATGAAGAGGACGACGAGCAAGATGAGGATGAGTTCATAGTGGATTGGGGTACGAATGAATTGGATGATGTCGTTGATGACATTGTCACAAGCAGGACCAAAGTGTTTGGTGCCACAACAATGTCTGCATTTGCTGAAGAGGACATTGTTGATGGTATATTGGGGCTTCGGCATAAGGAGGATGACATGCTTTGGAGTAGCGACGACGAGGATGAGGACGGTTATTTGTGAGATTCACATGGATTGGCAGGTAACAATTGGATCTGTCTGTGTATTTCTATTGCTTTCAATGGATATACCATGGCCAGTTGCCAGTTGGTCCTCTAGATAACTACTGTAGGGTTAGTAACAAGATATTGAGCGGTGCGTGCAGTTTGCTTCAGCCTGTAGTTACGCCTGTACGATGTGCTGCGGTCTTTGCACATATGTTTGATAACAATGATTATTCCTTTTCGTTTTCAGACTCAAGCTGTCTGTGTTATTAATATACAGTGATTACACTGGTTCATTACAACACCTTTCTGAATTTAGCCCCACTGCTCAATTTCGCCAACTTGGTGACACCTCGATGCTCAGATTTGCTAGGCAGCAGGTTTTGTGAGGTGCCAGGAGGGAAGTCTCCCTGCCGCATGATCAATTGATCAACAAGACAATACCGCTGGCATGTATCCTTGAGTTCATGTCATTTGAACATCACAGTCTGACTCCTGAACTAACTTCACCCCAAGCTTGATTGCTTTCCTTGGTGCTGCGCTGGAGGCAAGTAGCCAGTAATTTCAGTATCTGTTATTTCTTCACTTCAGTTGTTGACTTGTTGTCACTTCAATTTTTCCTGTTTTGTTTCGAACGATCGTTCATCCACCTTAGTAAAGAGAGCATCATCACCGAGGCTTCTTCAGTTGGTATCCATTTCTATGCCAAATAAACAGTTACTGTAACTTAACCCCTCGCTAATCTGCTGAATTGAACATCATAGCTTCAGCCGTCCTTTTTACCAGTTCCATCTTGTCACCTCCATAAGCAACACCGTCTGTTCACTACATTCATAGAAACCCTCCTCTATGATCATCATGTCAACATTGTCCAGCTTCTAAAAATTTCTCTCTGCAGTTGCCCTCGAACCAATGTCATCTGTTAAGCCTTCTGCTAGTTATCCAGAGTTGGACTCCTTGGTTTCTCTGTTTTGCCAATCCTCTGTAGCATAAGCAGCATCTTCAATTTTTTATACTGACCCTGACGGTGGGACCAAACTCCTGTTTCGGTGTTCCTGCATAAAAATAATTTTCCTCCAGGCCACCTCTTCAGATATATGAACAACACTTTGGTAGTCATTTTCCAGTTTCCATTTCAGTTGCAAAATGCAGTCAGATGTTTGGGTAATTAATATAAGTGATCAAGGGATGGTAAATGATATTGTAGGGGGAAACTTTGCACGGAGTTCCATTACGATTATTGGCTGGCTTCAAGGTTTCATGTGGGCACAGCACATGCATCGCAAGTCGTTCAGTCTTGTGGTTCTTCGCCATATGCATATAATCTTTCTTTTTTTCTTAGGCGCTCATTTTGTTTGGGCCTTTATTTTTATGTTCTTATTCAGGGGACGTGGTTATTGTCCACAAGACCACAACTCACTCATGCTATTCATACAGGGACATGTAGGAGCAATTCATTACTTTCTCGTTGATTGGAGCAGTGTTTTTTTTACGTGACCTTGTCAAGAGGGCAGGGTGCTCCGCAATTTCGTTAAGAGTAATGGAAATAGGTGCATATGTGTTTCATTTGTGTGTTTGGGAAATGGCTAACTTGAGCTACAGATTTTGCAGCATACTGAACTTAGGTGCCCATGCATTGTTGAGGGGCTATACAAATTCTTCGATGCCTTATATGTTCAAGAAGTTTCAAATACCATTTGAGAAACAGTGGGTCCCTCAGATCATTTATTTTCATGGAGTTTCAAATGGTACTTGTGAAATGGGAAACGGTAAGGCAGGGCCAAAATACTAATTTTAGAATTGTAATTCTGCTGAACCAAGAAACATGATTAAAAGAACTGTGCTACCGTATCTGCTCAATTTTTTGTCCTATTTGTACCAGAATTGTTTTGGCTGGAATCGATTTAAATTGGGAACCAAATACCCCTCATTCGGTGATGGACTTTACCAGTCTTCTTCTCCCCTACCAAACTCTTTCTACTCCCTCCGATTCAAAATAAGTGTTGTAGTTTTAGTAAGTACTCCAGCAACGAACCAGGCATTGTCTTATGGTACTGGTTGTTGTGCAGAAAAAAATATCAGTTATTTTAGTCCATTAGATCGTTAAGATCCTTCACTCACTCGCTTATTTTGCCTTTCAGGATCGTTGGTTCCCAAAAGACCACCAAATTCAGATCAACAGAACAAACAGCCATCGCCTGACATTCATGATGCAATTTGTGGATAGCAAATATCCTGCTAATGCAGTAGATGGAAGTGAAAGAGAGAACCTCGTATAGTTGGAGACAGTCTTAACCAGGACAGAAGCCAGCCCTCGAGGCAGTATGAAGGAACAGAAAAACATCGTTCATGTGGATGGCTGACGGGCGGGCGCATGCTTGCAACTAGCTACTTACATGAAGAGTGTCTTGAGACCTGCAATGGCATGTCCTGCCAAGGGCGGGTGGCAATGTGGCATCACGATGTGTTGACAACATTGCTAAAATTGTGAATGCAGTGTCATGAATGTGTGCCTTGAAGATTAGCCTGACACTGTTAATGCAGTGAGTCGAAGACACGCTGACTGCCTGCCTGCTGTTTACGGACATCCTCTATGTCGTCCAGATGAACTTTTGTTCTCTCTGTTCTTTCTAGGAGTACATCGCATGTGCTGTAAGTTTGAGGAAGGCTGTATATGCGGTTGCTTTTTTGGCCCGGGGGTACATTCTACACCTAGTTGCTCGACTGAAATGCTGTAGTGCGTGCCTCTTTCTTCGTAGGGCGGGCCAATGGATGTGCTCATAACAGCCGAGTAGGTTTAGGGCACGGTCAATGCATAGCCTCGGGATGATGCTTCACATGGCATGTAGGATCAGATAACAGAAAAAGTAGGTTCGGGTAAAGAAGCAGGATCCTCTTCACGAGGCGGGTTTTTAGAGAGAAAATGTGTAGTCTGATGCATAAAGTTGGAAAAGGAAGAGGAGGGATGCATGTCTAGTGTGAGTCACTTTCTATTCTTTAATGAGACCCACTAGTAGTAGCTTGCATTGGGAAGAAAAAATCAACACATGTCTCAAATTACTTTTTGTCATGAGGGTATCTATATGCCACCATTGTACATGCCCTTATGCACCAAGCAACAGTGGCAAAAAAGAAAGGAAAATCATGATCTTCCAGCTTCCAGGTGTTGACTGACAGTAGTTCCTTCCAGGGGACCATACACTTTAGAATCACAGTGCAAAGTAAAGAAGCATGGAAGGCGTAGGCGTCGGCCAATCGCTAGGGGGGCCGATGGCTGCTAGTACCAGCACCAAGAGAATACGGCGTCCTGGGTACTGGCCTACTGGGAATGATTGGTCCATCTTCGCAGCTGTAGGAGAACATACACCATGAACAGTATGATCATCCAGCGCCTCATGGCACACCCTGATTTCCTTGCAGTATGATGACAAAATATGCGATTTGGATGCGGAGCTATTTCCTGATTGATGACCAGGAGCAACCTGAATGGTCCTTGCTGAACCTGCTGCTGTAGATAGCCAGAGACCAGAGCGAGGTTATCGACCGACCGGGCAGCGAGTTTTGCATCACGGAGAATTTAGAGCAACTACGACGCGCCGACCTAAGCGGACGCGTGTTCTGTCCGTTTGGGACGGTTTGTTCGCCTCCTTCTGTGTTTGGGTTGGGTCGGCAGCATGTCCAACATGTGGATGCATTTTAGTTCTCGTGAACGATTTGTGGCCATTTTTGCGACAAATCAATAAAATTTGGCCCAAGTTCATATACATTTAAAATGAAAATAAATATACCATAGTTTACAAGCCAAACAAAAAATTAAACAGTCTAAAATACATTTAAAACGAAAAATAGTTGATACTTCTATTAACATGAGCTCACGTATACTCAACGAAATCATCAGGCATTTGATGATTAAATTCGGTGAACTGTGCAAATATTGTCGCTCCTTCATGTTAAGGCACAACACCTTGAAACTAAAACCCATCTGGGCGCTCATCCTCTACGATCATGTTGTGCATGATCACACAAGCAGTCATCATCTTACACAACTTTTTCTGCTCCAAATTCTAGCAGGATACCGAACGATGCCCCATCGAGATTGAGGAACAGCGAAGGCACGCTCCACATTCTTCCTAGCACTCACTTGTGCTTGGGAAAACATCTTCCTCTTCTCTCTTACAGGGTTGTTGATTGTCTTCACAAGAGTAGTCCACTGGGAATAGATACCGTCATCTAGGTAGTATTCTTTGTTATAGTGGTGGCCATTGATCTCAACATTGGCCTTCGGGTAGTTGCCTTTTGCAAGATTTGCAAACATCGAAGAGCGCTGAAGCACGCTGATGTTGTTGTGAGATCCGGCCATGCCGAAGAAAGAGTGCTAAATGCACAGATCTTGTGAAGCCACATCCTCATATATGACAGTGCAAGCTTTGACATGGCCCCTATACGTCCCCGCCAAGCAGAAGGGCGGTTCTTCCACTCCCAGTGCATACAATCTATGCTACCAAGCATCCCAGAAAGCCTTTGTTGACATTGATCGTCAACAACCGGGTTGTATTGCAGCAATTGGCGATCACAAGTACTCGGGCCAAACACTGCTACCACACCCTTTGCAGAACTTGTACATGAAGTCTAGGCACGTGGACTTGCTCATTCGGACATACTCATCAATGAGATCACCGAGCACTCCGTATGCAAGCATCTGAATAGCTGCAGTGCTTTTCTGATAAGAGAAGAAGCCAATCTTTTCGAGAGCATCCTCATTACACTTGAAATACTTGTTGTACGCCACTACCCCCTCCCCAATACGGTTGAACACATGTCTAGGCATACGAAAACAGCGTCGGTGAAAGACCGTGGATGTCGCCTAGAGGGGGTGAATAGGTGTTTTAAAATAATTACGGTTTAGTCTTGAACAAATGCGGAATAAACCTAGCGGTTAATTTGTCAAGCACAAAACCTACAAAAACTAGGCTCACCTATGTGCACCAACAACTTATGCTAAGCAAGATAAACAACTGTGTGATAGCAAGATATATGACAAGAAACAATATGGCTATCACAACGTAACGTGCATAAGTAAAGGGCTCGAGTAAGAGATAACCGAGGCACGCGGAGACGGCAATGTATCCCGAAGTTCACACCCTTGCGGATGCTAATCTCCGTTTGGAGCGGTGTGGAGGCACAATGCTCCCCAAGAAGCCACTAGGGCCACCGTAATCTCCTCACGCCCTCGCACAATGCAAGATGCCGTGATTCCACGAAGGGACCCTTGAGGGCGGTCACCAAACCCGTACAAATGGCAACCCTTGGGGGCGGTCGCCGAACCCGTACACTTTGGCAACCCTTGGGGGCGGTCATCGGAACCCGTCAAATTGCTCGGGGCGATCTCCACAACCTAATTGGAGACCCCGATGCTTACCCGGAGCTTTACACCACAATTATTGAGCTCCGAACACCACAAAGGTTGGGGCTATCTTCCCAACGACACCACGAAGCTTCACCACAATAGAATATGGCTCTGAGGTGACCTCAACCATCTAGGGCGCCCAGGCGCCCAAGCACCCAAGAGGAACAAGCTCAAGGGTACCAAGCACACAAGAGTAATAACCTTCTCAACTTGTAACTTCCACGTATCACCATGTAGAACTCAAACCGATGCACCAAATGCAATGGCAAGGGCACACGGAGTGCCCACGTCCTTCTCTCCCAAATCCCACCAAAACAACTAATGCTATGGAGGAAAATGAGAGGAAGAACGAAGAACAGAACACGAAGAACTCCAAGATCTAGATCCAAAGGGTTCCTCTCATAAAGAGGAGGAAGTGATTGGTGGAAATGTGGATCTAGATCTCCTCTCTCTTTTTCCCTAAAAACTAGCAAGAATCCATGGAGGGATTGAGAGATAGCAAGCTCGAAGAAGGTCAACAATGGGGGAAGAACACGAGCTCAAAGGATTAGATCCATTAGGGAAGAAGACCCCCTTTTATAGGAGGGGAAAGAATCCAACCGTTATCCCCTCTCACAGCCCGCGCAACGGGGTACTACCGCACCGGGTTGCGGTACTACCGCTTGCGCGGTAGTGACCAGATGAGGGTCTGTTGCATAGGGCAACGAGCGGTAGAACCGCCGGAGCGGTACTACCGCACGCCCTTACGGTATTACCGTAAGGCAGGCATCAACTAGTACTCGAAATGCACGTAAGTAATAAATTACATCCGCGCCTACTTCCGCTGAGGTTGGAATAGTGCAAAAGTCCGGCAAGGTAGTACCGGACCGAAGGCGCGGTACTACCGCGTAAGGGCAGATGTAAAAAATTACATCCGCGCCTACTTCCGCATGCATCAGCGTCAGGGCTGGAGGCAGCGGTGCTACCGCTCACCAGGAGCGGTACTACCGCTGGCCCATGTGGTACTACCACTCCCTAGAGCGGTACTACCGCACGTCACAGAGGCTTTAGCACTTGGCTGCCTTCATATCAAAACTAAAGACAACAGAAGGATACAATAAACCAGAACTGCCATAACTTCTGCATATGAGCTCCGAATTGAGCAAACTCAAGCTTGTTGGTTATATTAAGAAGAGGCAGGGAGGTATGCCTAAGATATAGAGGAATGAATCCTCCACCAAAGAAGAACCGTCAAAACCTCCAACATCGAAAACATCATAGAAGATGCATGTGAACTCCGTTTTCGATGAAGTTGAGCTTGTCATCAAGATGACCATAAGCTCTAAGACTCACAAAGAGAACCGGCAAAAAACCCAACATCGAAAACATCATAGAAGATGCATGTGAACTCTGTTTTCGATGAACTCGAGCTTGTCATGAAAATGACCAGAAGCTCCAAATCTCACGAGGAGAAGAACCAAACAAGAACCAATAAAGATGATGCAAGGATGCAATGGTTTGAGCTCTCTACGAACGAAACAATCAAGCTACTCATCAAGAGCCCCCCTTGATAGCACGACAATCGATCCTATAACCCAGTCTCCAAACAACCACCATGAGACCGGTAAAATAGAGAACCTATCAAGGGCAAACCTTTGCCTTGCACAAAGTCCACTTGAGCTAGATGTAGACGATCTTGACTTCTTCAAGTTGGACCATCTTTCTTGATTGCGTTGGCTCGGTGAAGACTAGTAGATTGCTCCCCCATACTCCAATATGTCTGAGCCACTCTTCAGCATATCTTCACAAGTCCCTTATCACCACAATGGACGGCAAGCTTCAAGCACTTGATCTCTTTGTGATGCATCACTTGTACTTGCACACCGCAACCTAACCCCACAAAGAACTCTCGCGAATACCATGGGTTAGTACACAAAGCGTAATTGAAAATGCTTACCATACCATGGGGTCACTTGATCACCCTCTGTACATCTTCTACGCTTTGTGTGTTGATCAACTTGATTCACTCTTTGACTTAGTCTTGATCAACCTCTCACATGATCAATCTTTAGGTAATTCTTCGAATAACACATTGGTCATCATAAACTCTCCCTGAAACCAAAGAATGGACTCCAAGAAAAGCCTATGGACAAATCCTTTAAATATAACTCAAGGCAACCATTAGTCCACAGAGATTGTCATCAATTACCAAAAACACACATGGGGGCACCGCATGTCCTTTCAGCCGGAATAGGTGGTGTTCAAAGAGCGGGTTGGGGGATTCAAAGTAGTCCTACCAGAGTAGGCAATGGTCACTCTCTCGGTTGTGATGCAACGCCTGTTGGGGAATGTAGCAGAATTCAAAAAATTTCCTACGCTTCACCAAGATCAATCTAAGGAGTCATCTAGCAACGAGCATAATGGAGTGCATCTACATACCCTTTGTAGATCGCGTGCGGAAGCTTCGAAGGAACGTGGATGAAGTAGTCGTACTCTTCGTGATCCTCGTCACCGATGATCCCAGCGCCGAACGGACGGCACCTCCGTGTTCAACACACGTACGGTACAGCGACGTCTCCTCCTTCTTGATCCAGCAAGTGCAGAGGAGAGGTTGACGGAGATCCAGCAGCACGATGGCATGGTGGTGGATGCAACAGGAAAAGCTGCAGGGCTTCACCGGCGCCCTGCGAGAGGAGATGGAAGTGTGACGGGAGGGGGAGAGGCGCCAGAGGCTTGGGGTGCGGCTGCCCTCTCCCCCCCACTATATATAGGGGCCAGGGGGGCGCCGGCCCTAGGAGATGCAATCTCCTAGGGGGCGGCGGCCAGAGGGGGGAGACTTGCCCCCCAAGGCATAGGGGGCGCCCCCTCCCCCTAGGGTTTCAACCCTAGGCGCATGGAGGGGGGCCCATGTGGGTGCGCCAGCCCACCAGGGGCTGGCCCCCTTCCCCTTGCGGCCTACGGGGGCCTCCGAGATGGGTGGCCCCACCCTATGGACTCCCGGGACCCCTCCGGTGGTCCCGGGACACTCCCGGTGACCCCCGGAATTCACCCGATGGCCGAAACTGGACTTCCTATATATCATTCTTTACCTCCGGACCATTCCGGAACTCCTCGTGATGTCCGGGATCTCATCCGGGACTCCGAACAACATTCGGGTTTCCATGTGCATGTATCTCTACAACCCTAGCGTCACTGAACCTTAAGTGTGTAGACCCTACGGGTTCGGGAGACACACAGACATGACCGAGACGACTCTCCGGTCAATAACCAACAGCGAGCGGGATCTGGATACCCATGTTTGTTCCCACGTGTTCCTCGATGATCTCATCGTATGAACCACTGTGTCAAGGATTCACTCAATCCCGTATGTTATTCCCTTTGTCTGTCGGTACGGTACTTGCCCGAGATTCGATCGTCGGTATGCCCGATACCTTGTTCAATCTCGTCATGGAAAGTCTCTTTACTCGTTCCATAATCCATCATCCCGTGACTAACTCCTTAGTCACTTTGAGCTCATTATGATGATGTCTTACCAAGAGGGCCCAGAGGTACCTCTCCGTCATACGGAGTGACAATATCCCAGTCTCGGTTCGTACCAACTCAACAGACACTTTCGGAGATACCCGTTGCGTACCTTTATAGCCACCCAGTTACGTTGTGACGTTTGGCACACCCAAAGTATTCCTACGGTATCCGGGAGTTGCACAACCTCATGGTCTAAGGAATAAATACTTGACACTGGAAAAGCTTAAGCATTACGAACTATATGATCTCGTGCTAGGCTCAGGATTGGGTCTTGTCCATCACATCATTTTCCTAATGATGTGATCCCGTTATCAATGACATCCTATGTCCATGGTCAGGAAACCGTGACCATCTGTTGATCAACGAGCTAGTAACTAGAGGCTTACCAGGGACGCGTTGTGGTCTATGTATTCACACATGTATCGTTGTTTCCGTACAATACAATTCAAGCATGAATAACAGACAATTATCATGAACAAGGAAATATAATAATAATCCTTTTATTATTGCCTCTAGGGCATATTTCCAACAGTATCCCACTTGCACTAGAGTCAATAATCTAGTTACATTGTGATGAATCGAACACCCATAGAGTTCTGGTGTTGATCATGTTTTGCCCGTGGAAGAGGTTTAGTCAATGGGTCTGCAACATTCAGATCCGTATGCACTTTACAAATATCTATGTCTCCATCTTGAACATAATTCCGGATGGAGTTGAAACGGCGCTTGATGTGCTTGGTCTTCTTGTGAAACCTGGGCTCCTTGGTAATGGCAATAGCTCCAGTGTTGTCACAGAAGAGAGTCATCGGGCTTGACGCGCTTGGAATGACTCCTAGGTCGGTGATGAACTCCTTCATCCAGACTCCTTCTTGTGCTGCTTCGCAAGCAGCTATGTACTGCGCTTCACATGTAGAATGCGCCACGATGCTCTGCTTGCAACTGCACCAGCTGACTGCTCCACCATTCAAAATATATACGTATCCGGTTTGTGACTTGGAGTCATCCAGATCTGTGTCGAAGCTAGCATCGACGTAACCCTTTACGACGAGCTCTTCGTCACCTCCATAACCGAGAAACATATCCTTAGTCCTCTTCAGGTACTTTAGGATGTTCTTGACCGCTGTCTAGTGTTCCATACCAGGATCACTTTGGTACCTCCCTACCAAACTTATGGCAAGGTTCACATCAGGTCTGGTACACAGCATGGCATACATGATAGAACCTATGGCCGAGGCATAGGGAATGACACTCATCTTTTCTCTATCTTCTGCCGTGGTCGGGGACTGAGCCTTGCTCAATCTCATACCTTGCAAAACAAGCAAGAACCCCTTCTTGGACTGATCCATATTGAACTTCTTCAATATCTTGTCAAGGTATGTGCTTTGTGAAAGACCAATGAGGCGTCTTGATATATCTCTATAGATTTTGATGCCTAATATGTAAGCAGCTTCTCCAAGGTCCTTCATTGAAAAACTCTTATTCAAGTAGGCCTTTATGCTCTCCAAGAATTCTATATCATTTCCCATCAGCAATATGTCATCCACATATAATATGAGAAATGCTACAGAGCTCCCACTCACTTTCTTGTAGATACAGGCTTCTCCCCAAGTCTGTATAAAGCCAAACGCTTTGATCACATCATTAAAGCGAACATTCCAACTCCGAGATGCTTGCACCAGCCCGTATATCGAGCGCTGGAGCTTGCATACCTTATTAGCATTCTCTGGATCAACAAAACCTTCCGGCTGCATTATATACAGTTCTTCCTTGAGGAAACCATTAAGGAATGCTGTTTTGATGTCCATTTGCCATATCTCATAATCATAGAATGCGGCAATTGCTAACATGATTCGGACTGACTTCAGCATCGCTACGGGAGAGAAAGTCTCGTCGTAGTCAATCCCTTGAACTTGTCGATAACCCTTAGCGACAAGCCGAGCCTTATAAATGGTCACATTACCATTCGCGTCTGTCTTCTTCTTAAATATCCATTTATTTTCTATGGCGTGCCTATCATCGGGCAAGTCCACCAAAGTCCATACTTTGTTTTCATACATGGGTTCTATCTCGGATTTCATGGCTCCAAGCCATTTATTGGAATCTGGGCCCGCCATCGCTTCTTCATAGTTCGAAGGTTCACCGTTGTCTAACAACATGATTTCCATGACAGGGTTGCCGTACCACTCTAGTGCGGAACGTGTCCTTGTGGACCTTCGAAGTTCAGTAGTAACTTGATCTGTATCTTCATGATCATCATCATTAACTTCCTCCCTTGTCGGTGCAGGCACCTCAGGAACAATTTCCTGCGCTGCGCTACTTTCTAGTTCGGGAGGGGTGACTGTCACCTCATCAAGTTCTACTTTCCTCCCACTCACTTCTTTCGAGAGAAACTCTTTCTCCAGAAAGGATCCATTCTTGGCAACAAAGACCTTGCCTTCGGATCTGTGGTAGAAGGTGTACCCAATCGTTTCCTTTGGGTATCCTATGAAGACACATTTTTCCGATTTGGGTTCGAGCTTCTCAGGTTGAAATTTCTTGACGTAAGCATCGCAACCCCAAACTTTTAGAAACGACAGCTTAGGTTTCTTGCCAAACCAAAGTTCATACGGTGTCATCTCAACGGATTTCGATGGAGCCCTATTTAAAGTGAATGCGGCAGTCTCTAAAGCATAACCCCAAAAAGATAGCAGTAAGCCGGTGAGAGACATCATAGATCGCACCATGTCCAACAGAGTACGATTTCAACGTTCGGACACACCGTTACGCTGAGGTTTTCCGGGCGGTGTCAATTGTGAAACAATTCCACAGTTCCTAAGGTGCGTGCCAAATTCATGACTTAAATATTCACCCCACAATCCGATCGCAAGAACTTTATTTTCTGTCACGTTGATTCTCAACCTCATTCTGAAATTCCTTGAACTTTTCAAAGGTCTCAGACTTGTGCTTCATCAAGTAGATATACCCATATCTACTCAAGTCATCTGTGAGGGTGAGAACATAACGATAGCCTCCGCGAGCCTCAACACTCATTGGACCGCACACATCGGTATGTATGATTTCCAATAAGTTGGTTGCTCGCTCCATTGTTCCGGAGAACGGAGTCTTGGTCATCTTGCCCAAGAGGCATGGTTCGCACGTGTCAAATGATTCATAATCAAGAGACTCCAGAAGTCCATCTGCATGAAGCTTCTTCATACGTTTGACACCAATATTGTCACACCCTGCATTTTGTAACATGTTATTTGCATCAATGAAGCATGAAAATTTGGACCAACAATTTTTTTTGGCATCATTTGGCTTTTATTTGGAATTGAGTTTTTCTTCATATGCTTTTCATGTGCTCATTAAAGTCAACTATTACCTCTTGTAGAATTCATCTCCATACCCAAAAATTCTGCCCAATGATCATACCAAGTGTTATATAACAGTATAGTATTTTTCCTACAAAATTAATTTGGCCAAAATGTATTTTTAAGATTTAGTATTCCTAAAACCCCTGAATTGAGGTTTGCACTGCAAGTGCTTGATTTAGGGTGAGAAAATTATTTCAAAAGGTACATTTGAGACCTAGTAGTCATAGGACTCCCAGAAACCACCAGGGTATAATTTTAAAAGTTATTTTCCTATTTTATTTAAAAGCTTTTTCTTAAAGCCAGAAATGGTCTTTAATAGGGAAAAATTATTTAAGTATTTCAAAAATATTTACCAAAATTCAGGGAGACTCATATGACATATATTGTCCATATATAAGAGTTTCAACACTTGGTCATGTTCAAAATAATGGGCTAATCCCTCTAAAACCCTTTCTGGATATTTCAAGCTTTTGAAATATTTACAAAGGAAATATTCTCCAAAAATTCCAGGGAAATTCTATTATGTCACATATGGCATATATGATGATCTTGCCAAGTCCCATGCCTTGGGAAGCAAGAAAACATCCTCAAAACCCTTCAAAACCATTCTGTCCATATTTGAAGTTTGAGCAACTTTACATTGCCAAACTTGTCCAAACGCTCTAAAACTTGGTGCACATGCTAGAATGGCCTAATATAGCAACTAGACCAAATGGCACCAGATTTGGAGTAGAGAAACTTGATCAGAATACCCCAAAACCCTTTCTGTTCAAATGTAAATTTGAACAACTCTACATTACCAAGTTTTTACCTGGAGCTTCAAACTTTGTGGGCATGATCAATACCCCTAATGATGAAACTACACCAAGTGGTGCATCAAGGGGAGATGATTAGCTTGACTCAAACAAGATGAAGCCATTTCTGTTGATTTCTAGGGTTCACCAAAGTTACATTGACTAGTTTCTTCGAATGAGCCCAAATTTGGTGAAACACCCTATTTCCATGTAACATTCAATCTTGTTAAGTGTCATGGCAAGTGGAGATCATTTGCTTGATCAAAACATGATCAAACACCTTCTGCTATTTTACCAAAACTACCATCTTGATCACTTTTACTATTTACATTGGCCTCAACTTTTTACCACAGCTTAATCTGGTTACTATCTACCTCCAGTAACTTCCCCATGTCCCCAGCTCTATGATTGAGGGGTGAAAACCCTAGTTCACCTTGATGGACAGCCATTTTCTACCAAGTTACTAGCTTCTCTTCTCTCTCACAACATCTCCAGAGCATCCAAGGCCTCATCCGTAGTGCTTGCATCACCCTGGACCCCCCAGACACGGCGGACGTGCCCAGAGGGCCAATGGCATGCCATGGCATGCGATAAGGCCGCTCCAGAGTGCGCTACAGTGCGCCCCCGCACTGTAGCTTCGCCCAATCACCTGCCCCCGACAGCCTCGAGCTCTCCCCTCGCGCCAGTCGATGCCCCTCGACGTCCGCGACCTCCCCGGCGCTGTTCCCCCTCCTCCTCTGCCCTCCAGTGGCTTTCTTCACACGCGCGCCGGTCGCCCGCAGCCTCCACTCTTCGGCCTCGCACGCGCGCGCCGTCTGGAAGCCTCTCCGCTCCTCCTCTCCCCTCGACTAGGCGTAGGACTCGTCCATGAGCCTCCCCGGCTCAATCAAAGGCACCAGAACCACATCTGGCCTCGCCTACAACCTCGCCGGCGCACGAGTCCACGGTGGACCGTGGGCTCGGCTATATAAGCACCCCCGAGCCCTCTGCTCTGCACCATCAGCCTCTCCTCACTCACAGCAACCCGCCAGTACCACTCTCTCATCCCCAAAGAGCTCCAGTGCTCGGGATCGACCGGAGCTTCGCCGCGTCGGGCAACCGGCGATCTCGAGGTACAGGCCTCCTCCGCCCTTTCTCTCGCTCGATTCGGAACCACCGTGCACCACTGATGCATTCCCCTCCCTTTTCCCCTTCTGCAGCTGCCGGATTCGAGCTAGCCAGCAACCTCCCAACGACCCTCCGCCGTCCCACCAGGCCTCCCCGGCGAGTCGCACCACCACCACTGCATCCGCGACTCGTTGCTGAGTCCATCCCTGCCATCCATTTGCCCCGCCGTGCCCGGATTCGTCGCCGGTGAGCTCGCCGTCGCCGTGGCCGAGAGGTTGAAGATGACAGGCGGGCCCCGCCTGTCATCCTCACCACCCTCTCTCTCCCCTCGCAGCTGCTGACCGCTAATACGTCCAAAACGTATCTATAATTTATGCTTGCTCCATGCCTCTTTTGGGCGATATTGCTATGATATTTATACACTTCCATACACTTTTGATCATATTTGGACTAACCTATTAACTCAGTGCACCCCAGTGCCAGTTTCTGTTTTCGGCTGTTTTTGTATTTCAGGTTTTCCCATTACAAGAACTGCCAGAAAAATCCCGGAAAAAAGATATTAAAAATCAGCGTTCCGGAAGCTTCCATGCGGCCAAAGTAGGGCCGGAGGGGACCCACAGGGGCTCCAGGCAGCCTGCCCACGCCCCCCCCCCCTAGGCCGCGCCGGGGGGGCGCCTGGGCCCCCCTTACCTCCCCTGGCGACCCCCTTTGGCATATATTTACACCGCGTCGAGGAAACCCTGATTCCAGACCCCTTTTCTCCAGACGCGATTCCGATCTCCGCCGCCATCGCCATCAAGCTTCGGGGGACCAGAATTCCTGCGCCGGCACCCTGCCGGGACGGAGAAGTGCCCCCGGATTCATCTCCATTGACGTTGCTTCCTCCCTCCATGATGCGGGAGTAGTTCCTCCTCGGGGCTGAGGTTCTTACCAGTAGCTATGTGGTCAATTCTCTCTCCCATGATGTGATCTTCGTTGTGACCATAGGCTATGTTAATCTAGGGTGATCCCATAATATTTCCCCTTCCTCTATGTATTGGATTGATGTACTCACTTGTCTTTATCTAGTATAATCCCCGAGACCAAGGTGACAGCGGTCTATTGGACATGGATTAGAACAATATTTTCATGAGTGATTTCCTCTCTTGTGTGTTGATTGAAGATTGAGAGTCTCTTTGTGCTTGTCTTTGACTATCCTTTAGATATGTTGTGGTGATTGTGGGACTCTCTTTGGATGGCCGCGGTGACATTGGGAAATCCTTAGATTGAGAACTACGAACTTTGAGGTGTGCTTTTGTAGCCCTACATAATTCTCGTCCTCTCTTGACCACGAAGGAATGACCTCCGAGTGTGTCCCCTTTGCATGTTTTATGGGAAATATCATGTGATTCGATTATGTTAATGTTGTTGGGAGTTGCCACTAGTGAAAGTATGAAGCCTAGGCCTTGTTTCCACCATTGCAATACCATTTGTGCTCACGTTTAACACTTGTTTGCTTGCTGCACTTTTTATTACAGATTTATATTACTTTGTTTTGCCATCCATATCACTTGCCATTTAACATCTCTTCGCCGAACTAGTGCACCTATACATCTAACAAGTGTATTAGGTGTGTTGGGGACACAAGAGACTTCTTGTATCTTAGTTGCAGGGTTGCTTGAGAGAGACCATCTTCAACCTCTACTTCCCTGAGTTCGATAAACCTTAGGTCATCCACTTGAGGGAAATTGCTGCTGTCCTACAAACCTCTGCGCTTGGAGGCCCAACATAGTCTACAAGTATAGAAGCGTGTGTAGACATCAGCCGGCACCCTGCCGGGACGGGGAAGTGCCCCCGGATTCATCTCCATCGACGTTGCTTCCTCCCTCCATGATGCGGGAGTAGTTCCTCCTCGGGGCTGAGGTTTCTACCAGTAGCTATGTGGTTATCTCTCTCTCCCATGATGTGATCTTCGTTGTGATCATAGGCTATGTTAATCTAGGGTGATCCCATGATGTTTCCCCTTCCTCTATGTATTGGATTGATGTACTCACTTGTCTTTATCTAGTATAATCCCCGAGACCAAGGTGACAGCGGTCTATTGGACATGGATTAGAAAAATATTTTCATGAGTGATTTCCTCTCTTGTGTGTTGATTGAAGATTGAGAGTCTCTTGGTGCTTGTCTTTGACTATCCTTTAGATATGTTGTGGTGATTGTGGGACTCTCTTTGGATGGCCGCGGTGACATTGGGAAATCCTTAGATTGAGAACTACGAACTTTGAGGTGTGCTTTTGTAGCCCTACATAATTCTCGTCCTCTCTTGACCACGAAGGAATGACCTACGGGTGCGTCTCCATTGCATGTTTTATGGGAAATATCATGTGATTCGATTATGATAATGTTGTTGGGAGTTGCCTCTAGTGAAAGTATGATCCCTAGGCCTTGTTTCCACCATTGCAATACCATTTGTTCTCACGTTTACCACTTGTTTGCTTGCTGCACTTTTTATTACAGATTTATATTACTTTGTTTTGCCATCCATATCACTTGCCATTTAACATCTCTTCGCCGAACTAGTGGACCTATACATCTAACAAGTGTATTAGGTGTGTTGGGGACACAAGAGACTTCTTGTATCTTAGTTGCAGGGTTGCTTGAGAGAGACCATCTTCAACCTCTACTTCCCTGAGTTCGATAAACCTTAGGTCATCCACTTGAGGGAAATTGCTGCTGTCCTACAAACCTCTGCGCTTGGAGGCCCAACATAGTCTACAAGTGTAGAAGCGTGTGTAGACATCAGCCGGCACCCTGCCGGGACGGGGAAGTGCCCCCGGATTCATCTCCATCGACGTTGCTTCCTCCCTCCATGATGCGGGAGTAGTTCCTCCTCGGGGCTGAGGTTTCTACCAGTAGCTATGTGGTTATCTCTCTCTCCCATGATGTGATCTTCGTTGTGATCATAGGCTATGTTAATCTAGGGTGATCCCATGATGTTTCCCCTTCCTCTATGTATTGGATTGATGTACTCACTTGTCTTTATCTAGTATAATCCCCGAGACCAAGGTGACAGCGGTCTATTGGACATGGATTAGAAAAATATTTTCATGAGTGATTTCCTCTCTTTTGTGTTGATTGAAGATTGAGAGTCTCTTGGTGCTTGTCTTTGACTATCCTTTAGATATGTTGTGGTGATTGTGGGACTCTCTTTGGATGGCCGCGGTGACATTGGGAAATCCTTAGATTGAGAACTACGAACTTTGAGGTGTGCTTTTGTAGCCCTACATAATTCTCGTCCTCTCTTGACCACGAAGGAATGACCTCCGGGTGCGTCTCCATTGCATGTTTATGGGAAATATCATGTGATTCGATTATGTTAATGTTGTTGGGAGTTGCCACTAGTGAAAGTATGAAGCCTAGGCCTTGTTTCCACCATTGCAATACCATTTGTGCTCACGTTTACCACTTGTTTGCTTGCTGCACTTTTTATTACAGATTTATATTACTTTGTTTTGCCATCCATATCACTTGCCATTTAACATCTCTTCGCCAAACTAGTGCACCTATACATCTAACAAGTGTATTAGGTGTGTTGGGGACACAAGAGACTTCTTGTATCTTAGTTGCAGGGTTGCTTGAGAGAGACCATCTTCAACCTCTACTTCCCTGAGTTCGATAAACCTTAGGTCATCCACTTGAGGGAAATTGCTGCTGTCCTACAAACCTCTGCGCTTGGAGGCCCAACATAGTCTACAAGAGTAGGAGCGTGTGTAGACATCAAGCTATTTCTGGCGCCGTTGCCGGGGAGGTGGGTGCTTGAAGGTATATCTTTAGATCTTGCAATTAAATCTTTTTGTTTCTTGTTTTTATTTCACTAGTTATGTTTATGGAAAACCTTGCTATTGGATCGTTGCTTGCGGGAAGACGCCCCACACCTGTGGTGGTTGCTGCTCCCCCTACTGAAATTGTGCCCTATAAAATACCAGCTGGTATTATCAATTATGTTTTGGCTAATCGTTATGCAGGAGACAGACATCCCGGTGAACACTTGCTATATCTGTCACAATTATGTTCATTATTTAAGCTTGCAGGTGTATCAAGGGAGTTTGTCATGAGGAAATTGTTTGCCATATCACTTATAGATAAAGCTTCATATTGGTATAAGCTTCTCGATAACTCGCACTTGCTTGATTGGCAAGAGCTTATGTCTCTCTTTTACTCCAAGTTTTATCCTCTTCATGAAGTCCATAAGAATAAGAATTATGTTTATAATTTCTATCCTCATAACGGAGAGAGCATAGCTCAAGCTTGGGGGAGACTGAAAACGTTAATGCTAAAATGTCTTAACCATGGGCTCCCCAAAGATATGATTATTACTAATTTCTATGCGAGGCTCTCTCGACAGGATAAAGATTTGCTCGATGCTTCCTCTATGGGTTCTTTCACAAACAAAAAGATTGATGCGAAATGGGAACTCCTTGAAAGAATTCAACGCAACACTGAAGATTAGGAGATCGACAAAGGTAAAGAGTCAGGTATAATTTATGAGTATGATTGCATTAAGTCCTTTGTTGAAACCACAAGTTTTAATAAGTTTAGTGCTAAGTTTGGGCTTGATTCTCAACTCCTTGTTGATTTCCTCAAATCTTTTGCTTCACATCTTAATATGCCTAAGGGGGATTGGATCAAGCATCATAAACCTTTTAAAGAGATTTGCAAAGAAAATGAAATTGTTCATGATGATTGCAACATGCATGATCCAATTCCTAAAAATGAAGTTTTATATAAGCATGTTAATTTTTGTGGAGTGGATAGACCTTGTGAAAGGCCTACGATCGAAGAATAGAAGTATTGTAAGCAACATAAGCATGAAAGAACAATCACTTGGGTCAGAGATTTAAATGAAATTGCTAGAGAATTGTGTGACCTTTATCCTTTTACTTGTGAACTTTTCCGTATAGAGGGTCACTTTAATTTTCAGTGCATGAACTTTCAAAACATAACTGTTAACCAGTTGTGTGATAACATGATCACCTCTGATCTTCATGATGAGCTTATGTTATTTTTGATGTGTGAAGAGTTAACAGAAAAGACTTCTTGGCTAGATGTTAATGCCATAGGAATAAAAAACACTTTGCAAAATTGCCATCTCTATTGTGTTGTTAATTGCCATGAAAATGATTACATAAGTAAGATTAGAAAGGAGGGAACTTTACCAAAGTATAAAAATGTCTCTTATATTTCTGCTAATAAAAAGGAGAGTATCTCCCAAGTTTCCCCTATTGTTTCTAATGATAAACCATGATATATGGAGAAGCTTCATCTCCAACCACTCCCTCCTAAGGTGAAGAAGAAGAAAAAGAAGAGGAGGAGGAAGAGGAGCAAGAATGAAGAAGAATGGGTATCAACCTGGCCTGAGCATATTCCTCCCATCAACTTTTATCCTAACGGTTGTAAGTTTAAAGAAGAAGGTGAAGTTTATTGCCTTAATTATCATCTTGATGATACGTCTGTAGGTACTATTGAAGATGATTTTGATTATGATATGCATGTTACTTATTGTGATTGGGAAAATGATGATAATGCTACTTATGATCTTGAAAATCTTTTTGGTACCAACTCTGAAAGTGATGATATGGAAAGCTCTAAGCTTGGGGATGATAGGATTGCAAATCCTTTACCCACTAGTGATGTGACAATTGATAATTCTTTTGCTAGTAAGAATAAAGACAACATGATTACAAATATAGTTGCTAGCAATGATAATGCTCTTCTCTACTATGATGATGTTATAACTCCAATCTATAGTGTTCAAGTTGTTTATGATAGTCCTACTCCCACTATTACCAATGAGAAAGATTATGCTTATGTGGAGAGTAAGAGTACCTTTTTGCATGTGGATCATGGTAACAATGCTTTATGTGATGCTTATATTGTTGAGTTCATCCATGATGCCACTGAAATTTATAATGAGAGAGGGAGACTTGGTTCTAAATATCTTAATAATAAGAAGTTTCCTCTCTTTATGGTGAATATTTTGAAGTTATGCTTGTTTTGCTTTCCTATGCTAGTTGCTTTGTGCTTCAATGAATTATTCTATTGCAATATTCCTATGCATAGGAAGCATGTTAGGCTTAAATGTGTTTGGTATTTGCTTCTTGATGCTCTCTTTTGTTCTTCAACTCTTATTCCTACGAGAGCATCATTAAAGTCTTATGCCTAGCTTAAAGGCATAAAAGAAAGCGCTTTTGGGAGGCAGCCCACAATGAATAAAATTTTATTTTGCTTTTGTTGTGTCTTGATGTTGTTACTACAGTAGCATCATCATTGTATCTTTACTTTTCAGCTTTGTGCCAAGTGTAGCCTCTGATTGCAAGAAAGTTCAAAAGTTGTGACGTGCTGTCCAGGAAACAGATTCTGTCCTTGGACAGAAAAATTTGTATAAAATCACCAGATCATCTTTTTGGTCTGAAGTTTTTCGACAGCGTGCTCTATACAATTGTCTTTCGTGCGTCTGTTCTGAGTTTTTTTATTAGAGTTGCAGAAGTTCCCCGAAAAATCATTTACTACCTGCTGTTCTGTTTTTCATAGATTCTGTCCTGTTTTGCCTTTCCTTCATTTTGCAAACCTAGAGCTTGCTTTTTCTTTGCAAAAACCTTTTGGCAATCTTGAGAAACAGTAGACCTTCAAGAATATCTTTATTTCCAGCAAGGAACAATTATTTTATTATGGGTACTAACCTCGCTAATCAGATTATGATGAGTTATGTATGATGGAAGTTTTCAAGTGTGCGAGGGAAGATGATAAAAAGATTCAGGAGTGTCAAACGCTCAAGCTTGGGGATGCCCCCATGCACCCCCAAGAAATATTCAAGGAGACTCAAGCGTCTAAGCTTGGGGATGCCCCCGTGCATCCCCTTCTCCATCAACATTATCAGTTCGTCTTTCGTTCCACTATATTTTTATCACTTCATGTGTTATGTGCTATGCTTGGAGCGTCTTGCTTTTAGTTTCCTTTTTAGTTTTCTTTAGCTTTTCATAACGATTCAGAACTCAGCTTTCTTTGTGTGGGAGAGAAACACGCTCCACTTCAACCTAGAACACAACATAGAATTTTCATGTCTATCTTTGCTGTGTATGTTCTTGGTCTTTCAATAGCTACTATCATGCTTAGCTCTTAGTTTTCATGCTTATCTTTTTAAAGAGCTTTTGTTTAGTTGGTTGCTTGAACTCTCTTTAGTCATCATGCTTATCTTATTAAGAGAGTTTGCTTCTGTTGCATTGGTTGATATGTCTATGATAAAAATGCTTCGTGCATAATGGTACTTAGTAATTCATGTTTTCTTATGGTTAGTCTCAAATAGCTGGGGGGTTCCCAATGTGTTATTGGAGTACCAACATGATTTGTTTGCCTATGATGTGGTATGGTTTAGTGATATATTCCTTCAAGAATTTATTTTGATTGACTTGTCGTATGCTCACGCATATTTAAGACTGTAAAGAAAGTCTGTCAAGCCTTGATGATCTTTAATTTCTGAGTAGCGATATAACTTCCATGCCTGATTCAATGTTGCTTTGTCGCTCTGCATGATTATGACCGTCATTGCTCTCTTAGTTGGTCGCTCCCAGTCTTTTGCTAACCTCCACCTATACTAAGCGGACAGACTGCTTGTGCATCCAAAATCCTTTAAACCAGTTATGCCATATGATTCCACCATACCTTCCTATACATGGTATTTACTTGCCATTCCTAACGAAGACTTTCATGTACCATCTCGAAATTATTCAAAAAAAGCATTTCTCTTTTGTGCCTCTGTTTTAGCTCATGAGGAAGTAGTAGTTAATTCATGATCTTTTTAAGTTGGACAAGCTTCACCCCGGGATTGCATGTCTAATGTGCAAACCCATAATACGAGAAGGAACTGGCATAGAGTGCGCCCGGCTCATTAAAAAATACACAACAAACAAACCCTCCTTCACGCTTTGTTCATGAGAAATCAGAAAACTTTGGCAGTGATAAACAAAGGAGATTAAGAGGATGTGATCGTCCTCATTTGGGAGCCGTTCCTCGAAACTTGTCCAGCTCAAGAAGTAATTGAGTTATCTGCTAGCATTCGTTGACGAAATATGCATATTCTAAAAATAATAATTATTACCTCTGTTTTTAAAACCAAGAGGTCTGGTACATGTTTAGTTTTTGTTTCCGACTACGTGTTTTCAACCTTGCCAACAAAAGCCACGGTTCGAGAGTCTCCACCTTCTTTTAAAAGCACCAACTACTGAGAGCATGATTGTCATTCTGAGTGTAATGTGCATTGTCCCAAAGTAGCATTGTCTTTTGCATGATTGTGATATCGTTTATTTTGAAATCATTGTATCTAGTCATCACTTAAACCTTCGAGGTGCCCCTGCATTTATGTTTTGCTTCACTAAAGGGGGCAAGCGAGATATCACTTTATCATATTTGCACACCATGCTCATTACAAATCTATTTTATGTTTCAATATCATATTGTAAAACTTTCAGTTCTTTGTGATTTTCTCATGAGGCAACTTAATTACTACAGATTCATTGTCTCAGTAAGCTTTTGTCATATGACTATGAAAAGTCCTATATGGTTAATAGCATGTCACCACAGTAATTATTCTAGTTATCATTTACCTACTCGAGGATGAGCAGGAATTAAGCTTGGGGATGTTGATACGTCCAAAACGTATCTATAATTTCTGCTTGCTCCATGCCTCTTTTGGGCGATATTGCTATGATATTTATACACTTCCATACACTTTTGATCATATTTGGACTAACCTATTAACTCAGTGCACCCCAGTGCCAGTTTCTGTTTTCGGCTGTTTTTGTATTTCAGGTTTTCCCATTACGAGAACTGCCAGAAAAATCCCGGAAAAAATATAGAAAAAATCAGCGTTCCGGAAGCTTCCATGCGGCCAAAGTAGGGCCGGAGGGGACCCACAGGGGCTCCAGGCGGCCTGCCCACGCCCCCCCTAGGCCGCGCCGGGGGGGGGGGGGGGGGGGGGCGCCTGGGCCCCCCTTAGCTCCCCTGGCGACCGCCTTTGGCATATATTTACACCACGTCAAGGAAACCCTGATTCCAAACCCCTTTTCTCCAGACGCGATTCTGATCTCCGCCGCCATCGCCATCAAGCTTCGGGGGACCAGAATTCCTGCGCCGGCACCCTGCCGGGACGGGGAAGTGCCCCCGGATTCATCTCCATTGACGTTGCTTCCTCCCTCCATGATGCGGGAGTAGTTCCTCCTCGGGGCTGAGGTTCTTACCAGTAGCTATGTGGTCAATTCTCTCTCCCATGATGTGATCTTCGTTGTGATCATAGGCTATGTTAATCTAGGGTGATCCCATGATATTTCCCCTTCCTCTATGTATTGGATTGATGTACTCACTTGTCTTTATCTAGTATAATCCCCGAGACCAAGGTGACAGCGGTCTATTGGACATGGATTAGAACAATATTTTCATGAGTGATTTCCTCTCTTGTGTGTTGATTGAAGATTGAGAGTCTCTTGGTGCTTGTCTTTGACTATCCTTTAGATATGTTGTGGTGATTGTGGGACTCTCTTTGGATGGCCGCGGTGACATTGGGAAATCCTTAGATTGAGAACTACGAACTTTGAGGTGTGCTTTTGTAGCCCTACATAATTCTCGTCCTCTCTTGACCACGAAGGAATGACCTCCGAGTGCGTCCCCTTTGGATGTTTTATGGGAAATATCATGTGATTCGATTATGTTAATGTTGTTGGGAGTTGCCACTAGTGAAAGTATGAAGCCTAGGCCTTGTTTCCACCATTGCAATACCATTTGTGCTCACGTTTACCACTTGTTTGCTTGCTGCACTTTTTATTACAGATTTATATTACTTTGTTTTGCCATCCATATCACTTGCCATTTAACATCTCTTCGCCGAACTAGTGCACCTATACATCTAACAAGTGTATTAGGTGTGTTGGGGACACAAGAGACTTCTTGTATCTTAGTTGCAGGGTTGCTTGAGAGAGACCATCTTCAACCTCTACTTCCCTGAGTTCGATAAACCTTAGGTCATCCACTTGAGGGAAATTGATGCTGTCCTACAAACCTCTGCGCTTGGAGGCCCAACATAGTCTACAAGAGTAGAAGCGTGTGTAGACATCAACCGCCGGGCCCCGCCCGTCAGGTTTGAAAACCTGACGTGCGCGCGCTGGCGCCCGTGCGGCTGGGCTGTTAGCCCTGGGCCGTGCACTGTGGCCACTCTGGCCCAGTTGCATAGGGCCTTTTCTTCTTTTTCTTTTCTGTAAAACTTCAAATAATTTTACAGAAATGAATATTTGTCCAAATAAATTAATTTCAACTCCTAAAATCTTCTAATATTCCAACCTATTTAATGGTGTCACTTTCACACATATCCATGAGACTTTTCTGTTCTGTTCAAATTTAAATTCAAATTTGAGCAATAAAACTCCTGTTCTAAAATCATTGGATTCCATTCTGTCACTCCAAAACTCCAACTAAGAATTTTCTCCATCTTAGTTCTCCCTCTAGTATTTAACAAAAATAAGTTGACATTTTTCTGACCACTTTGATTTTTCTGCTTTCATTGTGGTCTTATTTTCTCGTTGTTATTTTGTGACGATTAGATCCCGTATTCGACGAAGTTGCTGAAGAAGGAGAAGGAGAAGGATTTGAAGACTTTGAAGACCAAGCCAATCCAGGCAAGCAGCCCTTTGACCATGATACACTTGTTCTTCGGAACCCGTTTGTTTCCGATGCATGATGATAGAGTTACGGTGGTGACCTAGTTGAACCACCCCATGATGCATGCTTTGCTCATGATCTTGCTATGTGCTAGATGTCATGCAAAAATTTAGGAGTGATGCTTAGTGATGCATGTGTGACATGAACCTTCGTGGTTGAATCGTTTGCATAAATCCCATCGGGTGCCCCTAATGCCCGAGGATGATGTTGAGTTAGGTCATCACTTGAGGAAGAAGTGATGTGCCGGTAGAATCTTGTGCATGGGTGAAATAATGGATTAGATTTATGTGTGACTACCATCCCAACCAAACATGTGCAACCACTCTACCCCTTATGGGACGGGGCTTTATTGATTACTTAGGTCGATACTAGCATGGTGCCCGCATTACTAGTGACGGGAAGACTTGAGGTCTTTCCCGGGACGGGGTCGTGCTTGGATAGACGGCCATGACTGTTTTTACAGGGCACCGGACACACCGTTGGTCCCTTCGGGTACGCGTGACATTGAAATAAGGGCAAGTCCCGTGATCTATTGTTAGTGTCGTCTAAGGAAAGATAATGACCGGGTGCTTCCCCCGAGTACTTGAGGTACTGCGGGATCGTGGGTGACATGAAAGCTTCCCGGATCTTGTGGTAAAGTGCGCAACCTCTGCAGAGTGTAAAAACTATTCGAAAAGCCGTGTCCATGGTCATGGACAGTTGGGTGGTGCTACTTAAACTATGTCCAGAATTTTAGTTCATCAGTGAAAGTATGTGTGTGATGAGTCAAGGTGGTGACTTGACTCGAGGAGTTGAATCATATTCATGTTGATATCGGTAACCTGTTTTCGAGGTTATGTGAACTCATTGATGCATACACTTGATGGTAGAATATTTATTCTAGCCCATTGCTAGATTGCTCATTATTGTTCAATTGCATTGTTACTTTGAACCACATCATGGGTTGCTTGCGAGTACATTCAAAGTACGCATTGGCTTGCCACTGGTTATTTAATTGGCCAGGCATGGAGGAACAGGAATATGATGAAGAGTTCTTTGGAGACGAACATGCGAACTAGGACGCTATCCCAGTCAGAATGCCTGTAGGGTTAAGGCAGATGGCATGGGTTCTACCTATCATCAAAGACTTCCGCTATTTGAGTTATTTGCTATTCAGCCCTTGAGGCTTTATCTATGTAAGACTCGGCCATAATGGCCTTAATTTGTGTAAGACGATATGTATGGATGTAAGACTCTTGTTATTCAGTTTCTGTGTGTTCAGTGAGCATTGATCTCTGGGATCACTGTACACGTGCATTTGGTGATCTCGACTTCTAAGTCGGGGTCCCCACAAAGCTGATATCAGAGCCATCCTGACTGTAGGAAGCCTTAGTTAGCATGGGCGTTAGTTAGATGAGACCCTTTTTCAAAAACCTTCTGAACCTCTCTTCTTTTCTAAACCTGAGATTTCATCAGCTTATTAACCCTCCTATTCCACCTTTGTAGATGGCCGCTGTACCCGAAGAGCACCTGACCACTGGGTTTCCCTTGCTTCTCGAGGATAGCCTCCAGGAGTGTCAGTTCCACCGAGCGCCCATCCTCACCTACCTTGAGCATTGGGTTAGCGACACTGAGGTGGAGTACCATGTGGAAGTGATCGTGAAGGCAAACGATCCTCCCACAAGTTGGTTCTTCGAGGGACCCCAGATGGCAACACTACCACTCGCTGTCGAGGCTGCTGCACTCAAGGCACTAACCCGTCTCCGTGAGCTTCTTCCGGAGATGGCAGCCAAGATGACAACTCGCTTCCTGCCTTACCGGAAGGAAGGTGAAGATGAAAGCAGCGCACTAGCTCCTCCACTGAAGGAAGGACTCTCGCTTCGGTTCCAGACCTACTTCAGTCTATGTGCCGACAGCTTGGCACAAGACTTGGCCTCGGAATCAATGAAGCTTCGAGAGGAACTTCGCAAGACCAAGGCACTTCTTCGCCGAGCTCAAGAGAAGACAAATAGGATCAAGAAGGAAGGAGAACCTTCCGGACAGTCCGCTATCGCATACCGAGGCGGAAGGCCCTCCGGAGATGTATCTTCCAAGGATGAAAAACCACCTCGGCGACGCCGGATGACGGCAAGGGAATATCGCAAGCTTTTCCCTGCACCACCAACGAAGCACCGTCGTATCCAGCTCCTCCACTCCCCCACACCCTCAAGTGACAAGGAGGACCAGACAGATGAAGACAAGGAGGAAGACCCAGAAGAGCCGGAATACTCGACCGAGCATTCCGCCGCTTAGGCATTATTCGCTACTCGGATATGCCAGTTGTGACCTCTACGGTAGGATAGGTCATGTAACCCCTATGCGCAGTCGAGTCCTTGTATGGTTCATATGAAACCATCTAGTGTTTGCTTTTGTTGTGTTTGGATGTAAGTCGTATTCTTCCTTCGGGAATGTGTAAGCGACTGCATCACCCGTTTGGATTTTAATGAATGTGTTTTGGCCTTTCGGCCCTTGCATGATTTGATTAGTGTCACACCCACCCCCTTACTAGGCACCCATCTATCTTGCTTTCCCTCTTCCAAGTCATGAGACCTTTTACCGCTCCAACAGGATGCCTGTTGTAACTCGTACTGGTACCTCTACCCAGCAGCCTGAAGCCGGAGCATCCGCTTAGTCAGAGGCAGGCCACAACCAAACCAACGACCAAGCTCCACCACCACCTCCTCCGAACATGGACATGGCTCAGCTTCTCCAAGCTTTCCGAGAGGAACGCCAAGCCAACACTGCAGCCCTTCAGTTGATTGCTCAAGTTGTCACCAACAACCGCCAGCCGGCGGGGAATGGCAATGGACGTTCCACGTTGGCAGAGTTCAAGAAGCATGCACCACCAACTTTCATCGAGACTGCTGAACCCCTGGATGCAGACGAGTGGGTCCGCACCATTGAGGACATTTTGGAACTAGTCGGATGCACCGAAGACCGCGAGAAGGTGGCTTATGCAGCCCACTGCCTCGGGGGGACTGCTAGAGCTTGGTGGGATGGATTCAAGGTCATGCATGCTGAACAAGACATCACTTGGGTCAACTTCAAGGCAGAATTCCGCAAAGCCCACATTCCTTCCGGAATCATGGCTATCAAAAAGCGTGAGTTCCGAGCTCTAAAGCAAGGAAGTGGCACAGTCAAGGAGTACATGCAGAAGTTCAGTGTTCTGTCAAGGTATGCCCCTGAAGATGTCAGCACTGATGCTGCAAAAAGGGAGCGCTTCATGGAAGGCCTCAATCAGACTCTGCAGTATTCGCTTGTCGTGTGCGACTGCCCAACCTTCCCTAACCTGGTGAACAAAGCACTTATGCTTGAAGACAAGCGGCGTGCTTTGGAAGACACTCGCAAGCGCAAGATGGTCAGCAAGGGAAGTTCCAGCAACCAGAAGCCTTGTCCGTGGCAGTCAGCCCCGGCCAAGCCAACCTATCAGCAACCTAGAGCTCCTGCACCTCGCACCAACTTTCAGCCTCAGCAGTATGCCAACCCAAGGCCAGCTTTCAACCCCAATACCAGTGGTGGCAACAAGATCATCAATCCAAACCAAGTCACTTGCTTTGGATGTGGTCAGTCCGGACACATCTCAAGGGTGTGCCCCAACAAGAAGCCTGATGCCCCGCGCCCCAATGCGCAGAACCAAGGACAAGGCCGCGGGATACCACCAAGGAACCCAGCTCCTCGCAATCCGCCTAACCCTAGGAAGGGGCGTGTGAATCACGTCACTGCTGAAGAAGCCCAGGAAGACCCGGACGTCGTGCTGGGTACGTTCCTTGTCAACTCAGCACCTGCAACTGTCTTGTTTGATTCTGGAGCAACGCATTCATTTGTCACTCAAAGATTTGCATTAAAAAGTGGCATGACCCCTACACCCCTGAATAACCCTATGGTGGTACAAACCCCCGGAGCAGAGATGAGAGCCAAGATAGGCTGTAAAGGAGTCACTATTACCATTAACGGTGTAGACTTCCTAGCAGACCTCATCGTCCTGAGATCACAAGGCTTGGATGTGATCCTAGGCATGAATTGGCTCAGCAAGCACCAAGGTTTGTTAGACTGTGCCAATCGGACAGTCACTGTGACCAATGACCAAGGAGTCGAAGTCAAGTTTGCTTCCGACTCCTCTTCCGCTCAAGCCACTCAAGTCAACTGTCTGTCTAAAGTTGGGCTAGAGCAAGTACCGGTGGTATGCGAGTATCCTAATGTCTTTCCGGATGAACTACCGGGAATGCCCCCTGACCGTGACATTGAGTTCATCATCGAGCTCGTGCCCGGAGCAGGACCCATCTATAAGAAGCCTTATAGAATGGGGACGGAAGAATTAGCCGAGTTGAAGAAGCAGCTGGAAGAGCAGCTAAGGAAGGGATTTATCCGCCCAAGTGCCTCCCCTTGGGGATCTCCTGTTCTGTTTGTGGCAAAGAGGGACGGTACCATCCGCTTATGCATTGACTATCGTTCCCTCAATGAAGTTACAATCAAGAACAAATATCCACTTCCCAAGATTGAAGATCTGTTTGATCAGCTCAGCGGAGCCAAGGTGTTCTCCAAGATCGACCTCAGATCTGGGTACTACCAGCTGAAGATCAGACCCCAAGATATTCCGAAGACGGCATTCGTAACCAGATATGTTCTGTACGAGTGCACGGTCATGTCCTTTGGGTTAACCAATGCCCCAGCTTACTTCATGTACCTCATGAATAAAGTCTTCATGGAATATTTGGACAAGTTCGTTGTTGTCTTCATTGATGACATTCTTGTCTTCTCGAAGACGGAGGAAGAACACGAGCAACATCTGAGGATGGTCCTAGACAAGCTTCGGGAGCACCAACTGTATGCCAAATTCAGCAAGTGTGAGTTCTGTCTACATAAAGTTGGATTCTTAGGTCATGTCTTGACCGAAGAGGGATTATCAGTTGATCCTGCGAAGATCGAAGCTGTGACCCAATGGCAATCTCCAACGACCGTCAAGGAAGTCAGAAGCTTCCTCGGACTTGCGGGCTATTACCGCAAATTCATGGAAGGATTCTCTAGCATTGCCCGGCCAATGACTCAGCTCCTCAAGAAGGACAAAAAGTTCGAGTGGACGCCAAAATGCGAAGAGAGCTTCCAAGAGCTCAAGAAGAGATTGACCACCGCCCCAGTTCTGGCAACACCTGATATTCACAAGGAGTTCGTGATATATTGTGATGCCTCTCGAACCGGATTGGGAAGCGTTCTGATGCAAGAAGGCCGAGTCATAGCCTACCTCTCCAGGCAGCTACGACCTCATGAGGAGAACTACGCTACTCACGATCTTGAGTTAGCGGCAGTAGTTCATGCCTTGAAGACATGGCGGCATTACCTCCTAGGGAAACGCTGTGAGATATACACAGACCACAAAAGTCTGAAGTACATTTTCACCCAAAAGGAATTGAACATGAGGCAGCGAAGATGGTTGGAACTCATCAAAGACTATGACCTCAGTGTTCAATATCACCCCAGGAAGGCTAACGTGGTGGCCGATGCCTTAAGCAGGAAGGCTTGCTCTTTGAATGCCATTATTCAAGAACGGCAGCCAGCCTTGTTTAAGGAACTCGAACAGTTCAGTTTGGAATTGGTCACCCCTGGATTTCTGGATCATTTGGAAGTCAGACCAACCCTGATGGACGAAGTCAAGAAGGCACAAGATGGACATACAAGCATCGAAGGCATCAAGAAGAAGATGAAGCTAGGCAAGGCCCCAGGATTCTCTGAAGACGAGCACGGGATTGTTTGGTACAAAGGCCGCATCTGCGTACCAAACAAGATGGAGCTGAAGAACTTGATCCTGCAAGAAGCCCACGACACTCTGTATTCCATCCACCCCGGAGGAACCAAGATGTACCAAGACTTGAAGGCAAGATTCTGGTGGCACGGGATGAAAAGAGAGATTGCAACCTATGTTGCAAAGTGTGATGTGTGCCAAAGGGTCAAGGCTGAATATCAGCGACCCGCTGGATTGCTTCAACCACTCAAGGTTCCTGAGTGGAAGTGGGATAAAGTCGGAATGGATTTCATCACTGGATTACCAAGGTCGAATAGGGGACATGACTCCATCTGGGTCATAGTCGATCATTTGACCAAGGTGGCCCATTTCATTCCTGTCAAGACCACTTATGATGGCAACCGGATGGCAGCTCTCTACATCGACAGAATCGTAAGCCTTCACGGCGTTCCCAAGGAGATTGTGTCAGATCGAGGAACCCAGTTCACCTCAAGGTTCTGGAAGAAGTTCCAAGAAGCCTTGGGAACCAAGTTATCTTTCAGCACGGCTTTCCACCCACAGACCGGAGGTCAGACAGAACGAGTAAATCAAATTCTCGAAGACATGCTTCGAGCCTGTGTCTTGGCCTATGGAGCCAAGTGGGAAGAATGTCTCCTTTTTGCCGAGTTCTCCTATAACAACAGTTATCAGTCGAGCCTTCAGATGGCACCATTTGAGGTGTTGTACGGACGCAGATGTCGCACACCCCTCAACTGGTCAGAGACTGGAGAAGGGCTAGTCTTTGGACCGGATATCCTCTGCGCAGCAGAAGAGAAAGTCCAACTAGTCAGAGAACGTTTGAAGGCAGCCAAGTCAAGACAAAAGAGCTATGCTGACACTCACCATCGGGACATGAGTTTCCATGTTGGGGACCATGTGTACCTACGGGTAACTCCTCTCAAGGGAACCAGGCGTTTCCACGTCAAGGGGAAGCTCGCACCAAGGTTCATTGGACCCTTTGAGATCACTGCACGACGAGGAGAAGTGGCTTACCAGTTGGAACTACCACCTGAGCTATCCGATGTGCACAACGTGTTCCATGTGTCACAACTCCGGAAATGTCTCCAAGTTCCGAACAAGCCTGATCTCTACAAGGATTTTGATCACCATGCCATTGATCTGCAGCCTGATTTGACCTACCGCGAGAAGCCCATTCGCATTCTGGACGAAGCAGAACGACGGACACGAAGCCGCACCATCAAGTACTTCAAGGTCCAGTGGAGCAACTACACGGAAGCATAAGCAACCTGGTAACGTGAAGACTATCTTAGATCCGAGTTTCCCGATCTCTTTTAAGACCTAGTTTAGGAATCTCGGGGACGAGATTCTTGTAAGGGGGGTAGGTCTGTCACACCCTGCATTTTGTAACATGTTATTTGCATCAATGAAGCATGAAAATTTGGACCAACAAATTTTTTTGGCATCATTTGGCTTTTATTTGGAATTGAGTTTTTCTTCATATGCTTTTCATGTGCTCATTCAAGTCAACTATTACCTCTTGTAGAATTCATCTCCATACCCAAAACTTCTGCCCAATGATCATACCAAGTGTTATATAACAGTATAGTATTTTTCCTACAAAATTAATTTGGCCAAAATGTATTTTTAAGATTTAGTATTCCTAAAACCTCTGAATTGAGGTTTGCACTGCAAGTGCTTGATTTAGGGTGAGAAAATTATTTCAAAAGGTACATTCGAGACCTAGTAGTCATAGGACTCCCAGAAACCACCAGAGTATAATTTTAAAAGTTATTTTCCTATTTTATTTAAAAGCTTTTTCTTAAAGCCAGAAATGGTCTTTAATAGGGAAAAATTATTTAAGTATTTCAAAAATGTTTACCAAAATTCAGGGAGACTCATAGGACATATATTGTCCATATATAAGAGTTTCAACAATTGGTCATGTTCAAAATAATGGGCTAATCCCTCTAAAACCCTTTCTGGATATTTCAAGCTTTTGAAATATTTACAAAGGAAATATTCTCCAAAAATTCCAGGGAAATTCTATTATGTCACATATGGCATATATGATGATCTTGCCAAGTCCAATGCCTTAGGAAGCAAGAAAACATCCTCAAAACCCTTCAAAACCATTCTGTCCATATTTGAAGTTTGAGCAACTTTACATTGCCAAACTTGTCCAAATTCTCTCAAACTTGGTGCACATGCTAGAATGGCCTAATAAGGCAACTAGACCAAATGGCACCAGATTTGGAGTAGAGAAACTTGATCAGAATACCCCAAAACCCTTTCTGTTCAAATGTAAATTTGAACAACTGTACATTACCAACTTTTTACCTGGAGCTTCAAACTTTGTGGGCATGATCAATACCCCTAATGATGAAACTACACCACGTGGTGCATCAAGGGGAGATGATTAGCTTGACTCAAACAAGATGAAGCCATTTCTGTTGATTTCTAGGGTTCACCAAAGTTACATTGGCTAGTTTCTTCGAATGAGCCCAAATTTGGTGAAACACCCTATTTCCATGTAACATTCAATCCTGTTAAGTGTCATGGCAAGTGGAGATAATTTGCTTGATCAAAACATGATCAAACACCTTCTGCTATTTTACCAAAACTACCATCTTGATCACTTTTACTATTTACATTGGCCTCAACTTTTTACCACAGCTTCATCTGGTTACTATCTACCTCCAATAACTTCCCCATGTCGGCAGCTCCATGATTGAGGGGTGAAAACCCTAGTTCACCTTGCTAGACAGCCATTTTCTACCAAGTTACTAGCTTCTCTTCTCTCTCACAGCATCTCCAGAGCATCCAAGGCCTCATCCGTAGTGCTTGCATCACCCTGGACCCCCCAGACACGGCGGACGCGCCCAGAGGGCCAATGGCATGCCATGGCATGCGATAAGGCCGCTCCAGAGCGCGCTACAGTGCGCCCCCGCACTGTAGCTTCGCCCAATCACCTGCCCCCGACAGCCTCGAGCTCTCCCCTCGCGCCAGTCGATGCCCCTCGACGTCCGCGACCTCCCCGGCGCTATTCCCCCTCCTCCTCTGCCCTCCAGTGGCTGTCTTCACACGCGTGCCGGCCGCCCGCAGCCTCCACTCTTCGGCCTCGCACGCGCGCCCCGTCTGGAAGCCTCCCCGCTCCTCCTCTCCCCTCGACTAGGCGTAGGACTCGTCCATGAGCCTCCCCGGCTCAATCACAGGCACCAGAACCACCTCTGGCCTCGCCTGCAACCTCGCCGGCGCACGAGTCCACGGTGGACCGTGGGCTCGGCTATATAAGCACCCCCGAGCCCTCTGCTCTGCACCATCAGCCTCTCCTCACTCATAGCAACCCGCCAGTACCACTCTCTCATCCCCAAAGAGCCCCAGTGCTCGGGATCGACCGGAGCTCCGCCGCGTCGGGCAAACGGCGATCTCGAGGTACATGCCTCCTCCGCCCTTTCTCTCACTCGATTCGGAACCGCCGTGCACCACTGATGCATTCCCCTCCCTTTTCCCCTTCTGCAGCTGCCGGATTCGAGCTAGCCAGCAACCTCCCGACGACCCTCCGCCGTCCCACCTCGCCGCCAGCGAACCAGGCCTCCCCGGCGAGTCGCACCACCACCACTGCATCCGCGACTCGCTGCTGAGTCCATCTCTGCCATCCATTTGCCCCGCCGTGCCCGGATTCGTCGCCGGTGAGCTCACCGTCGCCGTGGCCGAGAGGTTGAAGATGACAGGCGGGCCCCGCCTGTCATCCTCACCATCCTCTCTCTCCCCTCGCAGCCGCTGACAGCCGGGCCCCGCCCGTCAGGTTTGAAAACCTGACGTGCGCGCGCTGGCGCCCGTGCGGCTGGGCTGTTAGCCCTGGGCCGTGCACTGTGGCCACTCTGGCCCAGTTGCACAGGGCCTTTTCTTCTTTTTCTTTTCTGTAAAACTTCAAATAATTTTACAGAAATGAATAATTGTCCAAATAAATTAATTCCAACTCCTAATATCTTGTAATATTCCAACCTATTTAATGGTGTCACTTTCACACATATCCATGAGACTTTTCTGTTCTGTTCAAATTTAAATTCAAATTTGAGGAATAAAACTCATGTTCTAAAATCATTAGATTCCATTCTGTCACTCCAAAACTCCAACTAAGAATTTTCTCCATCTTAGTTTTCCCTCTAGTATTTAACAAAAATAAGTTGACATTTTTCTGAGCACTTTGATTTTTCTGCTTTCATTGTGGTCTTATTTTCTCGTTGTTATTTTGCGACGATTAGATCCCGTATTCAACGAAGTTGCTGAAGAAGGAGAAGGAAAATGATTTGAAGACTTTGAAGACCAAGCCAATCCAGGCAAGCAGCCCTTTGACCATGATACACTTGTTCTTCGGAACCCGCTTGTTTCTGATGCATGATGATAGAGTTACGGTGGTGACCTAGTTGAACCACCCCATGATGCATGCTTTGCTCATGATCTTGCTATGTGCTAGATGTCATGCAGAAAGTTAGGAGTGATGCTTAGTGATGCATGTGTGACATGAACCTTCATGGTTGAATCGTTTGCATAAATCCCATCGGGTGCCCCTAATACCCGAGGATGATGTTGAGTTAGGTCATCACTTGAGGAAGAAGTGATGTGCCGGTAGAATCTTGTGCATGGGTGAAATAATGGATTAGATTTATGTGTGACTACCGTCCCAACCAAACATGTGCAACCACTCTACCCCTTATGGGACGGGGCTTTATTGATTACTTAGGTTGATACTAGCATGGTGCCCGCATTACTAGTGACGGGAAGACTTGAGGTCTTTCCCGGGACGTGGTCGTGCTTGGATAGACGACCATGACTGTTTTTACAGGGCACCGGACACACCGTTGGTCCCTTCGGGTACGCGTGACATTGAAGTAAGGGCAAGTCCCGTGATCTATTGTTTGTACTCGAGGGCCGTGTACCAACGAGTGGACTCTATGTTAGTGTCGTCTAAGGAAAGATAATGACCGGGTGCTTCCCCCGAGTACTTGAGGTACTGCGGGATCGTGGGTGACACGAAAGCTTCCCAGATCTTGTGGGTAAAGTGCGCAACCTCTGCAGAGTGTAAAAACTATTCGAATAGCCGTGTCCACGGTCATGGACAGTTGGGTGGTGCTACTTAAACTATGTCCAGAATTTTACTTCATCGGTGAAAGTATGTGTGTGATGAGTCAAGGTGGTGACTTGACTCGAGGAGTTGAATCATATTCATGTTGATATCGGTAACCTGTTTTCGAGGTTACGTGAACTCGTTGATGCATACACTTGATGGTAGAATATTTATTCTAGCCCATTGCTAGATTGCTCATTATTGTTCAATTGCATTGTTACTTTGAACCACGTCATGGGTTGCTTGCGAGTACATTCAAAGTACTCATTGGCTTGCCACTGGTTATTTAATTGGCCAGGCATGGAGGAACAGGAATATGATGAAGAGTTCTTTGGAGACGAACATGCGAACTAGGACACTATCCCAGTCAGAATGCATGTAGGGTTAAGGCAGATGGCATGGGTTCTACCTATCATCGAAGACTTCCGCTATTTGAGTTATTTTCTATTCAGCCCTTGAGGCTTTATCTATGTAAGACTCGGCCATAATGGCCTTAATTTGTGTAAGACGATATGTATGGATGTAAGACTCTTGTTATTCAGTTTCTGTGTGTTCAGTGAGAATTGATCTCTGGGATCATTGTACACGTGCATTCGGTGATCTCGACTTCTAAGTCGGGGTCCCCACAAATATGACCATGGCGGCAATGCCACAAGTATGTGGGACTATCATTGTCAACTTTACATCTTTTGGCATTCACACTATGAATATGTGTATCATCACGATCGAGATTCATCAAAAATAAACCATTGACCAGCGGGGCATGACCATAAAACATATCTCTCAAATAAATAGAACAACCATTATTCTCGGATTTAAATGAGTAGCCATCTCACATCAAACGAGATCCAGATACAATGTTCATGCTCAAAGCTGGTACTAAATAACAATTATTAAGGTTTAAAACTAATCCCGAGGGTAGATGTAGAGGCAGCGTGCTGACGGCGATCACATCGACCTTGGAACCATTCCCGACGCGCATCGTCACCTCGTCCTTCGCCAGTCTCCGCTTATTCTGCAGCTCCTGCTTTGAGTTACAAATATGAGCAACTGCACCAGTATCAAATACCTAGGAGCTACTACGAGCGCTGGTAAGGTACACATCAATAACATGTATATCACATATACCTTTGATGTTGCCGGCCTTCTTGTCCGCTAAGTATTTGGGGCAGTTCTGCTTCCAGTGACCCGTTCCCTTGCAATAAAGGCACTCAGTCTCAGGCTTGGGTCCATAGTTTGGCTTCTTCCCGGCAACTGGTTTACCGGGCGCGGCAACTCCCTTGCCGTCCTTCTTGAAGTTCTTCTTACCCGTGCCCTTCTTGAACTTAGTGGTTTTATTGACCATCAACACTTGATGCTCTTTCTTGATCTCCACCTCCACTGATTTCAGCATTGAATACACCTCGGGAATGGACTTCTCCATCCCTTGCATATTGAAGTTCAAAACGAAGCTCTTGTAGCTAGGTGGGAGCGACTCGAGGATTCTGTCAACGACCGCTTCGTCTGGGAGATTCATTCCCAACTGAGACAAGCGATTGTGCAACCCAGAAATCTTGAGTATGTGCTCACTGACAGAACTGTTTTCCTCCATCTTATAGCCGTAGAATGCGTTGGAGACATCATATCTCTCAACTCGGGCATGAGCCTGGAAAACCATTTTCAGCTCTTGGAACATCTCATATGCCCCGTGGTGCTCAAAACGCTTTTGGAGCCCCGATTCTAAGCTGTAGAGCATGCCGCACTGAAACAGGGAGTAATCATCACAACGCGACTGCCAAGCGTTCATAACATCTTGGTTTGCCGGGGCGGGAGCGTCACCTAGCGGTGCTTCTAGGACATAAGTTTTCTTGGCAGCTATGAGGATGATCCTCAGGTTACGGACCCAGTCCGTATAGTTGCTACCATAGTCTTTCAGCTTGGATTTCTCTAGGAACGCGTTGAAGTTGAGGGTGACATGAGCGTGGGCCATTTGATCTACAAGACATATTGTAAAGAATTTAGACTAAGTTCATGATAATTAAGTTCATCTAATCAAATTTTAGTGAACTCCCACTCAGATTGACATCTCTCTAGTCATCTAAGTGATACATGATCCGAATCGACTAGCCCGTGTCCGATCATCACGTGAGACAGACTAGTCATCAACGGTGAACATCTTCATGTTGATCGTATCTTCTATACGACTCATGTTCGACCTTTCGGTCTTCTGTGTTCCGAGGCCATGTCTGTACATGCTAGGCTCGTCAAGTGAACCCTAAGTGTATTGCGTGTGTAAATCTGGCTTACACCCGTTGTATGCGAACGTTAGAGCCTATCACACCCGATCATCACGTGGCGCTTCGGAACAACGATCCTTAGCAATGGTGCACAGTTAGGGGGAACACAATTATTGAAATTTTTAGTGAGAGATCATCTTATTTACTACCGTCGTTCTAAGTAAACAAGATGCATAAACATGATAAACATCACATGCAATCAAATAAAGTGACATGATATGGCCAATATCATCTTGCTCCTTCGATCTCCATCTTCGGGGCACCATGATCATCTTTGTCACCGGCTCGACACCATGATCTCCATCATCATGATCTCCATCATCGTGTCTTCATGAAGTCGTCACGCCAACTATTACTTCTACTACTATGGCTAACGTTTAGCAATAAAGTAAAGTAATTACATGGCGTTATTCAGTGACACGCAGGTCATACAATAATTAAGACAACTCCTATGGCTCCTGCCGGTTGTCATTTTCATCGACATGCAACTCGTGATTTCCTATTACAAGAACATGATAAATCTCATACATCACATATATCATTCATCACATCTTCTTGGCCATACCATATCACATAACACATGCTGCAAGAACAAGTTAGACGACCTCTAATTATTGTTGCAAGTTTTACGTGGCTTCTATAGGTTTTCTAGCAAGAACGTTTCTTACCTACGCCAAAACCACAACGTGATTTGTCAATTTCTATTTACCCTTGATAAGGACCCTGTTCATCGAATCCGATCCGACTAAAGTGGGAGAGACAGACACCCGCCAACCACCTTATGCAACTAGTGCATGTCTGTCGGTGGAACCAGTCTCACGTAAGCGTACGTGTAAGGTCGGTCCGGGCCGCTTCATCCCACGATGCCGTCGAATCAAGATTGGACTAGTAACGGCAAGAAAATTGAGCAAACTCAACGCCCACAACTTGTTTGTGTTCTACTCGTGCAAGATGCTACGCAAAGACCTAGCTCAGATGCCATTGTTGGGGAACGTAGCAGAATTCAAAAAATTTCCTACGCTTCACCAAGATCAATCTAAGGAGTCATCTAGCAACGAGCATAATGGAGTGCATCTACATACCCTTTGTAGATCGCGTGCGGAAGCGTTCGAAGGGACGTGGATGAAGTAGTCGTACTCTTCGTGATCCTCGTCACCGATGATCCCAGCGCCGAACGGACGGCACCTCTGCGTTCAACACACGTACGGTACAGCGATGTCTCCTCCTTCTTGATCCAGCAAGTGCGGAGGAGAGGTTGACGGAGATCCAGCAGCACGACGGCGTGGTGGTGGATGCAACAGGAAAAGTTGCAGGGCTTCACCGGCGCCCTGCGAGAGGAGATGGAAGTGTGACGGGAGGGGGAGAGGCGCCAGAGGCTTGGGGTGCGGCTGCCCTCTCCCCCCACTATATATAGGGGCCAGGGGGGTTGCCAGCCCTAGGAGATGCAATCTCCTAGGGGGGCGGCGGCGAGAGGGGGGAGACTTGCCCCCCAAGGCATAGGGGACGCCCCCTCCCCCTAGGGTTTCAACCCTAGGCGCATGGAGGGGGGCCCATGTGGGTGCGCCAGCCCACCAGGGGCTGGCCCCTTCCCCTTGCGGCCTACGGGGCCCTCCGGGATGGGTGGCCCCACCCGGTGGTCCCGGGACACTCCCGGTGACCCCTGGAATTCACCCGATGGTCGAAACTGGACTTTCTATATATCATTCTTTACCTCCGGATCATTCCGGAACTCCTCGTGACGTCCGGGATCTCATCTGGGACTCTGAACAACATTCGGGTTTCCATGTGCATGTATCTCTACAACCCTAGCGTCACTGAACCTTAAGTGTGTGGACCCTACGGGTTTGGGAGACACGCAGACATGACCGAGACGACTCTCCGGTCAATAACCAACAGCGGGATCTGGATACCCATGTTGGTTCCCACGTGTTCCTCGATGATCTCATCGGATGAACCACTGTGTCAAGGATTCACTCAATCCCGTATGTTATTCCCTTTGTCTATCGGTACGGTACTTGCCCGAGATTCGATCGTCGGTATGCCCGATACCTTGTTCAATCTCGTCATGGCAAGTCTCTTTACTCGTTCCGTAATCCATCATCCCGTGACTAACTCCTTAGTCACTTTGAGCTCATTATGATGATGTCTTACCGAGAGGGCCCAGAGGTACCTCTCCGTCATACGGAGTGACAATATCCCAGTCTCGGTTCGTACCAACTCAACAGACACTTTCGGAGATACTCGTTGCGTACCTTTATAGCCACCCAATTACGTTGTGACGTTTGGCACACCCAAAGTATTCCTACGGTATCCGGGAGTTGCACAACCTCATGGTCTAAGGAATAAATACTTGACACGAGAAAAGCTTAAGCATTACGAACTATACGATCTCGTGCTAGGCTCAGGATTGGGTCTTGTCCATCACATCATTCTCCTAATGATGTGATCCCGTTATCAATGACATCCTATGTCCATGGTCAGGAAACCGTGACCATCTGTTGATCAACGAGCTAGTAACTAGAGGCTTACCAGGGACGCGTTGTGGTCTATGTATTCACACATGTATCGTTGTTTCCGTACAATACAATTCAAGCATGAATAACAGACAATTATCATGAACAAGGAAATATAATAATAATCCTTTTATTATTGCCTCTAGGGCATATTTCCAACAACGCCGGAGTATGCCCTGAGATCGAGCCCCTGAACATCGGTTGTTGCCTACTAATGTGGTCATGCACGACCAAAGTAGGAGCCACAATCTCCTCATCATCGGTTGAAGAATCACCCGAATCACAAATTAAGGGCTCCTTTGATTCAAAGGAATTACATAGGATTTTTGGAGGATTTGAATCCGTAGGAATTTTTCCTGTGATGCTCGTTTGATTCGTAGGGTTGGCATCCTTAGGAATTTTTCCATAGGATCCATTTGTACTACATTTTGGAGGAAAATTTCCATCAACTCAAACCTCTTTGTAGAATTCCTTTGATTTTCTTGCGCTATCAAACATTCTTTCAAATCCTGTAGGATACTATGGGACATGCCATCCTATTCCTGCATATTTCCTATTCCTTCATTTTGACAATCCTGCGAATCAAAGACGCCCAAATTGTCAAAAAACTACTCATCGTCGAAGTCCATTTGTACCTTGCAGGCAACCCGTCGAACACCTTGCGGGCATTGTGGAAGAAGCCGGCCGATGAAGAGCCTCACACCTCTACTAGATCAGGTAGCAGGCCCGGAGGTGTGGAGACGAACGTGGCGGCGTCCGTCGAGCGACGTAGTTGTAGATGCGTGCTGCCAGCAGAGAGGCGAGGGCATGGCGTCGATGTCGAGGTGCTGCGATAGCGACGAAAATGGTCCACCAAATGCCGGAGTAGGGGGCGTCGAGGGCGGCGTGCTATTGGGTACGGGCGGCCGACCTGGGCACCGGAACTGGGCGGTGGCGGTGACGGATGTGGAGTCGGGTGTGCTGGTTGTCGATGGAAGGAAGGAAAAAAGGCCAAGCTGCCACCGAGTCACTGACTGGTGGGCTAGGGGACGACAAGGGCAGGCGTCGCGTGTGTCTACGCAGACGCAAACCCGACCCAAATTTGGGCCTGAAATGGGTCGCGCATGAAAAAGAAGCGAACGTTCGTATGTCTGGGTCGCCGCGTTGGGTGTCCATTTCAACCAAATGAACACGCACAGACAGTTTAGGTCAACACATTGGAGTTGCTCATAAGTTGGATAGGAGACACCACGTGCGTATGCTAAAAGAACTTCAATACCGACCGTATCTTTATTTATTTATTTATTAGGGGTCACTGTAATATTATATTTTTACTCGTCGAATATGAAATGAATAACCAAAACTTGACAAAACAAGGATATTTTTGCAAGTGAACTATGCAAACCGTTGACCCGAAATTTACGTGAACGAGGCAGGTAAACGGCACCGCTAGCAACTGGAAATCTGGAACGTTCCATTCACCCGAAGCGGGATGGAAAAATATCCGGTCCGACCGACGTAGGCGCGTAGCAAAGCATCAATCAAACACCCGAAATTCCTCTCCTCCCGAAGAAGCTACTGGAAGAAACGACTCGCCATCACCAGTAAACCACTCCCCACTAGCCGGCGGGTCGGTCAGTCGGTCGCTCACCGCCTCACACTCTCACAGCGAGTCACCCCGGCGGGCGGGCGGGCGGGCCGGCCACCGTCCAACGGCAGCCGCTCAAGCAATAAACAACCCCGGGCCGGGACAAACCAAACCGTTCGCCCAGAGTTGACGAGGCAGGCCGAGACGAAAATGCCCGGGCCCACCCGCATAGGCACAGGTCCGCGGGCGCCACCACCGGCACCAACCCCGAACAAACCGATCCGAGAGAGCGGACGGATGGATAGCAACGCCGTCGCGGTCGCCGTCTTTGTCGGGGACCCCGCGCGGGCGCCACCTCGCCACCGTGCGTGCCGTATCCCGGCCGCGAGCTCCCCCTCGTCGGCGCCCCGCGCCCGTCCACGTGGCCGCCGCTCTCGCTCGGCTGTAGTCGGTCCGCCAATCCAGAGTTCCACGCTGCCTTCTCGTCCGTCTCATGTAGGGTACGGGGCCGCGACGCGATGGACATGGAGCGGTGGCTCGTGCCGTCCGACGTGACGGCACACGTGGCCGCCGCCGCGCTCGGCGCCGGCCGACATGGTTGAGACCTGCTGCCTAGACTTTCTGGCTCGTTAGACGGTGGTGGGGCCGGGCGCACGGCGCGCCACGGCACGTACCGCACGCGCGGCCACGGCGACCGCCCGTACGACGGGTCGTCTCGCGGGGATATCTGCGGTCGACCGATCGAGGCTCGTACTGTCAGTCAATCACGACAGCTTATTAGCGTGCGTGATTCCGTGGAGCGCAACAGCTCAGACCTTGTCAATTACTAGCTCGATCACGATCAGAATCTGGTTGCGTGGCGTGGGCATTCCCAAGTCCGGTGACAGGTCGTGCACATCCAAGTGAGCCATCGACACCCTCTGCCGCTAAATAAAACCCATCCCCTGGATAAGTCACAGGGCCGATCGGACAACGCACCTGACTCGAGTACCGCACAAGACAGAGACGATGCCAATCCAAGAATCTCAGAGCTGCACGGGCCAGCGCCGACCTCGAGTCACGACTCTACTTTTTACGGAGCATACTTCCGTGTTAGAGACGACGAGGCGGTCACACCAAAACCTGTCACTCACTCGGGCAGACTGGAAAGAAATCCGTCGAGCGCCTTCGATGAATCACCGAACCACTGGCCCTAATCCCCCACCCACCGGCTCGACACCGCCTCCACGCTCGCTCGCTAATCCCCACCGCGCCGCGCCGCGCCACGCACTTAATCCGCTCTATTTATAACCCCACCCCACCACCCCACCCTAGGCCCAGTACCAGTGGGGAGAGAGAGGCCGACACACACAGAGCGGCATAGCGCCCACGCCGCACGCCGCAGGCAGCAACCAACCAGCCCGGCCCACCCCACCCCAGGCGCCGCCGAATTGGGTGTCAGCCATGGAGAGGGAAGCCACGGTCGCCTTCTACCCGCCGGCGCCGGCGCCGCAGCAGCAGCGCCCCACGGCCGCCCAGCCGCTCTCGTCCCGGGCGCCGTCGTCCGGCGGCGGCGGCGCTGCGCGTGGAGCAGGCGTGGGCAGGCAGTACCGCGGGGTGCGGATGCGGAAGTGGGGCAAGTGGGTGGCCGAGATCCGGGAGCCCAACAAGCGGTCGCGGATCTGGCTCGGCTCCTACGCCACCGCCGTCGCCGCCGCGCGCGCCTACGACACCGCCGTCTTCTACCTCCGCGGCCGCTCCGCGCGCCTCAACTTCCCCGACCAGCTCCTCGACGGCACCGCCCCCGCCGCCGCGCCCGGGGACCTCACCGCCGCCGCCATCCGCAAGAAGGCCGCCGAGGTCGGCGCGCGCGTCGACGCGCTCCACTCGGGCGGCATCGGCATGGGCGGCGCCCCTCCGGCCCCGCCGTCGCCGTCCCAGCGCCGCCGGCCCAAGAACCCCGACCTCAACCGGGAGCCCACCCCCGACACCGACGACGACGAGTGAGATGTTGTAAACCCCCGCCGGTTCCTCTCACCCTCCCACCACCACCACCTACATACCTAGTACTAGTGCGTCCTAATTAGTCGTCGTTAGCAACCAGCAACGAGGAGCAGCAATCAGCAGCGAGCTAGCTAGCAGTAGCAGAGCATCAATCATCTCGGTGAGCAAGCAAGCAGATAATAGTTCAGTTCAGTGCAAGAAGAAAGACATGGGGAAGCAAGCGTGGATCCGACACGCAAGGTGTTCGGTGAAATGCCGGGCGAGCTACTCTCGGGGAACAAAACCCGACCAATAATGGAGCCGCGACGTCGCAGTCAGCTCGGCCAGGGGGGTGGTAGTAAGTTAGGGCGGGCGGCGACTGCGACGGCGAGCTTAGCAGCAGCAGCAGGCACAGGTGTGTGTGAGCGCGTGCTTGTGCATGTAGACAAGGTGCATGGCCATGTACCTACCTGCATCAGATATAAGAGTGTTTGTAAAGAAAAAGATACCGGCAAGCAAAAGCTTCAAGAATCATTCCATGCACGCACTCTCTCTTTCGTGTCTGTTTCTTCATCTTGATTCCCACATCATCACGGCCGGATTCCGGTGAGCGGCAGCAGCAGTGCAAGTTCGTTTGCTTTTCCAAGGGAAATAGTAACACCGAACACGGCCAGGCCCCAGTTCCCACCCGCCTCAAAAGAAGAGGCAGCGTCACCAGCCGCCGCCACCGCCGTAGCGTATCGTGGTGCGCCTCCCCTCGTGTCGGCGTGCCGCGGCCGTGGTGGGCCGCCGACGTGGCCCGTGGTGCGTCTCCCCGCGTGTCGGCGTGCCGTGGCCGAGATTAGGCGGTGGTGGGCCGCCTCCTCCACCCGCGCCGGCTGTGGCCGGCGCGGTCAGGCGTACTGCCTCGTGTGTACGGCATATGATGGGCGTCAGTGGAGTGGGCCGGTGCGAGGTGTTCACGAATCACGAGGTTTGGGTTTAGCGTGGGCCCCGCGGGGGGATTAGTGCGTGGGTGATGCTGCGTCTTAGACTAGCCATAATGGGTAGTAACATAGAGTAGTAACATGCCCATGTTACTACTCTATGTTACTATCTCTATAGTGGGGAGTAACATATGTGTGGTAACATGGAAGACTTCATTTATTAGGCCATAGACTCATCTTACCTTGATATGTGTGATGTTACTCATACTAGTAGTAACTAGCTATGTTATCACATGCCTCTCTTTCTTCATTTATTGCTTGCCACATCATCTTTTTTATGTAGATATGTGTGATGTTATTATCTATGTTAGGCTGGTCACAATGGGGTGGAACTTAGGAGTAACATCACATATTTCAATACAACGTTGCTTATGTGGCACATATTTAATGAAGAGTGGGGTGCTTGTGGTAACTAGCTAAGTTACCGGAACATCACACACTTCAAGAAACAATGAGTCTATAAGTTAATAAATGCATCGTTGCATGACAGTACCTACATGTTTCTATCCACTGTGAAGGTAGTAACATAGTCTAGATAAGTGTGTATGTTACTACCTTATGTTCCTGCCCATTGTGACCAGCCTTACTCCCACTATGGGTAGTCTTATCGGTCTAGTAATGATAATGATGCGCGTGTGTCGGCAATTGATTACGCCGCCTACGAGCCGCCCTGGAAGATTCGTGTGGAGTCGGACGTCCCCGTCGGTCTCCGTCCATGGACATGGACGGACCAGGTGTCGACCGGCCGCATCAGGAGCACTACTACTTGCTTCCTTTTTCTTGTGAGTGGATGGAATCGTGCATGGGATGGGAGCTCATGAAAATCCACGGAGGCAATCATCAGTCGCCGTGCTATCCGGATCGAGCGTGGGAGGGCGCCAACGACCTCGTATCACTCCCCGTTGAACTGGGCGACAAGTTCAGCTTGTGAGAAGTCTCGTAGGATCTGATAATTGCCGTTCGAGTCTACATCAGGTTGTGTGCAAGTTGGGGTATAAAATCAAAACAAGTGGGTGGCGAGTATGCTGCCAGGGAAACTTTGGAGAAACAAACAGGTAAAACAAGCTGACGGCACCCTCCAAAAAAAAAAAAAATGCCGGCCGGGACCATGCGTTTGGTTGATTGTTTGACCGGCTCGGATCAGAGGCGGCGTAAACTTGCATTTTCTGTGCTGTCGGGAGCATAAAAACAAATTGGGATGCTGAGATTCCGAAAACAACAGGTGTATATATATGAATTAGGAGATCTTCGTATCATCTAGCTTAACATCCGGCGTTGACGCTCGTATCAGGTTCTCTTTTATATATGGGTTGGGTCTGTTGATTGTCAATATTGTAGGATTTGCATGGGTGCATGATCGAGACCGGATCTGGCTATGTCCAGTGCCAATGATCAGACATCAATCGTTCCAGCACCGTGCAACTGTGTCTCTGCACACACAGGTAACAAGCAAAAAAAAAAAAAAAACAGATGCATCTTGTTGCGTATAGCCAAGGAAGTGCATGGATGAACCCGGATACATATGAACCTACTTTAAAAAACACATTTATAAATGCCAAAAAAATCTGAAAAAGATTGCAGGGGTACGTCTTCATGTTCTATGTGCGTGGACAAAGTTTCACGGAAAAATAACTTTTTTTTTTGGCCTGTGCAAAAAAAAAAAAATTGTGACGTGAAACGCTATTTAGAAGCACTAGAATTTGTCTTTTTTACGAAGGCAAACCAAAAAGACATTTTTCCAGAAAACTTTGTGCCGCGCACGCACATTTGCGAACATGTATGCATAAAATTTTCTGTTATATTTTTTGACATTTCAAAACATGCTTAAAATGCAGTTCACCGGAAGTCGAGTCAGTTCGTGCTCTTGCGACGGCGCACCGCACGTGCACCAACTAGTCAGTCGGTCTGTGTTAAAAAAAAAAAACACTAGTCAGTCGGTCGGCGTCACGCACCCAACGCATGCACGGCCCAGATCGGGCGGCCGTCCGGCCGCTCGGCACGTGCATGCACCTGCCCGGCTCCGATCGATGTGACGTTCTCTGGAAGTGCCCAATTGGAACCGCGCTGCATCTTTCTCTGAAAGAGAAGTGTGCCGCATCTCAGGTTAGATACATCGACGCAGCCGATGATGAGCGGCGAGCTGTGGCGATCGGAGAGAGTGATGTTTGTACAGCTAGAAGTATACATATTTTTTTTTAATCAAGGTCCCTAAGGAACCCTGGTATATTAAAAAATTGATCGTAGAGAGTTGCCCGGTTAATAAACGAAAAACCAGACGAAAACTGTCACAACAGACCCACAAAGACAAGGCACACTAGACGATCTGACAACCCACACAAGAACGCACACACGCCGTCAACGAGAGAAGTATACAGATTCAATTTACCAGTTTATCTTTCGAACAGTTCTGTCGGTCACGTTTGCAACCAGGCTTCCGTTACAAAATGACCACTTGTGCAAATTAAAGCGTGACATGGTACTGCACTGGTACTACCTGCGTGCACTCAACATCTTCAGAACAGTAGTAGCACTGACACCTTTTTCTTTTCATTGGATATGTATGCTAAAGCTCGGTACGCAACATGTAGAGAATGGTCGTGCATTACGGAAACGGAAGAAAGAAAAACCTCCCGTGCTTTCATACTTCCTCCGTCGAAAAATATAAAAGCATTTAGAGCAGTAATACAGAGCACCGCAAGTTGCAAGAGTGATGACCGACAACATGTCCATCTCCATCATGCTTCATTATTTGAAACCGCCAAACAAACGTACAGGGAGGAACGTAGGTCCAAAACGAAAATTATTCACACGCCTGCAGATCGTTTGATCACGGACAAAATTGCCACAGGCAGCGGTTTACGTGGGTATCTTGAGCCGTTTGGCCGACCTCGCAAAGTCCATGCAGCTGATTAATTAAACAACGTTGTCGGTTCGATATACTAGTAGTGCAATACATAGATGCATGGTAAAAATAAAAATCCTATTGTTCTGATGTCAGGACACGTATGCATCTACGAGAATGAATCAACCGGTGTCCATGGCACGTCACCGAGGAGCAGCCAGTCCCTATCACCGTCCTCGCAGGTGACCACGAATGCGTGAGTGTTTTTTTTAAGTATGCCGAAGGCGTGTCGGGAACGTAGTATTTAAAAAAAAATCTTATGCACACGCAAGATTATGGTGATGCGTAGCAACGAAAGGGAAGAGTGTTGTGCACGTACCCTCGTAGAGCGTAAGCGGAAGCGTTATGACAACACGGTTGATATAGTTGTACGTCTTCACGATCAACCGATCCTAGTACCGAACGTACGTCACCTCCGCAATCTGCACACGTTCAGCTCGGTGACGTCTCACGAACTCATGATCCAGTAGAGCTTCAAGGGAGAGTTCCGTCAGCACGACAGCGTGATGCCGGTGATGATGAAGTTACCGACGCAGGCTTCGCCTAAGCACCGCTACGATATGATCGAGATGGATTGTGATGGAGGGGACACCGCACACGGCTAAGAGATCAATGATCAACTTGTGTCTACTAGGGTACCCCATGCCCCCGTATATAAAGAAGCAAGGGGAGGAGGCCGGCCGGCCCTATAGGGCGTGCCAAGGAGTAGGTTTCCTACTCCTAGTAGGAGTAGAAATCCCTCTTTCCTATTCCTACTAGGAGTAGGAAAGGAAGAAGGAAGGGAGAAGGAAAGAAAGGGAGAGGGAGAGAGGGGCCACGCCCCCCTCCCCTAGTCCAATTTGGACTCCCCATGAGAGGGGACGCGCCACCTCCTGGGCTGCTGCCCTCTCTCTTTCCAAAGCCCATCAAGGCCCAATAGTTCCCCCCGGGGTTCCGATAACCACCCAACACTTCGATAAATATCCGATGACCCCCGAAACTCATCCGGTGTTCGAATATAGTCGTCCAATATATCAATCTTTATGTCTCGGACATTCCGAGAATCCTCGTCATGTCCGTGATCTCATACGGGACTCTGAACTACCTTCGGTACATCAAAACTCATAAACTCATAATACCGATCGTCACCGAAGGTTAAGCGTGCGGACCCTACGGGTTCGAGAACTATGTAGACATGACCGAGACTCATCTCCGGTCAATAACCAATAGCGGTACCTGGATGCTCATATTGGTTCCTACATATTCTACGAAGATCTTTATCGGTCAAACCGCATAACAACATACGTTGTTCCCTTTGTCATCGGTATGTTACTTGCCCGAGATTCGATCGCCGGTATCATCACACCTAGTTCAATCTCGTTGCCGGCAAGTCTTTTTACTCATTCCGTAATGCATCATCTCGTGACTAACTCATTAGTCATTTGCTTGCAAGGCTTATAGTGATGTGCATTACCGAGAGGGCCTAGAGATACCTCTCCGGCACTCGGAGTGACAACTCCTATTCTCGATATATGCCAACACCACAAACACCTTCGGAGACACCTGTAGAGCATATTTATAATCACCCGGTTACGTTGTGGCGTTTGATAGCACACAAGGTGTTCCTCCGGTATTCGGGAATTGCATAATCTCATAGTCATAGGAACATGTATAAGTCATGAAGAAAGCAATAGCAGTAAAACTAAACGATCAAGTGCTAAGCTAACGGAATGGGTCAAGCCAATCACATCATTCACTAATGATGTGATCCCGTTAATCAAATGACAACTCATGTCTATGGCTAGGAAACTTAACCATCTTTGATTCAACGAGCTAGTCAAGTAGAGGCATACTAGTGACACTTTGTTTGTCTATGTATTCACACATGTACTATGTTTCCGGTTAATACAATTCTAGCATGAATAATAGACATTTATCATGATATAAGGAAATATAAATAACAACTTTATTATTGCCTTTAGGGCATATTTCCTTCAGTCTCCCACTTGCACTAGAGTCAATAATCTAGATTACAAAGTAATGATTCTGACACCCATGGAGTCTTGGTGCTGATCATGCTTTGCTCGTGAGAGAGGCTTAGTCAACGGGTTTGCAACATTCAGATCCGTATGTATCTCGCAAATCTCTATGTCTCCCTCCTTTATGATGACCCACAAATGTAGGGGATCTATCGTAGTCCTTTCGACAAGTAAGAGTGTCGAACCTAATGAGGAGCAGAAGGAAATGATAGGCAATTTTCAGTAAGGTATTTTCTGCAAGCACTGAAATTATAGATAACAGATAGTTTTGTGATAAGATAATTGGTAACAAGTGACAAACGGTAAAAGTAAATAAGGTGCAGCAAGGTGGCCCAATCCTTTGTGTAGCAAAAGACAAGCCTGGACAAACTCTTATGCAAGGTAAAGTGCTCCCGAGGACATATGGGAATTATCGTCAAGCTAGTTTTCATCACGATCATCTGATTCGCATTCGGTACTTTGATAATTTGGTATGTGGGTGGACCGGTGCTTGGGTGCTGCCCTTACTTGGACAAGCCTCCCATTTATGATTAACCTCTAATGCAAGCATCCGCAACTACAAAAGAAGTATTAAGGTAAACCTAACCATAGCCTGAAACATATGGATCCAAATCAGCCCCTTACGAAGCAACACATAAACTAGGGTTTAAGCTTCTGTCACTCTAGCAACCCATCATCTACTTATTACTTCCCAATGCCTTCCTCTAGGCCCAAATAATGGTGAAGTGTCATGTAATCGACGTTCACATGACACCACTAGAGGAGAGACAACATACATCTCACCAAAATATCGAACGAAGACCAAATTCACATGACTACTAATAGCAAGACTTCTCCCATGTCCTCAGGAACAAAAGTAACTACTCACAACACATAATATTGTTCATGATCAGAGGGGTATTAATATGCATAATGGATCTGAGCATATGATCTTCCACCAAATAAACCAACTAGCATCAACTACAAGGAGTAATCAACACTACTAGCAACCCACAGGTACCAATCTGAGGTTTGGATACAAAGATTGGATACAAGAGATGAACTAGGGTTTGAGAGGAGATGGTGCTGGTGAAGATGTTGATGAAGATAGCCCTCCCAAGATGGGAGAGTTGTTGGTGATGACGGCGGTGACAATTTCCCCCTCCCGGAGGGAAGTATCCCCGGCAGAACAGCTCTGCCGGAGCCCTAGATTGGTTTCCGCCTCGGTTCCGCCTCGAGACGGCGGTGTCTGGTCCCGAAAGCCTCCTCTTGATTTTTTTTCCAGGTTAAAATGCTTCATATAGGAGAATATGGGCACTGTGGGCCTGCCGGCTGGCCCTCGAGGCAGGGGGGCATGCCCTGGGAAGGGGGGCGCGCCCCCCACCCTCGAGGCCAGCCGGTGGCCCCTCCCGTGGGTTTCTTTCGCCATATATTTTTTATATTTTCTGAAACGATGTTCGGTGGAGTTTCAGGGCTTTTGGAGTTGTGCAGAATAGGTTTCAAGAGTTTGCTCCTTTTTCAGCCCAGAATTCCAGCTGCCGGCATTCTCCCTCTTCATGTAAACCTTGCAAAATAAGAGAGAAAAGGCATAAGTATTGTGACAAAACATGTATGAACAACCCATAATGCAATAAATATCAACTTATAAGCATGATGCAAAATGGACGTATCAACTCCCCCAAGCTTAGACCTCGCTTGTCCTCAAGCGAAAGCCAATATCGAAAAATATGTCCACATGTTTAGAGATATAGGTGTCGATAAAAACAGAATACGAACATGAGGGCATCATGATCATTCTTATAACAACAACTTATAAATATAGTCATATGATCATTATGCTAAAGTAACAATTCATCCACAATGTCAAGTATGAATCATAAACTTCATTGGAAACTAACAAACTTTGGTCTCGGTCATTGAAGCAACTGCAATTTATCGTAACATCGGAAAGAGTCAATATAAGAGCTTTTCAGCAAGCCTACATACTCAACTATCATATAGTCTTTCACAATTGCTCACACTCACGCAATACTTATGTTTATGGAGTTTTAATTGGACACAGAGAAAGATAGAGGCTTATGGTGTTGCCTCCCAACCTTTTACCTCAAGGGTAATGTCAACAGTAATAAATCATGAAAACTTACATCCAAGTGGGTATATATGTCAGGATCTTTCCAACACAATGTGCTTACCAAAGGATAAAATGTAAGAAGGAAAGGTGGATTTCACCTTGACACTTATAAGACAAGAATAAAAGATAGGCCCTTCGCAGAGGGAAGCAGAGGTTGTCATGTGTTTTTATGGTTTGATGTACAAAGTCTTAGCATAGAGGGACTTCGCTTTATATTGCCACTTGTGATAAGGACCTTTATTATGCAGTCCGTCGCTTTTATTACTTCCCTATCACAAGTTCGTATAAAGCTAATTTCTCCCACACTAATAAACCATACATATTTAGCGGGTTTGCAACATGACAACTTACTTGGAAGGATCTTTCTCAATCCATAGGTAGGTATGGTGGACTCTCATGGCAAAACTGGGTTTAAGGATATATGGAAGCACAAGTAGTATCTCTACTTAGTGCGGGGAGTTTTGGCTAGCATGAGGGAGAAAGGCAAGCTCAACATGTTGGAAGATCCATGACAATATACTTTATTTCGGATATAAGAAGACATAACCCATTATGTTGTCTTCCTTGTCCAACATCAACTCGTTAGCATGTCATACTTTAATGAGTACTCACAATCATAAAAGATGTCCCAGATAGTATATTTGTATGTGAAACTTCTCTTCTTTTATTACTTCCTATTAATTGCAACGATGATCAAAACTATGTTTGTCACCTCCCAACAACTTTTATCTACCATACTCTTGTATGTGAGGTCATTACTTTCGATAAGATCGATATGATCTCTTTGATACTCTTTTTGTTTTCTTTCTTTTTATCATGACCCAAGTGAGGAAATCAAGCCCTTGACTCAACACTAATCTTTATTATATAGCTCACGGACTCGATTACAAAGGATAAAGCTCACAAAGCAAAAGCTCACGACTTGATCATGCTAACTTTATTCTAATAGATTTACTACCAAAAGGATCGAACTAAGTAAAACGATAAAGATAGGAGTGATGGTGATACGATACCGGGGTCACTCCTCCAAGCTTGACAGTTGCCAAGGGGAGTGCCCATACCCATATGATTATGTCTCCTTCTTCGGGGTTGGTGATGATGGGGTTGCTGCTGATGTAGGCTTGATGCTCGTCTTCCAAAGCATGGGCTCACCATCGTAGAAGGATGATCGAGTCTCCGAGATACTCAAATCTGCAGCCAAACTCATGTTCTTGAATCTATATTCATACTCACAGTTTTGGTTCTGCGGGTCATAGATCTGGGCTTTGAGGTGATCGATCTTCTCTTGAAGATTAGAGATGGCTTCCCAGAAGATCCTCGAGTCCATCTTGAGGTTGTTGGCAAGCTCCGAGATCATTATGTGGTTGGCGTCGAGTCCTCATTCCACCATACCTTGGCACTTGAAAACTTGTTGCTCCATTGCTTCGAGTCTTGTCTCCACGCTTCCGGTCCTTCTCGGCCCCTCAACATCACGGATGTGCAGCACCCCCTCATGCAACTTCGTGGTTTTGGGGTGGTGCAGCACCTCCGCAAGGTAGGGGTTGACGACCTTCTTGAAGAACTTGTCCTTGGGGGTGTTGGAGGACGCCATGATGATCTAGACCTGTCAAAAACAACAGCTCGAAACGAAAACAGAGGATTTCTGCGTGATACAGAGGTCAAAACCTTCGGGAGTATATATAATGAATTTTTCCCGAACGAAAGGAGTAACCCACAAGAAAACGGAGTCCAGGGGACACATGGGGTGCCCTCGAGGCAGGGGGCGCGCCCCCTACCCTCGAGGAGGCCCCGTGTCTCCTCCGGACTGCGGTTTATTTTTCTATTAACTTCAGAAATATATACTATACTTTCCATGCCCTTTCTCCACAATGCGTGCCTCTTTGGATTTGATGAATTCAGAATATATACTACTTGATTCGGCTTTTTCAACTGAAACACTTTCATGTTTCTAATTATAATTCTTTTCATTGATACTATCAATTGGCAATGTTTCTTTTTTACTTGAACCAATTCTTTTTCTTTTTGTTTCTGACGGCGAGCGGCAAAATTGGCTTTAAACTTTTTCTCAACTTCAGCCCACTCCAGTTATGATTGTCCCCCAATGCTTTTAGATTCTTTCGGCAATGACACACGGGTGTTGTCGAAACTTTGCAATTGGGTAGGAGGTGTACAATATGATGTAGTACTAGGTGAAGGCGCATGCATAATTGTAAAACCATATTTTTGCTCGCCAATTTTATCAATTGGCAAAGATTCATCTTCTTGTAAAACTCTAGCTTTTATTGCATTATAATCAGGAACTAGCCCCTTATCATGTTCTTCAAAGCAAAGAACGCTAATCTTGTTATTTCAGGCTATATCCCTTTTTAATGTAGCAACTTCTCATTCTGTAAGGGATTTCTTCACAATATTTTTAGATTCTTTTGGCAATGAGGTGTTGCTTAAATTATGTGATTGCGTAGAGGATGCATTATATTCTACATTATTAGATGATGGCATGTGCACTCATAGAATTTTTCACTTATTCGGCTATGCCCATGAAGGTGCAGAGCCGAATTATGAGCAACTACAATTGTATACGGTGCCGAAAAATTACTAACATGGGGTGTAGCATATGACAGTTGGGAGTAACTGGCCGAATAGCCAGTAGTAGCATGGCCAATTCTCTCATTCTTCGGCATGGTTGGATTAGTATATTGTACATTAGTTGTCGATAAATAAGAGGGTGAAACACTTTCTTGCATGGCATTGGAAATTCTAACATGTGGTGTTTCAAATTGATTAGTCAAACTCATCATGTTGCTCATCGGCATATGAATTTGTTGGGTTGCCGATACATATGAGTTGGAATACATATGTTGCATGTTACAAGTATCATAAGAAGTTGAAGCATGTAAATTACTTTGAATCAGCCCTTGCATGTAGTTAGATGCATGATTGAAAAAATTAGGGCTGGCCGATAGAGTATACTCATTGAACGATCTAGTAACATCATATGAACTATTTGTATCTACAGTAGGGAATTGGGTATTCACATTCCCTTTGTAGATTGCAAAACCCTAAATGACGATCTCTTCGTAGAAAGAACGGGTTAGAGACCGTTCAAAACTTCTTCCCCACCGGAGTCGCCAAAAAGTGTGTTTGCACACGAACATGTCACCGTGTACCCTTAAAGCCGGTACGCAATCAATCTGGCGGGCGCTTTTGTAAATCCGAAACCCCACATGCCCGGGAGGGACCCCGTCAGGGCGTGCGGTGGACATGGGCTGCCTTAGGTCGACCTGATCACCCCTAGGGCCTCGAGGTTTGCCGCCCTACAAACGAAGAATGAGCGAAGAACGAGAAGAAGAAGAACTAGGGTTAAGGAGAAAGAATAAAAAATGGTAGATGATTTGTTTGGTTGTGTGTTGTTCAATCGGCCGTCACCCCTTAGGTATATAAGAGACGGATGGACTCCCCGTGCAAGGAAAGACTAGGATTCACATTCAAAACCCTAGTTTGGATCCAACTCGGAATCAAAACTTTTCCAAAACTGTTCGGTTTACGACCTGGCTGCACCTTGCGGTCCACGTTTGTGGCAGTAAACGACCCCAGATGGAAACGAGTCCAAAAGTAATCTCGACCGTTTCGACGAGACGAACAACATTCTTGTTAAACGTTTTTTTATCAGAGGCCATCTTGAGAAGGTTTTCGGCTGTTTTCCAAAGTCTGCGGTAGAGAAATCTAAAACCCGGACGAACATCCTCGGAGTGTCCAACCATCTTCAGAGAAATCAAAAACCAGGATGATTATTCCCGGAGTGTCTGACCATCCTGATGCAGTCGCGTATTTTCACCTCTAACTTTTGCATACGACAAGATTATTTTTATATAAAAATCGACCATTTTGACGAGACGCACAATTTTCATGTTAAAACTTTCTCCATATGAGGCCATATTAACCGAGTTTCTGCTCATTTTATAATCTGATGTCAATATGAGCATCTTTGAACTTGTAATATTTTTTGCATTTGAGCTTCGTTTTAGACCATCTTCATATCCATCTTGATCTTCTCAAAGAGAGCCGTTCCACGATGACTTCTAATCATAAGTTTGAATTAATATTGACATGGCTTTAAGCAATTTTTATGATTGTGCTACTTTTGAGCTTGAACAAGCCGGCTGCTGTGTCGATCGTGGTGCTCGGCTAGTGACTTTGTGAACGTACGCGTCAGCCGGCGACCGTGACATCGTGCCGTGTCACACGCATGGACACCGTCCTTCCCCTGGCCAGGCCATGCCGGCTATGCTCTAGCGCGAGTAAATTCATCTCCTTATTTCACTGCGTGGTACGAGTAGTGCGTATATCTCTCTCACGTGTCCACTGTTTCGACACGTATGTATATGCGTGTGCAAGTGCAACTTCTGACGGGAGACTGGGCAACTGCATCCGTTTGTCAAAAAGTTGGGCGTGCTTGCAACAACGTCAATTTCCACTAGGGGCTGCTACAGATCAGCCGGATGAAAATCATCCGCCTAGCCAGCCGTCCAATCTGAAAGAGGTGACCGTTGGATCGTAGCACAAACCCCTCTTTGTTCTCATTTTTTTTCATCCTCAGGCGCAACATTCACCATCTGTATCTCCCAGCAACAACTTCCATGGCAGCACCGGCGGCGTCGCCGGCGCTCCATTGCAACCCATACCAAGCTTCGACGACCCTCCGGCGTGCTTCACCGCAGCTCCGGCGACGCTCAATTGCAACCCCGACCAAGTTCAGACGACCCTCCGGCGTGCTTCACTGCAGCTCAAGCGACGCTCCATTGCAACCCGACCAAGTTTTGACAACCCTCCGGCGTGCTCCACTGCAGCTCCGGCGTGCTTCACTACAACTCCGGCATGCTTCACTACAACTCCGGCAGCGCTCCATTGCAGCCTAACGAACCCGGTGGTGCTCCATTGGAGCTTCGTGTGACGCTTCATTGCAGCCCCGGCGCCGCCGCCAATGTTTCACCGCAGCGCCACACTGGCACGGCGGGCTCCATCGCAGCACCCCGCCGGCGCCGTCGCCGGAGCTTCACTGCAATGCTACCACCGCGCATTTGTACTCCATTCGCAACACCGACTGCCCCCGCCGTGCTCCATCGAAAGCACCCGATGGCCTCCGGCGAACCTTCACTGCAACACCACCACTGGCACGGTGGTGCTCCATCGTAGCGCGACGGCGCGTGGTTGCTACGGCGAAGCACACGACAGGGACGGGCGGATGCTGCACGGCGGCGACGGGATGCTGCGACTAGGGGTGGACATTCGGTTTATATGGTTAATTCGGTTCGGTTAATTCGGTTTTCTAAAATTTCGGTTTCTGAAAAATGACAACCGAAATAATCACAATAAAAAATGCCACCGAACCTTATTAACCAAAATATATCCATTCGGTTTGTTTGGTTAACCAAAAAACCAAAATACATGTGCATCACCATCAGTTGAAGCAGTGTATCATGTAACGATTTGTTTTACTTTGTACAGATATAGCCGTCAATCATCTTAAAAAATAGCTACCAATTAGTATTTGCATGCATGAGATCCCATAATCTATGCACTAGACCCATGCTCTTGTGATTGTATGAATCTATGTATAATTTCCAAAGTGTTACACAGCTAGCTAGCGACTTATACTAATTGGCTATCTTGTTGTGCTTGCGTCAGAGAGAAATAAGGATAGTGGACTCATAATTCGGTGAGTTCGGCGTATATGGTTTTTCTCCATTGAAAACCTATTTAAAATAAAACACCAAATAATTTCTATTTTTCGAACCAAACCGAATAACCAAAAACCGATTTAGCCTATATTTCGGTTGAAGAATCAAGGGAGGGACACATGATACGCATGCATGCAGCAGCAACCAAGGGATGCACGCAAGACCACTCGAGGAAAGCAACCAAGGATACACTTTAATTTAGAACACCCGTTGTGCCGGTCAGGATCAGGTATTTAACTCTAAGTGGATTGACTTGTTTTGTGAGTACCTGCAGCCGGTCCATTGAACCCTGCATCATCCGTGCGGGAGGGGCCGTGTCGGTACCTGGTATCAAGTCTAGACCGACCACCGACGCACTAGCATGTTCGGAGGTTCTCGGAATCGACAGACAAAGGTGATCACTAGCCGGGTACAACGAACGAACGAAATCGACCCACCCGCTCATGAAAAGACCGGCCCATCTGTTTGTGTCCACAAGAAAGCACGCACGACCGGCGCCGGCTGGAATCTACGAGACCACACGTGTCTGTTCGGAAGCTGAAAGCATTTGAGCAGTGCGCATTGACCACACCGCACTGACAAGCCCCTGTAACTCGATGCGTGCAGCGCACCTCGCTTCCTAGAGAGTAGAGACCGTGCGTTGCACCGAGCCTCTCCATGGAGCGGAGCGATGGATCGTAAAGATTCGGTCGCCAGGTCGACGGGCACTAGCTCTGGTTCGCTTAGTTGTTCAACGGCGGCCGGCGCTGAAGATACGGTGCTGGATCGGTCCAGGCTCGGAGGCTCCGTGCGTGCTCCTGCCTGCCTTCGGTATGCGCGTTGACTGTGCGCGACCTAGACGGAACATGCTTTGTTTTGGGAGGCGGAGCTGTGTGCCGCACCGGCATGTGATGTGCCCCGCGGTCGTCTCCCGGCCGGTCGGCGATCTCTATCTGGCTACACTGCATGGTGGTTGCGTCATGGTCCTCGGCGAATCCTATTTGCATCTCATTGTCGACCAAACACACAAAGCGAGCTCCTACACGAGGGATCTACCACCATGTACAACATTTTGGTTTTGGGAAGGTTCGAGTTATAGTTTTTCCGGTTTTGGGAAGCTATTAGAGGGTTTCATGTCTAGTCTTTTTTCTTTCCTTTTTCTATTGGTTTCTCTACTGGGTTTTTTTTAATATAAATTATTCAAATGGTTTAAATATGTTGCCAAAATTATTCACAGCGTCTAACACCATCAGTCTTGATATATGGCTCTAATTTCCATCTAATTAACGTTTGCTGAATCATGCCGGGGTGGAACCTCCATGGGAATGGACAATTCTCAGTGGAGTCAATGTATAGAGCGTTAATCCAGTCTGATGTGCCAGTTGATAATAATAAGAAGATCTGGAAGATGAAGATACCTCTTAAGAAAAAAATCTTTGCATGATATCTTCATCGCGGAGTCATTCTTACTAAAGATAACCTTATTGAGAGGAATTGGCATGGAAGTATGCAATGTGTCTTTTGTCACCATGATGAGACAATAAAACATTTATTCTTCCAATGCAAATTGGCTCGTTCTGTATGGTCAGTCATCCAAATAGCTTCTGGCTTGTATCCTCCAGTGTTGCTAATGTATTTGGCAACTGGTTACATGAGATTGATCACAGGTTTAGAACTCTTCTCAGGGTGGGAGGGCTTGCCGTTATTTGGTCGCTTTGGCTATGTAGAAATGATAAGGTTTTTAATATAAAAGTACTTCTCTGATGCAGATTATCTACAGATGTACCGGGACTCATCGTTTATGGTCCTCTCTACAACGCGTGGAGAATCGAGACCTGTTTACGGAGGTGTGTACACGATTGGAGGCTATGGCGAGGGATACTTTTACACAACATGGGCGGCAGCATGATCTTAGGATTGGCCCACCTACGCTTTAGGCGCTATACGGACTCTACATGTCTCTTTGTATTTCGCCTTTTTTATTTTTTGTTTGTGTGAGAGGATCTTGTTTGGCTGTGTGCATCTTAGTTATGCAGAGGTCCGGTGTAATACTTAAATCTTTTAAGTAATATAAAGCGTTCCTTTTCGAGAAAAAAAAAGCCGGGAGGATGCTTCAATCCTCACCCGCGGGCTGTAATAATGTGGTACCCTGTGGTTTTATTTTCTGATGGAAATGGAACCGGGGCAAAAGCCCTTTTCTTCTAAAAAGTTACCAAAATTCAAAAAATGTCAACAAAATTTAAGAATGTTTACAAAAGTTTTTAAAAGTATTCACGAATGTTGAAGAAAATCTTCACATTTTTCAAAAAATTCACAAAATTTCAAAAAATCTTCACTGTAAAATCAAATTCATGTTTTTCTTCTTTATAACAAAAATAAACAGCGTTCAAGAACTTGTAAAATAAAAAAAGGTAAAAAAAACTAGAGCAATCGCTCACTACAGCACAAGTGCTAAAAGTGATGACCGGTCTGAGTGCTCCCTATGCGAAAGGTCGACTACTTTCGTACCTCCGGTCCTCGTTACTCCACATATAAGATTTGTCTGAAGTCAAACTTAGTAAAGTTTTTTTTTGCGAGAAAACTTCCAATCTATTCATCTTCAATCATGGCAGTACAACGAACACAAGAAATAAAAATTACATCTAGATTCGTAGACCACCTAGCGACGACTACAAGCACTGAAGTGAGCCGAAGGCGCGCCGCCGTCATCATCCCTCCATCGCCGGAGTCGGGCACACCTTGTTGTAGTAGACAGCCAGGAAGTCGTCGTGCTAAGGTCTCATAGGACCAGCACCCCAGAACAGCAACCGTCACCGATGAAAAATGACGTAGATCGGAAGGATCCAAACCGAAGACACACGAACGTAGACGAACAACGACGAGATCCGAACAAATCCACCAAAGATAGATCTGCCGGAGACACACCTCCACACGCCCACCAACGATGCTAGACGCATCGCCGGAACGGGGGCTAGACGGGGAGACCTTTACTCCATCTTCAGGGAGCAGCCGCCGTCTCGTCTTCCTGAGCAGGGACACAAACCCTAGCAAGATTGAAAAAATCGACTAAAAGTGGAGCCCTTCCGCCGGCCCTTGCCAGGATCCACCGGCGAGAGGCAGGAACCCGAAATTTTTTTTCTTGGAGGAGGAGGAGGCGGCTGGAAGACCGAGTCTAAACTTCCTAAAGTTTGACCATATGAAAATACATCTACAATAATAAAGTTATATGATATGAAAATTAAATTCATTAGACATCTAATGATATTGATTTCGTTTTGCTAATATATTTTCTATGATGTTTGTCAAACTTTGGGAAGTTTGACTACACACAAATCTTATAGGTAGAGTAAAAAGGATCGGAGGGAGTAATTTGTGTCAAATAGGACGTCCGGATGGTCTTCTATGTAGCGGGATTCCATTTGCCGCCCGGGTGGTAAATAATGCTTGCTTTGCTGAGAGTGAGCCATCCGATGCCTCCAGTAGGGCTGGCCCATATTTCGTTTTCTCCTTTCTTTGTTTCGTTTATTAGGTGTTTTTATTTTTATTATTTTTATTTTATATTCTTCTCTTTTTATTGTATTATACAAAAAGTTCACCGTGTATTAAAAAATGTTCATCATATATAAGGAAGTGTCATGGTATATTACGAATTTTCTTACCTTGTATTATAAAATGTTCAACATATTTTTGCAAAAACGTAGAAATTATTTTACATTTTTCGAATGTGTATTACAAAAAAGTTCACTGTATTTAAAAAAAAATCTCCGTATATTAAAAAAATTCTGCGTCCATTACAAAATTGTTTATTGTGTATTGAGAAAACATTCGTACATTAAAAAAATGTTCAATGTGTATTTACAAATGTTGAAAAAAAACATCTGCTATAGAGTTGGGTTGCTATACAGTTAGTTTGCTACGGTGCTGGTTTCATTCCCTAGATATAAACGAATACCTATTTCTAATCAATTCCTATTATGCAAAAAGCATTCCAGATAGACTGCGCAAAAATGGGTTTCATTTGGATTCCCCTATTTAAAAATCGCATATAATTCCCTTGATATGAACAAGAAAAACAAGAAGACTCGATGAAATTCGCTATGAGAGACTTTGTATCACGGCATGACTTAGCACAAGTAGAAAGTAAGACAATATAAAGATAAAAAAACACTAAAAAGTATTCGTCGGAATAACGGAATAGAAATTTAAGAAACACAAAAATAAATAAAATGAAGGTAAATTTAATCTCAGCAGTCGTTCTACTATTATCGATAGAAGAAACATTTCTTCGATCTAAAATAAATCTCGTGGATCCTGTAAGTGCATCTAGTGCCACCCCTAGTTGGTTTTGGAGTATTGACAATAAACCTGGTTGAGGTACTAATGTGTTTGTGAGAATTGCAGGATAACACAGGTAGTAGTCCCTCATTGATTCGGTTTACCTACCGAAGATGACCCCTAAAAATGTATGAAGACATTGACGACAATGGTGGTACATGAAGATAATCATATTGAAGTCTATGACAAAAGAAGACATTGTGTGAAGACTATGGAGCGCGAAGACTTAGATGTTTCGTTGTTTCCTTTTTCTTCATTGTTGAGTCATAAAAACCACCGTACTGTTTAGTGGGGTACAAGTGAACTAAGTCAGAGTGACTGAAGTGATGCTCAACCAAATCCTATGTCTTCGAGCGAAGACAATGAGAGCAAATCTTTTCCAGAGCTAGATGAGTCAGCTTTACTTGTAGCCCAAGTAAAGTTGACGTGTGTGTTTGAAATCTGACCGTTGGAACACGTGTCAGTTCCCTAGTGAACCAGGGTCACTTCGGACAAATCATGTCGGGTTGCCCAGTGGCTATAAATAGCCCACCCCCTACACCATAAATTGGTGGCTGCTCAGAGTTATTACACGACTTTTGTTGTTTGAGAGCAACCCACCTCCGAAGCATTTGAGAGAGGGATCCTTGCGAGGACAAAGCCCAAACACCCAGATCCCAAGAGTGTTTGGCATCACTAAAGTCTTTCTGTCTGTGTGACCTGAAGACTTGTTACACTTGAGAACTGTGTTTCCTCCAGCCGGTTAGGCGTCGCATTCTGAGCATCCAAGAGTAATTGTGGATTGCCGGTGAACGAAGTCTGTGAAGATTTGGAAGTCTACCTTAAAGACTTACCAGAGTGATTGGGCGAGGACTAGGTGTCCTTAGCTCAAGGGGAGCAAGGTGAAGACGCGGTCTTCTGAGTTAAATCTCAGCCTCCCTAACCAGACGTACAGTTGTCACAGCAACTGGAACTGGTCTAACAAATCACTGTCTTCCCCAAGCTACTGGTTGTATCCTTTCCTTCTCTTTACTTTCTGTCTTTCATTGTGAAGTCTTTGCTTGCCTGCCTATCTGTTTGACTTCACTGTGTGACTACCTGTTCTGATTGGCTTCACTCAATCTTCCATCCTGATCCTTACTGCCTAGCTGCTATTAGTCTTCATGCTTTCACTTCATTGAATACTTGACCATGGCTTGTCTAGTGTAGTCTACCTTCCGCTGCATATAAATAGGATTGGATTTATCGTTTGTCTTCGAAACTTCCATGTTTTGAAGCATTTCATAAAAATCTCCTATTCACCCCCCATCTAGTCGATATACTGCACTTTCAATTGGTATCAGAGCAAGGTACTCCCTTGTTCTGTGTGATTTGGTTTAACCAACTGGAGTTTTAACTATGTCGACTGCAGGGATAATCAAAATTTCCGCTGCGTGTCCCGTCTTCGATGGCACCGAATATCCCTATTGGAAGAACAAGATGCGCATGCACCTTGAAGCCATTGATGTGGACCTCTGGTTTGTCGTCAAGAACGGCGTTCCCAAGACTGGTGAAGGTATCACCCCTGCTGATGTCAAGAGGCTCGTTCAACTGGATTCAACGGCCAAGAACATCATCTGTGGTCATCTGACCAAAGGATAGTATGGTCGTGTGAGTGCTCTGGAAACGTCAAAGGAAGTCTGGGTCTGGCTCTCCAAGGTCAACGAAGGCGTCTCAACCCAGAGAGATCAAAGGATCAGTGTCATTCGCAATCTTTTCAATCGCTTCAAGAGATACGATAATGAGAATGTTCAGCACACATTCGATCGCCTCACTGACATCACAAATGAGCTTCATGCACTTGGCGCCACTGAGATCACCAAGCATGAAATCGTCAAGACCCTCCTGAGATCACTCGACAGCTCATTTGACATCCTTGCCCTGATGATTCAAGAACACCCTGACTTCAAGACTCTCGATCCGTCTGACATACTTGAGAGGCTCAACACACATGAGTTCCAGCTATCTGAGAAACGTGACATATATGGTCCCAACTATGACTGAACTCGCGCCTTGAAGGCAAAGGCTGTTTCTTCATCTGAAGATGAATCTGACTGCAGTTCTGATGATCCTGAAGACATTGGAAAGGAGCTTGTCATGCTTGTGAAGAAGTTCCAGAAATTCACTAGGAAGAAAGTCTTCAGAAAGTCTTCACGATCCAACTCAAGAAATGATGAAGCTTCAACCCATGACTACAAGAAAAGAACATGTCATAAGTGCAAGAAACCTAGTCACTACATCTGAGTGTCCTCAATGGGACAATGAGAAGAAGAAGAAGAAGAAGAGCAAGGAATATGATTCTGATGACAAGAAAAAGAAGAAATACTCAAAGTCTTCTTCCAAGTCTTCATCAAAGTATTCATCACACAAGAAGAATTCATCTGGCAAGGCTCGTGCGTTTGTTGGCAAGGAGATGGATTCAGAGGAGGAGTCTGCTTCAGAAGAAGCGGAGGTGGAGTCTGAGGAGGAGTCCGATTCTGGTGCTGCAAGTCTGGCTCTAGCCACAGCCTACGTTACCAAGTCCATCTTCAACACTGAAGGAAATGGCCCCATCACCAACATTGATGATGAGGACGACGACTCTGCTCCCACCTACTGCTTCACGGAACGTGGTGCCAAGGTAAAATCATGTGATGCTTACTTTCAAACATCCAGTGAAGATGACTTTGATTGTGAATCAAAACCTAGCTACAAAACACTTGCTAAAATTGCCACTGAACAGCAGAAAGCTATGGAACATATTCAAAAACTGTTAGACAAAAGCGATGACCTGTTGAACGCGGAAATGACCCGTTCTCAGTCCTTAATTGAAGACATAAAAAATCTTCATGTTAAGTACGAGAAACTTGAAGGTCTTTATGAATCACTCTCAAAAACTCATGAAAATATTTCCCATGATTACCTTCAAAGGAAGCGAGAACTTGAGAAATTGAAAGCGGCTCATGAAGATCTTCAAAAAGAAAACGAGTCACTCCACGCACAACTGATCAGCTCCACTCAGGAAGGATTTGAACCACCATGTCTAAAATGCATTGAGCGTGATAACGCTACATCTGTTGCTGAATGTTCTACTGCTGCCACTGTTGCAATATCTTCAACTGCCGATGTGGTAACTAACCCCTTTGCTGAGGATACCACTACTATTGTTGATGAAAATGCTAGGTTGAAGACTTTGCTTGAAACAGGGATGTACAAAAGACTCAAAGGGCATCAGACTTTATGTGATGCCCTCAAAAAGCAGATACTGAACCGAAACCCTAGGAAAGAGGGTGTAGGGTTCGAGAGGAAAATGAATGTTGATGGTTCATACTGGAAGCCTGAGTAGTACCCCAAAACCACATGGGTTGCTGCAAAGGAACCTTCAGTGGATCCGTCTACCCTATCTGGCTTCACTTGTGCTAATCCTATTATCATTGATGAATCCTTTGATGCAAACTATAAACTGTTTAAGAATCAAAATGGTGAAGTGTTTGCCAGGTATATTGGTACTAAATGTAGGAACAGGCCACCTATGAAGAAGATCTGGGTTCCCAAAGGTTGTCTTGAAAAGCTTCCAGCAAATGTCATCATGACATCACCTGGGAAGAAGACAAACCCCAGACCAAAGGCTTCATATGGTCCTAAGGCTTCATACAGACAAAGGACTCACCTGAGTCACCCTAACGCTAATGTTTTACAGGTAAATTATACTCAGACCCATGAATATGAGCGTGTTTCCTCAAACCGCTATGTTCACAAAACGAAGAATTTTTCTGCTTATTCTTATGAGTATTATTCTCCTCCTGCAAGATTATTTGCTAGGGCTCCAAAGCCAGAATTCTCAGATGCTGCTCTTAGACTCATTGCTTCTAAGCCACCCCTGAAAATGTGGGTGGTTAAGAAGAACTAACCTTCTCTTGCAGAGAAAGGTCTCCAGTCGGAAATCAAAGGCGTCTGATGCTATTTCTGGGGACCTAAAACACTTGTACGGCGCAAGATCAAATGCCCAAATGGTCTTACTATCCATTTTGTTCATGAATAGCTTGCTAATCTTCTTATCAGTCCTAACTTGGATCTAAGCTTTCATAATCCACTTGTACGTCAAATGTTTATGCTTCACATTGACTATTGGTGAAGCCTATCCCCCTAACTGCATTGTAGGGAGTGACACCAAAGTCTTCAGAATGGATTATGGACAACGGATGCACAAATCATATGACTGGAGATCGAAGTCTTCTTATGGACTCAACCTTATGTCCATCTAACAAGAGTCACATCACATTCGCTGATACTGGTAAAAGCAAAGTGTTGGGTCTAGGTAGAGTTGCAATCTCAAGGGATCAGTACATGGATAAAGTCATGCTTGTTGAATCCCTTGGTTTCAACTTAATGTCTGTCTCAATGCTTTGTGACTTAAACATGATTGTGATATTTGGAAATTTTTGTTGCCTTGTACTAATGGAGTCTGACAAGTCTCTTGTATTTGAAGGATACATAAAAGGTGATTTGTATATGGTAGATTTCTCAGCAGGACCGCAGATGGCCGTATGTCTTCTAGCAAAAGCTTCAGAGTGCTGGCTCTGGCATCGGAGGCTAGGACATGCCGGCATGAGGAACTTGCACACTCTCGCAGAGAAAAAGCACGTCGTAGGCATCGAGGGCGTCAAGTTCAAGAAAGATCATCTATGTGGTGCCTGTGAAGCTGGGAAGATGACTAGGGCCAAGCATCCCTCGAAGACAATCATGACAACATCCAAACCTTTCAAGCTGCTTCACATGGACTTATCTGGCCCTACTCACTACTCCACGTTCACTACCATAGCTTGTCTCTATGGCTTCATCATTGTTGATGATTATTCAAGATACACATGGGTGCACATAATTCTCTACAAGACTAAAGTACAAGATGTCTTCAGATGCTTCGCCAACCGTGCCATGAACAACTATGGCGTCAAGATCAAGCATATCAGAAGTGACAATGGCACTGAGTTCAAGAACACCGGCCTTGATATTTATCTGGATACAATGGGAATTACTCATGAGTTCTCAGCTCCGTACACACCTCAGCAGAATGGCATTGTAGAGCGCAAGAATAGAAACCTAATTGAGATGGCTCGAACGATGCTCGATGAATACAAGACTCCAAGAAAGTTCTGGCCCAAAGTTATTGATACTGCATGCCATATCATCAACCGTGTTTATCTTCACAAGCTTCTGAAGAAAACTTACTATGAACTCCTTACTGGCAAGAAGCCAAATGTCAGTTACTTCAGAGTATTTGGAGCTAGGTGCTGGATCAAGGATCCACATCACAAGTCAAAATTTGCACCAAAAGCACATGAAGGCTTCATGCTCGGCGATGGAAAGTACTCACACTCCTACAGAGTCTTCAACATCTTTCTCTATGAAGTAGTTCAAACTGTGGATGTGCGGTTTGATGAAACGAATGGTTCACAAAGAGAGTTCCTACCAAATGTGCTGGATGAAGCTTCACCTAATGAATCTATCAAGCTAATGGGAACCGGTGAAATCATGCCTTCTGAAGCACAGCCTGATGAGGAACTCATCATTTCTGCTCCAAATCAACCTGACGACAATGCTCAGCCTGAAGACAATCCTCCTGATGATGATAATGTACAGCAAGAGCAAAATCTTCGTCCAGCTCATCCTCGTGTTGCAAATGAAGTACAAGTTGAGAAGATAATTGACAGCATAAATGCACCTGGTCCACTTACTCGTTCAAGAGCAACACAGCTAGCAAATTTCTGTGGGCACTTTTCTTTGTCTCAATATCTGAACCCAAGAAAGTTGCTGAAGCCTTTATGGAACCCGAATGGATTCAAGCAATGCAAGAAGAGCTTCAACAGTCTGAGTTGAACAACGTATGGGAACTTGTCAAGCGTCCTGACCCTCGCAAGCACAACATAATAGGCACAAAATAGATATATCGCAACAAGCAAGATGAGCATGGTCAAGTTGTCAGAAACAAAGCTCGTCTTGTTGCTCAAGGATACACTCAAGTTGAAGGGATTGACTTCGATGAAACATTTGCTCCTATGGGGAGGCTTGAAGCTATTCGCATACTGCTAGCCTATGCAAATCATCACAACATACTTCTGTATCAAATGGATGTGAAGAGTGACTTTCTCAATGGAAGGATTGAAGAAGAAGTGTATGTTGCACAACCTCTTGGCTTTGAAGATCCAAAACGTCCTGATATGGTATACAAGCTCAACAAGGCACTGTATAGCCTCAAACAAGCCCCTCGAGCTTGGTATGACACACTCAAAGACTTCCTGAAGAGCAAAGGCTTCAAACCTGGTTCCCTGGATCCCACACTCTTCACGAAGACATATGATGATGAACTGTTTGTCTGCCAAATCTATGTGGACGACATTATCTTCGGCTGCACCGACAAAAGATACAGTGATGAGTTTGGTCACATAATGCAAGAGCAATATCAGATGTCCATGATGGGTGAGCTGAAGTTCTTCCTTGGTCTTCAAATTCGTCAGCAAAGCAACAACATATTCATATCTCAAGAGAAATATCTCAAAGATTGCCTGAAGAAGTTTGGAATGCAAGATTGCAAAGGTTACTCGACGCCTATGCCAGCTAAACACCATCTGGGTCCCGACGCCAATGGTAAAGATTTCGATCAAAAGGTATACCGCTCCATGATTGGTTCTTTACTTTATTTATGTGCATCTAGGCCAGATATTATGCTTAGTGTTTGCATGTGTGCTCGATATCAAGCGGCATCAAAGGAGTCGCATCACTTAGCTGTGAAGCGAATACTTCGATATTTGGCTTACACCCCAACACTAGGATTGTGGTATCCAAAGGGCTTAGAGTTTGATCTAGTTGGATTCTCAGATGCTGATTATGCTGGTGACAAAGTTGATCGCAAGTCTACATTAGGCACATGTCACTTTCTAGGACGACCACTTGTCTGTTGGTCTTCAAAGAAGTAGAACTGTGTATCACTCTCCACTACTGAATCTGAATACATTACTGCTCGATCTTGTTGCGCTCAGCTTCTCTGGATGAAGCAAACGCTCAAGGACTATGGTGTCCATCTGAAGCATGTGCCACTCTACTGCGATAATGAAAGCGCCATCAAGATCGCCAACAACCTAGTTCAGCACTCGAAGACAAAGCACATTGAAATTCGTCATCACTTTCTCAGAGATCATGTCATGAAGGAAGATATTGATATCATACACGTCAACACTGAAGAGCAACTGGCAGATATCTTCACGAAGCCCTTGGATGAGAAAAGGTTTTGCAAGTTGCAGTGTGAGCTAAATATCTTAGAATCCTCAAATGTCCTGTAATCAGGCATACATCCTAACACTTATGCATATTGACGACTTAGATGTGCAACACACGAAGTAAAGTATATCTTCAATCAATGAAGACTTACATTCTAAGTGTGAATACATTAACGCGGAATTTGACTTCAGAGCGCCACGATAATTGTGCGTCGTGTCTGGGTCTAATACTTCCTATACGGTAGGTAACACCACCACCAAATCCTTGTTTGAAGTGTTTCTCGTGGCGTTACATTTGCAAAGTCTTCACATTTGGTTTATCTTCATATAGGAGATATATAGACTTGTGTTCTGTCCTCTACAGCATTCACTTATAGCTATGTCTTCTTAATTGAATCTTGTGAACTAAGTGAATGTGATCGGACCCTAACCTCTCTATGCTTCCTCACCTTAAACTCCGTCTATCCAAATCATATGCATTCTGTTGGAACCGTCGAATATCTTCTCTGTGTCCTTGTCAGCAGAAGATACAGGGACAAACTTTAAATCTGATTTTAATGCTCAATTCTTTATGCCTGGAACCTGGAGAAGCCGGAACGACCACCCCGACAGTCCAGGCGTGCGTGGGATCATGGGACAACTCCCAATGTGTTACATGTCCTCCACGTGTCCCTCAGACGTGAACCGCCAGGGGCACCTGCGTAATTGCGCTGTGCCGTCTCCCATCCATATAAATGCACGTCCCATCATGGTCAAAAATTCTTCTACCACCTCTCCACCTCGACCAACCCTAGCGCCTCCGCTAGCTCTCGACGACGCCGGCAGCGAAGCGCTTCGCTGTCGTGACCTCGTCGACGCCGTCTTCACGCCGGCCGCGGACATCGTCTCCTCCGCCGTCGCCGTAGCTGTCCTCCGTCGCCAAGTTAGGGCACGGAAGATCGAATTGCTCGGCATCCACTTCTTCTCCATCTAAGCAGTTCATCGTGTGGTAAATTAAAACTCTCTTTTTACCATCTTCTTGATCCAATAGATTCATCACTTTTACCATAAGAAGTTTCTGCCTCCACATGTTTGGATCTATCCTGTCTGCATCTCATATCTTGCCTAGTACATTCACATATGCTTCAAACATAGTTAGATTCCTCACTTGTACCTATTCATGGATCCGTACAAATCTGGAACCAACTCTCAACATATAAGTGAATGTCTTCGCGCCATGAGGTCAAAGTCTTCTAAACTGATTTATCTTCAAAATCTTCTGAGAATGCATATAACCTCTTCCCCTTGCCTCGCATCTCTAATGCTGTCATAGGTACATGTCCGTGGGAGAATCCCTTGGTTCTCATAATCTGCATTCATTTGCAGAATTCTTGCAGCGTCACATTCATTTTGCCGAAGCCAGTTCCTGTCTGGCTAGCAGACCGAAGCATTTGCCAGTATTTGAAGCCTTTCAGTTTGAAGCCTTTCAGAATGAACCCAATGGCAACCGACAAATCAGTTAGGAAGGGTGGCAGACAGCGCCGTGGCAACACCTCCAAAGATTTGCCTCATGACCTCAGTGAAATGTACAAGACTGATCCAGAGGAGGATTACAATCAGAGGAAGACTCGAATCCAATGGATTCAAAGATATTGGGCTGAACAATGGTTCAAGTACAGATTCGTGACCCAAGAGTATGCTGAAAAGAATGCCATCAAGCGTCCATGGGGAGACATTACGTACAAGAATCTTCAACCCAGGACCCAAGCCGAAGCCATTGCTCAGGGCTTCTTTCCTTGCATGGTCTGTGGGCCACAACCAGCAGATGCCGACCCATCATCACTGCTATGGTGTCGCGACGACAATCTGTTCAAGCGAAATCTTCAATATGCCAAGAACTCGGCCAAAGAGAACAAGAAGACTTGGGGATTGGACTTCAATCCTGGCCCCTCTGCGCCCCGTGCCGATGGCACGCGCGAAGCTGAACCTAACCTGGTTGGGCCCTTCTACAACTTAGAAGGTCTCATCAGTCACATAAGGGTTCAAGGGGCGGATGTGGATCAACCTGCAGACGACGCTGATTCTGATGAAGCGCCTGCATCTCCGAAGCCCAAGAAGAAGAAGAAGTCCAAGGCTTCGAATACCACTCGACCAATTGCTTCGAGAGTGAAGCCGTTGGCCACTGCTCCACCAGCACCAAGTGTGCAATCTGAGGAGCACTCTCGCATTTCCAAGAGCAAACAGCTAAGGAAGATGCCCATGCACAACCCCAGTCCTGCTCTAACTCCTGATCCTGTTCTGAAGAACGCTAATGAAGCCATTGATCTATCAAGCGATGAAGATCTAGCTGATGACGCTCTGGAGCAATTGATCAAGAGCAAGCAAGATGCAGAAATCTTCAACGATTTGCCGCTCTTTGACGTGGAAGTGTTGAACAACTTCATTGGTGAATGGTTTGACACCCCCAACCTCAGCTTTGACGATCTGCAACTTCCCGTTGGCCTCAGCGTCTCCTTCAATGGCGCCGTTGCTTCTGAGCTAGCTCTTGCTTAGAGAATTGTTGAGCTGAAGCAAAAGATTGACTATGAAAAGGCTCAGTTCAAGAAGCATATGGCCAAGCTCAGCATCCAAGAAATCCAAAACTTCAAAGTTATAATGCATGAGCTCAAGGAAGCCTTTCGCAAGAGGCGTGAAGAAGCCAAAGGTTCTCGTGAGCGAATCAAGGCCTTGGCTGCCAAATGCGTCCAAGCTTACAATGAAGCTGAAAAGCGCAAGGCCCTAGGGCATCCTGGCATTGACCCCAGGATGGCTGCCAAGAAAAAGAAGAAGCAAACTGTGACCCATGCTGAAGAATCAAGGCAGGAAGTGCCTAGCATTGTCTTCCCTGCCAGCATGACTGGCATGAAGCCCAAGGTCACCCCAGCTGCTTCAGAGCTTAAGAAGACAAAAGTGGCTAAAGCTGAAGCCGGTAAGCGCAAGAATGCAATTGATGATGCTCCACCCACAAAGAAGCGCAAGACCAAGAAGGATAGGGCTGCTCCCACAGAGCCCCTTTTTGTCGAGCCCATTTCAGTTGCTTGTCCTGCATCTGCACACCAGGAACGTCGCATGACTGTTCATGAGCCTGCTCCCACAGAGGCTGAAGACATTCCAGCTGTTGACCCCATCGCAACTGAAGACATTGGTCCTCATGAAAATGTTGAAGATGATGAAGACCTTCCTCAGATCGAGTACAATGTGGAATCATCGCCTGTTCTCACGAACATCAAACGCATCAGCATTGGTCATCCATTGACGCCAATTGCATAGGATGACTAATGGGCTGATCACCCACAAGATACACCAGCAACTCCCCCAACCCAAGTCACCAGTTCGGTGCTTGAAGATGAAGACTTTGAGGCCCAACCAACTCCATCACCACAGGCGTCGCCAACATTTCGCAGGCTTCGCAAAGGACCAAGGCCCCAAGTCGTTCCTTCAAGTGTTCCAGAAGGAGAAGAGCAACACTCTGTTCCTGAAGCTACTCCTTCTGTGAACCTCCCAGAGTCTGAAGCCAAAGCGGCTGAAGACATTCCGGCTGCATCAGCCGATGAAGAACAACCCCAAGAAGAAGAAACACGTGCAGCCACACCCCCTGTTCTCGAGGAGAACGTGTCTGACCCTCCAGCTCCGGAAGTGGAGGTTACAAACTCTGAGGTTGCCACCACCACCACTGAAGCCAATGACGTTGTCATGGTTGAAGCTAATGTGGCACCTGAAGTCAATGTGGTGCCTGAAGTGATGGCGCCTGAAGCAAGTACTGCACCTGAAGCCACTCAGCAGCCTGAAGCCACTGCCACTGCTCATGTTCCGCCTCCACAGCCCCATACAATTGAGCAAGCATACGACAAAGATGATCATCTCGTCTCTGTCAGATGGCCCATTCTGATTCCTCCGCCTGCTGCTGGACCGCATACTGCTGGTCCTCAATTTGAGTACCATGTTGAGTACATGCCTCAGGTTCAGAAGCCTAAGCCAAGACTGCCAAGGTTCCCAGGTACTGCCACCTCTCAAGGGTCCTTCAATGCAAATGGCTTCACTGCGCACAACACGTTCTTTGACAGCGCCAATAACCCCTATTCCAAGCCACGAATATCATCAGATAGGTTCTGGAGCCATTAGCAGCGCAGTTATTATTCATGAGTACTCTATGATCAAGGGTGCATTTTCCCTCATATGCGTCTTGATACTGAAGCCATTACTGGACTGCCCTATCTTGAGGAAGCTCTTGATTGCTTCCGTGATGCTGGCTTGCTGAATTTTCTGACTGACAAAGAGCATTGGAATGAAGAGCTGCTTCTACAATTCTATGCAACGCTCCACATTCGAGGCTACAGCAGGGATCCGAAGACATGGGTCCTTGAGTGGATGACAGGCAATGTCCATCATGAAGCTAAAGCCTTTGATCTCATTGAGCTTACTGGCCTGCCCACTCCAGGAGAACTATACGAGCCTGGCTGTCAATTACACAACGAAGCTTTGGAGAGTATCTTTCAGAAGCGCAAGCCCAACATGAGCCAGATGCTGAGCATGATGAAGCCTTTGCCAATCGATGCTGAATATCCAAAGGAGTTCTTTGTTGAAGACCTAGAGTATCTGCCCCGCACCATCTATCATATCATCGGGCGAACTCTCTGGCCTGTCAAAGGACACTCTTCATCAGCCAAGCTTGAAGGCATAATGAAGGCATTGGTCTTCTATATCTTCAATGGCATCAGCTTCAATGCTCAAGATTTCTTTATCAGTCAGTTGGCTGTGTCAGGCTCTGATCTATTTGGTCTCAAGTTCTACGCTCCATGGATTATGCACCTCATCAAGCTTCATTCTGCTAGCAACTATCAGCCTTCTGCTTGCAACCATCATATATTCTTGCCGGAGGTTGATATGTCAGCTGAAGCCATATACCAAGAGCCTGCCAAAGAGCCTGTCAGTCTTCACAACGCTGATCACCAGAGCTTCACTCAGCCAATTGAAGGAGTTCCAGCAGTCTCTCGCGTTTATCCTCTGGCTGGCCGTACTAGCCTACCTCGTCATGCAGAGACTGAAGCTACTGAGAGCACCATTGCCCAAAGGCCTCGGAAGCGTTCTAATGTTCTCAATAACCGAGAGCTTCTCGTTGCCTTCCATCAGAAACATGATAAGCATCACTACTGGCTGAAGCGTCAGATGCAAAGCCTCTTGGTGGATGTCAATCGCATTCGCAACCTTGCCACCAAGAATGCCTTTGTTGCTCATGAAACCTGTCGGAGGTCATGGAAGAGTTTAACTTTGTTGAGTGCTGAAGCAGATCTTCAAAACGATGGCTTCACTGAAAGATTCAAGTTTGATCACACTCCTCCGAGGAATGTTGTTCTGCATCGAACTCCGTCTCTTGAAGACTCTGACTACTCCTCCTCCGCTGCAACGGTTGACGCCAGGGTGATAGATGATCAAGATGATGTTACCTCACCACCTCCTCCTTCAGCGCGTGTCAACACTGCACCAACTACTTCTGCACCGCCAAATGATACGTCTCAAACGTATCTACTTTTCCAAACACTTTTGATATTGTTTTGACCTCATTCTTGCATGATTTGAACTAAACTAACCCGGACTGACGCTGTTTTCAGCAGAGCTGCCTGTATGGTTTTATTGTGCGCAGGAAAATGGATTTTTAGGTACCTCAGAAAATTCCACGAAAAATCACAGAAAATCCACGCACCCGAGGGAACCTGGTGCCAGAAGAGGGGCCAGAGGGGGGCCAGGGGGGCTCCAGGCGCCCTGGTGGCGCGGCCCACCCCCTGGCCGCGCCGGGAGGCCTCCTGGGTGGGCCCCACCTCCCCTGGTGCCCTACTTTGACCCGTATTTTAGCTCGTGATGGAGAAATCCCAGATCAGAAGTTGTTTTCCCAGTTTTCGTCGCGGAGCCGCCGCCGCCCTCTGTTCTTCTTCGGGAGGGCTAATCTGGAGGGTGATTTGGCCTTCGGAGAGGGGATATCGTCGCCATCGTCATCATCATCACTACTCCATCCTCCCTCCATGACTTCTCCTTTCATGTGTGAGTAATCCCCTGCTGTAGGCAAAGGGGGTGGTAGGGATTGGATGAGTTAGATCATGTAATAGTTTGTCAGATCGTTGGGGGCATGTTGCCTATCATCTACTATGGTGTTTATCATCTTTGCTTCAACTTGTTACTCTTAATGCTTGTCACTTAGGGCCCGAGTGCCATGATTTCAGATCCGAACCATATGTGTTTGCATGAATATATTTGTGTTCTTGATCCTATCTATGAGTTGTTTGCACCTATTACGGTCCGGAACCGGCGATCCCAAAAGTGACAGCTTGGGACACCAAAGGGGATGGTCCATAGTTTGAGGATTACATGTATCCATTCAGTTTATTGCTTTGTTCCGGTGCTCTTTGACAGGAGCACCTTAATCTCCATAAGTTCCTTTTGGCCCCGTTCGTAGCGGGATGGTAGGACAAAAGATGTTGTGCAAGTTCTTATTGCAAGCACGTACAACTACCCGTGGGATACATGCCTAGTGTTTGATAATTGCCTAGATGATCATTACTTTTCCGTGTGCCTTGCCCCAAGTTAGAATCATGATATATCTCATCCATGCAGCGCCCAACCATCCATCTCCCTAGCCTACAGTGTTCTAAATCCTGCTGGTTACTAGTTGCTACTTTTGCTATTTACTTTCGCTGTTTACTTTTACTATCACCACCGTCACTACCATATCACCGTTACCACTTATCTTTTGTTGCAAGTAAGTATATTTCAGGTGCGGTTGAATTGACAACTCAACTGTCAAAGCTTATAAATACTCTTTGGCTCCCCGTGTGTCAAATCAATAAATTGGGTTATTCTTACCCGCGAAGACTATCTCGATCCCTTACGGTTGAGGGTTATCAAGTACCGTTTTCTGGCGCCGTTGCCGGGGAACATAGCAATATTTACAAGTCTACTTGAAGTATCCTACCTGCTGCACTTCATCCGCTATGGGTAAGAAAGGAGACCCCAAGGTTCCGATCTTACTATCCACTACAAGAAGAGGTACTGTTCTGAACACTAGTGCTACACTTGATTCACCTTCTGTTATGAGTAAGTTTGCCTCACCGCCACCACATGATGCTCCTATTGAATCTGTTACTATGTCCGATACTCTTGATGATGCTTCTACTACTCTTGATGATATTAGTTCACTTGGTTATGCTCTTGAGAAACAGATCGCTTCTGCTGCAAAAAAGTATGGAATTGAAATTCCTGTTACTCGCTACCCTATTGGTGGAACTTACGATTATCCTGATTTGAGTAAACTCAAGGAGAGACTCCTTGATGATGATTACTATATGCTTGATGAAGATTTATGCAGGGAACTGACAGAGTTTGCCGGCTCTGACCCTGAAGTTATTAAGAAGCTGTTTGAAAAACACTCTTTGAAGAACAAAACCGTTCCTGATCCTGAATTTGCTACATCTCCTATATGCATTGATGATACAGATTATGATTTCTCTGTTGATCTTTCACTTATACCTATGGTTGAAGCTGACATCTTTTATGGCAGAGAAAATGATGATGCTATTGCACACCTGACTAAACTCGGTGAGTTGGGTGGCTTGTTTACCACGGATGAGAAGATACGATACTTTTATGTGACCAAGCTTCTTCCTTTCTCCTTGAAGGAAGGTGCTAAAACATGGTATGATTCACTCCCATGCGGTTCCATTAAGAGTCCTCAAGACTTAGCTTAATCTTTTGTTGATAAGTACTTTCCTGCTCACATGCAACATGCTGCTTTACAAAGAATTTATAACTTTAAACAGTTGCAGGATGAGCACCTCCCTAAAGCTTGGGGGAGGTACTGCAGTCTGATTCGGGCTAGACCAGGACATGAAGTCCCTAAGAACGAATTAATTGATATATTTTATGCTGGTCTAACTGATGAATCCAGGTCCTATTTGGACAGTTGTGCTGGTTGTGTTTTCAGGAAAAGAACACCGGACGATGCAGAGGATTTGATGGGCAGGATTGCCAAAAACCATGAAGATTGGTCCGTCCCTGAACCACCTCCACCACCAAAGAAGAGGGGCATGTTTGTTCTAAGCCCCGAAGATATGCGAGAAGCAAAGAAGTCTATTAAAGAGAAGGGTATTAAAGCTGAAGACGTGAAGAATCTACCCCCTATTGAGAAGCTGTGTGAGCCTACCACTCACCCTCCTATGGTAGAGGTACACTCTCTTTTAGATTTCAACGCAAGTGACATCCCTCATGGTAAGCCTCCTGATCAATGTTTAGATGAGTTTGATAATTTTATTATGAAACAAAATCATTTTAATGAGAGGATACAAAGTCAATTGCATGATAATTCCCTTGCTATCAAAAGTTTGCTTGATGTCCTAGGTAGAACAGTTAATGATGTTCAATGTATTGTGAAGCATTTTCATATGGTTCAAACTCAGCTTGAACAAATTTCTAATGTGCAAAAAAGATTTGCTTGCTAACAATGCCAAACAAGATGATTTGCAGGCCTTCGGGATTAAGACCCGAGGAGGAACTAGCACTCAAGATCCTCTCTATCCAGAGGGGCATCCGAGGAGAATCGAGCAAGATTCTCAAATGCAGGAAGGAGAAATTGTTGGCTCTCCAAAAAAGAAGAAGAAGAAACATAAGGAGACTGACAATTCCAATGATCCTATTACAGATGAAGAGCCAGCTGTTGATCCCAACAGTGTATCTATCTCCGATGCTGAGACTGAAGACGGTGCTGAACCTGAAGGTAAGGATAATGAGAAGAATGATCCACCTGAAGTTCGAGAAGAAGAAGCACCTGACAAACGTAAGAGGTACACTAGAGAAGACTTCGTCGCAAGAAGACATGGGAAGGAAAGAGAACCATGGGTACAGAAACCCATGCCCTTTCCAGGTAAGTCTCTCAAATCTAAAGAAGAAGAGCATTACAATAAGTTTTGTGAGTGGATTAAACGTCTTTTTCTTCAAATCCCTTTGACTCATGCTATTAAGTTACCTCCTTATTCAAAATATATGAAAGATAGTGTCACTAATAAAAGTAAAGTTCCTAATGAAGCAATATCTACTATGCTTGCTAACAGCTCTTTCAGTGGCAAGATTCCTGAGAAGCTCGGTGATCCAGGTATACCCACCATTCCTTGCTCCATAAAGAATAATTATGTCAAAATTGCTTTATGTGATCTTGGAGCAGGAGTGAGTGTTATGCCTCTCTCTCTTTACAAGAGGCTTTGTTTAGAGAAACTAATTCCTACAGATATCTCTCTTCAGATGGTTGACAAGTCAACCGCCGTTCCGATAGGTATTTGTGAGGATGTTCCAGTAGAAGTTGCTAATTGTTTGATTCTTACTGATTTTGTTGTGCTTGACATGCCCGAGGATGGGAGCATGTCCATTATTCTTGGTAGACCTTTTCTTAACACCGCAGGTGCTATTATTGATTGCAATAAAGGGAAGGTTACCTTCAATGTGAATGATAAAGAACACACGGTGTATTTCCCAAAGAAGACCGACAGGAGACATGGCCTCAACTCTATAGAAAATATCGAGACCGTGAAGATTGGAGAATGGGACTGTCCACTACATGTGCATCACAAATACAAAACTATTACGGTGGGGACAATGTCCATCAAACTAAAGGTTCAGTGATTACTTCGTAAGAGGTGAGACTTTTTGCTCTATATATCGCCTGTTTGTTGGCAAGACTTGATCAACCTTACTAGTAAACATGTTTTATATAGATAAAAAGTTGAGCTTGTTATGTTTTCATTTGTTTTAGTTTTTGTTCTCTTTGCTGTACCAAGTGTTTATGTTTTGAAGCTTCACAATACTAATCACTGCTTTAAGTTTTCAGAAAGTCTTGCAGCTTTTTGAACTTCGAAAAAATTTCAACAGTGAAGTTTTCAGAAAAATTCCAAAAAAATAAAAATAAAAATTTCCATGCCGGGAGTGACCCAGAGGTACCTGGGGCCAGCCAGGGGGACCCACCAGTGGCCCAGGCAGCCAACTGGCGCGTCCTGCCCCCTGGCCGCGCCCACAGGGCGCCTGGGGCCCACAAGGCCCCCCTCCAGGTAAGTCTTCTTCCTCCCTCTCTCTTTCTCAACAAAAACGCGAGTTCTGCACTTGTTCTTGCGTTCTTGCTGCTCTTGGAGGCGATTCTTCGATCTCTCTCTACAGCCTATCATTTGAGCTGAGATTTTGAACAAATACTCCCTGGTATGTGACTCCTCCACCCCTTCAATTAGATTTCTGATTGGTGGCTTCATTTGTCAGTATTTAGTAGTTCTTGGTGCTGTATAGATGAGCTTGCATGCATGTGTAGAAAGTTATTTTCCAAGTTTTGATGCAAGTTTATGCCTTGGGCAAGTGAGTTGAGTAGTTTGCCTTAACCCACCTTGTTTTAATCCTTGTTTTTGTAATTTGCCAAAAATTTCAGAAATGAGTTTGTTAGGAAGGGCAAAGGGGTGGCTTGAGAAGAGGAGGCCCACGCACTCCGATCGAGTTACTAGAGCCGCAGCTTCACCCTCGACTGCTAGGGTGAGCTATAATGAAGATCATGTGCCCCTAGAGTTGTTGGAAGACACAAGTCCAGCACGTGCTATGACGTTTCCATGTGATGAATTCCTTGAAGCTGCGGGAATCAAGGATGCGTTGTATAATCTTTGTGCTAATGCAGGTCTGACACGGCTCGTCACGTGTCGTGTTACTCAGTATCAAAAACTCACCTCCAGTTTCATTAACAGTTTTAGATATAATCCTGATTCAGGTGCTATTGAGTTTAAAATTTACAATGATCTTATCACCATTCCTTTGGGAAAGTTTTGTGAAATAATAGGTGTGCCAAACGTTGGGAGGACGGCTAGGATGACCTCTCAGCCCTCCGAGCTGAAAACCGTCTTCAACTCTCTCTGCAGCATGGGTATGAGGGATATTCATCGGTCAAAGATCTCCAGCATCTTATTCCTTCACCTCAGGTATTTTGCATATTATGTTGCTAGAGGGGTGTTAGCTCGTGACAACACGAGCAACACTTCTGCGCCGGATATTGCTATCCTGGCAGCCGCCCTCTCAGGGAGGTCTGATTATAATCTGGGTGCCTTAATTGCTCGACGCCTTGCTATGAACGGTAACAAGGGAGACTTATATGGTGGCATTTATGCCACACTTATCTTAGAACATCTTGGAGGCACCCCACACCCTGATGATAATCCTTTTACTTATTTAAGCTTTGATCTTGCTGCTATGAAAAGGCATAAGTTTGTCACCATGACTTCTGAGCTTGATAATCTTGTTTATATCTTGCGTTTCGGAACTACCGCGGAACGCGAGATCCGTCTACCTGCACCTCTTTTGTTTGATTTTTCTCGCAGGAACGGATGGTCCTTTGATGTTATCCAGTTCGATGAGTTCATGGCCCAGCATCAGTTTCATAACCCCATGGAGGAGGTTGTGCCCGACGAGGAGGAGCACGGTGAGTTACCACCTTTTCAGAAGGAAACCGCCACCGAGTTTGGTGAAGGGTCTTCCTCTGCTTGGCGTACGGACCCTTCCTCGTGGGAGACTCCGAGGAGTTCGGTGTACGCGCCAGCATCCTTCTACGACCCTTGGACTCACCACTGTTCCCCCGGAGCAAGAGGCTCCTGGGGGCAGTAGCTGCTACCAACTTAGGCCAAAAGCCTAAGCTTGGGGGAGTACGTTCCCCTCTCACTTTTCCATTGTATTATCCATTTTATTCGCTTTGATCTTTTCGAAGTTTTTGCCCGTTCTTCTTTATTTCTCTCTTTGCAAAAACAACAAAAAGATTTTTTCTTTCTTTTGCTTTCGTTCAACCTTTGAAATAATCCAAAAAGATTTCCTTTTCCTCTTTAGTTTGCTTTGTTTTCAGAGTTCAGCTCGAGTCCGTGATGGCATTTAATTATATTTCCTATGTTCGATCGTGCAAGTGACGAGGCAGTAATGACGAAGATCGACTGAAGGGAAGCAACAAGGAAGACCGGTATGAACTCTTCTTGTTTCTACTTTTGTACATATGCCTGTACTTATGATCTAGAGACCAGCTTGTAGCGACATAGTGCTATGTATACAATGCTCTTCCAGTGGTTCATGCTTTCCTTGTGGCTAGTCTCGAATAGCTAGAGTATATAATGTGTTATTGAAATGATTTACATGCATTGCATTGTTCATAGTTCGGTATACTAAGGTGGTATTTCCCTTTGGAGAATTTTTGGATTGACTTGGCACATGTTTACACATGTTTAAGACTAAAAAGTCTGCTCTGCCTTGATGATCTTTGAGTTTTAGAATAGTTATATCACTTCCATGCCCGATTCAATGTTGCTTTGTCGCTCTGCATGATTATGACCGTTATTGCTCTCTAGTTGGTCGCTTCCCAGTCTTTGGTAACCTCCACCTGTACTAAGCGGACTGACTGCTTGTGCATCCAAAATCTTTAAAACCAGTTATGCCATATGAGTCCACCATACCTTCCTATACATGGTATTTACCTGCCATTCCTAACGAAGACTTTCGTGTACCATCTTGAAATTAATCAAAAGCATTTCTCTTTTTGTGCCTCTGCTTTAGCTCATGAGGAAGTAGTAGTTAATTCATGATCTTTTTAAGTTGGACAAGTTTCACCCCGGGATTGCATGTCTAATCTGCAAACCCATAATACGAGAAGGAACTGGCATAGAGTGCGCCCGGCTCATTAAAAATTATACAACAAACAAACCCTCCTTCATGCTTTGTTCATGAGAAATCAGAAAACTTTGGCAGTGATAAACAAAGGAGATGTGATCGTCGTCATGCGGGAGCCGTTCCTCGAAACTTGTACAGCTCAAGAAGTGATTGAGTTATCTGCTAGCATTCGTAGACGAAATATGCACCTCTCAAAAACATTCTTTCCTCTGTTTTTAAAACCAAGAGCTCTGGTACATGTTTAGTTTTTGTTTCCGACCACGGGTTTTCAACCTCGCCATCAAATTCCACGGTTCGAGAGTCTCCACCTTGTGTCTTCAAAGCACCAACTAGGAGAGCATAATTGTCATTCTGAGTGTAATGTGCATTGTCCCAAAGTATTACATTGTCTTCTGCATGCTTGTGATATTATTTATTCTGAAATTCTTAGTTCTAGTCTCCTTTAAAACTCTGGAGGAGTTTCTGCATTTATGTTTTGCTTCACTCATGGAGGCTAGCGAGATACCACCCAAATATGCTCAAGCTATGTGCAATGTAATCTTGTCTTGATTTTCAGTAGTATATTATTTACTTTTAGGTATTTGTGATTGGTCACTTGAAAGAAGGATTGCTCCGTGCATTGTCCTCATATCATTGTTTCAATACTTGCTAGACTCTTTTCGTAGTACATGCTTATATACATCTAATGAAGCAAAAGAGTTTGTCAAAGTTTTCTTTGTCGCGTCCAGTTCGTTGAACTGGATTGCTTGAGGACAAGCAATATGCTAAGCTTGGGGGAGTTGATACGTCTCAAACGTATCTACTTTTCCAAACACTTTTGATATTGTTTTGACCTCATTATTGCATGATTTGAACTAAACTAACCCGGACTGACGTTGTTTTCAGCAGAGCTGCCTGTATGGTTTTATTGTGCGCAGGAAAACGGATTTTTAGGTATCTCAGAAAATTCCACGAAAAATCACAAAAAATCCACGCACCCGAGGGAACCTGGTGCCAGAAGAGGGGCCAGAGGGGGGCCAGGGGGGCTCCAGGTGCCCTGGTGGCGCGGCCCACCCCCTAGCCGCGCCGGGAGGCCGCCTAGGTGGGCCCCACCTCCCCTGGTGCCCTACTTTGACCTGTATTTTAGCTCGTGACGGAGAAATCCCAGATCAGAAGTTGTTTTCCCAGTTTTCGTCGCGGAGCCGCCGCCGCCCTCTGTTCTTCTTCGGGAGGGCTAATCTGGAGGGTGATTTGGCCTCCGGAGAGGGGAGATCGTCGCCATCGTCATCATCATCACCACTCCATCCTCCCTCCATGACTTCTCCTTTCATGTGTGAGTAATCCCCTGCTGTAGGCAAAGGGGGTGGTAGGGATTGGATGAGTTAGATCATGTAATAGTTTGTCAGATCATTGGGGGCATGTTGCCTATCATCTACTATGGTGTTTATCATCTTTGCTTCAACTTGTTACTCTTAATGCTTGTCACTTAGGGCCCGAGTGCCATGATTTCAGATCTGAACCATATGTGTTTGCATGAATATATTTGTGTTCTTGATCCTATCTATGAGTTGTTTGCACCTATTACGGTCCGGAACCGGCGATCCCAAAAGTGACAGCTTGGGACACCAAAGGGGATGGTCCATAGTTTGAGGATTACATGTATCCATTGAGTTTATTGCTTTGTTCCGGTGCTCTTTGACAGGAGCACCTTAATCTCCATAAGTTCCTTTTGGCCCTGTTCGTAGTGGGATGGTAGGACAAAAGATGGTGTGCAAGTTCTTATTGCAAGCACGTACAACTACCCGTGGGATACATGCCTAGTGTTTGATAATTGCCTAGATGATCATTACTTTTCCGTGTGCCTTGCCCCAAGTTAGAATCATGATATATCTCATCCATGCAGCGCCCAACCATCCATCTCGCTAGCCTACAGTGTTTTAAATCCTGCTGGTTACTAGTTGCTACTTTTGCTATTTACTTTCGTTGTTTACTTTTACTATCACCACCGTCACTACCATACCACCGTTACCACTTATCTTTTGTTGCAAGTAAGTATATTTCAGGTGCGGTTGAATTGACAACTCAACTGTCAAAGCTTATAAATACTCTTTGGCTCCTCGTGTATCGAATCAATAAATTGGGTTATTCTTACCCGCGAAGACTATCTCGATCCCTTACGGTTGAGGGTTATCACCAAACACCAACGCCGACCCTGCATCCTCTCCTGCTCCAACTGGAAACGAGTAGAGGCTATGTGTCTTCAAACCTTTTTGGTCCTTACTGACAAACGGGGGAGAAGCATATGGGTTGATAGTCTTCAAGCGGGTCCTTATGGGCGGGTGCTTTATATTTTGCCTAGTGTTTACAACTCTCGTTTTTGCTATGTTTGGTTCTTTGAGTTGTAACACTTAAACTTGATGGTCGTCTGCTACGTTTTCTGGTACTCTGTAATGCGACGATAAATTCCGCATGTGCTACGATATTTTCCGCACTTAGTCATTTTGCAGACGTCCATTTCTCATTATGCATATCATTATATTCGACATATCAAATGTGCATGATGAATTGTCTTCATAAGTCGAAGAGGATCTCCGCAAGTACAACCTGCCATGTGCATTTGCATTCAAAAACAAAACAACTATATGCACATCTTCAGGGGGAGCCTTTTACTACTTATGACGACAATACCTTCACCCTTTACAATTTCACATATTTTATCCCCGTTGAAAACTTCAACCAGTTTGTCATCAATCACCAAAAAGGGGGAGTTTGTAAGTGCATCTAGTGCCACCCCTAGTTGGTTTTGGAGTATTGACGATAAACCTGGTTGAGGGACTAATGTGTTTGTGAGAATTGCAGGATAACACAGGTAGTAGTCCCTCATTGATTCGGTTTACCTACCGGAGATGACCCCTAAAAATGTATGAAGACATTGACGACAATGGTGGTACATGAAGATAATCATATTGAAGTCTATGACAAGAGAAGACATTGTGTGAAGACTATGGAACGCGAAGACTTAGATGTTTCGTTGTTTCCTTTTTCTTCTTTGTTGAGTCATAGGAATCACCGTACTATCAAGTGGGGTCCAAGTGAACTAAGTCAGAGTGAATGAAGTGATGCTCAACCAAATCCTATGTCTTCGAGCGAAGACAATGAGAGCAAATCTTATCCAGAGCTGGATGAGTCAGCTTTACTTGTAGCCCAAGTAAAGTTGCCGTGTGTGTTTGAAATCTGACCGTTGGAACACGTGTCAGTTCCCTAGTGACCCAGGGTCACTTCAGACAAATCAGGTTGGGTTGCCCAATGGCTATAAATAGCCCACTCCCTACACCATAAATTGGTGGCTGCTCAGAGTTATTACACGGCTTTTGTCGTTTGAGAGCAACCCACCTCCGAAGCATTTGAGAGAGAGATCCTTGCGAGGACAAAGCCCACAGACCCAGAGCCCAAGAGTGTTAGGCATCACTGAAGTCTTTCTGTCTGTGTGACCTGAAGACTTGTTATACTTGAGGACTGTGTTTCCTCCAGCCGGTTAGTGATGGGCCTCTAACCCCTCGTTGGTTACCCCAAGTGGAAGGTGTAAGATGCAGTGTTGTGGAAGTTTTTCCCTTAGCAAAGATGCCAAGGATCGAATCCCCAGAGACTCCTAGGTTCAACAAGTAGGTGTCAACTGCTACGGCGCCAGATATTAGCAATCAACGTGGACCTGCACACAGATACAAATAACTTTGCTCCCAACTAGTACAGAGAGGTTGTCAATCCCTCCGGCCTTGTAGTTCACAAAGGGTTAAAAGCAGATGATAGTAGTGATAGATAATGTTTGCAATAGTAAATAATAACGAAAATTAAATAGCGGATGTGATCAATGATGGTAATATGGACCGGAGTCTCATGATGTTCACTAGTGATGTCTCTCTCCCAAAAGACGATAAAACAGCTATGTGAGGTAAACGAATTACAGCTGGGCAATTGACAGGACCACGAACGCAAACCAATGCTGACTACATTGCAAGAAAGGTTGAGGTTCAAAGCATGGGCGGTACGCCAAAGTAAGTAGATCGAAATCCATCAATATCTACTACTAATCATCCACCTTGAGATATCTATCCAGAACATCTCACTGGTATTAAGTTGCGAGTCCCACCCATAGTGTAAACTCAATGCAACAGACAACTGCATTAAAAGAACTTTGCGTAAAGTAAACAATCCTTGCACCCGAGGGCACAAGCATCGTTGTTTTCCCCCTTGTGGCAACAACACATCCCCTAGACTCATGTTTCTGTCACTCAAGCTAGTTATCGAGGGGCATGAGCCCACAATCGAGCATAACGTTCCCTCTTGGAGTCACTACCTACTACTTGGCCAAAGCAATAAATAACAACGCAGAACATGCAAGAATTACTTATGAACATAAATATAAAAGAGGTGAATCAAATATATTACTCAAGATCAATCTGAGCATAATCTCAAAATCCATCGGATCCCAGCAAACTCAACATAGCAACAGCATAAGGATTACATATGTGCCTCGATCATGTAGGGCAGCTCACGAGGACTAATTAGTGAAGCACAAGAACGGGAGGAGAACATCACATAGCTACTGGTCATGGACTCATGGTCCAAGGGAGACTACTCACGAGTCATCCGGGAGGCGTCCATGGTGGTGGAGAAGCTCCCGGTGGTGATCCTCCCCTCCGGCAGGGTGCCGGGAAGAGTTCTCCTGGTGCTCCCGATCTTGGAAGCGGAGGCGGCGGCGGAACAGAGATGGGATCGCGAAAAGAGTTCTTGTTCTGAGGGTTTCGGAGGACGCTTTAAATATATGCCAAAGGGGGGCATCGGGGAAGCTTCGGGGGGCCCAGGCGCCCCCCCCGGCGCGGCCCTGGGGGGGGGGGGCGCCGCCAGGGCGCCTGGAGCCCTGGTGGCCCCCCCGGCTGTCCTTCGGACGCACGGTTGTTTCCGGAACGCTGATTTTTTATATAATTTTTCTAGATTTTTCCTGGCAGTTCTCGTAACGTGAAAACCTGAAATACAAAAACAGCCGAAAACAGAAACTGGCACTGGGGTGCACTGGATTAGTAGGTTAGTCCAAATATGATCAAAAGTGTATGGAAGTGTATGAATATCATAGCAATATCACCCAAAAGTGGCATGGAGCAAGCAGAAATTATAGATACGTTTTGGACGTATCAACATCCCCAAGCTTAATTTCTGCTCGTCCTCGAGTAGGTAAATGATAACAAGAATAATTTCTGTGGTGACATGCTATTAACCATATAGGACTTTTTATAGTCATATGACAAAAGCTTACTGAGACAATGATTCTATAGTAATTAAGTTGCCTCATGAGAAAATCACAAATGACTGAAAGTTTTACAACATGAAACTGAAACATCAAAAAGATTTGCAAGGAACATGATGTGCAAATATGATAAAGTGATATCTAGCTTGCCCCCTTTAGTGAAGCAAAACATAAATGCAGGGGCACCTTCAAGGTTTAAGTGATGACTAGATACAATGATTTCAAAATAAACGATATCACAATCATGCAAAAGACAATGCTACTTTGGGACAATGCACATTACACTCAGAATGACAATCATGCTCTCAGTAGTTGGTGCTTGAAGAAAGAAGGTGGAGACTCATAAAAGTAAAAGAATGGTTATGTGCTAGAGCTTTTTGTTTTGAAAATATAGAAGCAATTTTGTCAACGGTAGTAGTACTTCATATGTGTCATGTATAAGACATCCTATAAGTTGCAAGCCTCATGCATCGAATACCAATAGTGCTCGCACCTTGTCCTAATTAGCTCGGATTTCCATGGGTTATCATTGCATTACATATGTTTCAACCAAGTGTCACAAAGGGGTACCTCTATGCCACCTGTACAAAGGTCCAAGGAGATAAATCGCATTTGATTTCTCGTTTTTGATAGATCTCAACTTGAGGCCATCCATACCGGGACAACTTAGAAAATAGATGATGGACTCCTATTTAATGCATAAGCATATTCTCATAAGAGATTGAGGATTAATGTCCAAGCTAAAACTTCCACCATGATACATGGCTTTGGTTGGCGGCCCAATGTTCTTCTCTAACAATATGCATATTCATACAACCCACGGCAAATCACCCTTACTTCAGACAAGACGAACATGCATAGCAACTCACATGATATTTAACAAAAGTGTGACAGTTGATGGCGTCCCCAGAAACATGGTTACCGCTCAGCAAGCAACTTATAAGAAATAAGATACATAAGCAACATATTCTTTATCACAATAGTTTCTAAGCTACTTTCCCATGAGCTATGTATTACAAAGTTAGTTCACTTAGTACAGGTGGAGGTTAGCAAAAAGACTGGGGGCGACCAACTAAGAGAGCAATGACGGTCATAATCATGCAGAGCGACAAAGCAATATTGAATCAGGCATGGAAGTTATATCGCTACTCAGAAATAAAAGATCATCAAGGCTTGACAGACTTTCTTTACAGTCTTAAATATGCGTGAGCATACGCCAAGTCAATCAAAATAAATTCTTGAAGGAAGATATTACTAAACCATACCACATCATAGGCAAACAAACCATGTTGGTACTCCAATAACACATTGGGAACCCCCCAGCTATTTGAGATTAACCATAAGAAAACCTGAACTACTAAGCGCCATTATGCACGTAGCATCTTTATCATAGACACATTAACCAATGCAACGGAAGCAAACTCTCTTAATAAGGTGAGCATGATAATTAAAGAGAGTGCAAGCAACCAACTAAACAAAAGCTCTTTGAAAAGATAAGCATGAATACTAAGAGCAGAGCATGATAGTAGCTATTAAAAGACAAAGAACACACACATCAAAGATAGACATGAAAATTCTATGTTATGTTCTAGGTAGAAGTCGAGCGTGTTCCTCTCCCACATAAAGAATGCTGAGTTCCGACTCGTTATGAATAACTAAAAAGAAAACTAAAAGCAAGACGCTCCAAGCATAGCACTTAACACATGAAGTGATAAAAATATAGTGGAACGAAAGACGAACTGATAATGTTGATGGAGAAGGGGATGCACGGGGGCATCCCCAAGCTTAGACGCTTGAGTCTCCTTGAATATTTCTTGGGGGTGCACGGGGGCATCCCCAAGCTTGAGCGCTTGACACTCCTGAATCTTTTTTATCATCTTCCCTCGCACACTTGAAAACTCCCTTCATACATAACTCATTATAATCTGATTAGCGAGGTTAGTACCCTTAATAAAATAATTTCACCTTGCTGGAAATAAAGATATTCTTGAAGTTCTACTGTTTCTCAAGATTGCCAAAAGGTTTTTGCAAAGAAAAAGCAAGTTCTTGATTTGCAAAATGAAGGAAAGGCAAAACAGGACAGAATCTGTGAAAAACAGAACATCAGGTAGTAATTGATCTGTTCGGGATACTTCTGCAACTCAAATCAAAAAACTCAGAACAGACGCACGAAAGACAATTATATAGAGAACGCTGCCGAAAAAATTCAGACCAAAAAGATGATCTGGTAATGTTATACAAAATTTTCTATCCAAGGACATAATCTGTTTCCTGGACAGCACCTCACAACTTTTGAACTTTCTAGCAATCAAAGGCTATACTTGGCACAAATATGAAAAGCAAAGATACAATGATGATGCTACAGGAGTAAACAACATCAAGACACAACAAAAGCAAAATAAATTTATTCATTGGGCTGCCTCCCAAAAGCGCTTTCTTTTATGCCTTTAAGCTAGGCATAATGCATAGAGATCAAGTTTTATCAAGAGTAAAAGAATAGCTAGCCCGTACAACAGACTCAAAAGGTAACTTGATCTTCTTACGAGGGAAGTGTTCCATCCCTTTCTTGAGAGGAAACTGAAATTTTAGATTACCCTCTTTCATGTCAATGATAGCACCAACGGTGCGTAAAAAGGGACGTCCCAAAATAATTGGACATGAAGGATCACATTCAATATCCATAATAGTAAAATCAACGGGCACATAATTATCATTGACAACGATAAGAACATCGTCGATCCTCCCCAAAGGTTTCTTTATGGGAGAATCAACGAGACGAACTCCGAAAGAACAAGAATCATAAGGTTTCAATTTAAGCATATCATATATTCTTTTGGGCATAACAGAGGTACTAGCACCAACATCACATAATGCATAACAAGAAAGTCATTCAATTTAATTTTTATCATAGGATCCCAACCATCTTCTAGCTTTCTAGGTATGGAGGCTTCTACTCTGAGTTTCTCCTCCCTATCTTTGATGAGAGCATTAGTGATATGCTCTGTGAAGGCAAGATTAAGCGTGCTAGTGCGGGGATCTCTAGACATCTTGTGAAGGAAATCAATAACTTCGGTAAGAGTGCAATTATCAAAATCAAGGTCACGAGCATCAAGTAAAGTGGTAGTGGTGTCCTTAAGGTTCACTTGTTTGGTAGTTTCTATAGTCATAGCATCACCATTAATAGGTCCAATGGGACCAGGAGTACATTGGGTGCTAAGAGTTTGAACATCCTCAACAACTTGGATAGTAGCAACAGTGTGGTGGGTAGGAAGGCTCTTAATTCTATCCTCTTCCTCCCTTTCTCTAGCCCATCTTTCTTTAAGTTTAGCCATCATCCTAATGTTTTCATTAATTTGCACTTGAATAGCATTTATAGGAGTGACTTCCCTCTCCTCAAGAGGAGAAGTTTTAATTTTTAGCAATTTTACCTCATTGGCTAAGTGGTCTACCTTAAAAGAAAGATCATCTAGTTTATGTAGTTTTTCTTCTACATTCTTATTAAAGGCTTTTTGGGTAGTGATGAAATCTTTAAGCATAATCTCTAGTTCAGTAGTGGAGTTCTTGGTACTAGGATAAGCATTATTGTTCCCATAAGAATTAGAGGGGAACGGTCTAGGATTGTTACCAAAGTTACTCTTATAAGCATTGTTGTTAAAATTGTTTCTAGAGATAAAATCCACATCTACTTGTTCTTGAGCAATCAAAGAATTTAAAGGAACATCACGAGGATCAACAGTAGATTGCTTCGAATGTAGAGACATGATCAAGTCAACTTTTTCATTTAAGGAGGAAATCTCCTCGACAGAGTTTACCTTCCTACCTGTTGGAGCGCGTTCGGTGTGCCATTGGGAATAGTTGGTCATCATTTCATCGAGAAGCTTCGTGGCAGCACCAAGTGTAGTTGACATAAAAGTTCCTCCCACGACCGAATCTAACAAGTTCCGCGAGGTAAAGTTCAAGCCTGCATAAAAAGTTTGGATAACCATCCAAGTAGTCAAACCGTGAGTAGGGCAGTTCTTGATAAGAGATTTCATACGTTCCCAAGCTTGGGCAACGTGTTCATTATCCAATTGTTTAAAATTCATTATGTTACTTCTAAGTTGGATAATTTTAGAAGGTGGATAGTATTTTCCGATAAAAGCATCTTTGCACTTGTCCCAAGAGTCTATGCTATTTCTAGGCAAAGACTGAAACCAAATTTTAGCTCCTCCTCTCAAGGAGAAAGGAAAAAGCTTAAGCTTAACAATATTACCATCTATTTCTTGGTACTTTTGCATATCACAAAGTTCAACAAAGTTGTTTAAGTGTAAAGCAGCATCATCTCCAGCACCGGAGAGTTGTTCTCTCATGACTAAGTTCAGTAAAGCAGGTTTAATTTCATATGAAGGTGCTGAAGTGGCAGGTGTAGTGATAGGTGTGCTGATAAAGTCACCGTTGTTGTGACTAGTGAAGTCACACAACTTGGTGTTCTCGGTGGAACCCATAGTAGCAAGCAAGCAAGATAACTATTTTTGTGATTTTCGATAAAAAGGTACTAAAGCAAAAATGAAAGGTAAACTAACAAGACTAAAAAGCAAAGGTAAAAGATAGCGTGCAACTCCCCTATCCTGAAGAGTGGAGTCCCCGGCAACGGCGCCAGAAAAACTCCTTGATGGGCCTCTAACCCCTTGTTGGTTACCCCAAGTGGAAGGTGTAAGATGCAGTGTTGTGGAAGTTTTTCCCTTAGCAAAGATGCCAAGGATCGAATCCCCAGAGACTCCTAGGTTCAACAAGTAGGTGTCAACTGCTACGGCGCCAGATATTAGCAATCAACGTGGACCTGCACACAGATACAAATAACTTTGCTCCCAACGAGTACAGAGAGGTTGTCAATCCCTCCGGCCTTGTAGTTCACAAAGGGTTAAAAGCAGATGATAGTAGTGATAGATAATGTTTGCAATAGTAAAGAATAACGAAAAGTAAATAGCGGATGTGATCAATGATGGTAATATGGACCGGAGTCTCATGATGTTCACTAGTGATGTCTCTCTCCCAAAAGACGATAATACAGCTATGTGAGGTAAACGAATTACAGCTGGGCAATTGACAGGACCACGAACGCAAACCAATGCTGACTACATTGCAAGAAAGGTTGAGGTTCAAAGCATGGGCGGTACGCCAAAGTAAGTAGACCGAAATCCATCAATATCTACTACTAATCATCCACCTTGAGATATCTATCCAGAACATCTCGCTGGTATTAAGTTGCGAGTCCCACCCATAGTGTAAACTCAATGCAACAGACAACTGCATTAAAAGAACTTTGCGTAAAGTAAACAATCCTTGCACCCGCGGTCACAAGCACCGTTGTTTTCCCCCTTGTGGCAACAGCACATCCCCTAGACTCATGTTTCTGTCACTCAAGCTAGTCATCGAGGGGCATGAACCCACAATCGAGCATAACGTTCCCTCTTGGAGTCACTACCTACTACTTGGCCAAAGCAATAAATAACAACGGAGAACATGCAAGAATTACTTATGAACATAAATATAAAAGAGGTGAATCAAATATATTACTCAAGATCAATCTGAGCATAATCTCATAATCCATCGGATCCCAGCAAACTCAACATAGCAACAGCATAAGGATTACATATGTGCCTCGATCATGTAGGGCAGCTCACGAGGACTAATTAGTGAAGCACAAGAACGGGAGGAGAACATCACATAGCTACTGGTCATGGACTCATGGTCCAAGGGAGACTACTCACGAGTCATCCGGGAGGCGTCCATGGTGGTGGAGAAGCTCCCGGTGGTGATCCTCCCCTCCGGCAGGGTGCCGGGAAGAGTTCTCCTGGTGCTCCCGATCTTGGAAGCGGCGGCGGCGGCGGAACAGCGATGGGATCGCAAAAAGAGTTCTTGTTCTGAGGGTTTCGGAGGACGCTTTAAATATATGCCAAAGGGGGGCATCGGGGAAGCTTCGGGGGGCCCAGGCGCCCCCTGATGGGCCTCGAACCCCTCGTTGGATTACCCCAAGTGGAAGGTGTAAGATGCAGTAAGTAGAAGTGTTTTCCCCTAGCAAAGATGCCAAGGATCGAATACCCAGAGACTCCTAGGTTCAACTGCTAACGGCGCAATTAGCAATCAACGTGGACCTGCACACAGATACAAATAACTTTGCTCCCAACGAGTACAGAGAGGTTGTCAATCTCTCCGGGCTTGCAGTTCACAAAGGGTTAAAAGCAATATGATAGTAGTGATAGATAGTGTTTTGCAATAGTAAATAAAATAGAGAAAAGTAAAATAGTGTATGTGATCAATGATGGTAATATGGACCGGAGTCACATGATGTTCACTAGTGATGTCTCTCTCCCAAAAGACGATAAAATAGCTATGTGAGGTAACAAATTACAGCTGGGCAATTGACAGGACCACGAACGCAAACCAATGCTGACTACATTGCAAGAAAGGTTGAGGTTCAAAGCATGGGCGGTACGCCAAAGTAAGTAGACCGAAATCCATCTACATCTACTACTAATCATCCACCTTGAGATATCTATCCAGAACATCTCGCTGGTATTAAGTTGCGAGTCCCACCCATAGTGTAAACTCAATGCAACAGACAACTGCATTAAAAGAACTTTGCGTAAAGTAAACAATCCTTGCACCCGCGGGCACAAGCTGTTGGAGATATGCCCTAGAGGCAATAATAAAAGCATTATTATTATATCTCCTTGTTCATGATAATCGTCTGTTATTCATGCTTGAATTGTATTGTACGGAAACAACGATACATGTGTGAATACACAGACCACAATGAGTCCCTGGTAGGCCTCTAGTAGCCAGCTCGTTGATCAACAGATGGTCACGGTTTCCTGACCATGGACATGAGATGTCGGTGATAACGGGATCACATCATTAGGAGAATGATGTGATGGATAAGACCCAAACTTGAGCATAACACGAGATCGTATAGTTCGTAATGCATAAAATTTTCGGTGTCAAGTATTTATTCCTTAGACCATGAGGTTGTACAACTCCCGGATACCGTAGGAGTACTTTGGGTGTGCCAACCGTCACAACGTAACTGGGTGGCTATAAAGGTACGCATCGGATATCTCCGAAAGTGTCTGTTGAGTTGGTACGAACCGAGACTGGGATGTTGTCACTCCGTATGACGGAGAGGTACCTCTGGGCCCACTCGGTAATACATCATCATAATGAGCTCAATGTGACTAAGTGGTTAGTCACGGGATGATGGATTACATATCGAGTAAAGAGACTTGCCATAACGAGATTGAACAAGGTATCGGGAATACCGACGATCGAATCTCGGGCAAGTACCGTACCGATGGACAAAGGGAATAACATACGGGATTGAGTGAATCCTTGACACAGTGGTTTATCTGATGAAGATCATCGAGGAACACGTGGGAACCAACATGGGTATCCAGATCCCGCTGTTGGTTATTGACCGGAGAGTGGTCTCGGTCATGTCTACGTGTCTCTCGAACCCGTAGGGTCTACACACTTAAGGTTCGGTAACGCTAGGGTCGTAGAGATTAATGCACGTGGAAATCCGAAAGTTGTTCGGAGTCCCGGATGAGATCCCGGACATCACGAGGAGTTCCGGATTGGTCCGGAGGTAAAGATTGATATATGGGAAGTCCAGTTTCGGCCAACGGGTGATCTCCGAGGGTCACCGGGAGCGTCCCGGGACCACCGAAGGGGCCCCGGGGGTCCACCGGGTGGGGCCACCCATCCCGATGGGGCCCCTAGGCCGCGAGGGGATGTGTCCAGCCCTCAGGGCTGGCGCACCACCAAGGGAGGCCCACCTCCCCTGCGCCTAGGGATAAACCCTAAGGGGAGGGGGGCCACCACTTGCCTTGGGGGAGGGGGACTCCTCCCTGGCCGCCGCCCCCCCTTGCAGATTGGATCTGCAAGGGGCTGGCGCCCCCCTGGCCCCCTATATATATGTGGGGGGGGGGGAGAGGGCAGCCGCACCCAAGCCCTGGCGCCTCTCCCCCTCCCGTCACACCTCCCAACTCCTTCGCAGGGCGCCCGGCGTAGCCCTGCCGCGATTTCCACTGCATCCGTCATCACGCCGTCGTGCTGCCGGATCTCTGACGACTTCTCCTCCCCCCTTGCTGGATCAAGAAGGAGGTGACGTTGCTGCACCGTACGTGTGTTGAACGCAGAGGTGCCGTCCGTTCGGCGCTAGATCATCGGTGACGAAGAACGTGAAGAGTACGACTACTTCATCCTTGCTTCGTTGAAAGCTTCCGCACGCAATCTTCATAACGGTATGTAGATGCACTCTTAGTTGCTCGTTGCTAGATGTCTCCATAGTTGGATCTTGGTGAAGACGTAGAAATTTTTTGAATTATGCTACGTTCCCCAACAGTGGCATCAGAGCCTAGGTTTTATGCGTAGCATCTTGCACGAGTAGAACACAAAGCAGTTGTGGGCGTATGATCTTGTTCAACTTTCTTACCGTTACTAGTCAATCTTGATTCGGCGGTATTGTGGGATGAAGCGGCCCGGACCGACCTTACACGTACGCTTACGTGAGACTGGTTCCACCGACAGACATGCACTAGATGCATAAGGTGGCTGGCGGGTGTCTGTCTCTCCTACTTTAGTCGGATCGGATTCGATGAAAAGGGTCCTTATGAAGGGTAAATAGAAGTTGACAAATCACGTTGTGGTTTTGGCATAGGTAAGAAACGTTCTTGCTAGAAATCCTATAGAAGCCACGTAAAACTTGCAACAACAATTAGAGGACGTCTAACTTGTTTTTGCAGCATGTGTTTTGTGACGTGGTATGGCCAAGAACGAAGATGTGATGAATGATATATGTGATGTATGAGATTGATCATGTTTTTGTAATAGGGAATCACGACTTGCATGTCGATGAACTTGACAACCGGCAGGAGCCATAGGAGTTGTCTTAATTATTGTATGACCTGTGTAATTACTTTACTTCATTGCTAAACGTTAGCTATAGTAATAGAAGTAATAGTTGGCGTGACGACTTCTTCAATACATGATGATGGAGATCATGATGATGAAGATCATGGTGTCGAGCCGGTGACAAGATGATCATGGTGCCCCGAAGATGGAGATCCAAGGAGCAAGATGATATTGGCCATATCATGTCACTATAATTGATTGCATGTGATGTTTATCATGTTTTTGCATCTTGTTTACTTAGGACGACGGTAGTAAATAAGATGATCTCTCACTAAAATTTCAAGTAATGTGTTTCCCCTAACTGTGCACCGTTGCTAAAGTTTGATGCTCCGAAGCACCACGTGATGATCGGGTGTGATAGGTTCTAACGTTCACATACAACGGGTGTAAGACAGATTTACACACGCGATACACTTAGGGTTCACTTGACGAGCCTAGCATGTACAGACATGGCCTCGGAACACGGAATACCGAAAGGTCGAACACGAGTCGTATAGAAGATACGATCAACATGAAGATGTTCACCGTTTTTGACTAGTCCGTCTCACGTGATGATCGGACACGGACTACTCGATTCGGATCGTGTATCACTTAAGATGACTAGAGAGATGTCATTCTGAGTGGGAGTTCATTATAATTTGATTAAGATGAACTTAATTATCATGAACTTAGTCTAAATTCTTTACAATATCTCTTGTAGATCAAATGGCCCACGCTCAGGTTTCCCTCAACTTCAACGCGTTCCTAGAGAAAACCAAGCTGAAAGATGATGGTAGCAACTATACGGATTGGGTCCGTAACCTGAGAATTATCCTCATAGCTGCCAAGAGAACCTATGTCCTAGAAGCACCGCTAGGTGATGCACCCGCTCTCCCGGCGACCCAAGACGTTATGAACGCCTGGCAGTCGCGCAGTGATGATTACTCCCTGGTTCAGTGCGGCATGCTTTACAGTTTAGAATCGGGGCTTCAAAAGCGTTTTGAGCACCATGGAGCATATGAGATGTTCGAAGAGCTGAAAATGGTTTTCCAAGCTCATGCCCGAGTCGAGAGATATGATGTCTCTGACGCATTCTACAGCTGTAAGATGGAGGAGAACAGTTCTGTCAGTGAGCACATCCTCAAGATTTCAGGATTGCACAACCGCTTATGTCAGCTGGGAATGAATCTCCCAGATGAAGCGGTCGTTGACAGAATCCTCCAGTCGCTCCCACCAAGCTTCAAGAGCTTTGTGCTGAACTTCAATATGCAGGGGATGGAGAAGTCCATTCCCGAGGTGTATTCGATGCTGAAATCAGCGGAGGTAGACATCAAGAAAGAACATCAAGTGTTGATGGTCAATAAAACCACTAAGTTCAAGAAAGGCAAGGGTAAGAAGAACTTCAAGAAGGACGGCAAGCAAGTTGCCGCGCCTGGCAAACCTGTTGCTGGGAAGAAGCCAAAGTATGGACCCAAGCCTGAGACAGAGTGCTTTTATTGCAAGGGAACGGGTCACTGGAAGCGGAACTGCCCCAAATATTTAGCAGACAAGAAGGCCGGCAACGTCAAAGGTATATTTGATATACTTGTTATTGATGTGTACCTTACCAGCACTCGTAGTAGCTCCTGGGTATTCGATACCGGTGCAGTCGCTCACATTTGTAACTCAAAACAGGAGCTGCGGAATAAACGGAGACTGGCGAAGGATGAGGTGACGATGCGCGTCGGGAATGGTTCCAAGGTCGATGTGATCGCCGTCGGCACGCTACCTCTACATCTACCCTCGGGATTAGTTTTAAACCTGAATAATTGTTATTTAGTACCAGCTTTGAGCATGAACATTGTTTCTGGATCTCGTCTTATGCGAGATGGATATTCTTTCAAATCGGAGAATAATGGTTGTTCTATTTATTTGAGAGATATGTTTTATGGTCATGCCCCGCTGGTCAATGGTTTATTTTTGATGGATCTCGAACGTAGTGATACACATATTCATAGTGTAGATGCCAAAAGATGTAAAGTTGATAACGATAGTCCCACATACTTATGGCATTGCCGCCTTGGTCATATTGGTGTCAAACGTATGAAGAAGCTCCATTCGGATGGACTTCTAGAGTCTCTTGATTATGAATCATTTGACACGTGCGAACCATGCCTCTTGGGCAAGATGACCAAGACTCCGTTCTCCGGAACAATGGAGCGAGCAACCAACTTGTTGGAAATCATACATACCGATGTGTGCGGTCCAATGAGTGTTGAGGCTCGCGGAGGCTATCGTTATGTTCTCACCCTCACGGATGACTTGAGTAGATACGGGTATATCTATTTGATGAAACACAAGTCTGAGACCTTTGAAAAGTTCAAGGAATTTCAGAATGAGGTTGAGAATCAACGTGACAGAAAAATAAAGTTTTTGCGATCGGATCGTGGGGGTGAATATTTAAGTCATGAATTTGGCACACACCTTAGAAGCTGTGGAATTGTTTCACAATTGACACCGCCCGGAACACCTCAACGTAACGGTGTGTCCGAACGTCGAAATCGTACTCTGTTGGACATGGTGCGATCTATGATGTCCCTCACCGATTTACCGCTATCTTTTTGGGGTTATGCTTTAGAGACTGCCGCATTCACTTTAAATAGGGCTCCGTCAAAATCCGTTGAGACGACTCCGTATGAACTTTGGTTTGGCAAGAAACCGAAGCTGTCGTTTCTCAAAGTTTGGGGTTGCGATGCTTATGTCAAGAAATTTCAACCTGAAAAGCTCGAACCCAAATTGGAAAAATGCATCTTCATAGGATACCCAAAGGAAACTATTGGGTACACCTTCTACCACAGATCCGAAGGCAAAGTCTTTGTTGCCAAGAATGGATACTTTCTGGAGAAAGAGTTTCTCTCGAAAGAAGTGAGTGGGAGGAAAGTAGAACTTGATGAGGTGACAGTCACCACTCCTGTACCGGAAAGTAGCGCAGCGCAGGAAACTGTTCCTGAGGTGCCTGCACCGACAAGGGAGGAAGTTGATGATAATGATCATGAAGAAACAGATCAAGTTACTACTGAACTTCGAAGGTCCACGAGGGTACGTTCCGCACCAGAGTGGTACGGCAACCCTGTACTGGAAATCATGTTGTTATACAATGGTGAACCTTCGAACTATGAAGAAGCGATGGCGGGCCCAGATTCCAATAAATGGCTTGGAGCCATGAAATCCGAGATAGAATCCATGTATGAAAACAAAGTATGGACTTTGGTGGACTTGCCTGATGATAGGCACGCCATAGAAAACAAATGGATATTTAAGAAGAAGACAGACGCGGATGGTAATGTGACCATCTATAAAGCTCGGCTTGTCGCTAAGGGTTATCGACAAGTTCAAGGGATTGACTACGACGAGACTTTCTCTCCCGTAGTGATGCCGAAGTCAGTCAGAATCATGTTAGCTATTGCCGCATTCTATGATTATGAGATATGGCAAATGGACGTCAAAACAGCATTCCTTAATGGCTTCCTCAAGGAAGAGTTGTATATGATGCAACCAGAAGGTTTTGTCGATCCAGAGAACGCTAACAAGGTATGCAAGCTCCAGCGCTCGATTTACGGGCTGGTGCAAGCATCTCAGAGTTGGAATATTCGCTTTGATGAGGTGATCAAAGCGTTTGGCTTTATACAGACTTATGGAGAAGCCTGTATTTACAAGAAAGTGAGTGGGAGCTCTGTGGCATTTCTCATATTATATGTGGATGACATATTGCTGATGGGAAATGATATAGAATTCTTGGAAAATGTAAAGGCCTACTTGAATAAAAGTTTTTCAATGAAGGACCTTGGAGAAGCTGCTTATATATTAGGCATCAAAATCTATAGAGATAGATCGAGACGCCTCATTGGTCTTTCACAAAGTACATACCTTGACAAATATTGAAGAAGTTCAATATGGATCAGTCAAAGAAAGGATTCTTGCCTGTTTTGCAAGGTATGAGATTGAGTAAGACTCAGTCGCCGACCACGGCAGAAGATAGAGAAAAGATGAGTGTCATTCCCTATGCCTCGGCCATAGGTTCTATCATGTATGCCATGCTGTGTACCAGACCTGATGTGAACCTTGCCATAAGTTTGGTAGGGAGGTACCAAAGTGATCCCGTTACGGAACACTGGACAGCGGTCAAGAACATCATGAAGTACCTGAAAAGGACTAAGGATATGTTTCTCGTTTATGGAGGTGACGAAGAACTCGTCGTAAAGGGTTACTTCGATGCTAGCTTCGACACAGATCTGGATGACTCTAAGTCGCAAACCGGATACGTGTATATTTTGAATGGAGGGGCAGTCAGCTGGTGCAGTTGCAAGCAAAGCGTGGTGGCAGCATCTACATGTGAAGCGGAGTATATAGCTGCTTCTGAAGCAGCGCAGGAAGGAGTCTGGATGAAGGAGTTCATCACCGATTTAGGAGTCATTCCAAGCGCGTCAAGCCCGATGACTCTCTTCTGTGACATCACTGGTGCTATTGCTATTACCAAGGAGCCCAGGTTTCACAAGAAGACCAAGCACATCAAGCGCCGTTTCAACTCCATCCGGAATTATGTTCAGGATAGAGATATAGATATTTGTAAAGTGCATACGGATCTGAATGTAGCAGACCCGTTGACTAAACCTCTTTCACGAGCAAAACATGATCAACACCAGAACTCTATGGGTGTTCGATTCATCACAATGTAACTAGATTATTGACTCTAGTGCAAGTGGGAGACTGTTGGAGATATGCCCTAGAGGCAATAATAAAAGCATTATTATTATATCTCCTTGTTCATGATAATCGTCTGTTATTCATGCTTGAATTGTATTGTACGGAAACAGCGATACATGTGTGAATACACATACCACAATGAGTCCCTGGTAGGCCTCTAGTAGCCAGCTCGTTGATCAACAGATGGTCACGGTTTCCTGACCATGGACATGAGATGTCGGTGATAACGGGATCACATCATTAGGAGAATGATGTGATGGATAAGACCCAAACTTGAGCATAACACGAGATCGTATAGTTCGTAATGCATAAGCTTTTCGGTGTCAAGTATTTATTCCTTAGACCATGAGGTTGTACAACTCCCGGATACCGTAGGAGTACTTTGGGTGTGCCAACCGTCACAACGTAACTAGGTGGCTATAAAGGTACGCATCGGGTATCTCCGAAAGTGTCTGTTGAGTTGGTACGAACCGAGACTCGGATGTTGTCACTCCGTATGACGGAAAGGTACCTCTGGGCCCACTCGGTAATACATCATCATAATGAGCTCAATGTGACTAAGTGGTTAGTCACGGGATGATGGATTACGGATCGAGTAAAGAGACTTGCCATAACGAGATTGAACAAGGTATCGGGAATACCGACGATCGAATCTCGGGCAAGTACCGTACCGATGGACAAAGGGAATAACATACGGGATTGAGTGAATCCTTGACACAGTGGTTCATCCGATGAAGATCATCGAGGAACACGTGGGAACCAACATGGGTATCCAGATCCCGCTGTTGGTTATTGACCGGAGAGTGGTCTCGGTCATGTCTACGTGTCTCCCGAACCCGTAGGGTCTACACACTTAAGGTTCGGTAACGCTAGGGTCGTAGAGATTAATGCACGTGGAAACCCGAAAGTTGTTCGGAGTCCCGGATGAGTTCCCGGACGTCACGAGGAGTTCCGGAATGGTCCGGAGGTAAAGATTGATATATGGGAAGTCCAGTTTCGGCCAACGGGTGATCTCCGAGGGTCCACCGGGTGGGGCCACCCATCCCGATGGGGCCCCTAGGCCGCGAGGGGATGTGTCCAGCCCTCAGGGCTGGCGCACCACCAAGGGAGGCCCACCTCCCCTGCGCCTAGGGATAAACCCTAAGGGGAGGGGGGCCACCACTTGCCTTGGGGGAGGGGGACTCCTCCCTGGCCGCCGCCCCCCCTTGCAGATTGGATCTGCAAGGGGCTGGCGCCCCCCTGGCCCCCTATATATATGTGGGGGGGGAGAGGGCAGCCGCACCCAAGCCCTGGCGCCTCTCCCCTCCCGTCACACCTCCCAACTCCTTCGCAGGGCGCCCGGCGTAGCCCTGCTGCGATTTCCACTGCATCCGTCATCACGCCGTCATGCTGCCGGATCTCTGACGACTTCTCCTCCCCCCTTGCTGGATCAAGAAGGAGGTGACGTTGCTGCACCGTACGTGTGTTGAACGCGGAGGTGCCGTCCGTTCGGTGCTAGATCATCGGTGACGAAGAACGTGAAGAGTACGACTACTTCATCCTTGCTTCGTTGAAAGCTTCCGCACGCAATCTTCATAACGGTATGTAGATGCACTCTTAGTTGCTCGTTGCTAGATGTCTCCATAGTTCGATTTTGGTGAAGACGTAGAAATTTTTTGAATTATGCTACGTTCCCCAACACAAGCACCGTTGTTTTCCCCCTTGTGGCAACAGCACATCCCCTAGACTCATGTTTCTGTCACTCAAGCTAGTCATCGAGGGGCATGAACCCACAATCGAGCATAACGTTCCCTCTTGGAGTCACTACCTACTACTTGGCCAAAGCAATAAATAACAACGAAGAACATGCAAGAATTACTTATGAACTAAAATATAAAAGAGGTGAATCAAATATATTACTCAAGATCAATCTGAGCATAATCTCATAATCCATCGGATCCCAGCAAACTCAACATAGCAACAGCATAAGGATTACATAGGTGCCTCGATCATGTAGGGCAGCTCACGAGGACTAATTAGTGAAGCACAAGAACGGGAGGAGAACATCACATAGCTACTGGTCATGGACTCATGGTCCAAGGGAGACTACTCACGAGTCATCCGGGAGGCGTCCATGGTGGTGGAGAAGCTCCCGGTGGTGATCCTCCCCTCCGGCAGGGTGCCGGGAAGAGTTCTCCTGGTGCTCCCGATCTTGGAAGCGGCGGCAGCGGCGGAACAGAGATGGGATCGCGAAAAAAAGTCCTGTTTCAAGGGTTACGGGGGACCCTTTAAATATCTGCCAAAGTAGGGCACCGGGGGGCTCTCGGGGGGCCGAGGCGCCCCCCCCGGCGCGGCCCAGGGGGGGGGCGCCCACAGGGCGCCTGGGGCCCCTGTGGCCCCCCCAGGCTCCCCTTCGGAAGCAGTGTCGTTCCCGGAACGCTGATTTTTTATATATTTTTTCTGTATTTTTCTGGGCAGTTCTCGAAACGTGAAAACCTGAAATACAAAAACAGCCGAAAACAGAAACTGGCACTGGGGTGCACTGGATTAGTAAGTTAGTCCAAATATGATCAAAAGTGTATGGAAGTGTATGAATATCATAGCAATATCACCCAAAAGTGGCATGGAGCAAGTAGAAATTATAGATACGTTTTGGATGTATCAACATCCCCAAGCTTAATTCCTGCTCGTCCTCGAGTAGGTAAATGATTACAAGAATAATTTCTGTGGTGACATGCTATTAACCATATACGACTTTCTCATAGTCATATGACAAAAGCTTACTGAGACAATGATTCTAAAGTAATTAAGTTGTCTCAAGAGAAAATCACAAATGACTGAAAGTTTTACAACATGAAAATGAAACATCAAAAAGATTTGCAATGAACATGATGTGCAAATATGATCAAATGATATCTAGCTTGCCCCCTTTATTGATGCAAAACATAAATGCAAGGGCACCTTCAAGGTTTAAGTGATGACTAGATACAATCATTTCAGAATAAACGATATCGCAATCATGCAAAAGACAATGCTACTTTGGGACAATGCACATTACACTCAGAATGACAATCATGCTCTTAGTAGTTGATGCTTGAAGTGCTAGAGCCTTTTATTTTGAAACATGGAAGCAATTGTGTCAACGGTAGTAGTACTTCATATGTGTCATGTATAAAACATCTTATAAGTTGCAAGCCTCATGCATCGAATACCAATAGTGCTCGCTCCTTGTCCTAATTAGCTCGGATCCCCATGGGTTATCATTGCATTGCATATGTTTTAACCAAGTGTCACAAAGGGGTACCTCTATGCCATCTGTACAAAGGTCCAAGGAGATAGATCGCATTTGATTTCTCATTTTTGATAAATCTCAACTTGAGGACATCCATACCGGGACAACATAGAAAATAGATGATGGACTCCTCTTTAATGCATAAACATATTCTCATGAGAGATTGAGGATTAAGGTCCAAGCTAAAACTTCCACCATGATGCATGGCTTTGGTTGGCGGCCCAATGTTCTTCTCTAACAATATGCATATTAATTCAACCCACGGTAAATCACCCTTACTTCAGACAAGACGAACATGCATAGCAACTCACATGATATTCAACAAAGGTGTGACAGTTGATGGCGTCCCCAGAAACATGGTTACCGCTCAGCAAGCAACTCATAACAAATAAGATACATAAGCAACATATTCTTTACCACAATAGTTTTTAGGCTACTTTCCCATGAGCTATGTATTGCATGGTTAATTTGCTTAGTGCAGGTGTAGGTTAGCAAAAGACTGGGAGCGACCAACTAAGAGAGCAATGACGGTCATAATCATGCAGAGCGACAAAGCAATATTGAATCAGGCATGGTAGTTATATTGCTACTTAGAAACAAAAGATCATCAAGGCTTGACAGACTTTCTTTACAGTCTTGAATATGCGTGAGCATACGCCAAGTCAATCAAAATAAATTCTCGAAGGAAGATATTACTAAACCATACCACATCATAGGCAAACAAACCAAGTTGGTATTCCAATGACACATTGGGAACCCCCCAGCTATTTGAGATTAACCATAAGAAAACCTGAACTACTAAGCACCATCATGAAAGTAGCATATTTATCATAGACATATTAACCCATGCAACGGAAGCAAACTCTCTTAATAAGGTGAGCATGGTAATTAAAAAGAGTTCAAGCAACCAACTAAATAAAAGCTCTTGAAAAGATAAGCATGAATACTAAGAGCAAAGCACGATAGTAGCTATTAAAAGACAAAGAACACACACAGCATAGATAGACATGAAAATTCTATGTAATGTTCTAGGTAGAGGTGGAGCGTGTTTCTCTCCCACATAAAGGAATGCTGAGTTCCGACTCGTTATGAAAAATTAAAAAGAAAACTAAAAGCAAGACGCTCCAAGCATAGCACATAACATATGAAGTGATAAAAATATAGCGGAACGAAAGACGAACTGATAATGTTGATGGAGAAGGGGATGCACGGGGGCATCCCCAAGCTTAGATGCTTGAGTCTCCTTGAATATTTCTTGGGGGTGCACGGGGGCATCCCCAAGCTTGAGCGCTTGACACTCCTGAATCTTTTTATCATCTTCCCTCGCACACTTGAAAACTCCCTTCATACACAACTCATTCATAATCTGATTAGCGAGGTTAGTACCCTTAATAAAATAATTATACCTTGCTGGAAATAAGGATATTCTTGAAGTTCTACTGTTTCTCAAGATTGCCAAAAGGTTTTCACAAAGAAAAAGCAAGTTCTTAATTTGCAAAGTGAAGGTAAGGCAAAACAGGACAGAATCTGTGAAAAACAGAACAACAGGCAGTAATTGACCTGTTCGGGATACTTCTGCAACTCAAATCAAAAAACTCAGAACTGACGCACGAAAGACAATTATATAGAGAACGCTGTCGAAAAAATTCAGACCAAAAAGATGATCTGGTGATTTTATACGAATTTTTCTATCCAAGGACAGAATCTGTTTCCTGGACAGCCCCTCAGAACTTTTGAACTTTCTAGCAATCAGAGGCTATACTTGGCACAAATATGAAAAGTAAAGATACAATGATGATGCTAAAGCAGTAAACAACATCAATACACAACAAAAGCAAAAAATTTATTCATGTGGGTTGTCTCCCAAAAGCGCTTTCTTTTATGCCTTTAAGCTAGGCATAATGCATAGATCAAGTTTTATCAAGAGTAAAAGAATAGCTAGCCCGTACAACGGACTCAAAAGGTAACTTGACCTTCTTACGAGGGAAGTGTTCCATCCCTTTCTTGAGAGGAAACTGAAATTTTATATTACCCTCTTTCATGTCAATGACAGCACCAACGGTGTGCAAAAAGGGACGTCCCAAAATAATTGGACATGAAGGATCACATTCAATATCCATAATAGTGAAATCAACGGGCACATAATTATCATTGACAACAATAAGAACATCGTCGATCCTCCCCAAAGGTTTCTTTATGGAAGAATCAACGAGACGAACACCAAAAGAACAAGAATCATAAGGTTTCAATTTAAGCATATCATATATCCTTTTGGGCATAACAGAGGTACTAGCACCAACATCACATAATGCATAGCAAGAGAAGTCATTCAAATTAATTTTTATCATAGGATCCCAACCATCCTCTAGCTTTCTAGGTATGGAGGCTTCTACTCTAAGTCTCTCCTCCCTAGCTTTGATGAGAGCATTGGTGACATGCTCTGTGAAGGCAAGGTTAAGCGTGCTAGTGCGGGGATCTCTAGACATCTTGTGAAGGAAATCAATAACTTCGGTAAGAGTGCAATTATCAAAATCAAGGTCACGAGCATCAAGTAAAGTGGTAGAGGTGTCCTTAAGGCTCACCTGTTTTGTAGTTGACATAGCATCACCATTAATAGGTCCATTGGGACCAGGAGTACATTGGGTGCTAAGAGTGTGAACATTCTCAATAACTTGGATAGTAGCAACAGTGTGGTGGGTAGGAAGGCTCTTAATTCTTTCCTCTTCCTCCCTTTCTCTAGCCCATCTCTCTTTAAGCTTAGCCATCATCCTAATGTTTTCATTAATTTCTACTTGAGTAGCATTAATAGGGATGACTTCCTTCTCCTTAAGAGAAGAAGTTTCAATTTTCAGCAATTTTAACTCATTGGCTTAGTGGTCTACCTTGAAAGAAAGATCATCTAGTTTATGTAGTCTCTCTTCTACATTCTTATTAAAGGCTTTTTGGTGGTGATGAAATCTCTAAGCATGCTCTCTAGTTCATTGTTGGAGTTCTTGGTACTAGGATAAGCATTGTTGTTCCCATAAGAGTTAGAGGGGAACGGTCTAGAATTGTTACCAAAGTTACTCCTATAAGCATTGTTGTTGAAATTATTTCTAGAGATAAAGTTAACATCTACTTGTTCTTGAGCAATCAAGGAATTTAAAGGAACATCACGAGGATCAACAGTAGATTGCTTCGAAAGTAGAGACATGATCAAGTCAACTTTTTCATTGAGGGAGGAAATCTCCTCGACAGAGTTTACCTTCCTACCTGTTGGAGCGCATTCGGCACTACTAGAAAAAAGGCTATAGGTAATATCACTATTAGTGGCGCACCAGAGATGTGGTGCGCCACTACTATATAGCAGTGGCGCACCACAAACAGGTGCTCCACTAATAGTGACATTACTAGTGGCACACCAGGTGTGGGGTGCGCCACTACTAAGTTTTTGAACAGTAACCAGCCATGCCCAGGCTTACCAGTGGCGCACCAGGACAAGGTGCGCCACTACTATTTTTGATAGTAGTGGCGCACCTTGCCCTGGTGCGCCACTGGTAAGGCTGGGCATGGTGGTCCAAAAAAAAACATAGCAGTGGCGCACCCCTTCACTGGTGCGCCACTAGTATTCCTGGCTACTAGTGGCGCACCAGTGAAGGGGTGCGCCACTGCTATGTTTTTT
>LR738712.1:696510253-696521225 GCA_902687465.1 Secale cereale | reverse complement strand
CGCACCAGGACAAGGTGCGCCACTACTATTTTTGATAGTAGTGGCGCACCTTGCCCTGGTGCGCCACTGGTAAGGCTGGGCATGGTGGTCCAAAAAAAAACATAGCAGTGGCGCACCCCTTCACTGGTGCGCCACTAGTATTCCTGGCTACTAGTGGCGCACCAGTGAAGGGGTGCGCCACTGCTATGTTTGTTTGCACCAAATGCACCCCCCCCCCCGTGGATCGCCTTTTCAGTTAAAAAAATAAATAAAAGAAAATGATAGAAATGTCAAAAAAATAAAAAAAAAATAAGATTCCAATGTGATTTGTGGTCTAGTTGTTAGCAAAATTTACAAACATGAATTTCGACTTTTTTTTGCAAAATCTCTCGAGAATTTGTAAAATGGGCATAACTTTTGCATACGAACTCCGATGAAAAAGTTTTTTATATGAAAAAGCATCTACTCGAAAAGTTACATCCGAATTTATCCGAAAAAATTCAAAAAAAAATTCAAAAATAGTAGTGGCGCACCGTGGGTGTGGTGCGCCACTAATATAGTTTTTTTTTGAAAAACTATTTTTTTGGAATAAATATTTTTTGAAAAAATTCAAAAAAATTCAAAAATAGTAGTGGCGCACCGTGGGTGTGGTGCGCCACTAATATATTTTTTTTTGGAAAAAAATGGTTTTTTTTGAAAAAATGTTTTTTTTGAAAAAAATGTTTTTTTGAAAAAAATAGTTTTTTTGAAAAATATGATATGTAAAATGACCGGGAAGTTTGAAATATTTTTTCAAAATTTCATCACACTCATGAACATGAACAAACTCCCAGACATTAACAAGGTTTAATAGGATTGATATGATAGATATATCAACAAGTGCCTGCTAAGTGAGCTGGTGCTGGGGTTGGATAGAACTCAGAAGTTAAGCGTGCTTGGGCTGGAGTAGTGTAGGATGGGTGACCTTCTGGGAAGTTTGACCACGGAGTGCGATTTGACCCGAGATTAAGCCATATTGACCCGAGATTAAGCCATAGTGACCCGAGATTAAGGAAAAAAAATTCCAGCCAAAATTGAAAAAAAAAATCTGGAAAAATATTTGGAAAAAAAAATTGTTACTAGTGGCGCACCTGTAGCAATATCAGTGGCGCACCTGTAGCAATTCTGGAATAAAAATTGAAAAAAAAAATTTTGAAAAAATATCAGTGGCGCACCCGGGGGGCATACCAGTGGCGCACCAGTGGTGCGCCACTGTTATTGGGATTAACAGTGGCGCATCATAGGTGCGCCATTAGTATTCCTTATTAGTGGCGTGGTATTAGTGGCCCACCCATGGTGCGCCACTAATGGCAATATTGGGTGCGCCACTAATAGCCTTTTTTCTAGTAGTGCGGTGTGCCATTGGGAATAATTGGTCATCATCTCATCGAGAAGTTTTGTGGCAGCACCAAGTGTAGTTGACATAAAAGTTCCTCCCGCGGCCGAATCTAACAAGTTCCGCGAGGTAAAGTTCAAGCCTGCATAAAAAGTTTGGATAACCATCCAAGTAGTCAAACCGTGAGTAGGGCAGTTCTTGATAAGAGACTTCATACGTTCCCAAGCTTGGGCAACATGTTCATTATCCAATTGTTTAAAATTCATGATGTTACTTCTAAGTTGGATAATTTTAGCAGGTGGATAGTATTTTCCAATAAAAGCATCTTTGCACTTGTCCCATGAATCTATGCTATTTCTAGGCAAAGATTGAAACCAAATTTTAGCTCCTCCTCTCAAAGAGAAAGGAAAAAGCTTAAGCTTAACAATATTACCATCTATTTCTTGGTACTTTTGCATATCACAAAGTTCTACAAAGTTGTTCAAGTGTAAAGCAGCATCATCTCCAGCACCGGAGAATTGATCTTTCATGACTAAGTTAAGTAAAGCAGGTTTAATTTCATATGAAGGTGCTGAAGTGGCAGGTGTAGTGATAGGTGTGCTGATAAAGTCATCGTTGTTGTGACTAGTGAAGTCACACAACTTGGTGTTCTCGGTGGAACCCATAGTAGCAAGCAAGCAAGATAACTATTTTTGTGATTTTCGATAAAAGGAACTAAAGTAAATATGAAAGGTAAACTAACAAGACTAAAAAGCAAAGGTAAAAGATAGCATGCAACTCCCCTATCCTGAAGAGTGGAGTCCCCGACAACGGCGCCAGAAAATACTCCTTGATGGGCCTCGAACCCCTCGTTGGATTACCCCAAGTGGAAGGTGTAAGATGCAGTAAGTAGAAGTGTTTTCCCCTAGCAAAGATGCCAAGGATCGAATCCCCAGAGACTCCTAGGTTCAACAGGTAGGTGTCAACTGCTAACGGCGCAATTAGCAATCAACGTGGACCTGCACACAGATACAAATAACTTTGCTCCCAACGAGTACAGAGAGGTTGTCAATCTCTCCGGCCTTGCAGTTCACAAAGGGTTAAAAGCAATATGATAGTAGTGATAGATAGTGTTTTTCAATAGTAAATAAAATAGCGAAAAGTAAAATAGTGTATGTGATCAATGATGGTAATATGGACCGGAGTCACATGATGTTCACTAGTGATGTCTCTCTCCCAAAAGACGATAAAATAGCTATGTGAGGTAACAAATTACAGCTGGGCAATTGACAGGACCACGAACGCAAACCAATGCTGACTACATTGCAAGAAAGGTTGAGGTTCAAAGCATGGGCGGTATGCCAAAGTAAGTAGACCGAAATCCATCTGCATCTACTACTAATCATCCACCTTGAGATATCTATCCAGAACATTTCGCTGGTATTAAGTTGCGAGTCCCACCCATAGTGTAAACTCAATGCAACAGACAACTGCATTAAAAGAACTTTGCGTAAAGTAAACAATCCTTGCACCCGCGGGCACAAGCACCGTTGTTTTCCCCCTTGTGGCAACAACACATCCCCTAGACTCATGTTTCTGTCACTCAAGCTAGTCATCGACGGGCATGAACCCACAATCGAGCATAACGTTCCCTCTTGGAGTCACTACCTACTACTTGGCCAAAGCAATAAATAACAACGGAGAACATGCAAGAATTACTTATGAACTAAAATATAAAAGAGGTTAATCAAATATATTACTCAAGATCAATCTGAACATAATCTCATAATCCATCGGATCCCAGCAAACTCAACATAGCAACAGCATAAGGATTACATAGGTGCCTCGATCATGTAGGGCAGCTCACGAGGACTAATTAGTGAAGCACAAGAACGGGAGGAGAACATCACATAGCTACTGGTCATGGACTCATGGTCCAAGGGAGACTACTCACGAGTCATCCGGGAGGCGTCCATGGTGGTGGAGAAGCTCCCGGTGGTGATCCTCCCCTCCGGCAGGGTGCCGGGAAGAGTTCTCCTGGTGCTCCCGATCTTGGAAGCGGCGGCGGCGGCGGAACAGAGATGGGATCGCGAAAAGAAGTCTTGTTTCAAGGGTTACGTGGGACCCTTTAAATATCTGCCAAAGTAGGGCACCGGGGGGCTCTCGGGGGGCCGAGGCGCCCCCCCCCCTCGGCGCGGCCCAGGGGGGGCGCGCCCGCAGGGCGCCTGGGGCCCCTGTGGCCCCCCCAGGCTCCCCTTCGGAAGCAATGTCATTCCCGAAATGCTGATTTTTTATATATATTTTTTGTATTTTTCTGGGCAGTTCTCGAAACGTGAAAACCTGAAATACAAAAATAGCCGAAAACAGAAACTGGCACTGGGGTGCACTGGATTAGTAAGTTAGTACAAATATGATCAAAAGTGTATGGACGTGTATGAATATCATAGTAATATCACCCAAAAGTGGCATGGAGCAAGCAGAAATTATAGATACGTTTTGGACGTATCACCCCCCCGGCGCGGCCCAGGGGGGGGCGCGCCGCCAGGGCGCCTGTAGCCCTGGTCCCCCCACCCCCGGCTGTCCTTCGGACGCACGGTTGTTTCCGGAACGCTGATTTTTTATATAATTTTTCTGGATTTTTCCTGGCAGTTCGCGTAACGTGAAAAGCTGAAATACAAAAACAGCCGAAAACAGAAACTGGCACTGGCGTGCACTGGATTAGTAGGTTAGTCCAAATATGATCAAAAGTGTATGGAAGTGTATGAATATCATAGCAATATCACCCAAAAGTGGCATGGAGCAAGCAGAAATTATAGATACGTTTTGGACGTATCAGTTAGGCGTCGCATTCTGAGCATCCAAGAGTAATTGTGGATTGCCGGTGAACGAAGTCTGTGATGATTTGTAAGTCTACCTTGAAGACTTACCAGAGTGATTGGGTGAGGACTAGGTGTCCTTAGCTCAAGGGGAACAAGGTGAAGACGCGGTCTTCTGAGTTAAATCTCAGCCTCCCTAACCAGACGTATAGTTGTCATAGCAACTGGAACTGGTCTAACAAATCACTGTCTTCCCCAAGCTACTGGTTCTATCCTTTCCTTCTCTTTACTTTCTGTCTTTCATTGTGAAGTCTTTGCTTGCCTGCCTATCTATTTGACTTCACTGTGTGACTACCTGTTCTGATTGGCTTCATTCAATCTTCCATCCTGATCCTTACTGCCTAGCTGCTATTAGTCTTCATGCTTTCACTTCATTGAATACTTGACTATGGCTTGTCTAGTGTAGTCTACCTTCCGCTGCATATAAATAGGATTGGATTTATCGTTTGTCTTCAAAACTTCCATGTTTTGAAGCATTCCATAAAAATCGCCTATTCACCCCCTTCTAGTCGATATACTGCACTTTCAGATCCGCCCACCAGAACTTCGTACTGTCACCCTGAAATCTTGCATCATCACTAGTAGAAAACAGGGCATTGGTCCAGCCCATTAGCCCCGGTTCAATCTAGAACCGGGTCCAATGGGGGTACTGGACCCGGTTCGTGAGCCCAGGGGGCCGGCCGGGCCACGTGGGCCATTGGTCCCGGTTCGTCTGGACCTATTGGTCCCGGTTGGAGCTAAAAACCGGGACCAATGGCTCTTGCTCCTGGCCCACCACTATTGGTCCCGGTTGGTGTTATGAACCGGGACCAAAGGCACCCCTTTAGTCCCGGTTTGTAGCACCAACCGGGACCAGTGAGTTGCCTATATAAACCCCCTCACTCAAGAGCAGAGCTCACTGCTCTGTTTTTTTTTTCTGGCCGAGGGGGAGAGGGGTTAGTGGTGCTCTAGCTCACCTCCTATGCACACAACGTGTTCGGTGGAATGCCCGAGCCACACTAGTTAAGCTTTTCTCCTCTCGAAGCTCTATTTTCTCCGAGATTTGTCTAGGTTTAGCGGTCCGTCACGTCCCGTCCGCGTCTTCGCCGCCGTCGATCGCCCCCGCCGATCTCGTCACCGGCACCACCGTGGTGAGCCTCTTGTTAATTATGTCCATGCTTTTCTTACTTTTATTATTGCTTTAGATAGATATTTGTCTAATTTTCTTACGTTTATTATTGCTTGTTATTATATAGTGCGATGGTTTTGATATCCGCCCACGTGGGCCCTCGTCCGGTCTACGATTCGGATGTGGTATATTATCTTTAATTTATAACTATTTGTTTTAGTGCTTATGATAGTTATGCCGACCAACCTGACATGCATAGATGTTTTATTATGTCTAGGAGGTAGTTGAACCGGAAATTCCAACCGACCCTCTTGTGGAGAGGTTAAATTTAGTTGAAGAAGAAAACATTTCGTTAAAGAAAAAATTGGAAAAAATGGAGGAGGAGAAGATGGAATTGGAGTTGCATGTTGCCGAAGTTATCGATGATCACAAGATCAAGATGGACCCTATTGTCGAGAGGTTAAATTTAGTTGAAGAAGAAAACAAATTATTGAAGGAAATAATAAAAAAAATTGTGGACGAGAAGATGATATTGGAGTTGCATGTTGCGGATGTCGTCGATGATCACAAGATCAAGATGGATGCAATGCGGTTGAAGATTAAAAAGATTAGAAAATATGCCATTCATACCGAGGCTTGGTATCATTATGCCGTTGGATCAATTGTTACCTTGGTTGCGATTATGATAGCATTTGTTTTCGCGTTGAAATGTTTTACATAGTTTCGATGTGTATGGAGAGCTATATGTTGTTAGGTGAGAACTATATATGTATGTACTTTGGTTTTAATGTGATGATGAACTTTTATCCATTTGGTCACTTAATTATCTATTTATGATGTTCTGTAATGGTTTTTGACACACTTAATTATATATAAATGCATGCAGATGAACCGGCAATGGATGTACGGTGACAGACACACCTCCGAGTACATTAAGGGCGTGCGTGAGTTTCTAAATGCGGCTGAGGCAAACAAGCAGAATGGATTTATGTGTTGTCCATGCACTAAATGTGTGAATACGATGTCTTACTCTAACCGGAAAATCCTTCACTCCCACCTGCTTTACAAGGGTTTCATGCCACACTATAATGTTTGGACGAGGCACGGAGAAATAGGGGTTATGATGGAAGACGGCGAAGAAGAAGAGTACGATGACAACTATGTGCCCCCTGAATACGGTGATGCTGCAATGGGGGGAGCTGGTGAAGATCAAGAGGAACCAGACGATGTGCCCAATGATGCTGCAACGGGTGAAGCTGCTGAAGATCAAGAGGAACCAAATGACGATCTTCGTCGGGTCATTGTCGATGCAAGGACACAATGCGAAAGTCAAAAGGAGAAGCTGAAGTTCGATCGCATGTTAGAGGATCACAAAAAAGGGTTGTACCCCAATTGCGAAGATGGCAACACAAAGCTCGGTACCGTACTGGAATTGCTGCAGTGGAAGGCAGATAATGCTGTGGCTGACAAAGGATTTGAGAAGCTACTGAAAATATTGAAGAAGAAGCTTCCGAAGGATAACGAATTGCCCGACAGTACATACGCAGCAAAGAAGGTCGTATGCCCTCTAGGATTGGAGGTGCAGAAGATACATGCATGCCCTAATGACTGCATCCTCTACCGCGGTGCATACAACGATCTGAACGCATGCCCGGTATGCGGTGCATTACGGTATAAGATCAGACGAGATGACCCTGGTGATGTTGATGGCGAGCCCGCCAGGAAGAGGGTTCCTGCGAAGGTGATGTGGTATGCTCCTATAATACCACGGTTGAAACGTTTGTTTAGAAACAGAGAGCATGCCAAGTTGATGCGATGGCACAGTGAGGACCGTAAGAAAGACGGGAAGTTGAGAGCACCCGCTGACGGGTCGCAATGGAGAAAAATCGAGAGAAAGTATTGGGAGGAGTTTGCAAAGGACGCAAGGAACGTATGGTTTGCTTTAAGCGCGGATGGCATTAATCCTTTCGGGGAGCAGAGCAGCAATCACAGCACCTGGCCCGTGACTCTATGTATGTATAACCTTCCTCCTTGGATGTGCATGAAGCGGAAGTTCATTATGATGCCAGTTCTCATCCAAGGCCCTAAGCAACCCGGCAACGACATTGATGTGTACCTAAGGCCATTAGTTGAAGAACTTTTACAGCTGTGGAATGGAAACGGTGTACGTGCGTGGGATGAGCACAAACAGGAGGAATTTGACCTAATGGCTTTGCTGTTCGTGACCATCAACGATTGGCCCGCTCTCAGTAACCTTTCAGGACAGACAAACAAAGGATACCATGCATGCACGCACTGTTTAGATGACACTAAAAGTATATACCTGGACAAGTGCAGGAAGAATGTGTACCTGGGCCATCGTCGATTTCTTCCGACCAACCATCAATGTCGAAAGAAAGGCAAGCATTTCAAAGGCGAGGCAGATCACCGGAAGAAGCCCGCCATGCGTACCGGTGATCACGTACTTGCTATGGTCAATGATTTACACGTAATCTTTGGAAAGGGCCCCGGCGCACTAGCTGTTCCGAATGACGATGAGGGACACGCACCCATGTGGAAAAAGAAATCTATATTTTGGGACCTACCCTACTGGAAAGACATAGAGGTCCGCTCTTCAATCGACGTGATGCACGTGACGAAGAACCTTTGCGTGAACCTGCTAGGCTTCTTGGGCGTGTATGGAAAGACAAAAGATACAGCTGAGGCACGGGAGGACCTGCAACGTTTGCACGAAAAAGACGACATCCCTCCGAATCAGTATGAAGGTCCTGCCAGCTATGCTCTTACGAAAGAAGAGAAAGAAATCTTCTTTGATTGCCTTCTCAGTATGAAGGTCCCGACTGGCTTCTCGTCGAATATAAAGGAAATAATAAATATGGCAGAGAAAAAGTTCCTGAACCTAAAGTCTCATGATTGCCATGTGATTATGACGCAACTGCTTCCGGTTGCATTGAGGGGGCTTCTACCGGAAAACGTCCGATTAGCCATTGTGAAGCTATGTGCATTCCTCAATGCAATCTCTCAGAAGGTGATCGATCCAGAAATCGTACCAAGGCTAAGGAGTGATGTGCCGCAATGTCTTGTCAGTTTCGAGCTTGTGTTCCCACCATCCTTCTTCAATATCATGACACACGTCCTAGTTCATCTAGTCGACGAGATTGTCATTCTGGGGCCCGTATTTCTACACAATATGTTCCCCTTTGAGAGGTTCATGGGAGTCCTAAAGAAATATGTCCGTAACCGCGCAAGGCCAGAAGGAAGCATCTCCATGGGCCATCAAACAGAGGATGTCATCGGGTTTTGTGTTGACTTCATTCCTGGCCTTAATAAGATAGGTCTCCCTAAATCGCGGTACGAGGGGAGACTGACTGGAAAATGCATGCTTGGAAGGGACTCAATAATATGCAGGGACGGATATTCTTGGTCTCAAGCACACTACATAGTTCTACAGAACTCTACATTGGTGACCCCGTATGTCGATGAACACAAGAACAGTCTGCGCTCCAAACACCCGGAGCAGTGCGACGACTGGATTACACGTGAACACATCAGGACTTTCAGCAGTTGGTTGGAAACACGTCTCAGAGGTGACAACACTGTTTGTGATGAGTTGTACTTGTTGTCCAGGGGACCATCTTCGACTGTATTGATTTAGAAAGGATACGAGATAAATGGGAATACATTTTACACGATTGTCCAAGATCAAAAGAGCACCAACCAAAACAGCGGTGTCCGCTTTGATGCAACAACCGAGAGGGGAAAGGACACATATTATGGTTACATAGTGGACATATGGGAACTTGACTAGACATGATTTTAAGGTCCCTTTGTTTAAGTGCAAATGGGTCAATCTGTCAGGAGGCGGGGTACAGGTAGACCTACAGTACGGAATGACAACAGTGGATCTGAAAAATCTTGGATACACTGACGAACCGTTCGTCCTAGCCAATGATGTGGCACAGGTTATCTATGTGAAGGACATGTCTACCAGACCGAGAAAAAGAAAAGATAAGGAAGCGAATACATCATACGATGAGCCAAAGCGCCACATAGTTCTTTCAGGAAAAAGGGACATCCTGGGAGTGGAGGGCAAGACAGACATGTCTGAAGATTATGAAAAGTTTCATGAAATTCCTCCCTTCAAAGTCAAGGCGGACCCAAGCATCCTGATAAACGATGAAGATTATCCATGGTTACAGCGCAATAAGCAAATGACACAAGCGAAGAAAAAGTGAAGAGTTTTTTCCGCAACTATTATGATGATACCATGCCAACTTTGTAACAAACGAGTATGATACCATTGTCCGTTTGTACTATTCAAATTTGCACTAACAGAAAGTTTGTAATTGGTTTTACCAGAAAGAATTAAAAAATAAAACAAAAAACAAAAGAAAATAAATAATGCATAAAACAAAAAAAAACTTGCAAAAAAATAGAAAATAGCAACAATAAGTATTTCATTGTAAGTAGAAACAAAATAAAATAAATAAAGCAACAAAGAAAACAAATAATTTCAAATTTAAACTATTCAAATTTGAATACTACTTGCACTAACAGAAAGTTTGTAATTGGTTTTACCAGAAAGAATTAAAAAATAAAGCAAAAAACAAAAGAAAATAAATAATGCAGAAAACAAAACAAAAAAACTTGAAAAAAAATAGCAACAATAAGTATTTTTTTGTAAGTAGAAACAAAATCAAATAAATAAAGCAACAAAGAAAACAAATAAATAAAAATAGCAACAGTAAGTATTTTGTTGAAAGTAGAAACAAAACTAAAAAATAAAGCAACAAAGAAAAAAATAAAAAAAATGCCACCTACTGGGCCCACACGGCCTGAATACGACTAGAAACCCAACCATGGGCCAGGATTCAGGCCCGTAGAAAGCCCAGCAAGCCCACAGGCAAAGCAGTGTCAGTTTAGGCCCTTAGGCCTGCAGTTTAGAGGAGTTCGAGAGGAGAGAGGCAGCGGGGCTTATAAACTGGTGCTGGCCTCTCTCAACTAGCGAGGTGGGACTAAACTTCCCACCGCACCACAGCAAGGCCTTTAGTCCCGGTTGGTGGCAGCAACCGGGACTAAAGGGTGGCATTAGTCCCGGTTGGTGGTTGAAACCGGGACTAATACCCCCCTTTAGTCCCGGTTGCTGCCACCAATCGGGACTAAAGGCCCCACCTTCCCGCCCTTTGGGCTGCTGAAAAGGGACCTTTAGTCCCGGTTGCTGGCAGCAACAGGGACTAAAGGGGGGCATTAGTCCCGGTTTGTGCCATGAACCGGGACTAATACGCCTCCTATATAAACAACACTTGTGAAAATTTCGTTCAGTTTCTTGTTCCCCGCCCCCGATGCCTCCCTCTCCTTCCCCGTCGTCGTCGCCCCGTCGCCGTCGCCGTCGCCCCCGTCGCCCCGTCGCCGTCGCCGTCGCCCCCGACGCCGCCCCGACGCCGCCTCGTCGCCGTCGCCCTGCCCCGCGACCCCGTTCCGCCCCGCCCCGCGCCGTCGCCGCCGCGCCCCAGCCCGTCGCCGTCGCGCGCGCCGCGCGCCCCGCCCCGCCGCCGTCGCGCCGCCGCGCCCCGACGCCGCCTCGTCGCCGCCCCGCCCCGCTGCCGTCGCGCCGCCCAGCCCCGCCGCGCGATGTGAGGGCTCCCTTTTTTTTAT
>LR738712.1:696399792-696503973 GCA_902687465.1 Secale cereale | reverse complement strand
CCTCCCCTTTCAAAAAAAAAAACAAAAACCACAGCCACAAAAATGCTGACGCGTGGATGCCTTTTGGTCCCGGTTGGTACCACCAACCGGGACTAAAGCCCCTCCTGCCTGGGCTCGGTGCACAGGCCACGTGGACACCCTTCTGCCCCGGTTCTGGATTGAACCGGGACTAAAGGGTCAGAGCATTAGTACCGACCCTCTTGTCCCGGTTCTGGAACCGGGGCTAAAAGGCCCAAATGAACCGGGTCTGATGACCCTTTATCTACTAGTGCATAGGCCCCCCATCAACGAGATCGAGCACCAGAGAGCCACACCACCGGATCCATCATACGCCCACACCAGAGCGTTGCAACTAGGATCCACATAAGCATGAGAAGTTGACGCCGACAATCTCCCATGCCTAGAGCACCGTCACAACAGCAACCACTTGACAACAACCACTAGGAGCGCAATCTCTGGGTTGGGAGGCATCTATGCGCATCCGCTCGCAGGATGCGTAGATAGCGGCATCTCCGGGTCGACGGGCTCCACCACCGCCATACCCCCGGAGGAGAAATGAGACATCACCGTGCCGACCATGTGGCGTCCATCTGCTTGTTGCCTTTATGGTTGCACGGGGTTTTGCGCTGCTCCTCTCACAGCCGCTGATACGTCCATATTGCATCATGCTTTTATATTGATATTTATTGCATTATGGGATGTTATTAAACTTTATGTCACAATACTTATGCCTTTTCGCTCTTATTTTACAAGGTTTACATGAAGAGGGAGAATGCCGGCAGCTGGAATTCTGGGCTGGAAAAGGAGCGAATATTAGAGACCTATTCTGCACAACTCCAAAAGTCATATAACTCCACAAAAGTTAGTTTTGGAATATATAAAAAATATTGGGCGAAGAAAGCACCAGAGGGGGGCACCCACCGTCCACGAGGGTGGGGGGCGCACCCTACCCCCCTGGGCGCTCCCCCTGCCTCGTGGGCCACCTGGCAGGCCCCCAATGCCCATCTTTTGGTATAAGGTGTCTTCTGCCCTGGAAAAAGTCAGAAGGAAGCTTTCGGGAGAAGCGCCACCGTCTCGAGGCGGAACCAATCTAGGGTTCCGGCGGAGCTGTTCTGCCGGGGAAACATCCCACCGGGAGGGGGAAATCGGCACCATCGTCATCACCATCGATCCTCTCATCGGGAGGGGGTCAATCTCCATCAACATCTTCACCAACACCATCTCCTCTCAAACCCTAGTTCATCTCTTGTATCCAATCATTGTCTCAAAACCTCAGATTGGTACCTGTGGGTTGCTAGTAGTGTTCATTACTCCTTGTAGTTGATGCTAGTTGGTTTATTCGGTGGAAGATCATATGTTTAGATCCATTGTGCATATTAATACCCCTCTGATTATGAACATGAATATGATTTGTGAGTAGTTACGTTTGTTCCTGAGGACATGGGAGAAGTCTTGCTATAAGTAGTCATGTGAATTTGGTATTCGTTCGATATTTTGATGAGATGTATGTTGTCTTTCCTCTAGTGGTGTTATGTGAACGTCGACTATATGACACTTCACCATTGTTTAGGCCTAGAGGAAGGCATTGGGGAATAATAAGTAGATGATGGGTTGCCAGAGTGACAGAAGCTTAAACCCTAGTTTATGCGTTGCTTCGTAAGGGGCTGATTTGGATCCACATGTTTCATGCTATGGTTAGGTTTACCATAATACTTCTTTTGTAGTTGCGGATGCTTGCAATAGAGGTTAATCATAAGTGGGATTCTTGTCCAAGGAAGGGCAGCACCCAAGCACTGGTCCACCCACATACCAAATTATCAAAGTAACGAACGCGGATCATATGAGCGTGATGAAAACTAGCTTGACGATAATTCCCATGTGTCCTCAAGGGCGCTTTCCTTTATATAAGAGTTTGTCCAGGCTTGTCCATTGCTACAAAAAGGATTGGGCCATATTGCTGCACCTTATTTACTTTTATTACTCGCTACTTGTTACAAATTACCTTATCGCAAAACTATCTGTTAACGATAATTTCAGTGCTTGCAAAGAATACCTTACTGAAAACTGCATATCATTTCCTTCTGCTCCTCGTTGGGTTCGACACTCTTACTTATCGAAAGGACTACGATAGATCCCTATACTTGTGGGTCATCAGCCTCCGCCATTGCAACTCTCTAGTAGTCGAGAGCCACGGCCGTACCGGATGGCGTAGAGCTGATAAAGGCAGTAGGGGACATGGTCAAACTCCCACCCAGATGCCTGTCCAATCGCTAACAAGACCATGCGGGTTGCTTCTCCACTGCCTGTGCACCTCTATCTGTAACGACCATCGCTCCCACCGAAGCGGTGATGTGGAGGATCAAAACAGACATGGTGGGGTGGGCGCAACGCTGCTCATTGAATAGTAAAGTGCTGTCACAAATAGTACTCCATCGTCGCCATAGAGCGAGGGAGGCGAGATACCCTTTTTTCGGACCAATAAGTATCATTCATTCTTCTGGTTTATCAGGGGCGAAGCCATCCAGAAGAACTTGGTTCATTCTATTTTTTGCATAGTGTATACGGTATCCTATATATCTAAGAAGTTCATCCCCACTATCTTATTTGTCTCAACATGCAAGTATGCCACATCACCATATAAGTATGCATGGGAAAAGACCCACCACCACATGCAACTATGCATGGAATTTTATTTATTTATTATATTGTTCTACTTATATTCGATAAATATTTTACAACTATACATAAGCAAATATAATAAGTCATATGTATTTTCAATTTTGGTAGCCTCATTAATCTAAATATTGTATTCCACACAATCAAATAAATTGAATATAGTGCAACTGATTCCCACATCAACGCGTGTGTATCATCTAGTTTGTTCAATAACTATAGCCTGTTTTGGAGTCAACTGACCTCATAACTTTTAAATAGAATTGCCACTGCGGTTGATGACTTTGTGAATTCAAGGTCGGGCTTGTGAGGCTTACGAGGTTGCTTAGCTTGCACACACGTATGGTACTTAGAGCCTTTGGCTAAAGTGAAACTCGGGATTAAATCCATCTGCCACGTCATACAACCGAAATTTATATGTGACAAAGACGTGAATGCCAAACCTCACATTCGTTCACAATACAATGAATTTGGTTCACGACTTTATTAAAGAAATCGTCTAGGGAAAGGAGGAATAAACCACCACAAGCATATCCTTTTCCAATAAATAGTCCATACCGAGATACGACTACTTTGTTGGACTCAAATACTAACTTAGACCCTTCTTTAGATAGAAGGGAGCCACCAATTTAACGAGATTCTTCTTGATGGCGGGGACATGCGGCACGTTCTTCAGATGCAAAATCTTTCCCGAAGTAAACCTCAGATCTACCGTGTCAACACCATGAACAGAAGCATGCGAGCCATTCCCCACCAGGACGGCACAATGTTGTGCGACCTGGTAGGATGAAAACAAAGACACATCAGCACGCACATGAATATTGGCCCCAGTGTCAACCCACTAATCGGTGGACTGACAAACTGATAGTATGGTAAACATATTACCATACTCGATGCCACGTCATTGTTGCTCAGAGTGGCATTGGCAGACTTGAAATCCCGTCTTGGCTTCTTGTACTTATTTGGGCACTTGTTTACCCAGTGTTCCTCTAAATCACAAGTAAAGCAGCCATCTATCCTTATGTCTTTCTTCTTACCCTTCTTCTTAAAGGTAGTATTTTGCTGGACAGAGTTCTTTTCCTTGAACTTGTGGAAATTCTTCTGCACCACATTGGTGCTAGAAGAACCCTTTGCCCCTTTCATGTGCGATTTCTTTGCTCTCGAGTTCTGCTCAACACTGAGATAACCGATGACATCCTCAACAGAGAATTCACGTCTCAAGTGCTTGAGAGAAGTAGCAAAGTTCTTCCATCCAGGAGGGAGTTTGCAATAATGCAACCCGCGACATACTTGTCCGGTAACTCACACTTCAGGAGCTCGAGCTCCTTAGCGGTGCATTGTATCTCATGAGCCTGGTCCAATACAGAACGGTTATCAACCATCCTGTAATCATGGAACTGCTCCCTGGCATATAGTTCGCTTCCAGCATTGGTTGCGTCGAATTTAACTTCGAGCGCATCCCACAGGTTTTTGGCAACCCGCATATGAATATATGTGTCAACCAACTTGTTTCCAATCACACTCAGAACTGCTCCCACAAAGATTGTGGTTGCCTCCCTAAACACCTTTTCCTGTTCAGGAACAATCATTTCTATGGTGGGCACACCACCAACCTAGAAAACGTTCATCGCTGTGAGCCACAAGGTGATCCTTGTCTGCCAACGCTTAAAATGCGTCCCGGTAAACTTTTGCGGTATCAGAGTAGCAGCAAAGCCTTGAATCGAAAAGTGCCTAAAATAATTCTGATTAGACTATTCCAAGAGTAAACAGTAAGCATGACAAGTATGGTATGCATCTCATACCGATACCTAAGCATACTAGCACGTACAGTACATAGAACCGAACCATCTATGAGCAGTACATATATGGCTATCACAAATACGAGTAAATGAGGGATGAACAGATCATACCCTCCGGTTGCCAAGCCAACACGGCGGCGGCGGCAGCAGCCTCGGCGTCGTCCATGGCCTTCTTCTTGACGGTGGCGTGGTCGACCATGGTGTAGATGCTGGGGAAGTAGAGGAAGACATGGACGGATTATGAGCAGTCGTGTCGAGACACTCCCCAAAAACCTTATTGCCGTTCTCCCGGGCAGGATCTCGAACGACAGGTTTCCGAAGGCACCTGCTCTCCCAACCAACCGTGCACGCGGTCGTCGGGATGGGATCGCGGGAGGCAGCTCAGAGTGAGGAACAGTAGATGATGGCTAGGTTACGCGAGAGGGAGAGAGTGAACTGAACTAGGTCACTCACTGGCCAAAGCCTTCTTATATAGGCCGTCGGGTAGGAAGTCGTGGCTCGGCTCATTCCCGCAACCCGCGGCGCGCGCGTCATGACAAGGCAGACGACGGAGGTGGAGGAGCACGCGTGAATCACTCCTTTTCCCAAGCTCTCAATGGCAAGTGGTAGAGTAGCCCTTATAAAGGGGTCTCAACTCTCCTCAACTAAACATCGCATCACCTGCCATATTCTACATGGGCCTCAAAATTAACCAGGAATCATTGTTCATACGGGTCTAAAGCCCATTTATGATTCAACATATCATCTTGAGAATGACCGTCACTAGAGACGCCTCGTAATCGACGGTAATGTCTCCTTCTAGTGAACATGCATAGCCGAAAATCATAAAATAAATCCAAAATAACGCGAGCACTAGAATTTGAACCCTGATAGACTGAAGATATCATTATCCTTCTAATCATCCAATCACAGGTCAGAGGTTGGTTCGCTCCGGCCCACCCGATACCATACGCAAGGTTTCTTACTATATGGCAACATTTTACTCACAACAAAAGTTGTGGCTTGACACATATTTGGTCAAGAAAAAGTGTCGCATCGGTAGACTCCGACCAAACATGCCCTAGTGCTCAGAAGGAAACACGGAGAACAAGGCGAAGAGCAATGTAGCATTACTCTTATTTATTCCTGCCCATTTCTTTTGTATAAAAGGTTACACTGTAGCTGGATTTGTCTACGGACGAATTAAAAGCTAGCCGCAGTAGAAAATTTCCCTACGGTTCTTGTTTTTCTCCACTCTTTTTTGTAACGTTTTTCTCCTTTTTCTTAGTCCGCGAACTGGGCGCACTCCACGCAACCTCAGCGAAGACACCGCGGTCTTTTTCCCATTTGATATTGCGTGATAGGAATAGGATAGAAGAAAGTTAGAAGGCTCAAGAAAAGGAAGATGCAGAGCATATTGTCGAGAAAAATAGAGAAGCCAAAGCATGAGCAGACCCTCGTATCTTAACGCCTTTCATCTCCCTCTCGTTGCACCTTGATAGGATAGATGGATAATCCAGTTAGAGAAAACTGATCCTTCCCGTCCCTCATGTCCCCCGTGTCGCCCCCGCTAGGGCGGCTCGGGCGAAACCCTACCCCCACCGTCGCCGGGCTCCCAACCCCTTCCTCCCCTCCCCTCCGCCGCCACTGGAGGAGGTAGCCGGGCAAAGCCTCGGGCGGCTGACAGCGGCGGCGGAGGCCCCCTTCCCTCCCGTGTTCCTTTGGGTGAGGCGGGTCACCCGGCCGTAGGTGCCCTCCTCCCCAATCTGTGCCGTCGTCACGGCGGCGCGGTCGATCTGATCTGCCGACAGCGCCTTTGCGGCGCGGTGATGGGAGGAGGCGGCAGAGCGGCGGGCTTCGTGGAAGATCTGGTGGTGCTGGCTGCTCGGTGAGTGTGCTTGGTCATGGCGGCGGAGGTCGCAGTGGCCGACGGCTTGGCCGGTCGGCGGCGGCGGAACATGGCCGGTGGCAGCGGCGATGCTCTATCTGGATCCTAGGGCGGCGGCCCTGGAGGGTGGCAGATGGTGAAGCTAGGGCCTCCCGCGACGGCATGGCGTGCTGCATTCCCTTTCCAAGACGGATCTGTGACGGCAATCTGTTATGGATTGGTTCGGATCAGAGACGGTGATGACCGCGCGGGATCCATCTCGGCGGCTCTCGCGGCTTGGCGAGGCGGGGTGAGAGCCCTCCCTCCTAGGCTCCACTAGTGGCACACTCAGGCAGTGGCAGGTGCGCTAGGGCTCCTACGGTGGCACTGTTGTTGCGGTTGGTTGCCGGATCTATGCGGCTGGATCTGAGGCTTGAAGGCTGTCGAGACGGTGCACATGTTGTCGGGTTGATTTCTTGGGATGGATCCGGGTAAAAACCTGGTTTTCGGTCGATGGCCGGAGTCGATGATGACGATGCCCCTATCATCGCTTCCTTCATGAAGGAATCATCGAGGTGAAACTCCCAACTCCACTCAACACCTCCGGGGGAAACCATAGAACAGCTGATCGGATGTTGGCGGCAGGCATGTGTCGTTACCCCCTTGGGGGCGGCATTCTTGGAGGTGCACTCGGCTTCGCGGGACCAGCGGGTGGCATCTTTGGTGGAGCGAAGCTTCATCCTACACATTGATGGCGACGGATCTCGACGGCATGGCGCAGTGCAGATTCGGAGTTCGATGTGCGAGGATGGACTCGCGCAGGAGGACGACGCTGTCTGGCGTCGTGGTTACGTCGATGGCAGAGAGACTTAGCACGGTAGATGCAACAGTAGAACTCTGAAGATGGCTTGGTGGCAGGTGCCTGCGGGGCCTCATACCCGGCAGGCGTCCTGGTTGAGGAGTGCGCCAGACTGATAGGTGACCCATACTTGGCAGGCGTCCTGGTTGGGACCTCAGGTCTTAGATGTTTAGGTTTGGCTGCGATGTCTGTTTGGTATTAGGCTCAGGCTATCAACGCCTTTTCATCAATTGGATAGGAGTAGCGACTGTTGTTGCTTAGATGGTGGCTTTAGTTTTACTGTTGTATGAATTTATAAGATCTTACGAGAATAATTAATAAAGTGGCCGTATGCATCATCCAGATGCAAAGGCTGGGGGTGCTCCTTCTTTTTTTAAAAACAAGTTAGAGAAAACTGATACAAAGTAAAGCTGAGTGGCCGATAATATACACTAGGCGATCCGCAAAGCTATTGATCACATACGTGTAAGTCGATGTGTGGGTTTATCGGCTTCTGCCAGTTTGGCTTTGAACATGAGCAACACATGCCGTACGCAAGGTTTCTTACTATATGTCAACAATTTACTCGTAACTTGCCCCATATTTGGTCAATAAAAAGTGTTGCATGGTAGACTCCGACCAAACATGCCGTAGTGTTGAGAAGGAAACGCGGAGAACAAGGCGAAGAGCAATGTAGCATTACTCTTCTTTATCAAAAATGCTACACTTACGGAAGCCTTCTACGGATTATTCGCACGGAAGACCCCACCAGTCTCATCTCCCCTGATTTCCGCTGGTGGCCCACTTTCCCTCCTAATCTCCAACCACAACGCTACAATTCAGTGCGTAAACAACAAGCCTGTAGCACATGTCCTTCTTTATGCATTCTCATTTCTTTGGTATAAAAGGTTACACCGTAGCTGGATTAGTCTACGGACGAATTAAAAGATAGCTGCAATAGAAAATTTCCCTGTGGTTCTTGTTTTTCTCTTTTTTTAGTAACGTTTTTCTCCTTTTTCTTAGTCCACGGACTGGACGCACTCCACGCAGAAAGCGGGAAAACGGGAAACATTTGGCCCACACGGCCTAGTGGGTATCATTTTTAAAAAAAGCTCAAGTAGGTAGGTGTAACTTAAGCCCGTCTATTTTTAGCCACTTCTTCCATTTTCGCCTTAGCATCACCTATCATTTTCGCCGTAGCATCCCATGCCAACATCGGTGCTGCACGCGCCAAAATGACAACCTCAGCGAAGACACCGGGTTCTTTTTCCCATTTGATGCTGCGTGATAGGAATAGGATAGAAGAAAGTTAGAGAAGGTCTCCTCAAGAAAAGGAAGCTGCAGAGCATATTGTCGAGAAAAATAGACAAGCCGAAGCATGAGCATACCCTGGTATCTTAACGCCATTCATCTCCCTCTGGTTGCGCCTTGATATGATAGATGGATAATCCAGTTAGAGAAAACTGATAAGTACTACTCCATCCGTTCCTAAATATAAGTCTTTTTAGAGATTGTATTAAAAGCTACATACGGATGTATATAGACACATTTTAGAGTGTAGATTCACTCATTTTGCTCCGTATGTAGTTCATAGTGAAATTTCTCCAAAGACTTATATTTAGGAACGGAGGAAGTACCAAGTAAAGGAAGATGCAGATTTATCCTGAAATGAAGGAGGGAAGAGGATCGCATCACGGAGAGTTGTGGGATCATGAACTGACCTGTCGCGTAGATCCGCTTCCCCGGGTGTTTTCTTACCCACTGCAGCTTTCAAGAACCCCAAACCCGAGGCGACCCACGCCTCACCTTCCTTCTCCGGGAACTCATCGGCATCAAACCTCTTTCGCCCCATCGTCCAGTACGCTAGCTAACGTCGAGAGCTAACTGACTGTGGGTGCGAGTGCGATGATGGTGTTTGCGCAAGGTGAGTGTGTGTGTGTGTGGTGGCAGCCTGCTGCCGGTGGACGGATTTATAGGCTCTCGCCCGTCACCCGGCCGCTTGACCAGATGGGGCTGGCAGGTCCGTTCGTCATATTCAATCGTTCGAGTAGTTAATTACTACCTCCGTCCGGGTTTATTAGGCCCCTTTGTATTTTGAGCCCAAATTTGATCATGTATTTAACTAAAAATATATAAAGTATATGCTACCCAAAGTATATTATTGAATTTGTATTTGAAAGAGGTTTTCTATGGTATAGTTTTCATGACATATAATTTATATTTTATTAGTTAAATTTATGGTCAAACTTCGGCTCAAAATGAAAGGGGGCCTAATAAACCCGGAGGAAGGGAGTAGCCATGAGCTAGACGACGAGATGATGCATGACCTGGAGGCTGGAGCACGGCGTACATGGATGATTGCTTGCCTGCCCACCTGCTCCATTGATCAATTAGAATACTTCCCACAAGCAGAAACTAACCAACTAGAGCACTCTAGCGGTTTGGCCCGAGGCCAGGTCAGCCCAGAACGCGCTGTGTGAATTACTTGCGGCGACTTGACCCGACGGAGCGCCATTGTCAATGCTTCCTCCCACCCACGACGCGGCTCATATCTCGGCGAGTCAACCACCTCCTTCGTAGTCTATACTCTACTCGTCGCCGACGAGACTAGGCCACCGGGTAGCTTCCCTCATCCTTTGCCCGCTGGGTTATGGTATACTACTCCTCCGTCCCGTGATATAAAAACTTTTTTATATTTTCCCCAAAAAACAGAACTTTTTTATATTAGTGTAGTGTCAAAAACATTATATTATGGGATGGAGGGAATAGTATTTTAAGAGGGAGGACCCAAGCCCCGCTGATTCCTTCAGCTTCTTTTCCGCAGGTTTGGTCTGCGCAGGGGTTGGCATTGCATGCAGCTGATACATACAAACTCCATGCAGGAAGGATAATGCTACACTTACGGGCAGTTTATACACTCTGCACTTACGGATCCATCGTGGCAGCACGAGGTTGGCATCAATCGAAACGACTGGTCCCACAGCTTCCGGCAGCGAACCACAACTTCACGCCACGTTCTCCCGTAGGCTGGTTCCGTATCAAACTGCCTGTAAGTGTAGCATTATTGATGCAGGAAAGAGCAGACTACGTATAACATATGCCAACACACATTGGTGCCCCGCACACACGGCGTTATACCATGCACACGCACTCGCTAATCTAGTGTGCACCAAGCCACTGGGAGCATACATGAACAACACACGTGATCTCTTCTTTTACTCAATAATTATATCGCAACTTCACTAAGTTTGCAATTTGGATGACTCGATTTTATGAAAGGAGGAAAGATTAGAGGAGGGAGAAAGCTCAAGGAAGACCGAAGAAAGAGCCCCCTTCTTTTTTGTAAGCACGTAACACACACTGCCGCAGCCGAGTGGTTGGGCTCGACTAGGTCACCAGGTATATATACATGTCTCAAAACAAAGCAAATTAAACATGAGTTACACAACAAGGTTAACTCCGACAGGTATTTGATGGCTTCAGACTATCAACAAGTAAGTGGATAGTTTAGTGCAAATCAATGTTTGAAACAGCGGGATATGCTAAATACCAACAATCTGAAAATAAGCTAAACAATACAGTACTCCTTAATGGGGCCTGTGAAAACGGCTACAACGTCACTATAGCTCGCTATTTAAAGCGATGGTCCAAACAGATATGAGCACCAAAAATGTTTGTCTTAACGGATGAGCAGGTAAACCTTTTTTTCAAAAATAAAGATAACCTGCACATCTGCATCAAGCGATGCACATGACCATATATTAGTAAAATAACAATATAAGTATAGCAGCACACAATTTCCTGTTATTTTCGTGCCCTGCATTGATATATATTTTATCCATACTATTTAAAACTCCACGCGCCCTACTGTCTCCTAGTCCAGAACCTACAAACCCCACTCACATACAGTTTGGTTTTACTTTTGCTGTTTTGGATTCATTCGGACATTCCACCGAAAAAATATTTTTGTAAATTCGGTGAAATGTATCTCGAGCTTCTGTATAATGGTTCTGAAATTGCACTGCCCATGTCTGCATTTTTAACTAAGTTTATGTGAATTGTCTGTGGAATGCTTCAACAACATGATTTTCAAAATTGATTGAAACAGTCATTGAAACTTGTTTAGAAATGACCAAAATTTGTTTTAATATGTTTGAACTCGTCAAATTTATATGAACTTCCAATGGAGTTTTTTCCATGTAAAACAAAGAAATTTCATTGGAAAACTTGTAAATTAAATCTGGAACTTTACAAAAATCAATTAAATATGTGAAAGTTGATACTCTCTCGGTTCCCGTTTAGAAGTTCTATTATTTTTTCAAAAATCAAAATGATTATCTTCGATCATCTTTATGAAAAACAGATATCAACAACCATAGTATAAAATCAGTATTGTGATTTGAAGATTTTTTTTCTATAAACTTTATCAAAGACAGAAATTTGGACTTTGTAGAAATTAATGCCACCCTTTTTTACAAAGGTTTTATATAATGATTAATAACATAGAAAAATTGTGTGCATGGTTCATAACTAATAAAATATCCCACAGAAAAACTAATAAAATCTAATACGCTTAGAGAAAGAATGCGGGTGGAGAATGATTTATGTCTGAACAATATTTGAAACTATGTGACAATTGAATCAAACATTTCAAATAAGTGTATCTAATTCAATTTGAAAGTTATTTGAAAACATACCCGAATGAAACTGGAGCAAATGCATGCAGAAAGGCAAGACTGGTAGAAATACTAGTACGACATACTCCCTCCGGTCTGGAATATAAAGTCTATTGATTTCTGTGCAAGTCAACCATTTGAATGTTTGACCAAGATTATAAAATAAAATAACAACATCCGCAATACCGAATAGATAAAATATGAAACTACTCCCTCCGTCCCACAATATAAGAACGTTTTTAATACTACACTAGTGTCAAAAACGTTCTTATATTTTAGGACAGAGGGAGTATTTTTCATGATGGATCCAATGATATAAATTTGGTATTGTGGATATTGATATATTTTTCTAAAAACTTGGTCAAAGATGCACTCATTTGACTTTTAGAAAAACAAAAACATAATATATAAAGGAACGAAGGGAGTACTTTCATGATGGATCCAATGATATAAATTTTGTATTGTGGATATTGATATATTTTTCTAAAAACTTGGTCAAACCTGCATTCATTTGACTTTTGAAAAAACAAATACATCTTGTATAAAGGAATGAAGGGAGTATCACATATGGGCATGGTACAAATCTCAAGGCAACTTGGATGGCGATTGGTGAGTAGCATGTGGGAAAGAGTTTTTCTAAAACAAAGCAAAAGACTTGTCAGTTTTATTAATTAAGAAGGAAATAATTACATGGCTAATTAGCGGAAAACCAGACAAAAAATCTTCATAACTGTTGAATGGGCACACATACAAGACACATAGTGCACACATCACCCCCAAAATATATGGTCGAGGTTGCATTTTGGCAGGAGGCAAGAACCACAATGACAACACCTTTAGTAAGGTTACAGTGCCCAGAGGCACCGCTATCATCGGCCCAAACCGAGTCTGCGCCGGCTTTCGCTATTCGTCTCATCTACCAATCATGTGTTTGGTTGGCCTGCCTACACTATCACCAACACCATCCACCTCACAATACAGTATGCCCGCACCAGGCTCATTGGCCAGCACACGCTAGATTTGGGTCTCTAGATCAAGAGCTGTGCGCTGCCCAACACCATGTCGCGAGGCCACCAGTCGAGGTCGCCGCAGGAAGGGCGGTCGACAACCACGTCACCGCCATGACGAGCAACCGGAGCGGAGACGCGTCACCAGCACCTCGGACGCCGAGATGTGACCTCAAACCGGGGACAACATGGACGTTAGGCCGAGGCACCTCACCGGGAGCGCATGTCGCGTCGATGCAAGAGCAACATAGCATTGTTGCATTGTCTGTCCCACCACAACTCTCGGGAAGGGCTCCGGCACGAGGACGACCTCCACATTAGCCTTGAATCACTAGGGAAGAAATGTCGCGAGAGCTCGCCTCGTTACCACCCTCAGTGCCACATGCTTTGCCCCATAGCATTCTCCGGCGGTCAGTGGCGAAGCCACGCTGAATGAAGTGTGGTCAATGGACCACACATGTTTTTGGCAAATCTTTTGTACATAAGTATAAATCATGTATTTTTTTAATTAAAATTGGTGAAAACACATGTATTTGACATCACAGATTTGAAATGACATCACAGACTTCTGATCCTGGCACCGCCACTGCCGGCGGTAGCGGAAAGTTGCGAAAGGAGAGGGGTGGCTATGGCTGGTGGCGCCTGAGGTTTCTCCATGTCGCTTGTGGGAGACGCGGGGTTGCGGCAGCTTTTGTTGAGAGGGGTTTTAGGGTTGTAGTGCGGTTAATTCTAAGGACATGGGCGGGGTTCAAAAATTGGACAAATTTTACATATTTTTGTTTCTTTTGGTTGGTGCTGAAATATTTGTAAACTCAAAGTTTTGGATTATATTCACTAATTCCAGGCAAAATTCATATTAGGAGAGAACCGAGTAAATTTTGATAGGTCGAATACCGAAATAATTTCCGACATATTTCACTGAATTTGTTCTGCTACCATAATTTTAAACCTTGGACGAGTCAATTGCACAAAACTACCACATTTGCGGCTAGGTTTGCAGAAAACCACCAAGTCACTAATCCGTTGCAAAAATCACTGCTTTTTCACTAAACCTTTTGCAAAAAGCACCGATCATCCACTTTGGCTCATCTAAGAGTGTTTATGACAGATGGGACCAGATCGTCAGAGCTGACTTGGCAAAAAATTGACACACACACCCCTAGAATATGAAAACAAACGCAATCAACTCCTCCCGATGTTGGCCTCGTCCGCCCGCTCAGATCCGTCGCTGTTGAGCCCGGTTGCGACGGGATCCGTCGTGGGCGGCGTCTCCCCGGCACGAGCAGGGACGGGAAGGTCTCGTCGCCGGCCGGCGAGGCCCTGGCGCGGTGGCAGGCGTTAGTGTTGCAGAAGGGAGAGAGACAACTAGTTGGAAAGGGAGAGGGAGCGGCGGTGGTGCCCGGTGCACCGGCGAACTGGCGGCAGCGAGCCTAGATGGCACGTGCGCACAAGGCGGCGGGGCTCTCCTGCGGGCCTGGAAGAGGCACCGGAGACGGGCAGAGCCGTCGGCGTCGGGAGCCGAAATGCATGGAGTTTAGGCCCCAACATCCACGGCGTCGAGCGGCCACAACATCCCTGACGGTCGACAGGCAAAGGGCGCCGTCGTGGCTTCAAGGACAAGCTCCCGGTGGCCGCCTCCGGCTCCCCGTGCATTCCATCCAGAGAGAGAGAGACGGCAGGATTTGATTGCGTTTTTTATTTTTGATCGAGGGGTCTCTATGTAAAGAGATTGGAGAAGAATCTTTTTTTTTCAAGTCAGCTCTGACGATCTGGTCCCATCTGTCATAAACACGATTATACGAGCCAAAGTGGATGATCGGTGCTTTTTGCAAGAGGTTTAGTGAAAAAGCTGTGATTTTTGCAACGGATTAGCGACTTGATGGTTTTCTGCAAACCTAGCCGCAAATGTGGTAGTTTTGTGCAATTGACTCACCTTGGACAGGAGAAACAAACACAGAAAGTCCCATACACGTGACAACAACATGTGCTAACATTATTCAGTAAGCTAGTACGGAGTAGTAACTAACTAGACACAGAGGCCGGTGCAGATCAATGACGCCCACATTCAGCCAGCAATGATGGCAAGTGCAGTCGGTCACATGAGTATCTTGAGCCGTTTGGCCGACTTGCTAAACTCCCTGCAAGAGATCCATTCGACACCATTATCAGTCGCGACGCCAACGATCCGATGCAATGAGCCAATGACAGGGGAATGCGCGCAGAAGAAATTAAGAGTCCACAACTTACTCCCACGGCACGTCTCCGACGAGCATCCAGTCCCCGTCGCCGACCTCGTAGGTGACGGCGTATGGATCGCCATGGTGAGAAGTGGAGGAGGGGAACATGAGGCGGAGCGTGTGGTGGAGCTCGTGGTAGGAGACGTGGCGGGACAGGTCCACCTTCCTCCCGATGGGCATCCCTTCCATCCTCACCTTCACGTGGCCGTTGCTGCGCGGGCGGTGCGCGCTTTTCACCGGCGGCCACCCCACCAGCATCTTCCTCCTGCACGACTTGCACTCAGCTCTACGTGCAGTGCATTGAACACCATCGATGAAACACTCACTCGTTGCCCATCTCCCAATCGCGAGCGTCGCCAGTGCCGTCTTCGCCGTTGCCGTGGTCACCGTCGCCGTCGTCCTCGTCGCGCAGGAAGAGCGGCAGCGTGGGCTTCTTGATCCCAAACGCCTCCGCCGATCCCCTCTTCCCGCACGAGCCCGCTCGGTTGGGCGGCGCAAGCCCCAGCTCCAGCTTCATGGCGTCCCTTCGTCAACTATTTTCCCTGCACTACGTGATCGCAGCTGAAAACTTGGGCTAGGAGTAGCTACTAGCTACTCTGGCAGGCGGCGACACCGTGCGGTATATATAGGCGCGCCGGGCACCGCGGCCGATGGCTACGTTCGATGCATGGTGACAGTGAGGTCGATCTGGGGAGAGTGAACTCGTCGTGGGCTCGTGGCGGCCGGGGGTGCTGGAGACATGGTGTTGGGGCTCAAGGCGGCCAAGCAGCGGGCGGGCTGCCTGCCTGCCTGCCTGCCGCCGCGCTGTCGGCACCGCTTGCTCTTGCGTGTGCCGTGCTAGTATATCGACAGGAAGGAACGGGCGAGTTTGTGGGCGCGTAGATGTGGTTCTGTTTCTACCGTAGTGGTTCCGGAACTGAGCGTGGACCGGGGCCGGTTGCTTGTCGATCGTGTGTGTTTGCTCGGTGACTTTGTGCACGCGCGCGTCGGCCGGGGGCACGACCCGTGCGGTCCCGGAGCCGCTACTGCCTGCCACTACGGTTAAGCTAGACACATTCAGGGGATAAGGTATGTACCAGCGCCAATGGTGTCACCAGACGTAAGCGCCAGATCGAGGGGGCATGTGCATACGCGTGGGTGTTTCTCTACCACCTTTTATTTAACCCACCCTTGATGTGATCCTCGTCGTCCGCAACACACGGATTTTTCCTGACGCGGGTCAGATGCATATGTCACTAGTCTATGTTATCACATTTATGGTGCAAAGTAATATAGTAGTAATGTCATATGTGGCTTCATTTAATAGCTTTGTAGACTCATTTTGTCTTGGAAAGCACTATGTTACAGTAACATATTATGTTACCACTTCTTATTAACCACTTGCCACATAAGCAAAAATTTATCCGAGTCAGTATGTTACTATCTAAGTTACTTCCAATATGACTAGTCTAACCCGCAAAACCTATAACCTGGCCCTCCATCTAGGGTCATGTTCAATCAACCTGCCCCACCACGTTGTCAGCCATGCAATGTACTCCCTGCCATATTCACATGCATGCTGCTACTTTTTAAGCAAGGCACATTTTAACATGCTCCCTCTTACCCCTTATTTTTACATATGAGGTAAGAAGATAAGAGTTAATCCGACCACTAATTAATGTGATCAACGGCTCAGATCTACTACATACTCTTACCTCTCATGTGAAAAGAGGGGGTAAGAGGGACCATGCTAAAACTGCTCAAATTACAAGGTAACCAAATATGTCATCATTACTTTAAATAAATTACACAAATATAAATTCGTTTATGTGTTTGGGTTTCTCACAGTCAGCTCTACAAAACAAGTCTAATATCAATATATTTAAAATTAAAGTGCTAGCCAAAGGTAAAATTAAATTGTCCGGGGTTTGCCGGCCATATTTTTGCTCAAGACCGGCGCTAATCGATGTTCTGGGAGCGTGATTGGGCTCATTTTTGTCCACCGATGATAAAAAAAAAGAATCCTGAGGACGTTCCTTAAGGCGTGGATGAAGATGCTCTAACTGGTTAGGATTCACCATATTCTGCAACGCACCCGACGTCCACCACATGGACATGGAAGCAGCGCATGCCCCCAAGTCAAGGGAGACAAACCAGCCACGGCTCTCACTCCATGCTTCGCCCACTCCAGTCACAGTTGCATGCGACAGTGTGCCTGATCCACGCCGTGGATCTGCATGGAGCATGGACACTGTGCTTCCCAATACCGAAACGAAGTTTATATCTTTCACGTCCCTACAGTTTGTAGGTACTATGTATATTTGAGCATAAATTTTTCCTTTTAGAATTTGAGGATTCTAAAAAAATTGCAAAACAGCCTACGACGGTCAAAATTGGAAGCGGATTTTCGTGATGAACATTTTGATATATTATATATTTTTTCCCGACATCGTATGCAAAAGATATAGTCGTTTTACTATTTCATTAGACTTTTTTGCAAAACATGTACAAATTTATGTTTTTTAATTTTCCTAACTAGTATATGTAGTAACATAACTACATCTCGAAGGATTTTAATTTTTGAAGTTTTTATCTTTTTTTTGTTTTTTTTTCAAAACTGAAATGGTATCCATCCAATCCTACCGTCAACTACATCTGCTAGCACCATCCCACCAAGAGTCACAACTAAGGTTAACCAAGCCAGAGTCACGTTCTATTAAGGTGGCAAAAAATTACTTTTTAATATAGTAAAACTAAATATATCAACTATTATTATAGGCTAAACAACTATTAATACAAAATAGTACAAGACACTAGCAAAATTAATATTAATCTTAATTTATATTGTTCTAAAAATAATCAAATTAATCTTACTGTGACAACAATCTGACATGTGACTAGGAGCAAAAAAAATTAAATTAAAAACTATTTTAAACTCAAATTATTCACAATGTAGTGTTTGAAGCAAATTTGAACAAATTCATATTTAAATAATTCAAAATTGAAAACTAATGGCACAAACAGAAACTAGACAAAATTTGGGATCTAATGCAAAAAGAATCACTCAAAAACATCAAATATCCTAAAAGATATAAGCAATTTGAAACAAAAACAAAAAACAAAAAACAAATGAAAAAAACAAAAAATAACCCATTTAGTACCGGTTTGAGACATGGACCGGGACTAAAGGGCATCGCACCCTTTAGTACTGGTTCGTGTCTCAAACCGGGACTAAAGGTCTAATCTTTAGAACCGGTTTGAGATACGAACCGGGACTAAAGGGCATCACACCCTTTAGTACCGGTTCGTGTCTCAAACCGGGACTAAAGGTATCATTTTAACCGGGACTAAAGCCTTCTTGACGCCATAGCCGCATGAATCGGGACTAATGCTCACATTGTACCGGTTCGTAATGCAACCGGGACTAATGTGTACATTGAGAGTGGACCAAAGCCATGTTTTCTACTAGTGGGCGGCGCCCCCTGACCTTCCCCTCCCGGTGGGTCTCCGGCGCGGTGCGGAGCTGCACTGGGGGGGTGCTCCTAGGCGGCGGTCTGGCAGGCGGCGGGGATCCCCAAAGCGGCGCGGCTGGGTGGCGGCGCTGTTGCTAGGGGTGGGTTGGCGCATTGGCGTGACCTGGCGGTGGCACTTGGTTCATATCTGGGCCCTATGGGCCCCATCTGCGGCTGGGCGGGCCGGCGGCGGGGTGGGTCTACGGCGTGACTTCTGGGAGGCGTGGGTGCGGCAATGAGCGGCTGCATGCTGGCGATGCCAGCCGGCTGCAGCGGGGCTTAGCGAGCCCGTTTCGGGCCTGGCCGGGCCAGGGGTGGCCTGGTATGCCCCGCTGCCGTGTCCGGACGGCTGCCGCGACGGTGCCGGAGGCGTGGGCCTCTCGCACGACAGCGATGGGGGTGGTTCCCTCCTGCTCGGCCTTGGTGTTGTTGCTCCCGTTGCTTGGCTCTTCTCTCCGGTCTTCTTAGCCTCGTGTTGGTGCACGCAATGAGACGACGTGGGTGGCGGCGCAACTGCGATGGCGCATGGTGTTGGGAGGTGGTTTGGCTAGTCGGCTCCGGTTGGGTGGTGTGGTTTGGAGTGTGGGAGGAATTATTGCCGGTTCGTCTGGCTCCAATGCGGTGACACCGGCGGGTGCCACTATTTCTTTTTGGAGGGTGTCGGTGGTAGCCATCCCCCACTTTCCTTCACATACTGGGGGAAACCCTAGGACTCGTCCGGGCAGTAGTGTCGTCGACATCGCATTCCTTTTTGGAGGTGCTGCTTAGTACGTGGTAGATCGAAGCTTCGGGCTGTGGTGGTTTATTTTCGGAGGGTGCAACGGTGGAGGATCTTCCATGCTTTTTCGAACTGCCGTTGTTGGCGTTTGTTTTTTGCTTTTCTTCCTTTGGGCTTGATGTGTTGCTCGCTTCAGCAATGCGATGTGTACAATATTGATTGTTTCGGGATACAAAGCGGGGAAATCATTTTTGGGATATGTGCGTGAGCCTGTTCTGATGACGTGCAGGACAATTAGGCAGCGAGAAGCGTTTGTCAAAAGTAATTTGGGCGTGTGCTACGTCAGTTTCCACTAGCTAAGAAAAAGGTTAAATGTGTCTGGTATGAATGTTTTGTCCAAGTACCATGGATCAATCTCCGTGTGACACGATACGACCGATGAAAGCGCAAGATTGATGCTATTACCGTCATGATTGAGCAGCTAGCAGCTTAATTACTAGTTGCGGTTAGGCACCTCACTTTAGATTGCGTGGCTTAAGAGCAACTCCAGCCGCGTCCTTAACAGGCCATCCAGGCGATATTTTTACACGCCGGTGCCGAAAAAACGTCCCAGTCACATTCTCAAGGCGTCGAAATCTATCGGCTCGGTCCTTTTTTGGGTCAGACGATCGCAGGCCGAATCTGGCGCACTGGAGTCGCTCGGGGCTCCGGCGCAAGGGAAAACACGTCTGGGCCAAACTGTCAGGCGAAAAGTCAAGTCAATCGTCTAGATTCGCCTCCCCCCACCCCCCCGCGCGCTCGGCCGCCACCCTGCCGATCCCGGCGCCGCCCACCGCCCACCACCGCTAGATAGTCCATTCCCCGTCGAAAAAGAGAAGAGGTTTTGTCGCGGCAGCCTCTCCACCACCGCCCGGGGCGACTTTTCCGGCTTTCCGGCCGTGCAGGGCAGTGTACCGGCGGGTGTGCGTCCACCACGTCCGCAAGGTGTTCGACGATTTGCTTACTCGGCAATGGACTCAGACAACGAGGAGGCGCTCTCCGCGCTGCTGGAGGAGGAAGCCGATGCCGACGTTCAGGAAAAGGAACATCTCATGGTCCTCGCCACCCTCGCCGGCCTGCTCGCGAGCAATGAAAAGCCGCGACAAGGTGGCTAGGCGTCGGGGCAGATGAAAGCAAAGAACCGGCATCGTCTGGAAGGCTACTACATGCTCTACTCCGACTACTTTGCTGATGCTCCACTGCATGCCAACAAAATATTTCGGCGCCATTATCGGATGAGCCGAAAACTTTTCCTCAGGATTGTGAATTCCATCCGGGAGTTTGACAACTACTTCAAGTGCAAGAAGGATTGCACCGGCAAACTTGGATTCATCTCAATCCAGAAAATGCACGACAACGATGAGGATGTTTGCATACGGAGCTCCCGGTGATTCACTCGACGACTATGGGCGCATGGCTGAGTCCACCACCATTGAGTGTTTCTACAAGTTCCGCAGGGCAGTGGTGACAGTGTTTGGACCGCAATACCTGCGAACACCCAATGCGGAAGACACTGCTCGGATCCTAGCACAAAATGTAGCGAGAGGATTTCCTGTTGGAAGCATCGACTGCATGCATTGAAAATGGAAGAACTGTCCATTTGCTTGGCAGGGGATGTACAAAGGCGCCAAAGACGGTTGCAGTGTGGTACTTGAGGCAGTGGCCACACAGGATCTCTGGATTTGGTAATCCTTCTTTGGTATGCCAGGAACTCACAATGACATCAACGTGTTGCAGTGCTTCCCTGTCTTTGCCAACCTTGTTGAAGGTCATTCTCCTTCGGTGAACTTCGAGGTCAATGGGCGGCACTACAACAAGGGGTACTACCTAGCTGATGGCATCTATCCGGGATGGTCGACATTTGTGAAGACTATCTCAAATGCTGTGCCAGGAGGCAAGAAGTCTCACTTTGCCAAGGTTCAGGAGTCTTGCAGGAAGGATGTCGAGCGGGCATTTGGTGTACTCCAATCTCGATTTGCTGTTGTCCGATACCCTGCTCAGACATGGTCGAAAGATCAAATATGGGAGATTATGACTTGATGTGTCATCTTACACAACATGATCATTGAGAGCGAGCAGGAAGAGCCTGTGTTTGACACTGAATCATACTACAGGCAAGGTCCTCTTCCCCAAGTCGATCACCAGCTACCGAGAACCTGGACTGCCTATCTCCATATGCGTCAGGAGATCCGAGACCCACATGTGCATCAACAACTGCAGCAGGATTTGGTGGAGCAACTATGCAGGATCAAGGGCGACGCCTAGCTCGACGTGTGATAAAATATGAGTTTTATTTGTTGAACTATATAATTTGTATTGAACTATCTGTTGAACTATATAATTTTTAGTAATTTTCTGTGATTAACTATGTGATAAAAAATTTATTTATGACCAAAATTCACGCCGAACCACATCGAACATGGGCCGATTCGCGTCGATATCGGGTCATTTTTGGTCAAAAGTGAGCCAAAAAATGGGCCGATGGGGACGACGGCTGGATGCCCAACCGCCCCAGAGCCGATTATACCGCCGGCTCGCCCCTCAGCGGCGATTTTTATGCCTCATAGGGGGCCAACGGCTGGAGTTGCTCTAATTGACCGATGCGTGGATGTGATAAGGGACACATGATATGATGCATGGCAGCTATATAACTAATCTAACGCTAGACGTTTAAAAACACCCGCGCCGATCAGGTTCAGGTTTTTAACTCTCTGCTACATTCACTTCTTGTGCTAGCTGCATCATCGATCGGCTGGTACATTGCACCTTTTGCGTGCAAAAGATCGAGGCTGGTTCGTAGCATCAAGTCCAGAGCACCGTTCATCGTAAAAACTGAAGTGCAGTACAGACCACCGAGACACCGACCAGCCAAATACAAAAAGCGCCGAGACCACCGGGAATCGAGGGTGGAGGAACCAAGTTCAGCGAACTCCAGTCTTGGTGAAAGAGAGGCTGCCCGGACAAGAAAGCAATCAATCGATGACGGCCGGCATATCTGGAACCACACGTGTAACCAGCCTCCTGCATCCGTGCGTTGCACCTGCAACGAGAGAAAAAGATTCGATGACAAAACTAAACTTACTCCTACGTGACAAGTATGCTGGCTGCTAGTTAATTCACTCGTCCGGTGTGGTCGAAAATGCATGCACGCGTGATGGGCTGGGAGACCGGACGATCTCTGGCGCTCCATGGACCATGACGCCATGCTCACGTGCATTCACAGGCATTGCGCTTGCATGCACACACGCATATATGCCGCAGCTCAGCCCACCATTCACCGCTCCACCCAAGACGTCGCGGTGTGTGTGTAGTGGCACGGGGGTGATGACGCCGATGCCGAGCCAGCGTTCTTTCCTCTGGCATGGTCCTGGCCAGCAGGGTTTCTGCCGAAGACAAAAAATTTAAAACATATTTTTTGGAGAAGTGGGGTATCGATCCCCATACCTCTCGCATGCTAAGCGAGCGCTCTACCATCTGAGCTACATCCCCTATAATATTAAAATTGAATACGTCTTTTATTTCAATGCAAAACTTCGAGAACAAAGCACAAAGTGAGTATTTGTTTTCTTGACGCAGAAAACAAACTGAGTATACAAGAACAAACCACAAGATACAGTAGGCTGGAACGCAGAAACCAAATAGATCAGTATACAAGAACAAACCAGCATTGTGTGCATCGCATGTCTGGTTGACAGTAATCAAGCAGCTGACTCGCCTGGAACGAGCATCCATCCACTCTAGGCTAAGTGTTGCACCGTAACCCAATGCTTTGCTGATATGATTCCAGGTCCCGAAAAAGGTAATGATCTTCGGGTGGGTGTTCTACCTTGACCGTCTCAACAAAAGGAAGGACTTGCACAAGAAGAACATTCTGGACACGGAAGCTTGCCCAAGATGCTCTCACGCGGTGGGGGACTGTGAACATCTCTTTTTCTCGTGTTCGGCAGCTTGGCGGGCAATCAGTATCCGTCCTCTTTTCAAGCCAACTAGATCAATGATGGCGCGCGTTGCTACGCCGGTTTATTGGTTCAATGTAATTATATAGGAATCATGTAAATATAAGATGCCATGAAGGAGGTCCAATATGCTCCGAATTTAGGCAGGTCACCGCAAAGACCAACAACTTGATTGGCGACACCAGAGCAAGGATAATATTATGGCAATAGCACATTGCCATGTAATCTATAGTCAATCAAATAACCAACATTTATAATACTCTCTCGATTCACTATTATAAGATGTTTTTTATATTTTAATATTATAAGATGTTTTTTATATTTTAATATTATAAGATGTTTTTTCTATTTTAATATGAACTACATATAGACTGAAATGAGTTAACAAACCCGTTAAAACACATTTATAAACATCCAATTCAGAAAGTTAGAAGATCTTATAATAGTGTATGGAGGGGTAGTTAACTATAAAGATGTACTACTTTATTAATACTTGCTCTTATACTCACAAAGTTCACTGGAGTCCATGATGCGTCTGAGTCTTAAAGTACAGCCGCTTCTCTTTTCTCTTCTGCGACCCAGCGAAAATATAATATATAAATCCTTATAACATTATACTTGCACTTAGTGGATAGTCATATGTTACAGATTTGTTACATAGGATCTAATGCAATCCACTGCATCAATTGTTTTTGGGATGTGAACACATCGACCGATCCCTCGTACATACCATCATATGAGAAATATGTAGCTAGCAGCAGTTGAGATCAAAATGCTTTCAAGATGCTTATGGGATGGGAAGTACTCCTTTTGTAAACTAATATAAGAGCGTTTAGGTCATTAAATAGTGATCCAAACGATCTTATATTAGTTTACGGAGGGAGTAGTAGATAGTATGGTCTCATCGTCAGAATCTGCTGAAGGAAATATGCCCTAGAGGCAATAATAAAGTTGTTATTTTATATTTCCTTATATCATGATAAATGTTTATTATTCATGCTAGAATTGTATTAACCGGAAACTTAGTACATGTGTGAATACATAGACAAAACAGAGTGTCCCTAGTATGCCTCTACTAGACTAGCCCGTTGATCAAAGATGGTTCCTAACCATAGACATGAGTTGTCATTTGATCAATGGGGTCACATCATTAGGAGAATGATGTGATGGACAAGACCCATCCGTTAGCTTAGCAACTTGATCGTTTAGTTTTATTGCTATTGCTTTCTTCATGACTTATACATGTTCCTATGACTATGAGATTATGCAACTCCCGAATACCGGAGGAACACTTTGTGTGCTACCAAACGTCACAACGTAACTGGGTGATTATAAAGGTGCTCTACAGGTGTCTTCGAAGGTACTTGTTGGGTTGGCGTATTTCGAGATTAGGATTTGTCACTCCGATTGTCGGAGAGGTATCTCTGGGCCCTCTCGGTAATGCACATCACTTAAGCCTTGTAAGCATTGCAACCAATGAGTTAGTTGCGGGATGATGTATTACGGAACGAGTAAAGAGACTTGCCGGTAACGAGATTGAACTAGGCATTGAGATACCGACGATCGAATCTCGGGCAAGTAACATACCGATGACAAAGGAAACAACGTATGTTGTTATGCGGTTCGACCGATAAAGATCTTCGTAGAATATGTAGGAGCCAATATGGGCATCCAGGTTCCGCTATTGGTTATTGACCGGAGAGATGTCTCGGTCATGTCTACATAGATCTCGAACCCGTAGGGTCCGCACGCTTAACATTTCGTTGACGATATAGTATTGAATGAGTTATGTATGTTGGTGACCGAATGTTATTCGGAGTCCCGGATGTGATCATGGACATGACGAGGAACTCCGGAATTGTCCGGAGATAAAGATTAATATATGGGATAATAGTGTTTGACCTCCGGAAGGGTTCCGGAATTCACCGGAAGGGGTTCCGGATGTTTCCCCAAATGTTTGGGTACGAGAACACTTTATTTGGGCCAAAGAGGAAAGCCCATGAGGCTTTAGGAAAGTGCAAAAGGAAGTTTTGCGGAGACCAGAGGCTAGACGCCAGGAACCCTGGCGTTTAGGGGGTAGACGCCGGGAACCCTGGCGTCTAGCCCTGGAGTCCGAGTGGGACTCTTTCCTTTCGGGCAAAACCGACTTTGAGGAGGCTTTTGCTCCAAGTTTCACCCCCAGGGCTCAACATATAAATAGAGGGGTAGGGCTAGCATCCAAGACACATCAAGATACACCAAGCCGTGTGCCGGCAACCCCGACCCTCTAGTTTATCCTCCGTCTAGTTTCTGTAGTGCTTGGCGAAGCCCTGCAGAGATTGTTCTTCATCAACAACCGTCACCACGTCGTCGTGCTGTCGGAACTCATCTACTACTTCGCCCGTCTTGCTGGATCAAGAAGGCGAGGACGTCATCGAGCTGAACGTGTGCTGAACGCGGAGGTGCCGTATTTTCTGTACTAGATCGGGACGGATCGTGAAGGTGCACGACTACATCAACCGCGTTGATAAACACTTCCGCTTTCGGTCTACGAGGGTACGTAGACACACTTTCCCCTCTCGTTGCTATGCATCTAGTAGATAGATCTTGCGTGATCGTAGGAATTTTTTTGAAATACTACGTTCCCCAACAGTGGCATCATGAGCCAGGTCTATGCGTAGATGATATGCACGAGTAGAACACAAGTGAGTTGTGGACGATACTAGTCATACTGCTTACCAGCATATCATACTTTGCTTCGGCGGTATTGTGAGATGAAGCGGCCCGGACCGACATTACGCGTACGCTTACGCGAGACTGGTTTCACCGTTATGAGCACTTGTTGCTTAAAGGTGACTGGCGGGTGTCTGTCTCTCTCACTTTAGCTGAATCGAGTGTGGCTACGCCCGGTCCTTGTGAAGGTTAAAACAGCACATACTTGACGAAACATCGTTGTGGTTTTGTATGCGTAGGTAAGAACGGTTCTTGCTAAGCCCGTAGCAGCCATGTAAAACTTGCAACAACAAAGTAGAGGACGTCTAACTTGTTTTTGCAAGGCATGTTGTGATGTGATATGGTCAAGACATGATGAGTTATACGTTTTTGTATGAGATGATAATGTTTGGTAAAGTTATCGGCAACTGGCAGGAGCCATATGGTTGTCGCTTTATTGTATGAAATGCAATCGCCATGTAATTGCTTTACTTTATCACTAAGCGGTAGCGATAGTCGTAGAAGCAATAGTTGGCGAGACGACAACGATGCTACGATGAAGATCAAGGTGTCGCGCCGGTGACGAAGGTGATCATGACGGTGCTTTGGAGATGGAGATCAAAAGCACAAGATGATGATGGCCATATCATGTCACATATTTTGATTTGCATGTGATGTTTATCTTATTATGCTTCTTATTTTGCTTAGAACGACTGTAGCATTATAAGATGATCCCTTACAAAATTTCAAGGTATAAGTGTTCTCCCTGAGTATGCACCGTTGCGAAAGTTCTTCGTGCTGAGACACCACGTGATGATCAAGTGTGATAGGCTCTACGTTCAAATACAACGGGTGTAAGCCAGTTTTGCACACGCAGAATACTCGGGTTAAACTTGACGAGCCTAGCATATGCAGATTTGACCTCGGAACACTGGAGACCGAAAGGTCGAGTGTGAATCATATAGTAGATATGATCAACATAAGATGTTCACCATTGAAACAACTTCATCTCACGTGATGATCGGACATGGTTTAGTTGATTTGGATCACGTGATCATTTAGATGACTAGAGGGATGTCTATCTAAGTGGGAGTTCTTAAGTAATATGATTAAATTGAACTTTAAATTATCATGAACTTAGTCCTGGTAGTATTAGCATATCTATGTTGTAGATCAATAGCTCGCGATGTTGCTCCACGTTTATTTTTTATATCTTCCTAGAGAAAACTAAGTTGAAAGATGTTAGTAGCAATGATGCGGAATTGTTCCGTGATCTGAGGGTTATCCTCATTGCTGCACAGAAGAATTATGTCCTTGATGCACCGCTAGGTGACAGACCTATTGCAGGAGCAGATGTAGACGTTATGAACGTTTTGACAAAAGCTCAGTATGATGACTACTTGATAGTTTAAGTGCACCATGCTTTAAGGCTTAGAACCGAGACTTCAAAAACGTTTTGAACGCCACGGAGCATATAAGATGTTCCAAGAGTTGAAATTAGTATTTCATACTCATGCTCGTGTCGAGAGGTATGAGACCTCTGACAGTACTTTGCCTACAAGATGGAGGAGAATAGCTCAACCAGTGAGCATGTGCTCAGATTGTCTGGGTACTACAATTGCTTTAATCAAGTGGGAGTTAATCTTCCAGATAATATAGTAATTTACAAAAGTTCTCTAGTCACTATCACCAAGTTAGTAGAACTTCGCGATGAACTATAATATGCAATGGATGACGAAAGTAATTCCCGAGCTCTTTGCGATGCTGAAATCGGCGAAAGGTAGAAATCAAGAAAGAGCATCAAGTGTTGATGGTTAACAAGACCACTTGTTTCAAGTAAAGGGCAAAGGGATAGAAGGGGAACTTCAAGAAGAATGACAAGTAAGTTGTCACTCCCGTGAAGAAACCCAAAGCTAAACTCAAGCCTGAAACTAAGTGCTTCTACTGCAAAGGAAATGGTCAATGGAAGTGGAACTGCCCTAGATACTTGGCGGATAAGAAGGATGGCAAAGTGAACAAAGGTATATTTTGATATACAGATTATTGATGTGTACTTTACTAGTGTTCATAGCAACCCCTGGGTATTTGATATCGGTTCAGTTGCTAAAAGTAGTAACTCGAAACGAGAATTGCAGAATAAACAGAGACTAGTTAAAGGTGAAGTGACGGTGTGTGTTGGAAGTGGTTCCAAGATTGATATGATCATCATCGCACACTCCCTATACTTTCAGGATTTGTGTAAAACCTAAATAAATGTTATTTGGCATTTGCGTTGAGCATGAATATGATTTGATCATATTTGTTGCAATACAGTTATTCATTTAAAGTCATAGAATAATTGTTATTCTGTTTACATGAATAAAACCTTCGATGGTCATACACCGTATGAAAATAGTTTGTTGGATCTCGATCGTAGTGATACACATATTCATAATATTGAAGCCAAAAGATGCAAGGTTAATAATGATAGTGCAACTTATTTGTGGCACTGCCGTTTAGGTTATAATGGTGTAAAGCGCATGAAGAAACTCCATAGTGATGGAATTTTGGAATCACTTGATTATGAATCACTTGGTGCTTGCGAACCATGCCTCATGGGCAAGATGACTAAAACTCTGTTCTCTGGAACAATGGAGCGAGCAATTGACTTGTTGGAAATCATACATACTGATGTATGCAGACCAATGAGTGTTGAGGCTCGCGGCGGGTATCATTATTTTCTGACCTTCACACATGATTTGAGCAGATATGGGTATATCTACTTGATGAAAGACAAATCTGAAACATTTGAAAAGTTCAAAGAAATTTCAGAGTGAAGTAGAGAATCATCGTAACAAGAAAACCAAAATTTCCACGATCTGATCGCGGAGGCGAATATTTGAAGTTACGAGTTTGGCCTTCATTTAAAACAATGTGAAATAGTTTCACAACTCACGCCACCCGGAACACCACAGCGTAATGGTGTGTCCGAACATCATAATCGTACTTTATTAGATATGGTGCGGTCTATGATGTCTCTTACCGATTTACCACTATCGTTTTGGGTTATGCATTAGAGATAGCTGCATTCACGTTAAATAAGGGCACCATCTAAATCCGTTGAGACGACACCTTATGAACTGTGGTTTGGCAAGAAACCAAAGTTGTCATTTCTTAAAGTTTGGGGCTGCGATGCTTATGTGAAAAAATTTCAACCTGATAAGCTCGAACCCAAGTCGGAGAAATGTGTCCTCATAGGATACCCAAAGGAGACTATTGGGTACACCTTCTATCACAGATCCGAAGGCAAGATATTCGTTGCTAAGAATGGATCCTTTCTAGAGAAGGAGTTTCTCTCGAAAGAAGCGAGTGGGAGGAAAGTGGAACTTGATGAGGTAATTGTACCTTCTCCCGAATTGGAAAGTAGTACATCACAGAAACTAGTTCCAGTGATTCCTACACCAATTAATGAGGAAGCTAATGATGATGATCATGAAACTTCCGATCAAGTTTCTGCTGAACTTCGTAGATAACCAGAGTACGTTCCGCACCAGAGTGGTACGGCAACCCAGTTCTGGAAGTCATGTTACTAGACCATGATGAACCTACGAACTATGAGGAAGCGATGATGAGCCTAGATTCCACAAAATGGCTTGAGGCCATGAAATCTGAGATGGGATCCATGTATGAGAACAAAGTATGGACTTTGGTTGACTTTCCCGATGATCGGCAAGCCATCGAAAATAAATGGATCTTCAAGAGGAAGACCGACGCAGACGGTAATGTTAATGTTTACAAAGCTTGACTTGTTGCGAAAGGGTTTCGACAAGTTCAAGAATTTGACTACGATGAAACTTTCTCACCCGTAGCGATACTTGAGTCTGTCCGAGTCATGTTAGCAATTGCCGCGTTTTATGATTATGAAATCTGGCAAATGGATGTAAAAACTGCATTCCTGAATGTATATCTTAAAGAAGAGTTGTATATGATGCAACCAGAAGGTTTTGTCGATCCTAAAGGTGCTAACAAAGTGTGCAAGCTCCAGCGATCCATCTATGGACTGGTGCAAGTATCTCGGAGTTGGAATATACGCTTTGATAAGTTGATCAAAGCATATAGATTTATACAGACTTGCGGTGAAGCCTGTATTTACAAGAAAGTGAGTGGGAGCACTACAACCTTTCTGATGAGTATATGTGAATGACATATTGTCGATCGGAAATGATCTAGAATTTTCTGGAAAGCATAAAGGAGTGTTTGAAAGGAGTTTTTCAAAGAAAGACCTCGGTGAAGCTGCTTACATATTGAGCATCAAGATCTATAGAGATAGATCGAGACGCTCGATAAGTTTTTTCAATGAGTACATACCTTGACAAATTTTGAAGTAGTTCAAAATGGATCAGTCAGAGAAGGAGTTCTTGCCTGAGTTAAAAGGTATGAAGTTGAGTAAGACTCAAAACCGGACCTCGGCAGAAGATAGAGAAAGAATGAAAGTCATTCCCTATGCCTCAGCCATAGGTTCTATAAAGTACGCCATGCTGTGTACCTTGCCATGAGTTTGGCAAGGAGGTACAATAGTGATCTAGGAGTAGATCACTGGACAGCGGTCAAAATTATCCTTAGTAACGGGATGACTAAGGAAATGTTTCTCGATTATGGAGGTGATAAAGAGTTCGTCGTAAAGGGTTACGCCAATGCAAGCTTGACACTAAATCCAGATCACTGTAAGTATCAATCTGGATGCGTATTGAAAGTGGGAGCAATTAGCTAGAGTAGCTCCATCCAGAGCATTGTAGACACATAGAAATTTGCGAAATACATACGGATCTGAATGTGACAGACCCGTTGACTAAACTTCTCTCACGAAGCAAAACATGATCACACCTTAGTACTCTTTGGGTGTTAATCACATAGCGATGTGAACTAGATTATTGACTCTAGTAAACCCTTTGGGTCTTGGTCACATGGCGATGTCAACTATGGGTGTTAATCCCATGACGATGTGAACTATCGGTGTTAAATCACATGGCGATGTGAACTAGATTATTGACTCTACTTCAAGTGGGAGACGGAAGGAAATATGCCCTAGAGGCAATAATAAAGTTGTTATTTTATATTTCCTTATATCATGATAAATGTTTATTATTCATGCTAGAATTGTATTAACCGGAAACTTAGTACATGTGTGAATACATAGACAAAACAAAGTGTCCCTAGTATGCCTCTACTAGACTAGCTCATTGATCAAAGATGGTTATGTTTCCTAACCATAGACATGAGTTGTCAGTTGATCAATGGGGTCACATCATTAGGAGAATGATGTGATGGACAAGACACATCCTTTAGCTTAGCAACTTGATCGTTTAGTTTTATTGCTATTGCTTTCTTCATGACTTATACATGTTCCTATGACTATGAGATTATGCAACTCCCGAATACCGGAGGAACACTTTGTGTGCTACCAAACGTCACAACGTAACTGGGTGATTATAAAGGTGCTCTACATGTGTCTCCAAAGGTACTTGTTGGGTTGGCGTATTTCGAGATTAGGATTTGTCACTCCGATTGTCGGAGAGGTATCTCTGGGCCCTCTCGGTAATGCACATCACTTAAGCCTTGCAAGCATTGCAACTAATGAGTTAGTTGCGGGATGATGTATTACGGAACGAGTAAAGAGACTTGCCGATAACGAGATTGAACTAGGCATTGAGATACCGACGATCGAATCTCGGGCAAGTAACATACCGATGACAAAGGGAACAACATATACTGTTATGTGGTTCGACCGATAAAGATCTTCGTAGCATATGTAGGAGCCAATATGGGCATCCAGGTTCCGCTATTGGTTATTGACCGGAGAGATGTCTCGGTCATGTCTACATAGATCTCGAACCCATAGGGTCTGCACGCTTAACGTTTCGTCGACGATATAGTATTGAATGAGTTATGTATGTTGGTGACCGAATGTTATTCGGAGTCCTGGATGTGATCATGGACATGATGAGGAACTCCGGAATTGTCCGGAGATAAAGATTAATATATGGGATAATAGTGTTTGACCTCTGGAAGGGTTCCGGAATTCGCCGGAAGGGGTTCCGGGATTCGCCGGAAGGGGTTCCGGATGTTTCCCGAAATGTTTGGGTACGAGAACACTTTATTTGGGCCAAAGTGGAAAGTCCACGAGGCTTTAGGAAAGTGCAAAAGGAAGTTTTGCGGAGACCAGAGGCTAGACGCCAGGAACCCTGGCGTCTAGGGGGTAGACGCCGGGAACCCTGGCGTCTAGCCCTAGAGTCCGAGTGGGACTCTTTCCTTTCGGGCAAAACCGACTTTGAGGAGGCTTTTGCTCCAAGTTTCGACCCCAGGGCTCAACATATAAATAGAGGGGTAGGGCTAGCGCCCAAGACACATCAAGATACACCAAGCCGTGTGCCGGCAACCCCGACCCTCTAGTTTATCCTCCATCTAGTTTCTGTAGTGCTTGGCGAAGCCCTGCAGAGATTGTTCTTCATCAACAACCGTCACCACGCCGTCGTGCTGTCGGAACTCATCTACTACTTCGCCCTTCTTGCTGGATCAAGAAGGCGAGGACGTCATCGAGCTGAACGTGTGCTGAACGCGGAGGTGCCGTACGTTCGATACTAGATTGGGACGGATCGTGAAGGTGCACGACTACATCAACCGTGTTGATAAACACTTCCGCTTTCGGTCTACGAGGGTACGTAGACACACTCTCCCCTCTTGTTGCTATGCATCTAGTAGATAGATCTTGCGTGATCGTAGGAATTTTTTTGAAATACTACGTTCCCCAACATCTGCATCATTCAAGTATCTTGATGCAATATGATAAATCTATCAAAGGTAGCTTATTTTTCTGTTCTGCAATAGATGAAGGAAAACAATCAGTACTCTACATGTCAAAAAAAGCAGCACTAAATTTATTTCATATACATGTAGCATGTTGGCGCTCAGTTCTTAAGAGAAGAGAAATTCAACCTAAACATTAAGGCGTCAACACGTAGCTCGTGACCAAATAACTTAACCATTAGGTATATCATGTAAAAAATATTCAATGTTTCAAAAAAAATCCAGGGTTGACCAGCATAGCTTAAATAATTCTATCGAACAAACTACAAATAGTATTGAAGACAAGAAGGCAGGAATCAATAAAAATATCTATTTTAACATAAGTATATGCTTACATATCATGTACACAATGTAAAAGAGTATAACATCTAAATGGAAATTTATTCACCTCACATTTCCAAAGGTCCATACCAACCGAGGGACCATATCTTGCAAGTTGGGAGTATGGAGCAGAATGGAAATTCAATTAGCTGTCTAAGAAAGTGAAGTGTACAATTCAAGTTAATATTTCAAGGACAAAACCTAAGAGGAATGCACTTCGGATGGCATTCATTGTTGCTAGGATGTAGTTATATGAAAAGGGGAATAAAAATGGGATCCAGAGAATCAGACAAGATGCATACATAAAAATTGGAATAAAAATGGGATGTAGTTATATGGAAAGGGGAGTCGGAGTATCAGACAAGATGCATATAAACATTGGAATTTAACCCCCAAAACACTAACCAAAATAGATAAAAAGCAACAAGTGAGGCAGCAATCCGCTTACATCTTCAAACACCTTCCCTATACAAAAGTTGTGCAATGTCTTGACATACAGAACTGTGCAATGTCTTGACATACAGAATTTACCAAAGTGACTTATGTCCTCAGCCGTCAAATCGCGGCATTGGACGCCCGAGATTGGGTGGTCGTTGTACCAAGTATCGTGACACCATTTTTAGGGCCCCATTGCGTGTCACGGTCTGCCAAATTAAAAGGGCTGCTGCTACCAAAACTGATCTGGCTATTCTGTCATCGACTGGCCGCAAAAAAAAGTGTGTACGAGAGGCTTGGGCATGACGATTGAGAACTAAAATCTCTTCCAGGCAGGTGGTCACTGTCATGGTACTAGATCTGACAGTGAGGGTAGGGGGTAGGAATGGAGAGGCAAGGTCCTAGCTATGGCACAGTTGTACATAGAGTGTTTAGCGAGTTCAGGCCCTTCTCGGAGGAAGTAAAAGCCCTACGTCTCGTGCCCGGGGGCTTGGTCGAGTGATGTATGTATGTACGTGTTACAGAGGTGCGAACCCTTGTACTGGAGGAGGGGGGTGGCTTATATAGTATGCCAAGACCCCAGCCATGCTCCACGTTACCAAGGGTTTAAAGGTACATTATGGCGGGCGTTACTGATAACGCCTGCAATAAAGGGTAGTTATGGGGTTCATTACAGCGAGTAAATATATGACCGTTGCCGTCTTAGAGGCGTTTAGTCTTCGGGAGTCGAGTGCCTGGTCAGTCGAGTGGAGTTGAGTCGTCCTGGATATGTGAGCCAGTCGAGTGAAGTGTCACCTCGGACCATCTCAGTCGACTGTCTCCACCGCCGTAGGTTTTGTCTTTTGATCTCTTAGGATAGTGACCTTGGGAGGGGCCTTTAGGTCAGGCCTATGACCCTACCCTAGGTCTATAACCTCGTCAGTAGCCCCCGAATGGATCGGGGCTTGAGCAAGGAGATGTTGAGGGAAGCTCGGGTACTGACTCGACATCCTCGAGGCAGATCGCTTTTGGAGCTTGTGACTCGGGTCCTCAACTGTGTCTTGGTCGCCTCGATCGATTCTGAAGCCACTGGTGAATTAGTTGTCTTCGCGTTGACTGGACGTCTTGCGTCGACTGGGTTTTGCGCCGGGCGTCGGGCGCCTTGAGTGCGCGCCATTTTCAACGGAATCGGTTACCCCTTGTCCGCCGGATTCGGCGGGGCTTCCGAAATTTGGGGAAGCGCGCGAGACGGGGCGTGCCGCATCAACCGGAGGGGGTGGTTCGAACGCCTCGATTCTCGCGCCTCCTTTTTCGCCACGTATCGCTCCAGCGCCTGTTACGGGATCGGATAAGATCGTCTGGGTCCACCGGTCAGCCACTCGACCGGCTCGTTATAAAAGCGCGCTGAGTCTGTTACGGGGGGTACTGTGCGCCCAGCTTTCCCCTGTTCGCCTGTCTTCTCCGCCGCGCCTTTGCTTCTCCGCCGCGTTCCCAATCCCCTCTGCTTCTCTCCGCCGCAACCGCCGTCTCGCGAGCAATGGTTAAGGACAAGACCGCCGCCATGGAGCGCTCCAAGAAGGCGGCGTCGGGGAGGGGGCGGCGAGCCGGCCGGGTCGGCTCGTCGTCGAGGTCCGGGCTCCCCGCTGGATGGATCCAGGGGGATTGGATCCGTTCCACCGTCGTGGTGGAGGATCTGCAGGAGCTGGAGGAGGAGGGGTTGATCGCCGGCGGCTCCTGGCGGATACCGGGAGGAGAGCTCGAGCCTCAGCCGCGGGAGGGCGAGTGCGTGCTCCATGCCACCCACGTCGACCGAGGTTTTTCAACTCCTCCGCATCCTTTCTTCCGCGCTTTTCTGATCTTCTTCGGCGCCCAGCTGCACTATTTCACGCCCAACTCCATTGCCTTTCTCTCCGCTTTCGTCTCCATGTGCGAGAACTTTCTCGGTTGCCGACCGCACTGGGGATTGTTCAAGCACATCTTCACCTGCCGCTCCCAGACCGTTAAGAGAGCGAACCCGAGTGATGGCAAGACGCACGTCCTTCAAGCGTGCGGCGGGCTCGAGATCCAGCTTAGGAACAGGAGTGCCTTCCCCCCCATGAACCTTCCAGATTCGATCCGGGGCTGGCAGTCGACCTGGTTCTACTACAGGGACAGTCCGACTCCGGGTCAGCCGACTGGTCTTCCTCCGTTTACCCTAGGTCGAGCCAGTCCGCCTCCTTCGATGGTAGTGAGCAAGGCCGAGAGGGCCGAGGTTGACATGCTGATGGAGAGGGTCGTCCAGTTAGTCCGCGAGGGGGTCACGGGGATGGATTTGCTCGAGGTGTATATGTTGCGGAGGATCCAGCCGCTCCAAGCCCGGGACCATCCGATGTGGCTGTACTCTGGCCCTGACGACTCGTCGCGGATCCACCCGGAGGAGGCCGACCCGAAGTACGTAGTGCAGTGCCTGAAGAGTGTCACCGGAAACAAGGACAATCCCAGGGGGTCGGGGAGGATCATCCCATTCGACGCTGACCACCTGCCGGACAAGGTGAGCCTTCTGCTTCCGAGTGATGTATCTGTCGATTGATTTGTGATCTTTGTTGATGATTCTGACTGGTATTTGGTGAGCTTCCTCTCGTTGCAGATATATACGGGGATGTATTCGCTGCCCAACGGAGACTCGGGCCAAGGAGTCGAGGAGGGTACGGGCGACGCTGATACGTCCAAAATGCATCACTATTTTATATCGTAATTCATCCTTATTCATTGATATATTTCACATTACGATGATGTTCTTATGTTGTTTTGGCCTATTTTACACAGTTTGCAACTTTCCGGTGCCGAAGCAGCAGACGCAGGATTCAGCGGTAAAAAAGTGGACGCTGAGTTGCTGAAGAAGAATACCTCCAAATTACCTGAAAATCGATAGAGGGTATTTTCCAGAAGGATCACGAAGATACGCAAAAGAGCAACCAGAGGGGGGCCACAGGGTGCCCAGGCGGCCACCTGGCGCGGCCCCCACCCTGGCCGCGCCGGGTGGGCGCCTGGAGCCCCTGGCCCACTCCAGGCTCCCCCCATCTGGCCTATATACTCCTCGTCATCCAGAAACCCTAAAAAGGGGAGAGTTTACGGAGTTCCGCCGCCGCTCCGTGGCGGAAACCTACAGAGAAGAAAAGCCATCTCCGGCGGGCAGATTCCGCCGGGGAGATCACCTCCCGGAAGGGGAGATCATCGCCATCGTCATCACCATCATCACGGGCATCATCGAGATCATCATCAACATCATCCCCAACATCAGCACCATCTCCATCTTCATCCAATCTCATCTCACAATTGAAACTTGTGTTGTAATCCGTACTATCTATCCTCTCTACTCTATCGGTGTTGATTACTACTTTGTGGTGAATGCTATTGAGTTTTGTTGGAGAAATATCATTGTGTCCAGATTGTTTATCATCCATCTATCTCCACTAATCATGATCTCTTTTATGTCTTGTGAGTATTACTTTAGTTCTTGAGGACATGGGAGAAGTCTTGTTGTTAGTAGTCATATGATGTTGAAGTAATATGTGTTGTTTGATACTTAAGTTGTGTTGTTATTTTCCTAGTGGTGTTGTGTGAGTCGAACACTCAACACTTCGCCTTATTAAGGACCTAGGGGAATACATTGTGTACAAAGAATGCTTACGGTGGGTTGCCGGAGTGACAGAAACATGAACCCCAGTTCGCACGCTTTTGCACAAGGGAACAATGGATCATAGATCGTATTGCTATGGTTAGGCTTTTGCCTTAAATACTATCTTGTATTTGCGGATGCTTGCAAGGTGTTTAATCATAAGAGTGCACTCATCTTAGCCTAGAGGGTGTACTAGCATAGATCCACCCACTCAACACTTATCAACACATCACATAGTACCGATACGGAATATGGCGAAAGCACATGACTACCTCTCCCGTGTGTCCTCAAGAACACTTTAGCCTTTATAAGTTCAGTTGCTAGGCCTCTCTTTGCTCAGAAAGGATTGGGCCACTTGTTACTCTCCAGTGCCTTTTACTTTGCTCGCTTTTACTTTCCTGTTGCTTATATCAAGAAAACCCCTAAAAAGTTATCTTTCAGTGCTTGCAGTTATTCCTTGCTCAGAATCACTTATCAATACCTTCTGCTCCTCGTTGGGTTCGACACTCTTACTTATCGAAAACGCTGCAATAGATCCCTTACGGTTGTGGATCATCAAGTACCGCTTTCTGGCGCCGTTGCCGGGGAGTGTAGCGCTATTGGTAAGTGAAGCTGGTAAGGAAGTTTTTATATTTCTGTTTTTATTTTGCTGTTGCTGCTCTTTGTCCTTATGGACAACCTTGCTATTGGATCGTTGCTTGTGGGAAGACGCCCCACATCTATGGTGGTTGCTCCTCCCCCTACTGAAATTGTGCCCTATAAAATACCAGCTGGTATTATCGATTATGTTTTGGCTAATCGTTATGCAGGAGACAGCCATCCCGGTGAACACTTGCTATATCTGTCACAACTATGTTCATTATTTAAGCTTGCAGGTGTATCAATGGAGTTTTTCATGAGGAAATTGTTCTCCGTATCGCTTATAGATAAAGCTTCAGATTGGTATAAGCTTCTCGATAACTCACACTTGCTTGTTTGGCAAGAGCTTATGTCTCTCTTTTATACCAAGTTTTATCCTCTTCATGAAATTCATCGAGACAGGAACTATATCTATCACTTTAGGTCTCGTGACGGAGAAAGCATTGCTCAAGCTTGGGGGAGATTGAAGTCCCTAATGCTCAAATGTCCTATTCATGAGCTCCCCAAGAAAATTATACTTACAAATTTTTATGCCAGGCTTTCTCGTCAGGATAAGGAGATGCTGGATGCCTCCTCTAGTGGTGTATTTCAGACAAAGAGCGTTGAAGAAAGGTGGGATCTCATTGAAAGGATCCTTAGGAATACCGAAGATTGGGAAATCGATAAAGGTATTGAACCCGCTATAAATTATGAGCATGATTATATTGAGAGCTATGTGAAAACTGATTACTTCAATACCTTTTGCTCTAAGATTGGTCTTGATTCCCATCTAATGATTGATTTCTGTAAGGATTTTGCCTCTCACGTTGATTCTTTTAAAAAGAAGAGAGATCAGCATCATGAACCTTTCAAAGAGTTACCTGTTGATATTCATGTTGCTGACCCTATTTTGCCTGCAGTTATATATGAAAAGCCTCCTTTTCCCGAAAGGATAAGGGAGCACTCTCTTGTGACAGGCATAATAAATAAAAGTGAGAGAAGAATTGATGAGCCCGAGGACCAGATCAAGGTCGATCCTCAAGTTGCATTGGTTAAAGACCTTGTTACTAATGATGTTTTGGATTCCAATGTAAATTTTTGTGCTGTTTCCACTAACCTTGTCACAGCCAAGAATAAAGGCCCAATTTCAGGTACTCCAGTAGTATCTGTTAAAATAGGAGATCACAATTATTATGGGCTATGCAATTTGGGATCGAGTGCTAGTGCTATCCCCTATTCACTTTATCAAGAGATCATCGGTGAGATTTCACCTTGTGAACTTGAAGAAGTTGATGTTACCATTCATCTTGCAAACAGAGCAACTATCTCTCCTATCGGAATTGTGAGAGATGTTGAAGTCCTATGTGGAAAGGTAAAATACCCTACCGACTTTCTAGTACTTGGTTCAGTGAGGGACAATTTTTGTCCTATTATTTTTGGTAGACCTTTTCTCAGAACTTGTGGAGCTATAATAGATTGCAAGAAAGGTAAAGTTTCTGTTGAATTCAATGGTGAGCCATATGAATTTAACTTTTCTAAGTTCTCTAACCAGCCTCGTGGTACCGATTTACCTAGTGATGATAAAATTATTGAAAGTATTGCTTCTATTGCTATTCCCCCTAATGATCCTTTGCAGCAATATATGGAGGACCACGAGAATGATTTGCATATGCAGGAAAGAAATGAACTAGATGAAATATTCTTGAGACAACCTGCTATCCTGAAGCACAACCTTCCGGTTGAACCTTTGGGAATTTTATCAAAACCAAAAGAAAACCCGGTGTTCGATCTTAAACCTCTTCCCGATACGCTCAAGTATGCTTATTTAGATGAAAAGAAAGTATATCATGTTATTATCAACTCTAACCTTTCAGGATATGAAGAAGAGCGACTATTGGAAGTACTTCGTAAACACCGAGGGGCAATTGGCTATACCCTTGATGACCTTAAGGGGATTAGTCCATCTATCTGTCAACATACTATCAACCTTGAGCCCGATGCTAAACCAGTTGTTGATCATCAACGACAGTTGAACCCGAAGATGATGGATGTTGTAAGAACTGAGATTCTCAAGCTTCTAGCCACAGGTATTATCTACCCTATAGCTGATAGCAAGTGGGTAAGCCCGGTACATTGTGTTCCTAAGAAAGGAGGTACAACTGTGGTTCCTAATGATTAGAATGAACTAATACCTCAGAGAATTATTATTGGATATAGAATGTGTATTGATTACAGGAAGCTGAACAAGGCAACCAGGAAGGATCACTACCCGTTGCCGTTCATCGACCAAATGCTTGGAAGGTTATCCAAAAATACCCACTTTTGTTACCTCGATGGTTATTCTGGCTTCTCTCAAATTCATGTTAACACTGCTGATCAAGAGAAGACCACTTTTACTTGTCCCTATGGTACTTATGCTTACAGGCGTATGCCTTTTGGTTTATGTAATGCCCCTGCTACTTTTCAAAGGTGTATGTCTGCTATCTTTCATGGTTTTTGAGAGGAGATTGTGGAAGTCTTCATGGACGATTTCTCCGTCTATGGAACTTCCTTTGACCATTGTCTCCACAACCTTAATAAAGTTTTGCAGAGATGTGCGGAGACAAATCTGGTACCCAACTGGGAGAAGTGCCACTTCATGGTTAACGAAGGAATTGTTCTTGGTCACAAGATTTCCGAAAGGGGAATTGAGGTGGACAAGGCCAAGATCGAAGCAATTGAGAGGATGCCCTATCCAAGGGACATCAAAGGTATTCGCAGTTTTCTCGGTCATGCTGGTTTCTATAGAAGATTTATTAAAGACTTTTCTAAGACTTCGAGACCCCTCACTAATCTTCTCCAGAAGGACGTTCCTTTTGTATTTGATGAAGATTGTAAGGAGGCTTTTGAAGTTCTTAAGAAAGCTTTAATAACCGCTCCTATAGTACAACCACCTGACTGGAATTTACCTTTTTGAGATTATGTGTGATGCTAGTGATTTTGCCGTTGGAGCTGTTTTAGGGCAAAGGGTTGATAAGAAATTGAATGTTATACATTATGCTAGTAAAACCCTTGATAGTGCTCAAAAGAATTATGCTACTACTAAGAAGGAATTCTTAGCTGTAGGTTGATTCCAAAGTTATTATTCATACTGACCATGCTGCCATTAAGTACCTTATGACAAAGAAGGATGCCAAGCCAAGACTTATCAGATGGGTACTCCTTCTTCAAGAATTTGATTTACAGAGTGTTGATAGGAAAGGAGAAGACAATCCGGTGGCGGACAATCTTTCAAGGATGGAAGATATACCGCATGATCCCATCCCAGTCAACGACAGTTTTCCAGACGAGCAACTTGCCGTTGTAAAAGTACAATCTCTTTCCGATCCTTGGTTTTCAGATTATGCTAATTTTATCGTTGCGAAGTATTTGCCTCCAGGTTTAACATTTCAGCAAAGGAAGAAGTTCTTTCATGATTTGAGGCACTACTTTTGGGATGACCCACATCTTTTCAAAGAAGGTCCAGACGGGATCGTGAGAAGATGCATACCGGAACATGAGCAGAAGGACATTCTCAGACAATGTCATGATAGTCCCTATGGAGGACATCATGCCGGTGAGAGGACCGCACATAAGGTTCTTCAATCAGGTTTTTATTGGCCTACTCTCTTTAAGGATGCTAGAAATTATGTTTTAGCCTGTGATAAATGTCAGAGAGTTGGTAACATTAGTAGAAGGAATGAGATGCCTATGAATTACTCACTAGTGATTGAACCTTTTGATTGTTGGGGTTTTGATTTTATGGGTCCTTTTCCTTCTTCGCACAAGTACACTCACATTTTAGTAGCTGTTGATTATGTGACCAAGTGGGTTGAAGCAATCCCCACTGAAAGTGCTGATCACAAGACATCTTTGAAAATGCTCAAGGATGTGATTTTCCCTAGGTTTGGTGTACCTAGGTATCTCATGACTGATGGAGGATCACACTTCACGCATGGAGCTTTTAGAAAAGCTTTAGCCAAGTACGATGTCAATCATAGAATTGCTTCACCGTACCATCCTCAAACTAGTGGGCAAGTTGAGCTCACCAATAGAGAGATCAAGTTGATCTTACAGAAGACAGTAAACAGAAATAGAAAGGACTGGTCAAATAAGTTAGGAGATGCTTTGTGGGTGTATAGAACTGCTTACAAAAACCCCATGGGCATGTCCCCCTATAAGATGGTTTATGGCAAGGCTTGCCATTTGCCATTAGAATTAGAGCACAAAGCTTTCTGGGCTGTTAGAGAGCTTAATGCTGACCCAAAGTTAGCTGGTGAGAAGCGTCTCATGAACTTGACTTCTCTAGATGAGTGGAGAAGTGAAGCTTACGAGAGCGCTAAAATGTTCAACGAAAAGGTAAAGAAGTGGCATGATAGGAGGATTCTGAAACGTGAATTTAATGTTGGTGATAAAGTTTTGTTGTTTAGATCCCGTTTCAGGTTTTCTCCAGGAAAACTACTTTCCAGGTGGGAAGGGCCATTTCATATTGAAGAAGTCTATTGGTCTGGTGAAATCAAGATTAACAATTTTGAAGGCACCAAACCTCAAGTTGTGAATGGGCAAAGACTTAAGCATTACATAGCAGGAGACCCTGTCAATGTTGATGTGAATATGATATACACAACAACTCACGAAGAACATGTTGCAGCCCTGTTTCAGACACCAGCAGAAGCAGAATAAGAAAAGGTATGTATTACGGTAAGGAAACATCACGAACCGCCATAAAAGTTCCATATTATGAGTTTTTGCAAAATCAGGAAAATTCTAAGCCTAAGTGGAGCCGGAGACAAGCTCCAGGGGGCCCAGGCACCCCCCTGGCGCGGCCTACCTCCTGGCCGCGCCGGGAGGCCGCCTGGGCACCTAGGAGTCCGTCTCCGACCCCACTTTAGCTTGTTACCTTCCTTTCTGTGCATAAATTTTTGCTATATATTTGCCCGGATTGTTCCGGCAATGTATCTCGCGATTTCGTGTGTTTTCTTTTCGATCTATTTCTGCCAGGAAATCTTTTAGCTAGACCTAGGTGCCATGGCTTCCCCAAGTTCCCCCGAGGACTACGTGATCAACGTCAACAAGAATGAGGAGTGAAATCTCCTTGGGTAATGGCATCCCCTTGGCTTGTTCCAAGCTTGGGGGAGTGCCCGGTATCTTTATATTTATCTTTTGTCTTTTAGAGTCAAGTAGAGTCGTATCATGTCTAGGGAGGTTATTATATGAAATAGGTGTGTGCATTGAGGTCTATCACTCCTTCTGTGGAGAGATTGTATCCGTGAGTGTGGAGTCGTCTATGATGGAATATTAATGAGAAGTCTATTGGTTCCTTTGCTGCACTCGGTATTCTCTTCACGCAATCGACCTTATATGATAGTTCTTATGGGGAGTACTGACCTTATATCAGGTATGGCTTTGAACTTTATTTAATCTTGGCAAACATAGCTTTGTTCATAACAACAAGCATGATTTTCTTAAAGTAGCGACATAGCCAAAACCTTTATGTTATTATGCTTGAAGTGTTATGCTGACAAGGAAGATAACTTGATGTGTTATGCTTATTTTAATGTTTATGCTTTATATTGCTTTGCATCTTAGTCATCATCAATTGTCTGTTCTCTCAAAGCCTTTGCTAGCCTAAACTCTGTACTAAGCGGAATTCTGCTTGTGCATCCATACCCTTAAACCAATACCTTCCATATGAGTCCACCATACCTTCCTATTCGTGGTATTCCACTACCACCTCCTAAAGTATAGAATTTATGTGTTATCCTTAAATGTTCAAAATCTTCTATTTTGTGCCCCTGTTTTAGCTCATGAGGAAGTAGTAGTTAATTCATGATCTTTTTAAGTTGGACAAGTTTTACCCCGGGATTGCATGTCTAATCTGCAAACCCCTAATACGAGGAGGAACTGGCATGAGTGCGCCCGGCTCATAAAATATAATACAACAAACAAACCCTCCTTCACGCTTTGTTCATGAGAAATCAGAAAACTTTGGCAGTGATAAACAAACGAGATTAAGGGGATGTGATCGTCCCCGTGTGGGAGCCGTTCCTCGAAACTTTTCCAGTTTGAGAAGTAATTGAGTTATCTATTAGCATTCGTTGACAAATCATGCACCTCTCAAAACTTGTTTTCATTCTGTTTGATTTAAGGATAGCACATGAGTTTTCCCTACTTCCCTAGAGCAGGGCCTATCTCTTAGTTTTAGGTTGAGTCAGTTATTCCTACTTCCTTCTATTCTTAAAGAGAGCAGACATTTGATGTTGACGAGGATTCATTCATATAAAGTTGCATTAAGATTTGTCATATCATATCCTTGTTGACATTATCATTTGATAAGTTGTTTGTCAAGCCCAGTTAAAGCAAACATCTTCCTTTTGTGTTAACACTTTCACTTCTTGCCTAATAACATGTTCTTTCAAAAGCTTCAATTAATCTCATCAAAACATAAAGAGAAAGAGCAAAAGTAAAAGCTATTAGTTGTTCTTTGACCAAAGGACATATTTGCCATGATTTGATGAGTTTCCTTAGCCCTACTTTCGATTATAAGTGTTACCACTCTTTTATAAGGGCCTTATGAGTTGAAGATTGCTGTTGAGGATATTTGAGTTTGGTGAAGAAACTGTGATGCTTCTTGTCCGTATTCTATTTATCGACACTTCACTCTCTAAACTTGTGGACAGGTTTACCGAGCTCAGTATTCGCTTGGGGGGGTGTTGATACGTCCAAAATGCATCACTATTTTATATCATAATGCATCCTTATTGATTGATATATTTCACATTACGATGATGTTCTTATGTTGTTTTGGCCTATTTTACACAGTTTGCAACTTTCCGGTGCCGAAGCAGCAGACGCAGGATTCAGCGGTAAAAAGTGGACGCTGAGTTGCTGAAGAAGAATACGTCCAAATTACCTGAAAATCGACAGAGGGTATTTTCCAGAAGGATCACGAAGATACGCAAAAGAGCAACCAGAGGGGGGCCACAGGGTGCCCAGGCGGCCACCTGGCGCGGCCCCCACCCTGGCCGCGCCGGGAGGGCGCCTGGAGCCCCTGGCCCACTCCAGGCTCCCCCCTCTGGCCTATATACTCCTCGTCATCCAGAAACCCTAAAAGGGGAGAGTTTACGGAGTTCCGCCGCCACTCCATGGCGGAAACCTACAGAGAAGAAAAGCCATCTCCGGCGGGCAGATTCCGCCGGGGAGATCACCTCCCGGAAGGGGAGATCATCGCCATCGTCATCACCATCGTCACGGGCATCATCGAGATCATCATCAACATCATCCCCAACATCAGCACCATCTCCATCTTCATCCAATCTCATCTCACAATTGCAACTTGTGTTGTAATCCATACTATCTATCCTCTCTACTCTATCGGTGTTGATTACTACTTTGTGGTGAATGCTATTGAGTTTTGTTGGAGAAATATCATTGTGTCCAGATTGTTTATCATCCATCTATCTCCACTGACCATGATCTCTTTTATGTCTTGTGAGTAGTTACTTTAGTTCTTGAGGACATGGGAGAAGTCTTGTTGTTAGTAGTCATATGATGTTGAAGTAATACGTGTTGTTTGATACTTAAGTTGTGTTGTTATTTTCCTAGTGGTGTTGTGTGAGTCGAACACTCAACACTTCGCCTTATTAAGGACCTAGGGGAATACATTGTGTACAAAGAATGCTTACGGTGGGTTGCCGGAGTGACAGAAACCTGAACCCCAGTTCGCACGCTTTTGCACAAGGGAACAATGGATCATCGATCGTATTGCTATGGTTAGGCTTTTGCCTTAAATACTATCTTGTATTTGTGGATGCTTGCAAGGTGTTTAATCATAAGAGTGCACCCATCTTAGTCTAGAGGGTGTGCTAGCATAGATCCACCCACTCAACACTTATCAACACATCACATAGTACCGATACGGAATATGGCGAAAGCACATGACTACCTCTCCCGTGTGTCCTCAAGAACACTTTAGCCTTTATAAGTTCAGTTGCTAGGCCTCTCCTTTGCTCAGAAAGGATTGGGCCACTTGTTACTCTCCAGTGCCTTTTACTTTGCTCGCTTTTACTTTCCTGTTGCCTATATCAAGAAAACCCCTAAAAAGTTATCTTTCAGTGCTTGCAGTTATTCCTTGCTCAGAATCACTTATCAATACCTTCTGCTCCTCGTTGGGTTCGACACTCTTACTTATCGAAAACACTGTAATAGATCCCATACGGTTGTGGGTCCTCAGACGCAGCCGAGTGGAAATCGGAGGAGGAGACCGAGGAGAGCGAGGAGTACAGCAGCGGGGAGGAGGTCGAGTCACCTCCCCGTGTCGAGCGCCGCTCCAAGGAGAAGAATGACCCAGGGGCCGCTCAACCTCGTGTGGGTCCCTCGGGGGTCTAGGTCACCCAAGCGCACCCGTACGATCTCCCCCGAGCCAGCTGAGAGGACGCCCAAGCAGCCCAAAGTCATCCCCACCAAGCCCCGGAAGGCTCTGCCAAGGATCAAGGTGGATGTACCCATCGCCTCTACTTAAGTGTCGCTCGGGCTTATCTTTCCTTGCTTCTTGGGGGTCGACTGCAACCTTGGTCGACTCATTTCTTGACCGAATTTTTCAGAGCCGCTGCTTCCACGACCTCGATGGACACCGACCGGGGTCGAAACGACGAGGAGATGGCGGATGTCGCGATGTCCCGAGCAGGTATGGGTCCTACGAGACTCGTTTTTGTTCTTCTTTTCTTTCGTGGGCGATAGTCGATTGACTTGGTTCCCTGTTTGATCTGAAGCGCCACGCCTTGTCATAGAGCTGCCGGACGGCGACAAGGATGAGGGACGGCTTTGCGAGGACTACCGGCGCGGAAGGAGGAAGGAGCGGAAAGCGCCTTCTGGCTCGGGGGCCCAGCGACCCGAGGAAGCGGCCCGAACTGCGGCCTCGTTCGCTGTCCCTGTGCCAACCGTGCCCGTCGTCGACCCATCGCCTGCACCGAGCGTCGACCCAGCGCCCGCCTTGGTTGTCAACCCAACGCCCGCTCCAGTTGTCGACTCAGCGCCGATCCGCGCCGTCGATCCAGTGCCTGCGCCTGCGCCTGCGGCTGGTTCGACGCCTGCTGCTTCGTCTATCCTTTTCCCCACCTATCGCCTCCCGGAGGACCCTGTGGGGGCGGCACAATAGGTCGTTCGCCAGGCGGAGGAGATGATGGGGCGGACGAAGGCGGCGTATGAGGCCAGCATGGTGGCTTACGACGCCAGCTCTGCTCTTCGGGCCAACGTCCAGGTATGTTGCCGGAGTACTTTCTGTTGTTTTGCTTTGTGAGGTATCGCACCACCCACTGGGTGTTCTTCTTTTCCTGTCTTTGTTGAGCTCGCGCCGGACTGGTCTCGGCCGAGTGAGACCAGTGGGGGCACGCTCAGTGCACCCACTGGGTGTAGCCCCCGAGACTGTGGTCGACTGATTGCAGTCGGCCATGGTCTTACTATAGGACTTCCATGTGTTGTTGTTGCTTTTTTTTGGGCTCGCGCCAGACTGATCTTGGCCGAGTGAAACCAGTGGGGGCACGGTCAGTGCACCCACTGGGTGTAGTCCCCGAGGCTGCGGTTGAGTGATCTGACTCGACTGTAGTCTTATAACCTTTGCTTTGTCTTCTTGGTGCAGAAATCTTGCGAGTTCGGGGCCAGGTTTGCGGATCTTGAGCAGAAGCAGATCCAGCTCAATCTTGATTTGCAGTTGGCCCAGGACCATCTTAAGAAGACGCGGGACGATGCGGCTGGTAACTTACTTCTGACCCCCGTCGACTGATTTTTCACTTAGAGTGTTTGATACGTCCAAAACGTATCTATAATTTCTTCTTGCTCCATGCCTCTTTTGGGTGATATTGCTATGATATTTATACACTTCCATACACTTTTGATCATATTTGGACTAACCTATTAACTCAGTGCACCCCAGTGCCAGTTTCTGTTTTCGGCTGTTTTTGTATTTCAGGTTTTCACATTACGAGAACTGCCAGGAAAAATCCAGAAAAATTATATAAAAAATCAGCGTTCCAGAAGCTACCGTGCGCCCGAAGTACAGCCGGGGGGGCACCAGGGCTCCAGGCGCCCTGGCGACGCCCGCGCCGGGGGGGGGGGGGCGCCTGGGCCCCCCGAGGCTCCGCTGATGCCCCCCTTTGGCATATATTTAAAGCGTCTCCCGAAACCCTCGAGACGGAAACTCTTTTTCGCGATCTCATCTCTGTTCCGCCGCCGCCGCCGCTTCCAAGATCGGGAGCACCAGGAGAACTCTTCCCGGCACCCTGCCGGAGGGTAGGATCACCACCGGGAGCTTCTCCACCACCATGGACGCCTCCCGGATGAGTTGTGAGTAGTCTCCCTTGGACCATGGGTCCATGACCAGTAGCTATGTGATGTTCTCCTCCCGTTCTTGTGCTTCAATAATTAGTCCTCGTGAGCTGCCCTACATGATCGAGGCACATATGTAATCCTTATGCTGTTGCTATGATGAGTTTGCTGGGATCCGATGGATTATGAGATTATGTTCAGATTGTGTTTGAGTAATATATTTGATTCACCTCTTTTATATTTATGTTCGTAAGTAATTCTTGCATGTTCTCCGTTGTTATTTATTGCTTTGGCCAAGTAGTAGGTAGTGACTCCAAGAGGGAACGTTATGCTTGATTGTGGGTTCATGCCCCTTGATGACTAGTTTGAGTGACAGAAACATGAGTCTAGGGGATGTGCTGTTGCCACAAGGGGGAAAACAACGGTGCTTGTGCCCGCGGGTGCAAGGATTGTTTACTTTACGCAAAGTTCTTTAATGCAGTTGTCTGTTGCTTTGAGTTTACACTATGGGTGGGACTCGCAACTTAATACCAGCGAGATGTTCTGGATAGATATCTCAAGGTGGATGATTAGTAGTAGATGCAGATGGATTTCGGTCTACTTACCTCGGCGTACCACCCATGCTTTGAGCCTCAACCTTTCTTGCAATGTAGTCAGCATTGGTTTGCACACATGGTCCTGTCAATTGCCCAGCTGTAATTCGTTTACCTCACATAGCTGTTTTATCGTCTTTTGGGAGAGAGACATCACTAGTGAACATCATGAGACTCCGGTCCATATTACCATCATTGATCACATCCGCTATTTACTTTTCCGCTTTTACTTACTATTGCAATTATATCTATCACTATTATCACTTGCGTTTGATTCTTTGTAAACTACAAGGCCGGAGGGAATGACAACCTCTCTGTACTCGTTGGGAGCAAAGTTATTTGTATCTGTGTGCAGGTCCACGTTGATTGTTAATATCTGGCGCCGTTAGCAGTTGACACCTTCTTGTTGAAACTGGGAGTCTCAGGGAAAACGATCCTTGGTATTGCCAAGGGAAAACTTCTGCTACACTGCATCTCAAACCTTCCACTTGGGGTAACCAACGAGGGGTGAGAAGCCACCTAGCAAAGCAATTTCTGGCGCCGTTGCCGGGGACTCCACTCTTCAGGATAGGGGAGTTGCATGCTATCTTTTACCTTTGCTTTTTTGTCTTGTTAGTTTACCTTTCATATTTGCTTTAGTATCTTTTATCGAAAATCACAAAAATAGTTATCTTGCTTGCTTGCTACTATGGGTTCCGCCGAGAACACCAAGTTGTGTGACTTCACTAGTCACAACAACGATGACTTTATCTACACACCTATCACTACACCTGCCACTTCAGCACCTTCATATGAAATTAAACCTGCTTTACTGAACTTAGTCATGAAAGATCAATTCTCCGGTGCTGGAGATGATGCTGCTTTACACTTAAACAACTTTGTTGAACTTTGTGATATGCAAAAGTACCAAGAAATAGATGGTAATATTGTTAAGCTTAAGCTTTTTCCTTTCTCCTTGAGAGGAGGAGCTAAAATTTGGTTTCAGTCTTTGCCTAGAAACAGCATAGATTCATGGGACAAGTGCAAAGATGCTTTTATTGGAAAATACTATCCACCTGCTAAAATTATCCAACTAAGAAGTAACATGATGAATTTTAAACAATTGAATAATGAACACGTTGCCCAAGCTTGGGAACGTATGAAATCTCTTATCAAGAACTGCCCTACTCATGGTTTGACTACTTGGATGGTTATCCAAACTTTTTATGCAGGCTTGAACTTTACCTCGTGGAACTTGTTAGATTCGGCCGCGGGAGGAACCTTTATGTCAACTACACTTGGTGCTGCCACAAAACTTCTCGATGAGATGATGACCAATTATTCCCAATGGCACACCGAACGCGCTCCAACAGGTAGGAAGGTAAACTCTGTCGAGGAGATTTCCTCCCTAAATGAAAAAGTTGACTTGATCATGTCTCTACTTTCGAAGCAATCTTCTATTGATCCTCGTGATGTTCCTTTAAATTCTTTGATTGCTCAAGAACAAGTAGATGTGAACTTTATCTCTAGAAACAATTTCAACAACAATGCTTATAGGAGTAACTTTGGTAACAATCCTAGACCGTTCCCCTCTAATTCTTATGGGAACAACAATGCTTATCCTAGCACCAGGAACTCCACTACTGAACTAGAGATTATGCTTAAAGATTTCATCACTACCCAAAAAGCTTTTAACAATAGTGTAGAAGAAAAACTAAACAAACTAGGTGATCTCTCTTCAAAGGTAGACATTTTAGCCAATGAGGTAGAATTGCTTAAAATTAGAACTTCTCCTCTTGAGGAGAGGAAGGTCACTCCTATTAATGCTATTCAAGTGCAAATTAATGAAAATATTAGGATGATGGCTAAACTTAAAGAGAGATGGGCTAGAGAAAGGGAGGAAGAAGATAGAATTAAGAGCCTTCCTACCCACCACACTGTTGCTACTATCCAAGTTGTTGAGGATATCCAAACTCTTAGCACCCAATGCACTCCTGGTCCCGATGGACCTATTAATGGTGATGCTATGACTATAGAAACTACCAAACAAGTGAACCTAAAGGACATCACTACCACTTTACTTGATGCTAGTGACCTTGATTTTGATAATTGCACTCTTACCGAAGTTATTGATTTCCTTCACAAGATGTCTAGAGATCCCCACACTAGCACGATTAACCTTGCCTTCACAGAGCATATCACTAATGCTCTTATCAAAGCTAGGGAGGAGAAACTTAGAGTAGAAGCCTCCATACCTAGAAAGCTAGAAGATGGTTGGGATCCTATGATAAAAATTAAATTGAATGACTTCTCTTGCTATGCATTATGTGATGTTGGAGCTAGTACCTCTGTTATGCCCAAAAGAATATATGATATGCTTAAATTCAAACCTTTTGATTCTTGTTCTTTTGGTGTTCGTCTCATTGATTCTTCCATAAAGAAACCTTTGGGGAGGATCGACGATGTTCTTATCGTTGTCAATGATAATTATGTTCCCGTTGATTTCACTATTATGGATATTGAATGTGATCCTTCTTGTCCAATTATTTTGGGACGTCCCTTTTTGCGCACCGTTGGTGCTATCATTGACATGAAAGAGGGTAATATAAAATTTCAGTTTCCTCTCAAGAAAGGGATGGAACACTTCCCTCGAAAGAAGATTAATTTACCTTTTGAGTCCGTTATACGGGCTAGCTATTCTTTTACTCTTGATAAAACTTGATCTATATGCATTATGCCTAGCTTAAAGGCATAAAAGAAAGCGCTTTTGGGAGGCAGCCCACATGAATAAATTTATTTTTCTTTTGTTGTGTCTTGATGTTGTTTACTACAGTAGCATCATCATTGTATCTTTGCTTTTCAATTTTGTGCCAAGTATAGCCTCTGATTGCTAGAAAGTTCAAAAGTTGTGAGGTGTTGTCCAGGAAACAGATTCTGTCCTTGGATAGAAAAATTCGTATAAAATCACCAGATCATCTTTTTGGTCTGAATTTTTTCGACAGCGTGCTCTATATAATTGTCTTTGGTGCATCTGTTCTGAGTTTTTTTATTAGAGTTGCAGAAGTGCCCCGAACAAATCATTTACTACCTGCTGTTCTGTTTTTCACAGATTCTGTCCTGTTTTGCCTTTCCTTCATTTTGCAAACCTAGATCTTGCTTTTTCTTTGCAAAAACCTTTTGGCAATCTTGAGAAACAGTAGACCTTCAAGAATATCTTTATTTCCAGCAAGGTACTATTATTTTATTATGGGTACTAACCTCGCTAATCAGATTATGATGAGTTATGTATGAAGGGAGTTTTCAAGTGTGCGAGGGAAGATGATAAAAAGATTCAGGAGTGTCAAACGCTCAAGCTTGGGGATGCCCCCATGCACCCCCAAGAAATATTCAAGGAGACTCAAGCGTCTAAGCTTGGGGATGCCCTCGTGCATCCCCTTCTCCATCAACGTTATCAGTTCGTCTTTCGTTCCACTATATTTTAATCACTTCATGTGTTATGTGCTATGCTTGGAGCGTCTTGCTTTTAATTTTCTTTAGCTTTTCATAAAGAGTCGGAACTCAGCTTTCTTTATGTGGGAGAGAAACACGCTCCACTTCTACCTAGAACATAACATAGAATTTTCATGTCTATCTATGCTGTGTGTGTTCTTTGTCTTTCAATAGCTACTATCATGTTCAACTCTTAGTATTCATGCTTATCTTTTCAAAGAGCTTTTGTTTAGTTGGTTGCTTGAACTCTCTTTAGTTATCATGCTTATCTTATTAAGAGAGTTTGCTTCCGTTGCATTGGTTGATATGTCTATGATAAAGATGCTACGTGCATAATGGCGCTTGGTAGTTCAGGTTTTCTTATGGTTAGTCTCAAATAGATGGGGGATTCCCAATGTGTTATTGGAGTACCAACATGATTTGTTTGCCTATGATGTGGTATGGTTTAGTAATATCTTCCTTCAAAGAATTTATTTTGATTGACTTGGCGTATGCTCACGCATATTTAAGACTGTAAAGAAAGTCTGTCAAGCCTCGATGATCTTTTATTTCTGAGTAGCGATATAACTTCCATGCCTGATTCAATGTTGCTTTGTCGCTTTGCATGATTATGACCGTCATTGCTCTCTTAGTTGGTCGCTCCCAGTCTTTTGCTAACCTTCGCCTGTACTAAGCGGACAGACTGCTTGTGCATCCACCTTCCTTTAGACCAGTTATGCCATATGAGTCTACCATATCTTCCTACATGGTATTTACCTGCCATTCCTAACGGAGACTTGCATGTGCCATCTCGAAATTATTCAAAGAAAAAGCATTCCTATTTTGTGCCTCTGTTGTAAGTTCATGAGGAAGTAGTGGTTAATTCATGATCTTTTTAGGTTGGACAAGCTTCACCCCGGGATTGCATGTATAATGTGCAAACCCATAATACGAGAAGGAACTGGCATTGAGTGCGCCCGGCTCAAAAAGATAATATAACAAACAAACCCTCCTTCACGCTTTGTTCATGAGAAATCAGAAAACTTTGGCAGTGATAAACAAAGGAGATTAAGAGGATGTGATCGTCCTCATTCGGGAGCCGTTCCTCGAAACTTGTCCATCTCAAGAAGTGATTGAGTTGTCTGCTAGCATTCGTTGACAAAACATGCATGATCCAATAAAAAAATTATTACCTCTGTTTTAAAACCAAGAGCTCTGGTACATGTTTTGTCTTTGTTTCCGATTACGGGTTTTCAACCTTGCCAACAAAAGCCACGGTTCTAGAGTCTCCACCTTCTTTTAAAAGGACCAACTACTGAGAGCATGATTGTCATTCTAAATGTAATGTGCATTGTCCCAAAGTAGCATTGTCTTTTGCATGATTGTGATATCGTTTATTCTGAAATCATTGTATCTAGTCATCACTTAAACCTTGGAGGTGCCCCTGCATTTATGTTTTGCTTCACTAAAGGGGGCAAGCGAGATATCAATTTATCATATTTGCACATCATGTTCATTACAAATCTTTTTGATGTTTCAATATCATATTGTAAAACTTTCAGTTCTTTGTGATTTTCTCATGAGGCAACTTAATTACTACAGATTCATTGTCTCAGTAAGCTTTTGTCATATGACTATGAAAAAGTCCTATATGGTTAATAGCATGTCACCACAGAAATTATTCTTGTTATCATTTACCTACTCGAGGACGAGCAGGAATTAAGCTTGGGGATGTTGATACGTCCAAAACGTATCTATAATTTCTGCTTGCTCCATGCCTCTTTTGGGTGATATTGCTATGATATTTATACACTTCCATACACGTTTGATCATATTTGGACTAACCTATTAACTCAGTGCACCCCAGTGCCAGTTTCTGCTTTCGACTGTTTTTGTATTTAAGGTTTTCACATTACGAGAACTGCCAGGAAAAATCCAGAAAAATTATATAAAAAATCAGCGTTCCAGAAGCTACCGTGCGCCCGAAGTACAGCCGGGGGGGCCACCAGGGCTCCAGGGGCCCTGGCGGCGCCCCCCCTGGGCCGCGCCGGGGGGGCGCCTGGGCCCCCCGAGGCTCCGCTGATGCCCCCCTTTGGCATATATTTAAAGCGTCTCCCGAAACCCTCGACACGGAAACTCTTTTTCGCGATCTCATCTCTGTTCCGCCGCCGCCGCCGCTTCCAAGATCGGGAGCACCAGGAGAACTCTTCCCGGCACCCTGCCGGAGGGGAGGATCACCACCGGGAGCTTCTCCACCACCATGGACGCCTCCCGGATGAGTTGTGAGTAGTCTCCCTTGGACCTTGGGTCCATGACCAGTAGCTATGTGATGTTCTCCTCCCGTTCTTGTGCTTCACTAATTAGTCCTCGTGAGCTGCCCTACATGATCGAGGCACATATGTAATCCTTATGCTGTTGCTATGATGAGTTTGCTGGGATCCGATGGATTATGAGATTATGTTCAGATTGTGTTTGAGTAATATATTTGATTCACCTCTTTTATATTTATGTTCGTAAGTAATTCTTGCATGTTCTCCATTGTTATTTATTGCTTTGGCCAAGTAGTAGGTAGTGACTCCAAGAGGGAACGTTATGCTTGATTGTGGGTTCATGCCCCTCGATGACTAGTTTGAGTGACAGAAACATGATTCTAGGGGATGTGTTGTTGCCACAAGGAGGAAAACAACGGTGCTTGTGCCCGCGGGTGCAAGGATTGTTTACTTTACGCGAAGTTCTTTAATGCAGTTGTCTGTTGCTTTGAGTTTACACTATGGGTGGGAGTCGCAACTTAATACCAGCGAGATGTTCTGGATAGATATCTCAAGGTGGATGATTAGTAGTAGATGCAGATGGATTTCGGTCTACTTACCTCGGCGTACCGCCCATGCTTTGAGCCTCAACCTTTCTTGCAATGTAGTCAGCATTGGTTTGCGCACATGGTCCTGTCAATTGCCCAGCTGTAATTCGTTTACCTCACATAGCTGTTTTATCGTCTTTTGGGAGAGAGACATCACTAGTGAACATCATGAGAGTCCGGTCCATATTACCATCATTGATCACATCCGCTATTTACTTTTCCACTTTTACTTACTATTGCAATTATATCTATCACTATTATCACTTGCATTTGATCCTTTGTAAACTACAAGGCCGGAGGGATTGACAACCTCTCTGTACTCATTGGGAGCAAAGTTATTTGTATCTGTGTGCAGGTCCACGTTGATTGCTAATATCTGGCGCCGTTAGCAGTTGACACCTTCTTGTTGAAACTGGGAGTCTCAGGGAAAACGATCCTTGGTATTGCCAAGGGAAAACTTCTGCTACACTGCATCTCAAACCTTTCACTTGGGGTAACCAACGAGGGGTGAGAAGCCACCTAGCAGTGTTCCTTCATGTTCATCTGTCCAGTGGCGGCCTTGGTAGGACAACTGCGAGCAGCTTTAGAGCAGAAGGACCTTGACTTGGCGGCAGAGCAGTAGGCGGCCCAGGAGAAGTCGGAGCTGACGGAGCAGAAACTGACTTCTGTGAGCGCACTCGAGGCGGAGATCACCCGACTGAAAGGTTCACTCGACACGGCCAACAAGGAGGTGGCTCAGCTGAAGAAGTCCAGGGGCGACTTGAACGACAAGTATGAGGCTCTGTTCCAGAAGAGGCTTGATCTTGAGGCGTACTTGGGTGACCTCACCAAAAATTGTACCTCGTGCTCGAAGGTATGTCCTCTTTAAATCGGTTGACATTGGGTTGGTCGACCCGTGTTGCATCCGCTGACTCGACTGCTGTTTTCTGTGCAGAGTTCTGCCGTAACTTTGGAGAGGAGACTAGCCGGGTCGAGCCTGGCTTGGACGCCGCCAACTCCATTGTGAAGGACGAGGTTTCCATGAACATACTGAGGCTGGAGTCTCGCCTCACTGCGGCCACTGACTATCTGGGATGACTGAAGGCGATGATGGCCCGAATCGACGCTGCGCTCTGGAGGGGAGTCGTGCAGGAGAACGACCTCGAGTCCTTGATGACTCGACTTAATGAGGTCCCTGACCGAGTGCAGGAATGGAAGAAGTCGGCTGCCCGGGGCGGAGCAGATGTGGCGCTGGCTTTGGTCTGAGTGCACTGCAAGGAGGTGAAGGAGAGGAAGCTCGCTGCGCTGAAGGTCGCAAACACAAAGGAGCTCCAATTCCAGACCTTCATGGAGACTTTCTTGGAAGCCGCCACTCGCATCGCCGACGGGATTGATCTGGATGAATTCGTCACGCCTACTAGCCCGCCTCCTCCCGAACCATAACTTTGATACATTGACTTTATTTGCCGCGGAATGCCGCGTGGAACTATATTCGTTAAACTCTGGTGGGTTTGTGGCCCAAGTACTCTTGCCCGAACCTTGCGGGGTTTTTCATTTGATTTTGATCCTTCGGTTTGACTCTCCTTTTTTGATTGCTTAGAATCTTTGAGTCGACGTCTGTAGCCGGGTCTCCGAGTGAGAAGGTCGCCCTTCACTCGGAGCAAGTAGTTGTAACTTAGGCGAGCCACGGGGTCGCGGCTAAGCCTCCGAGTGAGAGGGTCGCTCTTCACTCGGAGTAGAATGTTTATAACTTAGGCGATTACAAGCTACGTTGTACTTGTGGCGGAGTTCGGAGGACCGAACTGCCTTGTGTTTGTGGCGTAGCTCGAAGGATCGCAGCCAAGCCCCCGAGTGAGAGGGCTGCTCTTCACTCGGAGTAGATAGTTGTAACTTAGGCGAGTCACGGGGTCGCAGCTAAGCCTCCGAGTGAGAGGGTCGCTCTTCACTCGGAGTAGAATGTTTATAACTTAGGCGATTCCAAGCTACGTTGTACTTGTGGCGGGGTTCGGAGGACCGAACTGCCTTGTATTTGTGGCGTAGCTCGGAGGATCGCAGCTAAGCCTCCGAGTGAGAGGGCTGCTCTTCACTCAGAGTGGATAGTTGTAACTTAGGCGAGTCACGGGGTCGCAGCTATGCCTCCGAGTGAGAGGGTCGCTCTTCACTCGGAGTAGAATGTTTATAACTTAGGCGATTCCAAGCTACGTTGTACTTGTGGCGGAGTTCGGAGGACCGAACTGCCTTGTATTTGTGGCGTAGCTCGGAGGATCGCAGCTAAGCCCCCGAGTGAGAGGGCTGCTCTTCACTCGGAGTAGATAGTTGTAACTTAGGCGAGTCACGGGGTCGCAGTTAAGCCCCCGAGTGAGAGGGTCGCTCTTCACTCGGAGTAGAATGTTTATAACTTAGGTGATTCCAAGCTACGTTGTACTTGTGGCGGAGTTCGGAGGACCGAACTGCCTTGTATTTGTGGCGTAGCTCGGAGGATCGCCGCTAAACCCCCGAGTGAGAGGGCTGCTCTTCAGTCGGAGTAGATAGTTGTAACTTAGGCGAGTCACGGGGTCGCAGCTAAGCCCCCGAGTGAGAGGGTCGCTCTTCACTCGGAGTAGAATGTTTATAACTTAGGCGATTCCAAGCTACGTTGTACTTGTGGCGGAGTTCGGAGGACCGAACTGCCTTGTATTTGTGGCGTAGCTTGGAGGATCGGAGCTAAGCCCCCGAGTGAGAGGGCTGCTCTTCACTCGGAGTAGATAGTTGTAACTTAGGCGAGTCACGGGGTCGCAGCTAAGCCCCCGAGTGAGAGGGTTGCTCTTCACTCAGAGTAGAATGCTTATAACTTAGGCGATTCCAAGCTACGTTGTACTTGTGGCGGAGTTCGGAGGACCGAACTGCCTTGTATTTGTGACGTAGCTCGGAGGATCGCAGCTAAGCACCCACTGGGGGATTTAGAGGACACCAATTGTTAGGAAATCATTGCTATCTTGCTTTTGAAACAAATTGGGGAATCTTTATTACAACTCGACCGTCGAGTGCTTCAAGTGAAAAAACGGCGGAGTAGGTCCGCATTCCACGAATGAGGTTCGTCTTTCTTCTGTTCTACATTGTAGAGGTGGTAAGCTCCGTTGCGCAGCACCTTTGTGATGATGAACGGGCCTTCCCATGCTGGGGCGAGCTTGTGCGGACGTTTCTGATGCACTCGGAGGACCAGGTCTCCTTCCTGGAATGCTCGACTCCTCACGTTGCGAGCGTGGAATCGACGCAGGTCTTGTTGATAGATGGTCGACCGGATCAGAGCCATCTCTCTTTCCTCTTCTAAAAGGTCGACTGCATCCTGACGAGCTTGCTCTGCCTCGGCTTCGGAGAAGAGTTCTACTCTGGGGGCATTGTGTAATAGATCGCTCGGCAATACAGCTTCGGCCCCATAGACCAGGAAAAAAGGGGTACGGCCAGTCGACCGATTCGGAGTTGTCCTCAGACCCCACAGGACGGAGGGTACCTCGGTTACCCAAGCCCCGGCGGCATGCTTGAGGTCACGCATGAGCCGTGGCTTTAAGCCTTGGAGAATCAACCCATTTGCTCTTTCCGCTTGTCCATTCGACTGAGGGTGTGCCACGGAGGCGTAGTCGAACCGTGTCCCTTGGGAAGCACAGAAAGCCCTGAATTCGTCCGAGTCAAAGTTGGAGCCGTTGTCTGTGATGATGCTGTGAGGGACCCCATATTTGAATATTAGTTCCTTAATGAAGCTGATGGCGGTGCTCGACTCGAGGTTCTTGATGGGTTTGGCCTCAGTCCACTTGGTGAACTTGTCGACTGTCACCAGAAGGTGAGTGAATCCGCTCCTGCCTGTCCTGAAGGGGCCGACCATATCTAAGCCCCAAACAGCGAAGGGCCAGACTAGTGGGATGGTTTTGAGGGCGGATGCTGGCTTGTGTGACATGTTGGAGTAGAACTGACACCCTGCACACTTGTCCACAATATCCTTGGCCATCTCATTGGCGTGGGGCCAGTAGAATCCTGTTCGGTATGCTTTGGCCACGATAGTCCGAGAGGAAGCGTGGTGGCCGCAAGTCCCCGAGTGAATCTCATCCAAGATCAGTCGACCTTCATCTGGATCGATGCAGCGCTGGGCGACAACAGTGACGCTTTCTCTGTAGAGCTGACCTTGAATGACTATGAAAGCTTTGGATCGGCGGACGATCTGGCCCGCTTCTTCTTCATCTTCTGGGAGTTCTTGCCTGAGCAGATACGCTATATATGGCACAGTCCAGTCGGGTGTGATTACTAGGACCTCCATGATCAAGTCGACCACGGCAGGCACTTCGACCTCAGTCGGATCGGTTGCACTGACTGGCTGTGGGGGCTCTTCCGTGAAGGGGTCTTCCTTGACAGAGGGAGTGTGCAGATGCTCTAGGAACACATTCTTGGGTATGTGAAGGAAATATGCCCTAGAGGCAATAATAAAGTTATTATTTATTTCCTTATATCATGATAAATGTTTATTATTCATGCTAGAATTGTATTAACCGGAAACTTAATACATGTGTGAATACATAGACAAAACAGAGTGTCCCTAGTATGCCTCTACTAGACTAGCTCATTGATCAAAGATGGTTATGTTTCCTAGCCATAGACATGAGTTGTCATTTGATCAACGGGATCACATCATTAGGAGAATGATCTGATGGACAAGACCCATCCGTTAGCTTAGCACTATGATCGTTTAAGTTTTACTGCTATTGCTTTCTTCATGACTTATACATGTTCCTATGACTATGAGATTATGCAACTCCCGAATACCGGAGGAACACTTTGTGTGCTACCAAACGTCACAACGTAACTGGGTGATTATAAAGGTACTCTACAGGTGTCTCCGAAGGTACTTGTTGGGTTGGCGTATTTCGAGATTAGGATTTGTCACTCCGATTGTCGGAGAGGTATCTTTGGGCCCACTCGGTAATGCACATCACTATAAGCCTTGCAAGCATTGCAGCTAATGAGTTAGTTGCGGGATGATGTATTATGGAACGAGTAAAGAGACTTGTTGGTAACGAGATTGAACTAGGTATTGAGATACCGACGATCGAATCTCGGGCATGTAACATACCGATGACAAAGGGAACAATGTATGTTGTTATGCGGTTTGACCGATAAAGATCTTCGTAGAATATGTGGGAGCCAATATGAGCATCCAGGTTCCGCTATTGGTTATTGACCGGAGACGTGTCTCGGTCATGTCTACATAGTTCTCGAACCCGTAGGGTCCGCACGCTTAAGGTTTCGATGATAGTTTTATTATGAGATTATGCAACTCCCGAATACCGGAGGAACACTTTGTGTGCTACCAAACGTCACAACGTAACTGGGTGATTATAAAGGTACTCTACAGGTGTCTCCGAAGGTACTTGTTGGGTTGGCGTATTTCGAGATTAGGATTTGTCACTCCGATTGTCGGAGAGGTATCTCTGGGCCCACTCGGTAATGCACATCACTATAAGCCTTGCAAGCATTGCAGCTAATGAGTTAGTTACGGGATGATGTATTACGGAACGAGTAAAGAGACTTGCCGGTAACGAGATTGAACTAGGTATTGAGATACCGACGATCGAATCTCGGGCTAGTAACATACCGATGACAAAGGGAACAACGTATGTTGTTATGCGGTTTGACCGATAAAGATCTTCGTAGAATATGTGGGAGCCAATATGAGCATCCAGGTTCCGCTATTGGTTATTGACCGGAGACGTGTCTCGGTCATGTCTACATAGTTCTCGAACCCGTAGGGTCCGCACGCTTAAGGTTTCGATGACAGTTTTATTATGAGTTTATGCAACTCCCGAATACCGGAGGAACACTTTGTGTGCTACCAAACGTCACAACGTAACTGGGTGATTATAAAGGTACTCTACAGGTGTCTCCAAAGGTACTTGTTGGGTTGGCGTATTTCGAGATTAGGATTTGTCACTCCGATTGTCGGAGAGGTATCTCTGGGCCCACTCGGTAATGCACATCACTATAAGCCTTGCAAGCATTGCAGCTAATGAGTTAGTTGCGGGATGATGTATTACGGAACGAGTAAAGAGACTTGTTGGTAACGAGATTGAACTAGGTATTGAGATACTGACGATCGAATCTCGGGCATGTAACATACCGATGACAAAGGGAACAATGTATGTTGTTATGCGGTTTGACCGATAAAGATCTTCGTAGAATATGTGGGAGCCAATATGAGCATCCAGGTTCCGCTATTGGTTATTGACCGGAGACGTGTCTCGGTCATGTCTACATAGTTCTCGAACCCGTAGGGTCCGCACGCTTAAGGTTTCGATGATAGTTTTATTATGAGTTTATGAGTTTTGATGTACCGAAGGAGTTCGGAGTCCCAGATGAGATCGGGGACATGACGAGGAGTCTCAAAATGGTCGAGACATAAAAATCGATATATTGGATGACTATATTCGGACATCGGAAAGGTTCCGAGTGATTCGGGTATTTTCGGAGTACCGGGGAGTTACGGGAATAGAGGAGAGAGGCCAAAAGGAAGGAGGCGTGCACCCCCCTTCTGGTCCGAATTGGACAAGGGGTGCAGCCCCCTTTTCCTTCTCCCTCTCCCCCTCTTTCCTTCTCTCCTACTCCGGAAAGGAAAGGGGAATCCTACTAGGACTTGGGAGTCCTAGTAGGACTCCCCACACTTGGTGCGCCCCCTCTAGGGCCGGCCTCTCCCTCCCTCCTTTATATACGGGGGCAGGGGGCACCTCTAGACACAACAATTGATCTCTTGATCTCTTAGCCGCGTGCGGTGCCCCCCTCCACCATAGTTCTCCTCGATAAATATTGTAGCGGTGCTTAGGAGAAGCCCTGCGACGGTAGAACATCAAGATCGTCACCACGTCGTCGTGCGGACGGAACTCTCCCTCGACACTCGGCTGGATCGGAGTTCGAGGGACGTCATCGAGCTGAACGTGTGCTAGAACTCGGAGGTGCTGTAGTTTCGGTGCTTGATCGGTCGGGCCGTGAAGACGTACGACTACATCAACCGCGTTGTTCTAACGCTTCCGCTTTCGGTCTACGAGGGTACGTAGACTCACTCTCCCCTCTCGTTGCTATGCATCTGGTAGATAGATCTTGCGTGATCGTAGGAAAATTTTAAAATACTACGTTCCCCAACAGTATGGACCTCCGAGTCGACCCAATTTTTGCGAGATCGTCGGCTAGCTGATTCTTTGCTCTGGGCACATGATGGAGCTCTAAGCCTTCGAACTTCTTTTCAAGCTTTCGCACTGCACTGCAATAACTGGTCATTGCCGGGCTCCTGACGTCCCATTCTTTCATTACTTGGTTCACCACTAGGTCGGAATCGCCGTAGACCATCAGGTGACGGACGCCGAGTGAGATGGCCATACGCAACCCGTACAAAAGTTCTTCGTATTCAGCCTCGTTGTTTGATGAATCAAAATGGATCTGAAGGACGTAACTGAGCTTGTCGTCACTAGGAGAGATCAGGACCACGCCTGCACCGGATCCGTTCAACATTTTGGACCCGTCGAAGAACATAGTCCAATGGTCCGACTGAACTTGAGTCGGAAGCTCTTGTTCTATCCATTCCGCCACGAAATCCGCAATGTCCTGAGACTTGATGGCTTTCTTCGCTTCAAACTTGATATCTAACGGAAGAAGTTCAATCGCCCATTTTGCCACTCGACCAGTTGCATCTTGGTTGTTTAGTATCTCTGATAATGGGGCGTCGCTGACGACTGACACTGAATGATCCGAGAAATAATGGGCAACCTTTTTCGCAGTCAAGTAGATCCCGTACACAAGCTTTTGGTAATGTGGATACCTTTGCTTGGAGGGAGTCAAAACTTCGGATATGTAATAGACCGGGCGTTGGACCTTGTATGCCTTGCCCTCTTCTTCCCGCTCGACCGTGAGTACAGTACTGACGACTTGTCCGGTGGCAGCAATGTACAGCAGAAGAGGCTCTCCGCTGACTGGGGCAGCGAGCACCGGCTGGGTGGAAAGCAGGGCTTTGAGCTCCTCAAACGCTGCTTCGGCTTCGGGATTCCACTCGAACTTGTCGGATTTCTTCATGAGTCGGTAGAGAGGCAGTGTCTTCTCCCCGAGCCGAGAAATGAATAGACTCAATGCGGCCAAGCAACCAGTAAGCTTCTGGACATCGTGTATACGCTCGGGGCGTTTCATTCGGAGGATGGCACCAACTTTCTCTGGGTTGGCGTCGATTCCCCGTTCGGAAACGAGAAAACCGAGCAACTTGCCGCCAGGAACTCCAAATGTACACTTCGACGGGTTGAGCTTGATATCATAGCTTCCGAGGTTCGCGAATGTCTCAGCGAGGTCAGTCAGCAGGTCGGAACCTTTCCGTGACTTGACCATGATGTCATCCATGTATGCCTCGACGTTCTGACTGATTTGCTTTATCAAGCATTTCTGGATCATGCGCATGAAGGTAGCACCGGCATTCTTGAGGCCGAAAGGCATGGTGACATAGCAAAAACACCCGAAAGGGGTGATGAAGGCTGTTTTTATTTCATCGGGCCCATACAGACGGATCTGATGGTATCCGGAATATGCATCCAGAAAGGACAAACGCTCACATCCCACAGTCGAGTCGACTATTTGATCGATGCGGGGAAGAGGAAAATGATCTTTCGGGCAGGCCCGATTGATGTGCTTGAAATCTATGCACATGCGGAGAGACTTGTCCTTCTTGGGGACCATGACGACGTTGGCGAGCCACTCGGAGTGGTATATCTCGCGGATGAACTCTGGTACTAGGAGTCGAGCCACCTCTTCGCCAATCGCCTTTCGCTTCTCCGCAGCGGATCGACGGAGATGTTCCTTCACTGGTTTCACCTTCGGGTCGACTCGCAAATGGCGCTCAGCCAGCCCCCTGGGTACACCTGGCATGTCTGATGGTTTCCATGCAAAGATGTCCCAGTTCTCACGGAGGAACTGGATGAGCGCTTCTTCCTATTTGCTGTCGAGGGTGGTGGAGATGTGGGTCGGCGCCGCGTTGGGGTCGGTTGGGTGGATGTGCACGGGTTTTGTGTCCCCGGCCGACTGAAAGGCTGACTCGGAAGCCGGCTTCTTTGCCCTTAGCAGGTCGCCTGGATCCACTTGTTTCTGGTACTCCTCCATCTCTACTGCTGCCATCTGCTCGTCGGCGATCTTCGAGCCTTTCTGGAAGCATTCTTCCGCTTTCTGCCGGTTCCCAGTGATGGTTATGACACCGTTGGGTCCCGGCATCTTCAGCTTGAGGTAGACGTAAGACGGTCGAGCCATGAACCTGGCGTAGGCCGGCCTACCCAGGATGGCGTGGTAGGCGCCGTTGAAGTCCACCACTTCGAACGTCAGTCTCTCCTTTCGGAAGTTCTTGGATTCCCCAAAGACGACGTCGAGTGAGATCTGACCAAGTGAGTCGGCCTTCTTCCCGGGGATTACCCCATGGAACCTCATGTTACTTTCCCTTAGCTTGGACATCGGAATGCCCATATCCCGGAGGGTTGCTGCATACAGGATATTCAAGCCACTGCCTCCATCCATAAGGACTTTGGTCAGTCGAGTGCCTTCGACCACTGGATCGACCACCAACGCCTGCCTCTCAGGGGTGGCGATGTGCGCCGGATGATCGGACTGGTCAAATGTGATGGGGGTCTTGGACCATTTCAGGAACGTGGGAGTCACCGGAGCAACCATGTTTACATCTCTGTTGATGATCTTCAGTCGACTCTTGCTTTCGACGTCTGCGAAAATCACCAAGGTGGAGTTGATGCGGGGGTATCCTCCGTTCCCTTCCTTGTCTTCGGACTCTTCCGACTCCTTCTCTTTCTCAGTGGACTGGTCCTTCTGGAAACTCTGGATCAAGAGTCGACACTGTCGAGTGGTGTGCTTGGGGTATACCAAGTTCCCCTCATCATCCTTCTTAGTGTGTATGGGACACGGCTGGTCGAGCATATCATCTCCAGCCTGACCCTTTCCTTTCTTGGGGGGCCAGGAGCCTTTGGGCTTCCCTTTGCCCTTTCCTTGGTTGACCACCGCGGCCTCTCCCTGAGCAGCTGGGTCGGCCTTACGCTTGTTCTTCCGATTGTGATTCTGGTCGTCCTGCCCGACTGGTTTCTTGCCGGTACGGAGCCGGTCGGCCTCTTCGCCGTTGGCGTACCGACTGGCAATTTCCATCATTCGCGACAGGGACATGTCGCCTGTTCGTCCAAACTTCAGATTCAACTCCCGATTGTGCAAGCCTTCCTTGAAAGCGCACACCGCCTGGTGCTCGGAGACGTTTTCCATTGTGTGATGCAAAGTGGTCCACCGCTGAATGTAGTCCCTCAAAGTTTCACTCGGCTTCTGGGTGCAATGCTGAAGCTCAGCGAGCCCGGCAGGTCGTTTGCAGGTGCCTTCGAAGGTCCGAACGAACACCCGAGCGAGCTCTTCCCAACTGTATATGCTCCTGGGGGCTAACTGGTTGAGCCACGCCCGAGCGGAGACTCCCAGCATCAAGGGGAGGTGCTTCATGGCCACGTCGTCGTTGCCTCCTCCAATCTGCACGGCCACTCGGTAGTCCTCCAGCCATGTGTCTGGCTTCGACTCACCGGTGAATTTGCTTACTCCAGCCGCCAGCCTGAAGTTCGGAGGGATCTCTGCGGCCCTGATTGCGCTGCAGAAACACTCGGGCCCGGAGGCCGGCGCTCGGCTGCCAGAGGATTGGTCTCCGACTCGCTCGTCCCTGGACGCCCGGTTACGGTCGACCCGGCCCTGCACAAGGATGGACCTCGCGTCGAAGCCCGGCCGCCAGGGATCCGGGGGAATCCTACGCTCGTCGTCGCGCAGGCGCCTGCCCACGTGCCGCGGAGGCGAGTGTGATCCACTCCCCGGAGGAGGGGTAGGCACTCGACGGCGGTCGTTGCATCTGTGTCGACGGTCGAGTGGGTCATCGTTCCGACCCAGGTGCCGGTCATGCCGCGGGTCACGTTCCTCACGCCTCAGGGGCGATCTCGGACTGTGGGCTGACCATACGGTGTCTGCAGCCACCGATCTGCTATGAATCCTGTTGCGCGACTGAGAGACAGCCGCGTTTTGCTCTTCAGCCGTTCGGAGCAAAGCTCGGATCTGCTGAAGGCCTCTTCCAGCCTCCGACTGGGAGGGCTGAATCGACTCCGCGATACGAGCCGCGGCTTCGAGGTTTTGGACTGGTGTGCAGAACACCTGAGTCTCACGCTGACGTGATTTCCGCGGCCGTCGACTAGACTAAGGGGCCAGTCGGCGGGCCTGTTCGTCGAGTGAACGTTGGATGTTTTCCAGGCACGCGCGCTCGGCCAAGGTGGCCACGCGCGTGGCTTCGAGGGCCAAAGCTTCTAGGGAATCCCCCACGATGGGGGTGAAAAGCGCATCTCCGTTGCGGCGACAGAGCTCATCTCTCTGCTCGGAGGTGAGGGGCTGAGGGACGTAGCCGTCGTTGTCGTGCGCTCGATCGCCGCCGCCGCCGCCGTTCTCTCCGCGAGGAAAACCTGGCGGGCTACAGCGCGGATCGACCATGAGTATTTCCGCCGTGGGGTCGTTGCTCCCGCACTCGGAAACGGAATCTTCGAGCCCGATCGACTGATCGGCTGGCCCGTAAAGGTAACCGTCGGGCTCGATGGCCGCGACTTGCGGGGTGGCCGTATGACGAGCCACCGCGTGTTTTACCCATCGCTGGAGCCGCGAGCGACCGGATCGCTTACGGCGGTGTCCAGCGGGGATGATGGCCGGTGAATATCGGGTCGACGGCTGCAGAAGGAGGACGCCACCGGCCCCAGCATGAAAGTGAGTGGCTCCGCGAGTAGGCAGAGCCTAGACGTCAAGCGGGGCTTCCTTAAGCCACGCGGAGTCGTCGGCGACGAAGACCAGCGCGCCGAGCTGGATCTCGCGGCCCGACGCTAAAACGCCGCCTGACACCATGATGAAAGCGGTCGGGGAAGGGATTGCAACTTCACCAAATGTCGCTAAGACGCTCAGCCCCACGGTGGGCGCCAACTGTCGTGGTACTAGATCTGACAGTGAGGGTAGGGGGTAGGAATGGAGAGGCAAGGTCCTAGCTATGGCGCAGTTGTACACAGAGTGTTTAGCGAGTTCAGGCCCTTCTCGGAGGAAGTAAAAGCCCTACGTCTCGTGCCCGGGGGCTTGGTCGAGTGATGTATGTATGTACGTGTTCGGAGGTGCGAACCCTTGTACTGGAGGAGGGGGTGGCTTATATAGTATGCCAAGACCCCAGCCATGCTCCACGTTACCAAGGGTTTAAAGGTACATTAAGGCGGGCGTTACTGATAACGCCTGCACTAAAGGGTAGTTATGGGGTTCATTACAGCGAGTAAATATATGACCGTTGCCGTCTTAGAGGCGTTTAGTCTTCGGGAGTCGAGTGCCTGGTCAGTCGAGTGGAGTTGAGTCGTCCTGGATATGTGAGCTAGTCGAGTGAAGTGTCACCTCGGACCATCTCAGTCGACTGTCTCCACCGCCGTAGGTTTTGTCTTTTGATCTCTTAGGATAGTGACCTTGGGAGGGGCCTTTAGGTCAGGCCTATGACCCTACCCTAGGTCTGTAACCTCGTCAGTCACCATTTTTATGGGCTTCTTTGTGTGCTTGAGCCAGGCAGGCTGACGTTGAAGGACTGCTGCTCCAGAAGCCTATTTCTGTGGCCTTTCCAGACAGACGCGTGTTTTCTGGTTACTATAATAACTAACCGCGATAAAAACTCACTAAAAAGCTGATCTAAAATATAACCAGACTACTAGCATTCTCCCCTGTAGCTTTGAGCCATCGAAATTTATGTCGTTCACATTCCGTGTCCGCTCAACGCAAATGAAAATTCCCTGCCCCATCGAATTATTCAGTCATGTGACCAGCGACAGAATGATGGTGATGAAGCTTCAGTTCTAGAATCACAATTGAAGCAAAGAACAGGGTTGATGGAGAAACTTTTAGTTCTGGGACTGCTACGCCATCATTCTTGGTCTACAAATGCAAAAGGAACATTCTTATACTATAATCAGATAGTTTGAAACGTATTTTCTACTTGCTAGATTCTTCTAATTAAAATTTATTTATTTTACTTTTGATGATGATTCTAACATCTGTTTAATTGTTCCTTGCTGGTATTTCCAGCAGCTCCATCCAATCCAATCCAACTATACCCGCATTAATATTAGACCATATATATTTGTGTGGCTTAATCCATTTATATTCGATGCCATCCTAATTTATTTTGGACGTTACACATTAAGAATTTATGTCAGCTCGCCAAACATATGGCGAATGATTGATGCAATACTGTGTAATTTTTTTACACAATTTTATATCTAAAACTATCTTTGAACAAGTGTGATCCAAATTTTGTCCTTTTTCACATATTCGTGTCGTTCAACTATACTCAAATATTTGCATTGTTCTATTGACACGATAAACGGGCGCGGCAACACGTGCATTCATGTTCTAGTGTCTTCACATACAAAACAGCCTATCTAATGAGTTTACCTCTTCGGATCATGGTCAAACTATACAGAATTGTCTCAATCTCTTCCAATAATTGTTGTCAGATGATTCACAAACAACATGAGGCCTGATCCATAGAGAAAGTTGAAATAAAGTCAAAATTAGTGCTTTGAGATCCATCCACCAGTACAATGGGGCAGATGAGTAGAGGCCTAGTGTTCAAGGAGAGTAGGGGAGCTAGGAGGGAATTTCACAGGAGCTCACCAACAACAGTTCTGAAGCATCATGACAATGAGAAGAGGATCTGATGCAATAGATGAGGGAGACAGGACAGCAGACATCCCCGACATTGACCGGGTCTTCCTCTACCTTTGTCCACCAGCTAAGCCTCCAACTCCGGAAAATTGTGAAAATTGTCGTCGTCATTACTTTGCTCCATAATAAATAGTGACGCATATTTGGTTCAGACAAAAAAATTAGCATGCAATAGTTGAGATAGATATGCCTAAGATTACAACTAAAATTGATTCTTTAGTTTATTTACCGGATAAGAACAATTTTGAACAATTATATGGACTTCATCTAGGGACTGTACAATTCATTTAGATGTCCAATGTATCCATTCATGAAAGAGTTCAGTTTAGAAGCAAAAAAAATCTAAGAACACTATCCAGCCAATGAGCAACTAACTTATGTTTGGGTTATGAGTTCAAACAAGGCCAGAACTCCAAATTCTGTACCAACATCTATTTGAATTAACTAAACATCGAGAACATAAAAGGCGTCATTTGCATGTGGTTCTTCCAAAAAAAGGTTGCCAACCTGATGTGTACATAGACTATAAAATTACAGGAGTCCTTCATTGTGTTTCAATTACTTACTTCATCAGCGGCCTGCCGCCCACTATCTCGTTGCCTCAGTGTCATCTCAGATCTGCATCAACCACAACATGGCATGATATGGTCCTATGCCTTGAGCTCTGTGATGACCAAAACAGTATTGCAAGGGTTCGCCGGATATGGCAGTTGCAGCTGTGCGCCATGAAAATCAAATGAAGAACCATGGAAATAGGAACATCCAGAATTTAGTTAAATGATAGATCATTCTACACTATGAGATTAATACGATGGACCACTTAATCAATCAACATGTCACAAACCCTAACTTATTAGCCATATCTGTAGCACCTCGGCCGGACAAACAGATTGTTTAGCACCTCAATTGGTGGAGTTACAAAACCCTAATGCATCGAGGGAGAAGAAACTTACTGGTGGGGAGAGCAACGGCGACTGTACGGCACAGAAGGGGGCGGCCAGCGTGATGAGGTGGGCGGCTCCGTTCAAGCAGGATGAGGTTGGCGGCTTCGTGCCGTCGGGTTGACGCGGTGGATCCGAGCACTACCGGTGAGGCGGCCTCCCCCACGCGCCCCACTGGTGGCCTCCTCACCTATCCAGGCGCCCTACAAGCGGTCTTCCAGCATTACTCAGATTCGTCCTCCATCTTCCTAGGGGCGGACGCGACCCTCTAAATGCGCGAAATACCCTGCCCTGACGCCGCTACCGCCCTACTGTCACACAGTATTTCGACACCAAACATGATTCAAAGGAGTAATTTGTGTGATCTGATATGATTTGCATGGACCTAGCACCCTGCGTACAGGTAAACCACTTTGCAAGGTTATTTGGGTCCAAAATTTTACAATGTGCAAATCTACAATTCATCCCTGACCAATTTCTTGTGTAATATGCAAGTCCATTCATGCATATGCCATGCTTAATTGTTCAATATTCAACCCGAACCAGAAGGCTGCTCTTTTTGCATGGGCATGACTGGCTCTAGAAAGTTATAAACTCTGCTAAAAATGAAGGTCCTTCTTTTAAATGATAGCAACCTGAGGTACCAGAGTTCTAGGACCAAGAGCTTCCTACTCAAATAATCCAGGATATGCGTGCTACTTTGGGATATTGTGTTGTTCAATGACATAAATCTGGCTTGGTGTACCATAATCTGATGCAGTGTTTGACCAAGATTTGACAGGGCATGTGGTGAGGTCCTGCAGTGCTCGATCCCCGCCACAGACGCAGAGCCAAAGTTGTTTGAGTGTTTTCTGACTTCCTGTGGTTTATGGTTTTCTGAATCATCAGACTTTTATGTTTTTTTGTAGTCTGAACCTTGCAAACGGTTTCTAGGATGTAGTTGCAAATTTTGGCTATAGTCTAAAGCAGTACGGGTGCCGGACCTGGTAAGTGGCTTGCACATGCTACGCTCTTTTGCAACCATGCTTCCACTGATTTTTTTTTTATTTTCCCACTATACCTTACAACAACTTTGTGATGCAGCACTATTTTGCAATAGCATGCACTTGCACTTTTTTGTCAAGCTGGATGCAAACAGAACCTGGCTTTGGTGGCAGTGCCAGGTACCTGTAGAATTTATATCCTTCTATATGTCTACTGAAAACCATTTAAGGTTAAAAGTGACAAGTAGAACCACTTGCAGTTTTGGGCTGTATAACTTGACTATGTTGCTTTTATCTCATAAAAATGTATCATCAACGGTTGATGTTGTTAGGGAGTCATTTATATATGGGATAATTGCATTAGCTATTTCATACAATTGCAACGCACGGATTTTTCTTCATTAGCATAACTCTCTGTTTTACTATATATTTTAGTGTGTTGATAATACATCTATATATCTTCATCAATCTTTTCCAGAACGCATCTCCACAAAAGACATGGGAACTGGATACATTGATGTCGTCCTTTACTGAGCAGCCGAGGAGGAGATCCTCCATGCTGATGATCTGGAAGACAGATGCCCTGTCTGTGACGCTCGTTTCTGGCCTCATTGACGTGTAAGTACCTGTCCGTTCATTAACATATAGCATGTTAGAAAGTATGCAGCCTAGATTAGGCTCATGCCATGAGAAAAGACCATTATGATTGTTTTCTTGAGAAAAGAGAGTATTCAAGTAGTTAGGTGAAAGTGTATCATCACTTTTTCATGAAACATAGTTTCGTAATAGCATATCTTCCTATGTCCTCAGCAAATGCATGGAGATTATATGATTTCTTTTATTATTGTTATTTTTCTTATAATTATCTTTTGCATGTATAATCACAAAAAATACAACATCTCCTCTTCAGCATCCAAAGTTCAGATCTTGCACATGCATCCCCTGCAACACATGCTTGTGTTCCTCAATTTTTTTTACTCAATAACCTACTCAGATATAAGTGAAAGTGAAAAGGATAAAAACATCGTTTGGCAATGAGTCGAAAGAAGTGTGCATAGTAGAAACACAAAACATTAAATGATAGGAGCCAAGTCTTGCATGCTTGCTTGTTTATAATGCCCTAAAAAATCAGACATGCTACATTTTCTTGCACTTAAAAAATTCTTCTCTTTTGAAATATATTCTTTGTTAATTATTGATGTAACACAATGATGTGAGTACCCCTCACTTCTCAACTTTTGTGAATGACACTTGATTTTCTCACAATTGTTCCTTAATGATTTTTTTGTACATATATGGTTCATTAACTTGTATTAAGTGACATTTACTGTAATGATACTTGCATCTGTGTGTTTTTGGAGAATGTTGACAAAAGATTTTAGTTATTGACTGTCCTGAAAAGGGGATTCTAATTTTAATTGTATTGTATATTAATAATATGGCATGCAAAGTTTAAATGAATGTATATTTAGCCCATACTAGGAGTCTATAAGTGATGCTTTTGTGAGGAGCGTTGGAGCACGAGTAGATCAAGTGAGATGGACAACGATGGATGAGAGAAGAAGCAAGAGATCTGAATAGGGCATCGCTCTTGAACACCCCGTTGCACAAAATCATACAAGGGATCTATATAGGGTGATAATCTCCTACGCTTGTTGTCCAATAGAAAATACTCCTTGTTGATCAAGCAAATTGGTTATTGTAAGTACTTCAAGCTGTTTCAAAGTTAATGTAGCTGGTTGTAAGTAATGACGAGGTTGGTTGAGTTGCTTTTCGATAAGTACATGTATATACATTTCCTGGACTATTGTGAAACAAACCACTCTCTACAGTTTCAAAATGCTGACGCGCACACTAACTATGAATCCATGTCGGACATATTTCATATTATCATCAATATTTCATATTATTATCTTTTTGCAGGGAGCAACAATTTTTATATAACTGGAGTGTATTTCAGCCAATCTGCTCTTTTCATAAATTTAAATAGTTTTATAAAATTGAAATATTTTTATAAGTTGCCTTAAACAGTTTGTCTCTTTTTTGTTTTATTCATCACATGTCAAACATTACTTTCCATTTCTCTCTCAAGATTTATATACTCAATGTACATGGTAAATGACCAGTGTGTGGTGAGGTTGTATAATGAATTTCTATCCAGTAAATGGTGGTTGTTGGGTATGTATAGTGGAGTTTAATATCTAATGATGTCTCTGGTGGGTGCGTCGATTTTTTTCTTCCTGATTACTTGATATAGGCTACTTGGTAAATCTATGTAGAGTGAAAGCCTAAAAAGAGAACCCTGCTTGTGTCTTTTTCGTTTGCCTCAGCAGGTGAAACCCTTGCTCTCTTTTTTGTGTGGTTGAAAACCCTTTCTTCTTACTACTTGTATCAGGAGACTAGAGCTATCTCAAAACTACTTAAACTGTATCTCCTTTTTTTTTTGCGAACTAACTGTATCTCCTTTACCATTACAAAAAATACTTCAGGTCTGTTGAAGATTATTGAGTATCAAGACTTAAATAAACATCTTTGTACAAGAAGAGCCGAGCAAATTGGAAAAGACAAGCTTCTTGGATCTCTGACTTTGAAAAAATAAATTTAGATTCATGCGTCAAGTAACCAAAGTCAATATTTTTGTGTTTCTATGTATTTCAATATATTAATTAGTTGTGGAGGTACTCTCAAAAAAAATAGTAGTGAAGGTCGGGCGTGCGTTGCACGTGCATGCTTACTAGTGTTCCTTCTAATTCTCTGAAAGATTCGGGATGCAAAAAACAAGAAAGTCTTCCAAAGCCTTGAGATCGAAGCAAGTAGTTCTATTACAACTATTTTAGATGATTTAATTGTTTGGACCCATCCGCTTATGTCCGAAACTCTCAAGGACCACGCCGGCATGTGGCGTGAGTTCCTCTCCTCCAGAAACCTGTGAACTCTATAACACTTGGTAACTTATACGCCGGCCTGTGGCGTGAGTTCCTCTCCTCCAGGACCCATCTGCTTATACTCGCTATTTTTGCCATTTTTGCTAGTCGTTTCATGTCTTTTTTGCCCACTGCATTGCCTTTTTTTTTGATAAAGGGAATATATTAATATCACGGAGATAGCAATTATACCCAGCCTCTGCACCAACAAAATGTCACAAACAACATCCAGGATGCACACAGCCTGAAAGAGAAAAAAAAAAGTCCCGCCATGGTAATCAACTCCTCGCAGCAGCAACCCAACAACCTACAGCCAAAGACAACACCCGGAATACAAAAGGTTCTCCAAAGGCCACGCCTCCAAGGAGGAAAATAGTGCACAAGCACCGTCATCGCCCGATCGAAGATCTTAGGTTTTCACCCTGGAGAAAGTATGAGCTTCCAAAACAATTCCTTCAGCAAGGCCATTGCCAGGCACAACCATTGAAGGTCAAACCTTAGGTTTTCACCCTGAAAGTCAAGACTCGGCACTCGAGGAACGTCACCAAACTTGAATTCCTTCCGCGAGCCCCCACTTGCCAAGGCTGCTCCTGCAAATTATCAAACACCATGCTCACAATTACCAGATCCAAATTGGATCACCGGCACCCGTGAAGCAAAATCTTCAGCGCCTCGAAGGTCCCCTCCGTCAACACTGTTCCTCCAATCTCAGCCACCATGATCTTCTCCACAACAGTGTACACTATGGAAATCGAGATGCCGACATGTCCCATGGTTTCGACAACTAGCGGAGCTTCGCGCCGCACCAACATGAAGCCACGCAGGCGGGTATGTGTGCGCACGATCGGATTCCATCCTATCCAGATATCCAGGAGCTTCATGCGGCAATCCGAGAAGATCTCTGGCAGAAGGTCCGGAACCCATCTGATGGCCAGATCGAAGAGGAGTGTTGAACGCTGCCTTGATGCGAGAAGTATGCTAGGACCACCACCATTAATCTCAGGACTCGCAAGCCCCCACACCGTGAGTCGCCACCCAGTAGGAACGGCAGAAGAGGCGAGGTCAGCCCAGCTCGCACCTGCAGGTCGTCGCCGGCGTCGCCAATGCCACAACCAGCTTCCCCAGCAGCAGAAGCCTTGACTGGGCTCCAATAGCCCAGATCCGAGCCATGCGGCCCAGATCGAGACCCGGAAATCCAGATCGCACACCACACTAGCCGAAGACGACCACGACTACGGCGCACCACCTCCCTCTCGACGCCACTCCGCCGGGTTCCTCAGGCACCAGCCAAGACGGCTGTGCCGCCCCATGCCCTCAAACAACGCCCCACCTCCTCCCGTGTGGCCTTGCCGATGAAGCACCTTCCCTGCCCACCGTCTTCGACGGGATGGGCGCCGCCACTGCTGCCGGCGAGGGCAGCAGCGATGGCAGGAGACTCAGATCGAAGGTGTTACTAGAGGACTCGGGGGAAGGACCTCCGGAGCCGCCCGGAAGGGGAGCGACCCGGGAGGGGAAGCGGGATTAGGATTGCGTGGTTCCATGATTGTCTATTCTATTTCCTTGAGAAATGTGTGTTATAAGATGCCCCCAAGGGTGTCTTTTCAAAAAAGAAGAAAAAAAAACAGCCGTTGTGGCCGGAAATTCAATTTGGCACATGAGAGCATATGCTCCTGCCATCCATAAAAATATTTCAAAATGTCAAAAAATTCAAAACACAAATTTGACGCGCGCATCTCAACATTGTATGTACGCACCCCAAGTTTCATGAAAAACGGCATTTCATTGGCCTTGTCTTAAAATGACAAAAAAATGTCTCATGAAAAAAAAATCTTTTTAACTCTTTTTTTTGTCTTTTTTGCATGTGACACAAAAATTGCCGGTTTTCCGCGAAACGAATTTGTATGCACGTAGAATGTCGAGATGTACACAAGAATCATTTTGTCAGAATTTTATGACAATTCAAAATATGTTTAAAACACATTTGAAAATACAGGACCATATGCTCCCATGTGCCAAAACACCACTCTCCGTCGTGACTCAGTACACTCTCAAGTAATTCAGTTTTCTCTGCTTCACTGATATTAATTTAACCTAGCTTAACTGGTTAAGGCGGGTACTAGGCCCTTGTATTTGGGTTAAATTCGAATATATATTTGATTTGCAGAATATAGGTATGTCTACAAATTATATTACTGTTTCGTATTCGCATGAAGTTTATAGTGATGCCACTCTTTCTACATATAACTCATATTTTACTACGCAAATGTATAGTAACTTTGGCTCAAATTATGAAGGGGCTAAGGGCATCTCCAGCCGCGCCCCCAGGAAGGCCTCCTCAGGCGATTTTTTCGCGCCGGCGTCGAAAAAATGGTCCAGTCACGCCCCGTGTCGTGGAATTAGCACGGCAGATGTCCGGTTTAGCGGACTTGATGATGGAACCATCGCACGGGTTAGCTTGAAGGGGTTCATAGCACACAAAGGACACAGAGAATTTATACTAGTTCGGCCCCTTCGATGAAGGTAAAAGCCTACGTCTAGTTGGTTTGGTATTACTTGGGCGTCGGATTACAGGGAGCGGATCGCTTGCCTGTGCTCTCGACGGGTTGATTCTTGCTTGTCCCTGAACCGTCGCCGGGTCGTCCCTTTATATAGAGGTGACGCCTGGTCCGGTTTACAGAGTCCCGAGGCCGGCTCATACTTGTGTCCGCCTCGGTCTCTGTCTTTTCTTCCTTATCTCTCAAGTTACATCGCTTGGCGGTTTACAAACCATAATTCTATACATGGGCCCTAAGATCTCATGGGCCGTAGCCTTTACTAAATATTACAACTAAACATATTATAATTGAGCCGGTTTACACTAGCCGGTTCATACCTGCTAGTCATATCCCTGACATTAGGCCCCAGAATGATTTGAATTTGTTCATATCAATCTCCCTTGTCTTGCATAATTTTCTTCTGTGTCTTCTCATTTTTGTAAACCGGCTCTGACGTCATCTTCGAGAGTCATTAAATCTGACCGTGACATCATCTCCGCATTTAACGCTGCGAGCTGTACTGTAGCTTTGTTTTAATGGTTATCCCGAAAATCGAGGCGTCAAGGGATCTTTATCCAATCTTTGCTCCCTCGAATCCCGCACCTGTCGCTTCACATCTGTCCTTCCCTTATAAATACCGTCGCCCCCTTTCGTTCTATCTTCTTCTCGCCTCTTCTTCCTCCGTCTGCCGCCCGAGCTTCCAGACGCCATTGACGCCCGAGCTTGAAGCGCCGCCGTTGCCTCGCCGAGTCAAGACCTCCCTGGCCGCTGCATCAACCTGATTTGACCAGAGAACTCCGCCGCTGTCCTCCATTGTTCAGGTGCGTCTTTTCTTCCTCGTTATAGATCTGCATCCTCTAGGGTTCTTCCCTGTTCCTCCGCCATTAGGGCTTTCAACGAAAGCTTCATCTTGTTCCTCTTAAACGCTCACTTCGTAGAAAGTTTTTGACCTTTATGCCCAGTTAATAGATCTTCCACTAGTATTTGCTTTAGATCTCGCCATTTATACTTATCCTGTAGATTCATCTGCTCCACATAAGACCCTTGCGTTTCTTCCCGTACTTTTTTGCACTTATTTTTCTTTTCTTTTCTTTGCGCGCCCAGATCTGTTCCACTTTAGTCGTTTACAAAGAAACTTTTTCTTCTCCTTTGTAGATCTATTAGGTATACTCCGGTTTATACTGTTATGCCCTGTTCCTATAAAATTTTTGAGGTTGAACGCAACGGTTTAGCTGTTCCTCTTTTGCTGTCGTGAACCGGTAATGACATAGCTCCCTGTTATTGCCGGTCTAACCATCTCACTAGTCCTCTGTTTAAACCGTTGCGCGACTTTCGTAGATATCTTCCGGTTTATACTGCTGTACCCGCATAATCCGTTTTTTGCACTTTATCTTTTTCAGTACTTGTCCTTCCATTGCTATGGCCAAGCAGTTTGTCTCTTGTGATTGGGTCCCTTCCATCATCACGGAAGAAGACTTGGTCAAAATTTCTGAAATTGGTACCTTAGGCCCTCAGTCTGTTTTGAAGTGGCGGGCTCCGGGGAATGAATGCCCTCCTACTCCCAGGCCCGGGGAGGTTATTGCTTTCTTTGACCACATATCTCGAGGCTTCTCCCCCCCCCTCCCGGTTCAAAGTTTTTCCGGGACGTTCTTGCTGCCTTCCAGCTCCACCCACAGGACATTGGGCCTAATTCTATTTCAAATATCTGTGATTTTCAAGTCTTCTCAGAGGTATATCTGCCAGAAGAACCGTCTGTTGATCTATTCCGGGACTTTTTTCATCTGAACCGGCGCACGGAGTTCACCAGTGGACCGCATCAGGAACTCGGCGGTGTTAGTATCCAGAAAAGGAGAGACGCCGTTTTCCCTCACGCCGCTTTACACACGCATCCAAAGGAGTGGAACAAATCATGGTTTTACGGCGTTGACACTTCTCCTGAAGGGGAGAACCCTTTGCCGGGTTATCGTGAGCACCGTATTCCGGAGGATCATCCTCTACCACAACGACTCAGCTCTATCGAGCGGACCCGGTTTGCATCACAGCTCTCCAGACTAAAAGCTTTCATGGCCAATGGCTTAACTGGAACCGACTTTATGCGCTGCTGGTTGTCTTGGAGTATCCTTCCCTTGAGCCGGCGATCACAGCTGATGTGCCAGTATTCCGGTAAACCGGACGAACCTCAACGGTTTACCAAGGAAAAATTATCTGAATCGAAGGTTATTGAATCGGCTAAGAAGATGCTCAACGTCTCTTTAGCAGACTGCAGCAAAGTCGGGTTAGCACCGTATTACAAGAAGAATAAGCTGCCTGCGGTAAGTTTTGCTTTGTCCTGTATTTGTAACCCGTTCCCTTAAACCGTTCTTTCAGTTGTGTTTCCTTCCTTTGAATAGTCTGACGATCCCTTCTGGAAGAGAAAACCCCAAGAGAAAACCGGCAAACAAGCACGCCGGAAGACCTTTGCCAATAAGAAAAGAAAAGCAGCTGTTGACTCCAGTTCTCACGCTGAAGATGATGATCCGGATTCTGAGGTATGAATTAATCCGGTTTTAATTTACTTGCTTGTACTCATATCTGTATCTAATGATAACTTTCCACAGGAGTTGGCTGAAGGTGATAATCCGGCCGAAGTTGAGGTAACTATCCTTTCTTCTGATTCAGAACCTCTTCCACAAAAAGGTCGTCGGACTGTCCGGAAATACCAATTTTCTCACCCTTATGCTCAATTGGATCCTAATTTTCTTTTGAAGAAGCAACAACATGAAGCTCTTCGCTGGACCACTCGCCATAGTGGCCTGGCAGTGGAATCACCCGGGATTTCTTTAACTCCGGCTCGGAAACGCCGTGCTGAGGTGATACTTTCTCCGACTCTTCTTCATCCCAAGGCCGGGCTTATCCGAAAACCTCTTAAACCGTCTGACCCTGATTATCAGGAAACTCCACTATCTTCTTCTGGTGAATCGACTGCCACGCAGCTTCCCCCATTGAAAACTGTCCCAGGGTAAATCTTTTTAACATTTCTGGTTTATAATTCCCTTTTTGCTTTACAATGTTAACTCATTTTGCAAACTTTTTTCAGCAAGCCAAAGCCTAGCAAGAAACCAAAGGCAAACTAACCCCCTGCTGAGATTTCTGCAGATAATCCGGCAATTGATCCGGCAACGACCGTTCCTCCAGAAGGCGAGCCCATAGCTCCTCTTGAAGATCATGCGCCTACGGATCATATCTCCGTACCCGAGAATCCTACTGCTGAAGATGTCCACAATCCGCCAAGTCCTGCCCGGGTCAACTCTCCTCAAATTAACCCGGCATCTCCCAATCCGGCTCACACTGCAACTCCACCAACTGCACCTGCTTCTCCAGAAGTTGTAGTGACTGGGGCTGCATTCGTTGCTCCGGCTGAGCCCACCGTTTTAACCAAGCATACGGCTAAAACGGAGAAGCTATATAAGGAGAAGGGCAAATGGAGTACTGAAGTATCCAATCTTGCAGACATGAGTGCCCAAGAAATCTATTCTGGGTACCTAAACCGGCTCCACAGCAGCCGAGACTATGAAGCAAGTTTGGTTAACTTGATGAAGGAGAAATATGAGGTAATCCTTTTCTTCTGACTTTGTGCTTGTGATATGCTCCTATCCCATAACAGCCCCCAAGTTTCGGTTTAGCTGCATACTGAAGGTGAACCGGAACTTTATAGTTTGAACAATTGATCTTTACATTATCCCCCAAGTATCAAGTATATAACTTGTTTATGTATTTGATACTTGTAAAAATTTCTGTTGATACTTCAATCATCCATTAGCCCCCAAGTGTCAAGTAGACAACTTGCTTGTGTGCTTGAGACTTGTAACTTTGAATTGCTGCTGTTTATTGCTTCAACTGCCATTAGCCCCCAAGTGTCAAGTAGACAACTTGTTTGTGTGCTTGAGACTTGTCTGATTTTTGCTTCTTGTCACTTGATTATGCTTGCAGGCTGATTTAAACCGGAACGCTGATGAGATCAATGAACTTCGGAGCCGTCTTGCTGAGACAGAATCTGCCGCTTCAAAAGCCAAGAAAGATCTTCAGGTAAGTTTAAAGACTGCTGAAGATCTGAAAAAGTTCTTTGAAGAAGAGCGGACCACTTTTGAAGTTCAAAAGAAAGAATTGGAAAAAAGGGTTCAAGATGCTGAGGGGGCGCTTAATCCGGTGACTGAAGAGTTAACCGGCTTAAAGCAGCAAATTGAGTTGATGACTTCTGCAATCTTTGGTAAGTACAATCTGAACTCCTGCTTTATCCTTGCAATCTTCTGCCTGTGCCGGTTTAACCGTGATATTTATATGCAGGGCGCCGTGTCACTCATCTTGGGGATGACCTTCGGAAGAAACTTAAGGCTTGTTACACTTTGGTCGAGCAGCTGTATTCCGACGCTCAGAGGATCATTAGTGCAACATCCTTCGGTAAACCGGCCCCCACAACTATTCAAGGCACGTTGGAGAAGTTATCTGTTCTGCCGGTTCGTCTTGAAGAAGTTAAAAAATCTGCTGCTCAAGGCGGTGCCCTCCTGGCACTTACGAGGGCTAAAGCCTGGGTCCCCGATCTTGATCCGGAAGAAGCTCTGACTGGATTCCCTGATACCAAAGAAGATGGATCCACTTTTACCGCAAAGGATCTTCATGTCTTGACGAAGGAGATGCGCCCCCTCGCCAGCAAGCTTGCAGCGGAATCCGATTTATCCAGGTATCATCCAGGATATGACTTGCAAAACGAGCGGGTGGAGCGGCCGGTTTATGGCACCGTCAATTTAATCCCACCGGTTCGCCCTCATACCTTCGCTCCAGATATCGAACCTTCTGAGCTTATCAACGAAGAGATGTACTTCCGGGCTTTGACGAAAATTGATTGGCGTGTTCCGGACTTCCAACCGCTTCAAGAGGACGAAGACATTCTGGATCAAGCTGATGGCCAGCCGTCTCAGCAAGAAGGAGCATAACTCAGAATTTACTGTTGTAATTGCAGTCTCTACTTTATCAAACAATCTTTTTAATCCGTCGGGCTTGCTATGCCTTGTAATAGGATAGCTGAAACATGATCCGCCTTAGTCCGGATATTCTGTCTTTCTTGTGTGAGATATTTGCTAATTTAAATGTTGTCTGATGTCACATATCTTGCATATCATCTGCTCCTGCAGAAATAATACTGAAAATATGTCCTAGCGGTTTACCACTGGACGGATCAAATTGTTCTCTCAGATATCAAACAAGTATATACTTATATCAGAAATAAATTTATACCTGAGACCAAATATGCTCAACCTCTTAATCCGGTAGATATCAAAATTTCTTGATGAAGATCTTCATGGATCCAATTAGCAACCCGGGTTTTGATGATATACTCCGGTTTATCTCGTTCTGAAACTTTGTTCAGAAATTTTGTGGCTCGTTGCCTGATGGATGATCCGGGTTAGAATGACCATCGGTTTATTCATGCTGGTATTCATGACCCAGACTTTTCACTGTATAGATATGTGGTTAGCTTCTGTAGCTGTTCCACTCCGGTTTAAAGGGTTATAAAACACAAAACACCCAAAAGATGCAAATTTTGCAAATAAGACCATGTAGTCGAGGCTTTTTAAGAGCTGCCAGGCTCAAAGCAAGGTTCAGCCAATCACTTGGATGTGGATTATCCATCTTTCCCAGAGGGCCTAGCCAATCACTGAATGTGGATTATCCATCTTTTCAGAGGGCCGTTAGAACCGCAAATAAAAAATTGAGCCAATCACTGGATGTGGATTATCCATCTTTCCAGAGGGCCTAGCCAAGCACTGAATGTGGATTATCCATCTTTTCAGAGGGCCTCCATGGTTCCTCGAACCTGTGGGTAAATTGACTGTTCATAAGAATTTTAGCCAATCACTGAATGCGGGTGAACCCGACTGTCCAGAGGGCCTCCATGGTTCCTCGAACCTGTGGGTAAATTGACTGTTCATAAGAATTTTAGCCAATCACTGAATGCGGGTGAACCCGACTGTCCAGAGGGCCTCCATGGTTCCTCGAACCTGTGGGTAAATCTTGAAGCGTCCTCTCTTTAAACCGGATATGATCTCATGTTCTTTAGAGAGTTTTATTGCTTCTGTGTATACTCTGCAAAAAAATCTACTTTAAACCGGCCAATATGTTGAAATATAATATCTGATAAAACTTGCGTGGTTGTCCTCACAAGATATTTGTATGTGGAAAAAGGGCTGAGCCCCCGGTTTACCAAGGGTGCCGGTTTATTCATTAATTATAATATATACATAGGATACAGTGGAGCTCGTGCTCAAGTATAGTATGGCCGTAAATGGGCGATGTTCCATGGCCTCTTCGTCTCCTCTTCTGATGTCCGTGAGTCCTTGTGTTCTCGAACGTCCACCAAGTAATATGAATCATTGTGTAGATTCTTACTGACCACAAAGGGCCCTTCCCAAGGTGGGGATAGCTTGTGCATATCTGTTTGATCTTGGATGAGCCGGAGTACCAAGTCGCCCTCCTGGAACGTCCTTGTTTTGATCCGGCGGTTATGATATCTGCGTAAGTCTTGTTGATAAATTGCAGATCGTGCCACAGCTATATCACGCTCTTCATCCAGCCGGTCTAAACTGTCTTGCCTTGCTCTCTCGTTGGCTGCTTCAACATAAGCCGTTACCCTTGGTGAATCATGACGGATATCGCTTGGAAGGACTGCTTCAGCACCATAGACCATGAAGAAAGGTGTGTAACCTGTAGACCGGTTCGGTGTAGTGTTGATACTCCAAAGAACAGATGGCAACTCCTCAACCCAACATCCTGGGGTTCTTTGCAAAGGAGTCATAAGCCGGGGCTTGATACCTCGCAAAATCTCCTGATTTGCCCTTTCAGCCTGACCATTGGATTGGGGGTGGGCCACAGAAGACACGTCCAAGCGAATATGTTCTCGTTGACAGAATTCTTCCATCTCACCCTGAGATAAATTGGTGCCATTGTCTGTGATGATGCTGTGTGGAAAGCCAAACCGGAAAATTACCTTTTTGATGAATTTGACCGCCGTTGCCGCATCACACTTGCTTATAGGCTCTGCCTCAACCCACTTTGTAAACTTATCTACTGCTACTAGTAGATGAGTTTTCTGATCTTGGGATCGCTTGAAGGGTCCAACCATATCAAGCCCCCAAGTTGCAAACGGCCAAGTTATTGGTATCATCCGGAGCTCCTGCGCCGGAACCAGAGCACGCCTCGAAAATTTCTGACAAGCATCACACTTCCGGACCAGATCTGCCGCATCTGCATGAGCAGTTAACCAATAGAAACCATGCCGGAATGCTTTAGCCACCAATGATTTTGAACCGGCATGATGACCACAATCCCCTTCATGGATCTCGCGAAGAATCTCACAACCTTCCTCAACTGACACACACCGCTGGAATACTCCAGAAGTACTGCAATGATGAAGCTCTCCGTTTGCAATCGTCATGGACTTAGAACGCCGGATTATCTGTCGTGCTTCTTCTTCATCGTCCGGTAACTCTCCTCGGCTCAGATATGCCAAATAAGGCAGCGTCCAATCTGGAATAGCATGAAGCGCTGCAACTAACTGTGCCTCCGGATCAGGCACAACTAGGTCTTCCTCCGACGGTATTTGAACCGAGGGACTGTGCAATTCATCCAAAAAAGTTTTTGGTGGCACCGGTTTACGCTGAGAACCCAGCCGGCTTAGAGCATCCACTACTAGAAAAAAGGCTATTAGTGGCGCACCCAATATTGCCATTAGTGGCGCACCATGGGTGGGCCACTAATACCACGCCACTAATAAGGAATACTAATGGCGCACCTATGATGCGCCACTGTTAATCCCAATAACAGTGGCGCACCACTGGTGCGCCACTGGTATGCCACCTAGTGCGCCACTGGTATTGCAGCAGGGGTACCTAAGGATGCGCCACTGGTATTCATATTGGTGCGCCACTGTTATTTAACTGGGTGCGCCACTAATGTGCAAGATGGTGCGCCACTGGTATTGCAGCAGGGGTCCCTACTGATGCGCCACTGATATCCCTATGGGGTGCGCCACTGTTATTTAACTGGGTGCGCCACTAATGTGCTATATGATGCGCCACTACTATTAATTCTAGGAATTTCTTTTTGCATTTCTGGTATTTGCACAGGTTACAAAATACAATACATCACAGAATATAAACAACACATAATACAATTCATCACATTAGTCTCCGAATTCGAAATAGCGAACAAAGTTCAAATATTAGACAAGTTTAGGTCTCGAGACCGAGTAGCGAGTTTGTCGTCACATTACAAAGTTGATATCATCTAAACTACCATCACATAGAAGAGAGCTGCGGTCACGATGAGCATCATCGCGATGAAACTAGTCTTCATTCGGTTCCTCCTCCGCTCCCTCCTCTCTCCCTCTAGATAGCGCTCGTATCTAGATTCCGCCTCCGCCCTAGTGGTGTACCCTTTGTAACTGTTACCGCTGAAACGGTGAACCTGTCTCCGACACTCCTCCCAGTCGTCATAGACTCCGGGAACCCTACCCTTGTACACGACGTACGACGGCATCTCTATGCACTAGACAAACAAAACGTTAGTAGCAATTCACAGATAATATATAAGTATGCAACAAAAGGATCGGAAGAGAAAAGCAACACATTAATAGCACGGTTCATGGTCCTACTAATAAATAGCATCGATTACATATAAGTTGAACGACTGTCCAAACTAAAGAGACATACAAGTTCATTAAAGTTTAATTACAACACGAGCTAATCGACATTTCAGAACTACATACCATCAATACTTTCTTCGACTCGACTCAGGGACCGGAGCGTGGATGAAGCCGCCGTCATCCGTCGGCGTCATGAATGTGCGGTCGTTGTCAGCCTGCATTTGTAGCGTTGTTTCTATTTCACTGTTGGACGGTTGATATTTGAGGTGGAACTGCCCCGAGGTATGAAGGACATCTTGACAGATGATTTCCGCAAACTCCGACTGGATGCGAAAGAATTCTTGTCTGATGTCCATGTCCTGGATTGCCGACAAGCGTGCGGCCCAATCTTGGAGACCCTTTGGTAGCATAAGGTGATTATGGTCCCGTACGATCGCCCGCATGTGATGGAGGGCGTAGTAGGCATCCTTCTGACTGCTAGGCGGCTGCTTGACGCAGGGGAACGTCGTTACGTGGGTGAACACGTGCTTGCCGTACCTACACATTTCCTTCCTGAAGGTGCCTCCAGATTTGGCGTAGCCGGGGAGAGCATCATCAAGAACTTTCTTGATATTTGTGTAGTTTTTCTTCGACTGACGGTCCGAGTCGAAATACGTGGCCGTGGAATATTTCGGGCTTAAGAGGATGAGTGTGCAACGTGTGTCACTGCACAAAACACGGAATGTTAGGAAAAAAAAAGAACGATCGAAATCTAAGAAATCATATGTTACGGGGCGGTGAGGGGATGACTTACTCGGGAAAGTAAGGCACGAGGAAGGTATCCTTATCTTTGTTCGCCATAATGACGCCTTCGAGGTATGAACTCGCGACTTGCCGGTCCCCAGCGCTGTCCAAGTGCTTGGCACGCATGTAGAAGGGGTCGACTATCACGATGTTCGGGGTCTTGTCTCTAATGATCTGCATCTCCATATTGAGCGAAAATAGCCGAATGAAGGTGTAGTGCAGCGGATGAAGGTTAAACATAGCGAAGATGTCATCAAACCGCAGGACGATCATACTCCCGATGGTGCCATCGACAAAGCCCTTGCCCTCTGGCACCTTGGCCACGAAAACCGGGTATGAGTCATCTTTCTCGGAGAGACGCCGCTTCTCCATAGAAAGAACACTGTCATGCAGACTCCGCATAGCACCGGTTGCAGCCTTGAACAGATTAGCCGGTAGCATCGGCCTACCCGCCACATGCACCGCCCTCATGATATCCTTAGGTATTGGTGGCCCGTCCTGAGCACGGATCGTACTCGGTGCCGGCTGGCTCGCACCCTTGTTAGTTTTTCTTTTCCGTCCCTTCTTTGGCTTCTGCTGATGTAATGGGATCGAGGTCTGCTCAGAGACCACCTTCTTGAGTGTGGTGGGGCTAATAATATTTCCCACCTCGGCTGCTTGAGTCTCGGTGAAGGCGGCAGCTGGAGGCGTCTCCTGAGAACCGAACAGACGACGCCTCTTGCAATTGGGTTTCTCCGCGGTACCAGCTAGATCGCGATCGACTTTTGCAGGGTTGGGTTCTTGAGAAGGAGGCGCCAAGAATTCGTCACCGTACCCACCATGTTCGTTGAAGTAGTCATCGACGTTGACAAATGTACCGTCGTCGACGTCCGGATCCTGTGCCATATGCATGCCCGGATCAGCTGACGGCGGTAGCGTTGCGGCGGTCTTGCCATGGCTTGGCGCCGGCAGGACTGGCGGTGTTGTCTGTGGGGTGGTGACCCCCGCCCCCAAACGAATCTGGCTCTTCGGCCAAAGCAATGGCCAGTTGAAGCAGGCGCCGAGGGTCATCACATCGTCTTCGTCGGCCCCATGGGGTCGATACGGAGGTAACAAGTCGTCGCAGCCCCGCAGCACCCGAACCAGTTGAACCCTATACACGGTGGGTGGCATCGGATTATGGTGGAACACGCGGTTGCCCGGTTCAACGATTTTGGCCTTGGCGACATCGATCAACTTGCCGTCCACGAAGTGCAAGAGAGTGCATGGAACTTCGTTGGCGGCGCCCTGCGAAAACATGTAGGGCGTCAGGGATGCCCAGTCAAAGGCAAGGAGATGAAGTCATCGGCCGAGGCTTAGTTACCGTGATGGCGTCGAGCTCGGCTAATGTCGAGGCACCGCAACGACGGGCGTGCAAGTGACGGAGGGGCCGCTTGCTGCCGAGGTGCCGGCCGGCGTATTCTTCCCATACCCGGGTGCATCAAGCTCCAATGCCGGCGCCGGCACCGGAGACACCAATGACGCCTCCGCCGGAGACACCACTGCCGGCGCGTTGTGCGAGTTGCTGCCCGTCAAGCTGGGAATCGGGGGCGGCCCCTGTTGGCCGCCCGCAAACCACCCCCGCAGCCCCTCAAGCAAGGTAGGCATAATGGCGGTGATCGTCGCTCCCAGTTGGTCTCGCACTTGGTCTCGCACTTGCTCTTCGACTATCTGAGGAATCTGCGCCACTTTTGCCTTGAGTTCTTTAACCTCCTGGCTTTCCAAGCTGGTCTTTCTCTCCTTTCGCCCAGTCTTATAGTATTCCGACCATTTCGTGGACAAGCCTTCGCCGGCCACACGACCAGCTGACGTCGGCTTAGCTAACTTATCCTTCTGTTTCATTACATTCAACGCCCTATTTAAAGTGGTGTCCCAAGGGGCAGACGGGGACCCCGCGCTACTGCTTTCAGTTTCCTGCGGAAGTAATGTGAACCATTTAGAAATTTGGCTTCATTAATTAGAATGCAACCATATGGAGCTAATTACGCGGGGGTGTATTCCTTACCAGAACAAGCTCAAGCGCCTTCACCTTCGGATCCGTGGTAAGCTCCTTTGTTACCGGGTCCTCCTTGTACCGGGCTCTGATAAAGTTCCTGGTCTGCTTTTCATGGCGGTATTTATCGAAGAGGGGCGGTAGGCCTTGCTCGACACGCTCCGCGTCCTCCTTGTCCCATTTAGGTTCCGCCACTCTGTAACCGCCGGGACCGAGTGTGTGGACCCCTAAGTTCAATTCCCGCATTTCTTTCCCCCACTGACTTGATTCCACGGATGCGTTGCTCTCGCACTTGGTCTTGAACTCCAGGTAGTCAGCTTTGCTGATCGAAGGATTTTTTTCCTTGATCTTCTCATAACTATCACCTCTTTCAATCATTTTCTTCACCCGGGCTCTCCAAGAAGCCAGGGCCGTGCTCATCTTCGTGAGGGCGGCACTGTTCACTTTATTCCCTAAGAGGCGTGTGTTTGCGAAGTCACCGGGGAACTTGTATCGTTCGTGCAGCTTCGTGAAGAGGAGGATCCGCAAATTCCCTCGTTCACGTTGCCTTAGGTTCTCGGTGTTGATCGTGACGGTGCTCCGGACAATGCACCCGAGTTGTCCCGCGTACCCACTGACTAATTCTTTGGGCGCCGTTGGATGCCCACTGGAGGACACTTCAGTAAATTCCTCCTTGACGGTGCCGAGCACGTTCGGGCGCCGGTCCTTCCGTTGCCTCTTCGGTTGGCTGCCATCTGTGCGTTCGCTGCCATCATCAGTGGTGGCATCCCCGGCGGCACCATCAGTGGTGTCATCCCCGACGCCACTAGGGGTTGTGTAGTCGGGATCGGTGTCTTCCGCGGCGTCCTCATAGCGGTGAGGGTATTCCTCCATCTCCTGGGACAGCTCCCAGAATGTCTTGCCGCCCGAACCGCCGGCCTCATCGTTGTCGGCCATGTTCGCTCTAAATAGGAAAAAAGTTTGGTCAAAAAGTTGGTTATTGTCAAGGAACAAGATCTCATCATTTAGGGTTTGTGAGGAATTATCATGGTCTCATCACTTAGGGTTTGTCGACACCGAGGCATCCTAAAAGCTACGGTTTTATCATTTAGAGTGCCGTTGATAGAAGCTATTCAGAACTAGTCCTACTTAATTCTTGATCCTACTTAATTAAGTACTAAGATACCCCGGCCCATGCATTAGTCGCAAGTACCCCATATGTCCTATTTTTAGCAAAGTCATGCTAAAATTCACGGAAAATTTCAGCATGACCTTTGCTGAAAATAGGACATATGGAGTACCCGAACTTGCCGGAACGGAAGTTAATCGACATTCCGGCAAACTCAAGGGCCTCTCGGGGTATCTGCAAAATCATCACGACACGATGGTCGGAGACAAAACCCAGCAAACTAGCACCACAATGTGCCTCTACTTTCATATGGATGAAAAGGCCACATACCATATGGTCCTCTGCTTTCATATGGACAAAAAAGGCCTACATATAGTAGAAGTGTAGAACTAGACATAACAGGAAAATCACATTCAGTCTTGTTTTCTTCAGTTATCTTTTTTGAGTTATTTTACATGTCCTAGGTAAAATCTGCCACTAGTAACTAGTTGTTTCTCAAAATATTATCTACAAACATGTTCCACTGTCTAATACACATAGCCGTGTAGACAGGAAAAAAATGTTCCATACTTGAAAAAATTTCCTGAAATATGTGTTCAAATCACACAGCCGCACAAGGCTCATCACAAGATAGCTACTTCAGCACAAAGCAAATCTACCACTATAGGGAGTCAGAGGCCACCATGCCAAAAAATGGCATATCTTCCATATGCACAACAACAACGACGGCACTAGTTGAAAACCAATGCAATGACAACTTAGACAGTAACAACCTTAATTACTTCAGACGATTACTGATGCTTTGCAGCTAACAAAGTAACCTAGCTCATATAAAACAGACCGTGTTCGTAGGCACAAAAACAACCACAGTACTTAGTTGAAAACCGATGCAGTTAACAACTTGCATAGTAACCACCATAATGAGTTCAGCCATTAGTACTGATAACCATACTAGTACTGCTAATGCATTTCATGGCTTGAAGCATATAATTAGTAATAAAAGTTGAACTAATTTTCCATATATATATATGAAACAGACAATTAGTGTGATCATTATATAATGACCGATGACTGACCACGCATCCAAGTTACATAAAGCAATTATTTACAGACCTGCAAGTCGTCTTGGTGCTGCTGCCTTGTTATGGACTATTTGGAAAACAAGGAATAAATCATGTTTTCAATGTGTGCTCCCTACTGAACCTCCTAATGCAATTCTTACTACGTGCTCTTTGCTGGACTCCTGGACTGCTTTACAGAAAAAATGAATGCAAAGAATGCTCAGTGAAGTGGCGCGGGATGCTTTCAGAAGGGCGTATGGTTGGGGCCCAAACATTCAAAGACTCAGATGATTTTGGCTGCTGATCATATCGTGATGCCAACCTTGGCACAGCACGCCCTTCTTCCCGATGACGGTGACCGGTAGGTAAGTTTGACATACGGGCGAATGGGCGCAGCGGCATTTTGCTTGATTGATCCATGCTCCAGCAGGTTAGAACCTGAACCAGATTTGAATCCAAGAACACACTAATTGCAACTGCCCAAGATTTTGGTTGGTATCTAAGGAATATGAACCCAAAAACTCTCTGAAAGTGAAACGAGGGCAAGAAGCAGCAGCAGCAGCCAAGCCTAGGACGAGTCTGAAGCTGCTACCACAGCCACAAGACAAGACGATTTCTTCCGCTCCATGGTACACTAGTGTGTTCAGTTGACAGCAGCAAGGCAATAACACAAAGAAGAATCGCTCTATCTTGTTTAGTAGCAGTACAATTGGACCGTAACTCACATTTCATTTTCCTCAAAAACAACTTGCATTTGCCATTCCGTTCAAGTACTACCTAGTAAAAATCAAATCACTGACACAGAAATGCACTACCGTTTCTAAATCTAGGTTTGCACCACATAATAACTCCATCAGTAAAAATCGGGACAAGAAAAGAGAGAAGATAACAGAGCATGCCACGGGAGATGGGGGGAGGGAGGAGGGCGGACCGGAGGAGGGGAGGAGCGGCTGGTGCCTGGTGGTGCCGGACTCGTGGGCGCGCCCGTTGGAGCGGGAGCTGCTGGGCGACAAGGGCAGGCTCCTCCTCGGCCCCAATCCCGTCCCCAAGAAGAGGGAGGAGACGGTGGTGGTGGGGTGCGGCGGCGGTGGGGGACCGGCGGCGGGGCAGCGGCTAGGCGCGCCGCGGCGGCTTGGAACCCTAGCTGTCGCACTCGGGAAGGGCTCCGGCGTTGCAGGGCAGCAGGGGAGGGGAGGCGGCGGGGGAGACGGGGTCGGGACCCAGCGGCCGGCGGTGGCGTCGGAGGGGGCGGCGCCGCAGGGGATGGGGGGCTGTGGCGGCGACAGGGGAGGGGAAGAGGAGAGGAAGAAGAGGGACAAGTGCGGGGAGTGAGGAGAGGGAGGCGCGGCCGGGGAGGAGAAGCAGGCCAGGGATGGCAGCGCTAACAATGGCGCACCCCTCGCAGGTGCGCCATAAACAGAGCATTTCAATGGCGCATCTCTGGTAGTGCGCCATTACTACTCGTAGTAATAGGTTAAAACTGTCCGCGTTTGTGTTATGCACAGAACTACTGCCATGGCCTAGTGGTTGGACCCTTGATGCATAACCCAGCCAGCCAGGGTTCGAATCCTGGCGGCCCCATTTTTTTCAATCTTTTAAAAAAATGTTTTTGATGTATATATGTCTATTGGTTGCACTAGTCCGGTCTTTAAACATTTTTTTACCTTTTTCTGTGTTTTTTCTTTACTGTTTTTGTCAGTTCTTTTTTAGTTTTCTATTAAATATATTTGAATGTATTTGAATATTTGAATGTATTTGAATGTAAATATTGTTAAACAACATACATTTGAATGTAAATATTGTTAAACAACATACATTTTAATGTATTTGAATATTTCCTATTAAATATATGTACATCTTTTAGGACAATATACGTGGGCTTATGTGTTTAGATTTAAGATTTGAATCATTGTGATAATTTAAGATTTGAGATAAAAGAATAGGAAAATGCAAATGGAGTGATAAAACCATTGTGCAAAGATTTAGAATTAGATGACATGGTTGAAATCAAGTGATACATGTAATAATTTAGTTGCATGTAATAATTGAGCTTGCCGCTGACACACACACACACGCGGCCGACACGTCGTGATTCAATCTTAGCTATCTTTTCACAATCTTCTTGCCCTTCTTCCTTGCGGTTGAATAATTTAGCCCCGGAACCCCTTGAATTGATCTTCTCTTGAACAGACGTCCTTTAGGTAGGGTGGTCCTGCTTCTTCTTGTGGTGTATGGTACTTCATCGTCGTCGTCATCTTCCATCTTCGGGTCGCCGTACTTGTCAAAGTCTTGCTCATTGGCGACTCCATCCATTCCGATGATGTTCCTTTTGCCTCTCCTCACGACAACACGACTGGGCTTTGACGGGTCGGTAATGAAGAAGCATTGGTCCACTTTGGAAGCCAGTACCCATGGCTCATTTTTCGCGGTGACGTTTGCGCCCGCGGTCTTGGATTTGGCTTCTGGTATAACCATGGTGGTGAAATACCGGTCTTCTTTTAGGACGCTCTTGGCCCATCTGACACGGAACATCGGGACCTTCTCTCCAGCGTAGCTCAGCTCCCAGATCTCCTCGATCCTTCCGTAGTATCTGTCCTTGTCGTTACCGGTGTAGGATTCCATCGTTACCCCGGAGTTCTGATAATCGCTCTTCATGTCCTTTTCCTCGGTGTAGAATGTGTAGCCGCACACCGGACATATGGTAGACTCCGCGTGCTCGTCCCGATAAATGATGCAATCGTTCATGCACACATGGTATTTCACGTGCGGTAAATCCAGAGGACACACGATTTTCTTCGCCTCCTCGAAACTGGTCGGGCACTTGTTCCCCTTCGGAAGACGTTCGTGCCAGAATGACATGTTCTCGTCGAAGCATGCGTCGGTCATTTTGTGTTTTACCTTCATCTCCAGAGCCATGAGCGTTACTTTCAGGCGGGTATCCTCGGGCCTGCATCCTTCATACAATGGAGTAACCGCGTCTGTCTCCAGTTGATCCAGCTTGGCTTTCTCTCGGGCGGCAGCTCTTGCGTTACCCGTCTGCTTGCGAAGCAGCTCTTGAATATGAGGGTCATGCACCCAGCCCATCGATGGTCCATCGTCGTCTGCTCCGGCATCTTCATCTTCATGATCATGCCCTTCGTCTTGATCTTCCTCATCATCATGTCCGGCATCTTCTACATGATGACCGTGTCCTGCATCTACTTCGTGATCATGTCCTGGAGATTCTTCGTCTTCTCGACCGCCCTCGCCGCTATTGTCTTGCTGCCCTTCCTTTTTTCTGCTTGCCCGGCCCCCATGGATGACTTCATAGTCATCTTCATCACCTTGCCACCGATAGCCATCCATGAAACCACGCAAGAGCAAGTGGTCCTGCACCTGCCCGGAATCCGGGTCCGCAATAAGGCTCTTCAGCTTGCATCTTCGACACGGACATCTTATCTCCGTCTCGTTCTTTTGAAGCATCTCGGCCTTCGCGGAGCTCAAAAACCTATTTACGATGCCTTCGGTCATCGTGCGGACCATGGTCGCCTGCGGGGTAGAGCAAAATGATATTTTAGAAAAAAAAAATTGGCATGACTTTGCCTAAAAATAGGACCAAAAAGAATGCACATAGTGCCAAATTCTCGCCGAAACGGAAATGAATCAACATTCCGGCAAAATATTGGCAACTATCGCATTTCAAATACCGGTACCTGCAAACACAAACATATGCAACACCACAAACATACGTACATCTCTAGGCCATAAAAAGTGTGTACGTTGTTGGAGACGGAGAGAAAAGTAGATCTAGAACATAAAGAAAGCTTTCCCCTTACTTACCTATCAAAAAAAGGAAATTTAACCACTTAATTTGGGTGAATCAATGGTGCAAATGAGGTGAGGAGGAGGAGCAAGACGACCAGATTTGTTTTGGTGGAGGGGGGAAAGTGAGTGTGTGTGGTAGGTGTGGCTGCCTAAGTAGCTACTGCTCCCAGGTTACCAGTGGCGCACCCCTTCACTGGTGCGCCACTAGTAGCCAGGAATACTAGTGGCGCACCAGTGAAGGGGTGCGCCACTGCTATGGTTTTTTTTTGGACCACCATGCCCAGCCTTACCAGTGGCGCACCAGGGCAAGGTGCGCCACTACTATCAAAAATAGTAGTGGCGCACCTTGTCCTGGTGCGCCACTGGTAAGCCTGGGCATGGCTGGTTACTGTTCAAAAACATAGTAGTGGCGCACCCCACACCTGGTGCGCCACTAGTAATGTCACTATTAGTGGAGCACCTGTTTGTGGTGCGCCACTGCTATATAGTAGTGGCGCACCACATCTCTGGTGCGCCACTAATAGTGATATTACCTATAGCCTTTTTTCTAGTAGTGATCGGCCGCTTCGTTCCGTCGCCGGTCTATATGATCCACTTGATACCCTTTGAAACATCCTGCAACTGCTTCAACTTCTCGTCTATAGGCTACCATGAGGGGATCTCTTGAATCCCACTTGCCTGAAACTTGCTGTGCCACCAAATCTGAGTCGCCAAAGCACTTAACCCAACTCAAGTTCATCTCCTTTGCCAGCCGTAAGCCATGAAGTAACGCTTCATATTCCGCTGCATTATTAGTACAAGGAAACAATAGGCGGAGGACGTAACAAAATTTATCACCTCGGGGGGAAGTTAAAACAACTCCAGCCCCCGAGCCCTCCAACTGTCTTGAACCGTCAAAGTGAATCGTCCAGTACGTAAGATCCGGTTTATCCTCGGGGGTTTGCAACTCCGTCCAATCATTGATGAAATCCACCAATGCCTGTGACTTTATAGCAGTGCGTGGTACATACTTCAACTCATGTGGGCTGAGCTCAATGGCCCACTTTGCTACTCTGCCTGTAGCTTCCCTGTTCTGGATTATGTCCCCCAACGGTGCTGAACTAACCATAGTTATTGGATGACCTTGGAAATAGTGCTTCAGCTTCCGGTTTGCCATGAACACACCATATACCAACTTCTGCCAATGAGGGTACCTCTGTTTGGATTCAATGAGTACTTCACTCACGTAGTAAACCGGGCGCTGAACCGGGTGTTCTTTTCCTGCTTCCTTACGCTCAACCACAATTGCGACGCTGACTGCCCGCGCGTTGGAAGCGATGTATAACAGCAACGGCTCCTTATCAATAGGGGTAGCCAGGACCGGTGGTTTTGCCAATTGCCGCTTCAGATCCTCAAACGCCGTGTTCGCCTCATCACTCCATATAAACCGGTCTGTTTTCCTCAGCATCTGGTAAAGCGGGATCGCCTTCTCTCCCAAACGGCTGATGAACCGGCTTAATGCTGTGATCCGGCCAGCGATACGCTGAACATCGTTGATGCAAACTGGCTTAGTCAAAGACGTGATGGCCTTGATTTTCTCCGAATTAGCTTCTATTCCTCTGTTTGAAACCAAGAATCCTAGTAGTTTACCTGCCGGAACACCGAAGGCACACTTCTCCGAATTAAGCATCATCTTATAAACTCGAAGATTATCAAAAGTCTCCTTAAGATCTTCTATCATTGTCTCTTCTTTCCTTGATTTAACCACAATGTCATCCACATAGGCATGAACATTCCTCCCTATCTGCCCCTTAAGACAATTCTGAACGCAACGCTGATAAGTTGCTTGAGCACTCTTCGGCCCAAAAGGCATAGACACATAGCAAAAAGCACCAAAAGGGGTTATGAAAGATGTCTTCTCTTGGTCTTTGACTGCCATCTTGATCTGGTGATACCCTGAATATGCATCCAAAAAACTTAACCGCTCACATCCCGCTGTGGCATCGATAATCTGATCAATGCGAGGGAGAGCAAAAGGATCAGTTGGGCAAGCCTTGTTGAGGTCTGTGTAGTCCACACACATTCTCCACTTCCCATTCTTTTTTAACACCAGCACCGGATTAGCCAACCACTCCGGATGAAAAACTTCCACTATGAATCCTGCGGCCAAAAGCCTGGCCACTTCTTCTCCTATAGCCTTGCGCCTCTCTTCGTTGAAACGACGCAAATATTGTTTAACCGGTTTATATTTCGGATCAATGTTAAGGCTATGCTCAGCGAGTTCCCTCGGTATACCTGGCATGTCAGAAGGTTTCCATGCAAAGATATCCTGATTCTCACGGATGAACTCGATGAGCGCGCTTTCCTATTTGGGATCAAGGTTGGCGCTGATAGTGAACTACTTGGACGAATCTCCAGGTACAAAGTCAACTTGCTTGGTCTCCTCTGCCGATTTAAACTTTAAAGCCGGATCATGCTCTGTAGTTGGCTTCTTCAGCGGAGTCATATCTGCCGGATCAACATTATCTTTATAAAATTTCAACTCTTCTGTGGCACATACTGCTTCTGCATAGGCTGCATCTCCCTCCTCACATTCCACTGCTATCTTGCGACTTCCATGAACCGTGATCGTGCCCTTATGACCCGGCATTTTAAGCTGCAGATAAACATAACATGGCCTAGCCATAAACTTAGCATAAACCGTCCTTCCAAACAGAGCGTGATAAGGGCTTTTGATTTTGACGACTTCGAAAGTTATCATCTCCGACCTGGAATCTGTAGGGTAACGTAGCATAATTCAAAAAAATTCTACGTCTTCACCAAGATCCAACTATGGATGCATCTAGCAACGAGCAAGTAAGAGTGCATCTACATACCGTTATGAAGATTGCGTGCGGAAGCTTTCAACGAAGCAAGGATGAAGTAGTCGTACTCTTCACGTTCTTCGTCACCGATGATCTAGCGCCGAACGGACGGCACCTCCGCGTTCAACACACGTACGGTGCAGCAACGTCACCTCCTTCTTGATCCAGCAAGGGGGGAGGAGAAGTCGTCAGAGATCCGGCAGCACGACGGCGTGATGACGGATGCAGTGGAGATCGCAGCAGGGCTTCGCCGGGCGCCCTGCGTTAGGAGTTGGGAGGTGTGACGGGAGGGGGAGAGGCGCCAGGGCTGAGGTGCGGCTGCCCTCTCCCCCCCCCCACATATATATAGGGGGCCAGGGGGGGCGCCAGCCCCTTGCAGATCCAATCTGCAAGGGGGGGCGGCGGCCAGGGAGGAGTCCCCCTCCCCCAAGGCAAGTGGTGGCCCCCCTCCCCTTAGGGTTTTATCCCTAGGCGCATGGGGAGGTGGGGCCCCCTTGTGGTGCGCCATCCCAGAGGGCTGCACACACCCCCTTGCGGCCTAGGGGCCCCACCGGGATGGGTGGCCCCACCCGGTGGACCCCCGGGGCCCCTCCGGTGGTCCCGGGACGCTCCCGGTGACCCCCGGAGATCACCCGTTGGCCGAAACTGGACTTCCCATATATCAATCTTTACCTCCGGACCATTCCGGAACTCCTCGTGACGTCCGGGATCTCATCCGGGACTCCGAACAACATTCGGGTTTCCACGTGCATTAATCTCTACGACCCTAGCGTTACCGAACCTTAAGTGTGTAGACCCTACGGGTTCGGGAGACACGTAGACATGACCGAGACCACTCTCCGGTCAATAACCAACAGCGGGATCTGGATACCCATGTTGTTTCCCACGTGTTCCTCGATGATCTTCATCGGATGAACCACTGTGTCAAGGATTCACTCAATCCCGTATGTTATTCCCTTTGTCCATCGGTACGGTACTTGCCCGAGATTCGATCGTCGGTATTCCCAATACCTTGTTCAATCTCGTTATGGCAAGTCTCTTTACTCGATCCGTAATCCATCATCCCGTGACTAACTACTTAGTCACATTGAGCTCATTATGATGATGTATTACCGAGTGGGCCCAGAGGTACCTCTCCGCCATACGGAGTGACAACATCCCAGTCTCGGTTCGTACCAACTCAACAGACACTTTCGGAGATACCCGATGCGTACCTTTATAGCCACCCAGTTACGTTGTGACGGTTGGCACACCCAAAGTACTCCTACGGTATCCGGGAGTTGTACAACCTCATGGTCTAAGGAATAAATACTTGACACCGAAAAGCTTATGCATTACGAACTATACGATCTCGTGTTATGCTCAAGTTTGGGTCTTGTCCATCACATCATTCTCCTAATGATGTGATCCCGTTATCACTGACATCTCATGTCCATGGTCAGGAAACCGTGACCATCTGTTGATCAACGAGCTGGCTACTAGAGGCCTACCAGGGACTCATTGTGGTCTGTGTATTCACACATGTATCGCTGTTTCCGTACAATACAATTCAAGCATGAATAACAGACAATTATCATGAACAAGGAGATATAATAATAATGCTTTTATTATTGCCTCTAGGGCATATCTCCAACAGTCTCCCACTTGCACTAGAGTCAATAATCTAGTTACATTGTGATGAATCGAACACCCATAGAGTTCTGGTGTTGATCATGTTTTGCTCGTGAAAGAGGTTTAGTCAACGGGTCTGCTACATTCAGATCCGTATGCACTTTAGAAATATCTATGTCTCCATCCTGAACATAATTCCGGATGGAGTTGAAACGGCGCTTGATGTGCTTGGTCTTCTTGTGAAACCTGGGCTCCTTGGTAATAGCAATAGCACCAGTGTTGTCACAGAAGAGAGTCATCGGGCTTGACGCGCTTGGAATGACTCCTAGGTCGGTGATGAACTCCTTCATCCAGACTCCTTCCTGCGCTGCTTCAGAAGCAGCTATGTACTCCGCTTCACATGTAGATGCTGCCACCACGCTTTGCTTGCAACTGCACCAGCTGACTGCCCCTCCATTCAGAATATACACGTATCCGGTTTGTGACTTAGAGTCATCCAGATCTGTGTCGAAGCTAGCATCGACGTAACCCTTTACGACGAGCTCTTCGTCACCTCCATAAATGAGAAACATATCCTTAGTCCTTTTCAGGTACTTCAGGATGTTCTTGACCGCTGTCCAGTGTTCCGTACCGGGATCACTTTGGTACCTCCCTACCAAACTTATGGCAAGGTTCACATCAGGTCTGGTACACAGCATGGCATACATGATAGAACCTATTGCCGAGGCATAGGGAATGACACTCATCTTTTCTCTATCTTCTGCCGTGGTCGGCGACTGAGTCTTACTCAATCTCATACCTTGCAAAACAGGCAAGAATCCTTTCTTAGACTGATCCATATTGAACTTCTTCAATATTTTGTCAAGGTATGTACTTTGTGAAAGACCAATGAGGCGTCTTGATCTATCTCTATAGATTTTGATGCCTAATATGTAAGCAGCTTCTCCAAGGTCCTTCATTGAAAAACTTTTATTCAAGTAGGCCTTTACATTTTCCAAGAATTCTATATCATTTCCCATCAGTAATATGTCATCCACATATAATATGAGAAATGCTACAGAGCTCCCACTCACTTTCTTGTAAATACAGGCTTCTCCATAAGTCTGTATAAAGCCAAACGCTTTGATCACCTCATCAAAGCGAATATTCCAACTTCGAGATGCTTGCACCAGCCCGTAAATCGAGCGCTGGAGCTTGCATACCTTGTTAGCGTTCTCCGGATCGACAAAACCTTCCGGTTGCATCATATACAACTCTTCCTTGAGGAAGCCATTAAGGAATGCTGTTTTGACATCCATTTGCCATATCTCATAATCATAGAATGCGGCAATAGCTAACATGATTCTGACTGACTTCAGCATCACTACGGGAGAGAAAGTCTCATCGTAGTCAATCCCTTGAACTTGTCGATAACCCTTAGCGACAAGCCGAGCTTTATAGATGGTCACATTACCATCCGCGTCTGTCTTCTTCTTAAATATCCATTTGTTTTCTATGGCGTGCCTATCATCAGGCAAGTCCACCAAAGTCCATACTTTGTTTTCATACATGGATTCTATCTCGGATTTCATGGCTCCAAGCCATTTATTGGAATCTGGGCCCGCCATCGCTTCTTCATAGTTCGAAGGTTCACCGTTGTCTAACAACATGATTTCCAGTACAGGGTTGCCGTACCACTCTGGTGCGGAACGTGCCCTTGTGGACCTTCGAAGTTCAGTAGTAACTTGATCTGTATCTTCATGATCATTATCATCAACTTCCTCCCTTGTCGGTGCAGGCACCTCAGGAACAGTTTCCTGTGTTGTGCTACTTTCCGGTACAGGAGTGGTGACTGTCACCTCATCAAGTTCTACTTTCCTCCCACTCACTTCTTTCGAGAGAAACTCTTTCTCCAGAAAGTATCCATTCTTGGCAACAAAGACTTTGCCTTCAGATCTGTGGTAGAAGGTGTACCCAATAGTTTCCTTTGGGTATCCTATGAAGACGCATTTCTCCGATTTGGGTTCGAGCTTTTCAGGTTGAAGTTTCTTGACATAAGCATCGCAACCCCAAACTTTCAGAAACGACAGCTTCGGTTTCTTGCCAAACCAAAGTTCATACGGAGTCGTCTCAACGGATTTCGACGGAGCCCTATTTAAAGTGAATGCGGCAGTCTCTAAAGCATAACCCCAAAAAGATAGCGGTAAATTGGTAAGGGACATCATAGATCGCACCATGTCCAACAGAGTACGATTTCGACGTTCGGACACACCGTTACGTTGAGGTGTTCCGGGCGGTGTCAATTGTGAAACAATTCCACAGCTCCTAAGGTGTGTGCCAAATTCATGACTTAAATATTCACCCCCACGATCCGATCGCAAGAACTTTATTTTTCTGTCACGTTGATTCTCAACCTCATTCTGAAATTCCTTGAACTTTTCAAAGGTCTCAGACTTGTGTTTCATCAAATAGATATACCCATATCTACTCAAGTCATCTGTGAGGGTGAGAACATAACGGTAGCCTCCGCGAGCCTCAACACTCATTGGACCGCACACATCGGTATGTATGATTTCCAACAAGTTGGTTGCTCGCTCCATTGTTCCGGAGAACGGAGTCTTGGTCATCTTGCCCAAGAGGCATGGTTCGCACGTGTCAAATGATTCATAATCAAGAGACTCTAGAAGTCCATTCGAATGGAGCTTCTTCATACGTTTGACACCAATATGACCAAGGCGGCAATGCCACAAGTATGTGGGACTATCATTATCAACTTTACATCTTTTGGCATCTACACTATGAATATGTGTATCACTACGTTCGAGATTCATCAAAAATAAACCATTGACCAGCGGGGCATGACCATAAAACATATCTCTCAAATAAATAGAACAACCATTATTCTCCGATTTGAAAGAATATCCATCTCGCATAAGACGAGATCCAGAAACAATGTTCATGCTCAAAGCTGGTACTAAATAACAATTATTCAGGTTTAAAACTAATCCCGGGGGTAGATGTAGAGGCAGCGTGCCGACGGCGATCACATCGACCTTGGAACCATTCCCGACGCGCATCGTCACCTCATCCTTCGCCAGTCTCCGTTTATTCCGCAGCTCCTGTTTTGAGTTACAAATGTGAGCAACTGCACCGGTATCGAATACCCAGGAGCTACTACGAGTGCTGGTAAGGTACACATCAATAACATGTATATCATATATACCTTTGACGTTGCCGGCCTTCTTGTCTGCTAAGTATTTGGGGCAGTTCCGCTTCCAGTGACCCGTTCCCTTGCAATAAAAGCACTCTGTCTCAGGCTTGGGTCCATATTTTGGCTTCTTCCCGGCAACAGGCTTGCCAGGCGCGGGAACTCCCTTGCCGTCCTTCTTGAAGTTCTTCTTACCCTTGCCTTTCTTGAACTTAGTGGTTTTATTGACCATCAACACTTGATGTTCTTTCTTGATGTCCACCTCCGCTGATTTCAGCATCGAATACACCTCGGGAATGGACTTCTCCATCCCCTGCATATTGAAGTTCAGCACGAAGCTCTTGAAGCTTGGTGGGAGCGACTGGAGGATTCTGTCAACGACCGCTTCATCTGGGAGATTCATTCCCAGCTGAGACAAGCGATTGTGCAATCCTGAAATCTTGAGGATGTGCTCACTGACAGAACTGTTTTCCTCCATCTTACAGCTGTAGAATGCGTCGGAGACATCATATCTCTCGACTCGGGCATGAGCTTGGAAAACCATTTTCAGCTCTTCGAACATCTCATATGCTCCATGGTGCTCAAAACGTTTTTGGAGCCCCGATTCTAAACTGTAAAGCATGCCGCACTGAACCAGGGAGCAATCATCACTACGCGACTGCCAGACGTTCAAAACGTCTTGGTCCGCATCGGGAGCAGGTGCATCACCTAGCGGTGCTTCTAGGACATATGATCTCTTGGCAGCTATGAGGATAATCCTCAGGTTACGGACCCAATCCGTATAGTTGCTACCATCGTCTTTCAGCTTGGTTTTCTCTAGGAACGCGTTGAAGTTGAGGGAAACCTGAGCGTGGGCCATTTGATCTACAAGAGATATTGTAAAGAATTTAGACTAAGTTCATGATAATTAAGTTCATCTTAATCAAATTATAATGAACTCCCACTCAGAATGACATCTCTCAAATCATCCAAGTGATACACGATCCGAATCGAGTAGTCCGTGTCCGATCATCACGTGAGACGGACTAGTCAAAAACGGTGAACATCTTCATGTTGATCGTATCTTCTATATGACTCGTGTTCGACCTTTCGGTATTCCGTGTTCCGAGGCCATGTCTGTACATGCTAGGCTCGTCAAGTGAACCCTAAGTGTATCGCGTGTGTAAATCTGTCTTACACCCGTTGTATGCGAACGTTAGAACCTATCACACCCGATCATCACGTGGTGCTTCGGAGCAACGAGCTTTAGCAACGGTGCACAGTTAGGGGAAACACAATACTTGAAATTTTAGTGAGAGATCATCTTATTTACTACCGTCGTTCTAAGTAAACAAGATGCAAAAACATGATAAACATCACATGCAATCAATTAAAGTGACATGATATGGCCAATATCATCTTGCTCCTTGGATCTCCATCTTCGGGGCACCATGATCATCTTGTCACCGGCTCGACACCATGATGTTCATCATCATGATCTCCATCATCGTGTCTTGAAGAAGTTGTCACGCCAACTATTACTTCTACTACTATAGCTAACGTTTAGCAATGAAGTAAAGTAATTACATGGCGTTATTCAGTGACACGCAGGTCATACAATAATTAAGACAACTCCTATGGCTCCTGCCGGTTGTCAAGTTCATCGACATGCAAGTCGTGATTCCCTATTACAAAAACATGATCAATCTCATACATCACATATATCATTCATCACATCTTCGTTCTTGGCCATACCACGTCACAAAACACATGCTGCAAAAACAAGTTAGACGTCCTCTAATTGTTGTTGCAAGTTTTACGTGGCTTCTATAGGATTTCTACAAGAACGTTTCTTACCTACGCCAAAACCACAACGTGATTTGTCAACTTCTATTTACCCTTCATAAGGACCCTTTTCATCGAATCCGATCCGACTAAAGTAGGAGAGACAGACACCCGCCAGCCACCTTATGCATCTAGTGCATGTCTGTCGGTGGAACCAGTCTCACGTAAGCGTACGTGTAAGGTCGGTCCGGGCCGCTTCATCCCACAATACCGCCGAATCAAGATTGACTAGTAACGGTAAGAAAGTTGAACAAGATCATACGCCCACAACTGCTTTGTGTTCTACTCGTGCAAGATGCTACGCATAAAACCTAGGCTCAGATGCCACTGTAGGGTAACGTAGCATAATTCAAAAAATTTCTACGTCTTCACCAAGATCCAACTATGGATGCATCTAGCAACGAGCAAGTAAGAGTGCATCTACATACCGTTATGAAGATTGCGTGCGGAAGCTTTCAACGAAGCAAGGATGAAGTAGTCGTACTCTTCACGTTCTTCGTCACCGATGATCTAGCGCCGAACGGACGGCACCTCCACGTTCAACACACGTACGGTGCAGCAACGTCACCTCCTTCTTGATCCAGCAAGGGGGGAGGAGAAGTCGTCAGAGATCCGGCAGCACGACGGCGTGATGACGGATGCAGTGGAGATCGCAGCAGGGCTTCGCCGGGCGCCCTGCGTTAGGAGTTGGGAGGTGTGACGGGAGGGGGAGAGGCGCCAGGGCTGAGGTGCGGCTGCCCTCTCCCCCCCCCCCCCACATATATATAGGGGGCCAGGGGGGGTGCCAGCCTGCAAGGGGGGGCGGCGGCCAGGGAGGAGTCCCCCTCCCCCAAGGCAAGTGGTGGCCCCCCTCCCCTTAGGGTTTTATCCCTAGGCGCATGGGGAGGTGGGGCCCCCTTGTGGTGCGCCAGCCCAGAGGGCTGCACACACCCCCTTGCGGCCTAGGGGCCCCACCGGGATGGGTGGCCCCACCCGATGGACCCCCGGGGCCCCTCCGGTGGTCCCGGGACGCTCCCGGTGACCCCCGGAGATCACCCGTTGGCCGAAACTGGACTTC
>LR738712.1:696336514-696396796 GCA_902687465.1 Secale cereale | reverse complement strand
CTTGTGCTTCACTAATTAGTCCTCGTGAGCTGCCCTACATGATCGAGGCACCTATGTAATCCTTATGCTGTTGCTATGTTGAGTTTGCTGGGATCCGATGGATTATGAGATTATGTTCAGATTGATCTTGAGTAATATATTTGATTCACCTCTTTTATATTTTAGTTCATAAGTAATTCTTGCATGTTCTCCGTTGTTATTTATTGCTTTGGCCAAGTAGTAAGTAGTGACTCCAAGAGGGAACGTTATGCTCGATTGTGGGTTCATGCCCCTCGATGACTAGCTTGAGTGACAGAAACATGAGTCTAGGGGATGTGATGTTGCCACAAGGGGGAAAACAACGGTGCTTGTGCCCGCGGGTGCAAGGATTGTTTACTTTACGCAAAGTTCTTTTAATGCAGTTGTCTGTTGCATTGAGTTTACACTATGGGTGGGACTCGCAACTTAATAACAGCGAGATGTTCTGGATAGATATCTCAAGGTGGATGATTAGTAGTAGATATTGATGGATTTTGGTCTACTTACTTTGGCGTACCGCCCATGCTTTGAACCTCAACCTTTCTTGCAATGTAGTTAGCATTGGTTTGCGTTCGTGGTCCTGTCAATTGCCCAGCTGTAATTTGTTTACCTCACATAGCTGTTTTATCGTCTTTTGGGAGAGAGACATCACTAGTGAACATCATGTGACTCCGGTCCTTATTACCATCATTGATCACATACACTATTTTACTTTCCGCCATTTTATTTACTATTGCAAAATACTATCTATCACTACTATCATATTGCTTTTAACCCTTTGTGAACTACAAGGCCGGAGAGATTGACAACCTCTCTGTACTCGTTGGGAGCAAAGTTATTTGTATCTGTGTGCAGGTCCACGTTGATTGCTAATTGCGCCGTTAGCAGTTGACACCTACCTGTTGAACCTAGGAGTCTCTGGGGATTCGATCCTTGGCATCTTTGCTAAGGGAAAACACTTCTACTTACTGCATCTTACACCTTCCACTTGATGTAATCCAACGAGGGGTTCGAGGCCCATCAAGGAGTATTTTCTGGCGCCGTTGCCGGGGACTCCACTCTTCAGGATAGGGGAGTTGCATGCTATCTTTTACCTTTGCTTTTTAGTCTTGTTAGTTTACCTTTCATTATTTGCTTTAGTATCTTTTATCAAAAATCACAAAAATAGTTATCTTGCTTGCTTGCTACTATGGGTTCCACCGAGAACACCAAGTTGTGTGACTTCACTAGTCACAACAACGATGACTTTATCAGCACACCTATCACTACACCTGCCACTTCATCACCTTCATATGAAATTAAACCTGCTTTACTGAACTTAGTCATGAAAGAACAATTCTCCGGTGCTGGAGATGATGATGCTTTACACTTGAACAACTTTGTAGAACTTTGTGATATGCAAAGTACCAAGAAATAGATGGTAATATTGTTAAGCTTAAGCCTTTTCCTTTCTCTTTGAGAGGAGGAGCTAAAATTTGGTTTCAGTCTTTGCCTAGAAATAGCATAGATTCATGGGACAAGTGCAAAGATGCTTTTATTGGAAAATACTATCCACCTGCTAAAATTATCCAACTTAGAAGTAACATCATGAATTTTAAACAATTGGATAATGAACATGTTGCCCAAGCTTGGGAACGTATGAAGTCTCTTATCAAGAACTGCCCTACTCACGGTTTGACTACTTGGATGGTTATCCAAACTTTTTATGCAGGCTTGAACTTTACCTCGCGGAACTTGTTAGATTCGGCCGCGGGAGGAACTTTTATGTCAACTACACTTGGTGCTGCCACAAAACTTCTTGATGAGATGATGACTAACTATTCCCAATGGCACACCGAACGCGCTCCAACAGGTAGGAAGGTAAACTCTGTCGAGGAGCTTTCCTCCCTCAATGAAAAAGTTGACTTGATCATGTCTCTACTTTCGAAGCAATCTACTGTTGATCCTCGTTATGATCCTTTGGATTCTGTGATTGCCGACGCTTATATGAGTAACTTTGGCTATGATAAACTAGTAGAAATAGAGGAGGCCACTAAGAATTACATGCACACCCAATACGAACAAAACGAAACCTTCTCGAGGCAATTAAATGAGCATACTGCTATCTTACAAGACATTAGTAGACGATTAGAGAACATAAATATTGAGATTTCTAACCTCCAGACTAGACTCACTATCACTGAGACCCAAGTTTCCAATATGTCCCACATGCAGGCCACTTTGATAAACCAAATGGCAGCTAAACCCGAAGTGGTTGCATCCCTAAGGGAGGAAGAGGAAAGAATTAAGAGCCTTCCTACCCACCACACTGTTGCTACTATCCAAGTTATTGAGAATGTTCACACTCTTAGCACCCAACGTACTCTTGGTCCCAATGGACCTATTAATGGTGATGCTATGTCAACTACCAAACATGTGAGCCTTAAGGACACCACTACTACTTTACTTGATGCTCATGACCTTGATTTTGATAATTGCACTCTTACAGAAGTTATTGATTTCCTTCACAAAATGTCTAGAGATCCCCGCACTAGCACGCTTAACCTTGCCTTCACAGAGCATATCACTAATGCTCTCATCAAAGCTAGGGAGGAGAAGCTTAGAGTAGAAGCCTCCATACCTAGAAAGCTAGAAGATGGTTGGGATCCTATGATAAAAATTTATTTGAATGACTTCTCTTGCTATGCTTTATGTGATGTTGGTGCTAGTACTTCTGTTATGCCCAAAAGGATATATGATATGCTTAAATTGAAACCTTTTGATTCTTGTTCTTTTGGTGTTCGTCTCGTTGATTCTTCCATAAAGAAACCTTTGGGGAGGATCGACGATGTTCTTATTGTTGTCAATGATAATTATGTGCCCGTTGATTTCACTATTATGGATATTGAATGTGATCCTTCATGTCCAATTATTTTGGGACGTCCCTTTTTGCGCACCGTTGGTGCTGTCATTGACATGAAAGAGGGTAATATAAAATTTCAGTTTCCTCTCAAGAAAGGGATGGAACACTTCCCTCGTAAAAAGGTCAAGTTACCTTTTGAGTCCGTTGTACGGGCTAGCTATTCTTTTACTCTTGATAAAACTTGATCTATGCATTATGCCTAGCTTAAAGGCATAAAAGAAAGCGCTTTTGGGAGGCAGCCCACATGAATAAAAAATTTGTTTTTGTTGTGTCTTGATGTTGTTTACTGCTGTAGCATCATCATTGTATCTTTGCTTTTCATATTTGTGCCAAGTATAGCCTCTGATTGCTAGAAAGTGCAAAAGTTGTGAGGTGCTGTCCAGGAAACAGATTCTGTCCTCTGATAGAAAAATTCGTATAAAATCACCAGATCATCTTTTTGGTCTGAAATTTTTCGACAGCGTTCTCTATATAATTGTCTTTCGTGCGTCAGTTCTGAGTTTTTTGATTTGAGTTGCAGAAGTATCCCGAACAGGTCAATTACTGCCTGCTGTTCTGTTTTTCACAGATTCTGTCCTGTTTTGCCTTACCTTCACTTTGCAAATTAAGAACTTGCTTTTTCTTTGCAAAAACCTTTTGGCAATCTTGAGAAACAGTAGAACTTCAAGAATATCCTTATTTCCAGCAAGGTATAATTATTTTATTAAGGGTACTAAACTCGCTAATCAGATTATGAATGAGTTATGTATGAAGGGAGTTTTCAAGTGTGCGAGGGAAGATGATAAAAAGATTCAGGAGTGTCAAGCGCTCAAGCTTGGGGATGCCCCCGTGCACCCCCAAGAAATATTCAAGGAGACTCAAGCGTCTAAGCTTGGGGATGCCCCCCGTGCATCCCCTTCTCCATCAACATTATCAGTTCGTCTTTCGTTCCGCTATATTTTTATCACTTCATGTGTTATGTGTTATGCTTGGAGCGTCTTGCTTTTAGTTTTCCTTTTTGTTTTTCATAACGAGTCGGAACCCAGCATTCCTTTATGTGGGAGAGAAACACGCTCCACCTTTACCTAGAACATTACATAGAATTTTCATGTCTATCTATGCTGTGTGTGTTCTTTATCTTTTAAATAGCTACTATCGTGCTTTGCTCTTAGTATTCATGCTTATCTTTTCAAGAGCTTTTATTTAGTTGGTTGCTTGAACTCTCTTTAATTACCATGCTCATCTTATTAAGAGAGTTTGCTTCCGTTGCATGGGTTAATGTGTCTATGATAAAGATGCTACTTGCATGATGGTGCTTAGTAGTTCAGGTTTTCTTTTGGTTAATCTCAGATAGCTGGGGGGTTTCCAATGTGTCATTGGAGTACCAACTTGGTTTGTTTGCCTATGATGTGGTATGGTTTAGTAATATCTTCCTTCGAGAATTTATTTTGATTGACTTGGCGTATGCTCACGCATATTCAAGACTGTAAAGGAAGTCTGTCAAGCCTTGATGATCTTTTGTTTCTAAGTAGCGATATAACTACCATGCCTAATTCAATATTGCTTTGTCGCTCTGCATGATTATGACCGTCATTGCTCTCTTAGTTGGTTGCTCCCAGTCTTTTGCTAACCTCCACCTGCACTAAGCAAACCAACCATGCAATACATAGCTCATGGGAAGTAGCCTAAAAACTATTGTGGTAAAGAATATGTTGCTTATGTATCTTATTTCTTATGAGTTGCTTGCTGAGCAGTAACCATGTTTCTGGGGACGCCATCAACTGTCACACTTTTCTTGAATATCATGTGAGTTGCTATGCATGTTCGTCTTGTCTGAAGTAAGGGTGATTTACCGTGGGTTGAATTAATATGCATATTGTTAGAGAAGAACATTGGTCCGCCAACCAAAGCCATGCATCATGGTGGAAGTTTTAGCTTGGACCTTAATCCTCAATCTCTCATGAGAATATGCTTATGCATTAAAGAGGAGTCCATCATCTATTTTCTATGTTGTCCCGGTATGGATGTCCACAAGTTGAGATTTATCAAAAACGAGAAATCAAATGCGATCTATCTCCTTGGACCTTTGTACAGGTGGCATAGAGGTACCCCTTTGTGACACTTGGTAAAAACATATGCAATGCAATGATAACCCATGGGGATCCGAGCTAATTAGGACAAGGAGCGAGCACTATTGGTATTCGATGCATGAGGCTTGCAACTTATAAGATGTTTTATGCATGACACATATGAAGTACTACTACCGTTGACACAATTGCTTCCATGTTTCATAATAAAAAGCTCTAGCACTTCAAGCACCAACTATTGAGAGCATGATTGTCATTCTGAGTGTAATGTGCATTGTCCCAAAGTAGCATTGTCTTTTGCATGATTGTGATATCGTTTATTTTGAAATGATTGTATCTAGTCATCACTTAAACCTTGAAGGTGCCCCTGCACTTATGTTTTGCATCACTAAAGGGGGCAAGCTAGATATCACTTGATCATATTTGCACATCATGTTCATTGCAAATCTTTTTGATGTTTCAGTTTCATGTTGTAAAACTTTCAGTCATTTGTGATTTTCTCTTGAGACAACTTAGTTACTTTAGAATCATTGTCTCAGTAAGCTTTTGTCATATGACTATGAGAAAGTCTTCTATGGTTAATAGCATGTCACCACAGAAATTATTCTTGTTATCATTTACCTACTCGAGGACGAGCAGGAATTAAGCTTGGGGATGTTGATACGTCCAAAACGTATCTATAATTTCTGCTTGCTCCATGCCACTTTTCGGTGATATTGCTATGATATTCATACACTTCCATACACTTTTGATCATATTTGGACTAACTTACTAATCCAGTGCACCCCAGTGCCAGTTTCTGTTTTCGGCTGTTTTTGTATTTCAGGTTTTCACGTTTCGAGAACTGCCCAGAAAAATACAGAAAAATATATAAAAAATCAGCGTTCCGGGAACGACACTGCTTCCGAAGGGGAGCCTGGGGGGCCACAGGGGCTCCAGGCGCCCTGTGGGCGCCCCCCCCCCCCTGGGCCGCGCCGGGGGGGGCGCCTCGGCCCCCCGAGAGCCCCCCGGTGCCCTACTTTGGCAGATATTTAAAGGGTCCCCCGTAACCCTTGAAACAGGACTTTTTTTCGCGATCCCATCTCTGTTCCGCCACCGCCGCCGCTTCCAAGATCGGGAGCACCAGGAGAACTCTTCCCGGCACCCTGCCGGAGGGGAGGATCACCACCGGGAGCTTCTTCACCACCATGGACGCCTCCCGGATGACTCGTGAGTAGTCTCCCTTGGACCATGAGTCCATGACCAGTAGCTATGTGATGTTCTCCTCCCGTTCTTGTGCTTCACTAATTAGTCCTCGTGAGCTGCCCTACATGATCGAGGCACCTATGTAATCCTTATGCTGTTGCTATGTTGAGTTTGCTGGGATCCGATGGATTATGAGATTATGTTCAGATTGATCTTGAGTAATATATTTGATTCACCTCTTTTATATTTTAGTTCATAAGTAATTCTTGCATGTTCTCCGTTGTTATTTATTGCTTTGGCCAAGTAGTAAGTAGTGACTCCAAGAGGGAACGTTATGCTCGATTGTGGGTTCATGCCCCTCGATGACTAGCTTGAGTGACAGAAACATGTGTCTAGGGGATGTGTTGTTGCCACAAGGGGGAAATCAACGGTGCTTGTGCTCGCGGGTGCAAGGATTGTTTACTTTACGCAAAGTTCTTTTAATGCAGTTGTCTGTTGCATTGAGTTTACACTATGGGTGGGACTCGCAACTTAATACCAGCGAGATGTTCTGGATAGATATCTCAAGGTGGATGATTAGTAGTAGATATTGATGGATTTCGGTCTACTTACTTTGGCGTACCGCCCATGCTTTGAACCTCAACCTTTCTTGCAATGTAGTCAGCATTGGTTTGCGTTCGTGGTCCTGTCAATTGCCCAGCTGTAATTTGTTTACCTCACATAGCTGTTTTATCGTCTTTTGGGAGAGAGACATCACTAGTGAACATCATGTGACTCCGGTCCTTATTACCATCATTGATCACATACACTATTTTACTTTCCGCTATTTTATTTACTATTGCAAAATACTATCTATCACTACTATCATATTGCTTTTAACCCTTTGTGAACTGCAAGGCCGGAGAGATTGACAACCTCTCTGTACTCGTTGGGAGCAAAGTTATTTGTATCTGTGTGCAGGTCCACGTTGATTGCTAATTGCGCCGTTAGCAGTTGACACCTACTTGTTGAACCTAGGAGTCTCTAGGGATTCGATCCTTGGCATCTTTGCTAAGGGAAAACACTTCTACTTACTGCATCTTACACCTTCCACTTGGGGTAATCCAACGAGGGGTTCGAGGCCCATCAACCTGCCGGATTATCCTGTCTGCGCTGATGCCTCCTGCGTTCGCTGCTAGACACTTCTGGTTCTTCCCAATGCCTAGTATAACTCCGGCTAGGACGTGGTGTTGAATGTAGCCTTTCCCTGCTATGAGAATATGCTTGCTGCTGTATCAACGCCGTGTTAAGCAGTTCCTTGACCCGGCGCGCCTCCACTGCTACACGGGACGTCCCCTCATCGGGTAAAGCGGCCAATCGTGTTGCAGCTGCAACGATGTTATCCAACGGGTTTGAATAGTGACCTGATGGGTGAGGTGTAGTCGTGATCCGCCGGTCTTGCTCCGCAACGGGCTGTTGAACCGGCTCATCCCTGACTGGGGGTGCCCTTCGGTTTAAAGTGGGATTATTGCTGGTCCCTGCCCCTCGTGTTCTAAACAGATCCATCGCTTCGTAAACTGGCGGTATACGAGATTGATACTTCCGACTTCTTACTCCCTGCGTAGAGGCCTGTTTCATCCTTAGGTGAAAAGCTTGATCATCCAACTCTGCTTGCCTCCTTACTATCATTGCCTTCTCGACTTCCAGATCCTCCTTTAACTGATCGATCCGGCCCTTTAACTGAAGGAGCTCTGTATCATGCTGCGCCTTGTTTGCCGGAGCTACTGTTTCCACCGCTTTAGCTATGAACTCATCGATCAAGGTGGATAGAACGTTAGTAGGTGAGAGGGTCGTGCCGCTCCCCCCTACACCAGCTTCTGCTGTCGTCCCGTTCACTGGGGGCTGTGAACCGGCCATAAAGACCGCCACCCGGTTTGGCGGGTAGAAGGGGTCCGGAATACTGTTTCCATCGGACTCGCCCTCATACCGGCCGTCCTGCAACTGATACAGAGATTCGGTTTCTCCGGATGAAGATTCGTCGTCGGAATAGACAACGGTTGCACCATCGGATTCCGATCCGTCTGCGGCTCGAACTCCGTGGATTGCTCCAACGAACACGTGCTTCATGGCGGGCTGAATCCGGGTCGATCTCGCACGCTGAGCCGGCTCGACGATGTTGGGGGAGATGTCCGGCTCAGGTCCCGGTTCACCGATTTTGCCAATGAAGACTTGGATGCCACCGAAGGGAACCCGGTACCCGTATTCGATTGAATCGGCCTCCGGTCCCCAACCTGCGTCGTCGATGTAGATCCGGCCGCGGCGACTCTTGGTCATCCGGCCGACCACATAACCCTTGAGCCCCTCAAAGCTGCCCTTCAAGAACTCGAAACCATCATGCGGAGGCCCCACGGTGGGCGCCAACTGTCGTGGAATTAGCACGGCAGATGTCCGGTTTAGCGGACTTGATGATGGAACCATCGCACGGGTTAGCTTGAAGGGGTTCATAGCACACAAAGGACACAGAGAATTTATACTAGTTCGGCCCCTTCGATGAAGGTAAAAGCCTATGTCTAGTTGGTTTGGTATTACTTGGGCGTCGGATTACAGGGAGCGGATCGCTTGCCTGTGCTCTCGACGGGTTGATTCTTGCTTGTCCCTGAACCGTCGCCGGGTCGTCCCTTTATATAGAGGTGACGCCTGGTCCGGTTTACAGAGTCCCGGGGCCGGCTCATACTTGTGTCCGCCTCGGTCTCTGTCTTTTCTTCCTTATCTCTCAAGTTACATCGCTTGGCGGTTTACAAACCATAATTCTATACATGGGCCCTAAGATCTCATGGGCCGTAGCCTTTACTAAATATTACAACTAAACATATTATAATTGAGCCGGTTTACACTAGCCGGTTCATACCTGCTAGTCATATCCCTGACACCCCGGGAGCCCGATTTTCGTCGGCCTGGGCCGAAAACAGCGCCGGCGGACCCAGGCCGAACCCGACGCACTGTTGGGCGCCCGGGGGCATCGGGGCGAACTGTTTTGGCGCGAAAAAGCCGCGGGCCAGCCGCGTCAGCGACACGGCGGCTCGTCTTCCCCCAACTGCCTCGTTCACGCGGGGAATCAATGGCAAGGCTGCCGCTGGTCAGCCTTGCCATTGATTCCTCACGGACGGCGCGCCGACGCCTCCCCTCCCTCGCACGCGTACACAAGGGCGCGGCGCGGCTATATAGCCGGTGACCTCACTCGCCTGTGCCAACACCAGCCTCCCCCCTCGCCGCCGCCCAGCCCCTCCCTCTTCGTCTGCCTCTCCCGAGCGCCGCCGCCCAGCCCCTCGCTCTCCCTCTCTACCTCTCCCGAGCCCGTCGCCATGGCAGAGCGTTTCCCCGGAGACGAGGCGGCGGCCAACGGCTTCAGCCGCCGTTCGCTCCGCAAACAGGAGTCCTGGCTCCTGTTCCAGGCGAACATCCCGGCGCCGCCGGACATGCGTGCCGGGCCGACGGGGTGGAGACTCAGCGACGGGGGAGTGCCCATTCACCCGTTGCCCGACACCGTGGCGAAGCCCAAATACTTCGCCGAGGAGGTCGAGGTCGTGCGCGCCTCCCTCACTGACGCCGAACTCTTCCTCCCCCGGTACGCCGCCGACAACCACGCGGTTTGGGCGGCGTACTTCGAGCGCCGCCAGCAGCAGCGCTTGGCGTCCACCAACGGTGCGCCGGTGGTCGGCGGCGTGAAGAACAGCGAGGGGTGCCACCTGTGGTGGAGCGTCCCCGGCCGCACACTCGAGGGCGTGCTGGCGTACCTCGACTGCGGCAACGAACCGCCGTTGGCGTGCCCGGCGAGGGTGGCCGCCCCGGCGCAGCACCGACGCGCCGGGCCATGGGCGCCAAGGTGGTTCGGGTCCTCCTCCTCTTCTTCCTCCTCTTGTTTTTCATCGCACTCCTCTGGTACTCCAGCCCTGCTCGGCGTCAAGGCCGAGCCCTCGGTGGAGACGCCGCTCGGCCGGCGCACTCGCAGCGCCGACATCGTCATCAACGAGGGCGGCCGGCGCGCCTCCTCGTTGGCTCCTCCTCCGCGCTTCGCCAAGCCAAAGACGAAGCCGGGGCTCGCGCCGGTGAAGACGGAGCCGGGGCTCGCGCCGGTGAAGAAGGAGCCGGCCGCGCCGGTGAATACGACGAAGCTCGACGACGACGACGCGGCCCTCGAATGGGCGCGTGATACGTCCAAAACGTATCTATAATTTCTGCTTGCTCCATGCCTCTTTTGGGTGATATTGCTATGATATTTATACACTTCCATACACTTTTGATCATATTTGGACTAACCTATTAACTCAGTGCACCCCAGTGCCAGTTTCTGTTTTCGGCTGTTTTTGTATTATAGGTTTTCCCATTACGAGAACTGCCAGAAAAATCCCGGAAAAATTATATAAAAAATCAGCGTTCCAGAAGCTACCAGGCACCCGAAGCACAGCCGGAGGGGGGCCACCAGGGCTCCAGGCGCCCTGGTGGCGCCCCCCCCCCCTGGGCCGCGCCGGGGGGGCGCCTGGGCCCCCCGAGGCTCCGCTGATGCCCCCCTTTGGCATATATTTATACCGTCTCCCGAAACCCTCGAGACGGGAACTCTTTTTCGCGATCTCATCTCTGTTCCGCCGCCGCCACCGCTTCCAAGATCGGGAGCACCAGGAGAACTCTTCCCGGCACCCTGCCGGAGGGGAGGATCACCACCGGGAGCTTCTCCACCACCATGGACGCCTCCCGGATGAGTTGTGAGTAGTCTCCCTTGGACCATGAGTCCATGACCAGTAGCTATGTGATGTTCTCCTCCCGTTCTTGTGCTTCACTAATTAGTCCTCGTGAGCTGCCCTACATGATCGAGGCACATATGTAATCCTTATGTTGTTGCTATGATGAGTTTGCTGGGATCCGATGGATTATGAGATTATGTTCAGATTGTGTTTGAGTAATATATTTGATTCACCTCTTTTATATTTATGTTCGTAAGTAATTCTTGCATGTTCTCCGTTGTTATTTATTGCTTTGGCCAAGTAGTAGGTAGTGACTCCAAGAGGGAACGTTATGCTTGATTGTGGGTTCATGCCCCTCGATGACTAGCTTGAGTGACAAAAACATGAGTCTAGGGGATGTGCTATTGCCACAAGGGGGAAAACAATGGTGCTTGTGCCCGCGGGTGCAAGGATTGTTTACTTTACGCAAAGTTCTTTTAATGCAGTTGTCTGTTGCTTTGAGTTTACACTATGGGTGGGACTCGCAACTTAATACCAGCGAGATGTTCTGGATAGATATCTCAAGGTGGATGATTAGTAGTAGATGCAGATGGATTTCGGTCTACTTACCTCGGCGTACCGCCCATGCTTTGAACCTCTACCTTTCTTGCAACTTAGTCAGCATTGGTTTGTGCACATGGTCCTGTCAATTGCCCAGTTGTAATTCGTTTACCTCGCATAGCTGTTTTATCGTCTTTTGGGAGAGAGACATCACTAGTGAACATCATGAGACTCCGGTCCATATTATCATAATTGATCACATCCACTATTTACTTTCCGCTTTTTACTTACTATTGCAATTATACCTATCACTATTATCACTAGCGTTTGATCCTTTGTAAACTACAAGGCCGGAGGGATTGACAACCTCTCTGTACTCATTGAGAGCAAAGTTATTTGTATCTGTGTGCAGGTCCACGTTGATTGCTAATATCTGGCGCCGTTAGCAGTTGACACCTTCTTGTTGAAACTGGGAGTCTCAGGGAAATCGATCCTTGGTATTGCCAAGGGAAAACTTCCGCTACACTGCATCTCAAACCTTCCACTTGGGGTAACCAACGAGGGGCGAGAAGCCATCAAGCAAAGTTTTCTGGCGCCGTTGCCGGGGACTCCACTCTTCAGGATAGGGGAGTTGCACGCTATCTTTTACCTTTGCTTTTTAGTCTTGTTAGTTTACCTTTCGTTTTTGCTTTAGTATCCTTTATCAAAAATTACAAAAAAATTATTTGATTTTCCGTTAGTAGTCCTTTCTGTTTAGCCAAACATCTTAGGATTTGGTGCTTTGAGGGAATCAGAAGTTCTAGATTTCCATCAAAGGGATGGAGAAAATATGAAGAAGGCATGGGACAGAATTTCTGATGCACATAGGAGAATTATGCCTTGGATACCTATAAAAATTGTGCTTAGAAATTTTTACCATGGTCTTTTTAAATGGTGTAAACACTCTCTTGATATTATAGCTGAGGGAGATTTCCTAGAGTGTGATGAAGCTAGAGCTCTTGAAATTATACATGGTCTATCTAGTTACTTTGTTTATGATCATAATTTTGATACTGTCATAGATAGACTTGCTACTATTGAGAAGAGAATGGATGCTCTAGACTTAATGAAGGTAGAGAAACCCAAACCCAATAAGAGAGATATTTTGGAAATAGACAATGATTGGGAGCCTTTTGTTAGGATTAGCATCTCTAATCAAGACTTCCTTGCTTACTATGATATTGGATCTATGATTTCTACTATGCCAAAAATTGTTCATGATTCTTTAAAATTTAACATGGATAGATTACCATCTTATCATGAACACACTAATGGAGATATTTCTGAAATCCAGGGAAGAATAAAAGACGTGCCAGCTAAATTCCTTAAGGGGATTGCAATGATTGATTTCTTCATCATGGAGCCAAACCAAGGAAATATAGTGCTTGGAAGGGACTTCCTCCGAGCGGTAAAAGGCTTCATCGATATAGGTAAGGGACAAATCCGCTTGCGCGGAAAGGCAAAAGGTGTGTACCCCTTTCCTAAAAGGAACAAGAGTGAACTTGTTGAGGAACCATATGAAGCAATTTATAACTCCGATTATTATGATGGTTATTGATTCCTCTTTGCATTATGCCTAGCTTAAAGGCATAAAAGAAAGCGCTTTTGGGAGGCAGCCCACATGAATAAATTTTATTTTGCTTTTGTTGTGTCTTGATGTTGTTACTACAGTAGCATCATCATTGTATCTTTACTTTTCAATTTTGTGCCAAGTATAGCCTCTGATTGCAAGAAAGTTCAAAAGTTGTGACGTGCTGTCCAGGAAACAGATTATGTCCTTGGATAGAAAAATTCGTATAAAATCACCAGATCATCTTTTTGGTCTGAATTTTTTCGACAGCATGCTCTATATAATTGTCTTTCGTGCATCTGTTCTGAGTTTCTTGATTAGAGTTGCAGAAGTACCCCGAAAAAATCATTTACTACCTGTTGTTCTGTTTTTCACAGATTCTGTCCTGTTTTGCCTTTCCTTCATTTTGCAAACCTAGAGCTTGCTTTTTTTTTGCAAAAACCTTTTGGCAATCTTGAGAAACAGTAGATCTTCAAGAATATCTTTATTTCCAGCAAGGGACTCTTATTTTATTATGGGTACTAACCTCGCTAATCAGATTATGATGAGTTATGTATGAAGGGAGTTTTCAAGTGTGCGAGGGAAGATGATAAAAAGATTCAGGAGTGTCAAACGCTCAAGCTTGGGGATGCCCCCGTGCACCCCCAAGAAATATTCAAGGAGACTCAAGCGTCTAAGCTTGGGGATGCCCCCGTGCATCCCCTTCTCCATCAACATTATCAGTTCGTCTTTCGTTCCACTATATTTTAATCACTTCATGTGTTATGTGCTATGCTTGGAGCGTCTTGCTTTTAGTTTTCCTTTTTAGTTTTCCTTAGCTTTTCATAACGAGTCGGAACTCAGCTTTCTTTATGTGGGAGAGAAACACGCTCCACTTCTACCTAGAACATAACATAGAATTTTCATATCTATCTCTGTTGTGTGTGTTCTTTGTCTTTCAATAGCTACTGTCATGTTCAGCTCTCAGTTTTCATGCTTATCTTTTTAAAGAGCTTTCGTTTAGTTGGTTGCTTGAACTCTCTTTAGTTATCATGCTTATCTTATTAAGAGAGTTTGCTTCCGTTGCATTGGTTGATATGTCTATGATAAAGATGCTACGTGCATAATGGCACTTAGTAGTTCATGTTTTCTTATGGTTAGTCTCAGATAGCTTGGGGGTTCCCAATGTGTTATTGGAGTACCAACATGATTTGTTTCCCTATGATGTGGTATGGTTTAGTAATATCTTCCTTCAAAGAATTTATTTTGATTGACTTGGCGTATGCTCACGCATATTTAAGACTGTAAAGAAAGTCTGTCAAGCCTTGATGATCTTTTGTTTCTGAGTAGCGATATAACTTCCATGCCTGATTCAATGTTGCTTTGTCGCTCTGCATGATTATGACCGTCATTGCTCTCTTAGTTGGTCGCTCCCAGTCTTTTGCTAACCTCCACCTGTACTAAGCGGACTGACTGCTTGTGCATCCAAATCCCTTTAAAACCAGTTATGCCATATGAGTCCACCATACCTTCCTACATGGTATTTACCTGCCATTCCTAACGGAGACTTGCATGTACCATCTCGAAATTATTCAAAGAAAAAGCATTCCTATTTTGTGCCTCTGTTGTAAGTTCATGAGGAAGTAGTAGTTAATTCATGATCTTTTTAAGTTGGACAAGCTTCACCCCGGGATTGCATGTATAATGTGCAAACCCATTATACGAGAAGGAACTGGCATTGAGTGCGCCCGGCTCAAAAAGATAATATAACAAACAAACCCTCCTTCATGCTTTGTTCATGTGAAATCAGAAAACTTTGGCAGTGATAAACAAAGGAGATTAAGAGGATGTGATCGTCCTCATTCGGGAGCCGTTCCTCGAAACTTGTCCATCTCAAGAAGTGATTGAGTTGCCTGCTAGCATTCGTTGACGAAACATGCATGATCTAAAAAAAAATATTATTACCTCTGTTTTTAAAACCAAGAGCTCTGGTACAAGTTTTGTCTTTGTTTCCGACTAGGGGTTTTCAACCTTGCCAATAAAAGCCACGGTTCGAGAGTCTCCACCTTCTTTTTAAAGCACCAACTACTGAGAGCATGATTGTCATTCTGAGTGTAATGTGCATTGTCCCAAAGTAGCATTGTCTTTTGCATGATTGTGATATCGTTTATTTTGAAATAATTGTATCTAGTCATCACTTAAACCTTGGAGGTGCCCCTGCATTTATGTTTTGCTTCACTAAAGGGGGCAAGCGAGATATCACTTTATCATATTTGTTTACTTTACGCAAAGTTCTTTTAATGCAGTTGTCTGTTGCTTTGAGTTTACACTATGGGTGGGACTCGCAACTTAATACCAGCGAGATGTTCTGGATAGATATCTCAAGGTGCATGATTAGTAGTAGATGCAGATGGATTTCGGTCTACTTACCTCGGCGTACCGCCCATGCTTTGAACCTCTACCTTTCTTGCAACTTAGTCAGCATTGGTTTGCGCACATGGTCCTGTCAATTGCCCAGCTGTAATTCGTTTACCTCACATAGCTGTTTTATCGTCTTTTGGGAGAGAGACATCACTAGTGAACATCATGAGACTCCGGTCCATATTACCATCATTGATCACATCCACTATTTACTTTCCGCTTTTTACTTACTATTGCAATTATACCTATCACTATTATCACTTGCGTTTGATCCTTTGTAAACTACAAGGCCGGAGGGATTGACAACCTCTCTGTACTCGTTGGGAGCAAAGTTATTTGTATCTGTGTGCAGGTCCACGTTGATTGCTAATATCTGGCGACGTTACCAGTTGACACCTTTTTGTTGAAACTGGGAGTCTCAGGGAAATCGATCCTTGGTATTGCCAAGGAAAAACTTCCGCTACACTGCATCTCAAACCTTCCACTTGGCGTAACCAACGAGGGGCGAGAAGCCATCAGCGCGCAGGGACTCCATAGTGATGGAGAAGGAGCGGCTGGAGAAGGAGAAGGAGCGCCAGTGCGCTGCCCTGCGCCGCTTCGCGGAGCGCCGACGAGGCCGCGACGAAGGCGGAGTCGTCGTCATCTACGACAGCGACGACGACGACGACGACGCGCCGCCACCTGTCCGCCATAGCGACGCCGGGCAGGGGTCCAGCAGGGGCGTCCGCGTCAAGGAGGAGAAGGCCGACGACGAAGATGGCGGCGACGGCGGCGACTTCTGGCAGTTTTTTTTAGATTAGTTTAATGTAAATCCGCGAACTTCGCCGAACTGTGCCGAAATTTATCATGTTTGTCCGAAATTTATCGTGTTTTTAGCCGAACTTCACCGAACTGTGCTATACTTTTTTTATTTTAAACGCGCCTGGGGCGGCCCTGGGGCCGGCGGCTGGGGACCAACTCGCCCAGGCTCAATTTTAGCGCCGGCTTACCCCAGGCGGCGATTTTAGACGCCCCCTGGAGGGCCAACAGCTGGAGATGCTCTTACACCCACGGTTCAGATCTCCAGTGCCTACAAATAACTCGTATGTGCATTATTAAGGCATCACAATACATCTGCGTGCACAGCACAGTCCACAACACAACAATGGCTCCGCGTTCGGCCGCTCTCGCTCTCAAGGCAGCCCCCGTCGCAGCCATTCTCGCCATGCTGGTCGCGCCTTCTTTGGGGCGCTGCGGTCACCCTAAGGCTGCGGCGCCGGCGCCGGTATCGCCACCTCCGCCAACACCCACACCACCACCACAACCTCCGGCATCGCCAACGCCGGGACCTGGGCCTGGGCCAACGATATCGTGCAACGACTGTTTCTCGCAGTGCTACTCGCCATGTGAAGCCTCCATTGCCTCGAACTGCAGCAGCTACTGCGACGGATTGAGTATGTCTGCAACTCCTGCAAGACCGACGTGATCGAGGGCTGCAAGAAGGCAAACAACTGCACTGGCAGCTGCGACGAGTGCAACTTCGACCCTAGCGGTTCATGCGTCAGCCCCTGCACCACCCGATACTGCGACCTCTGCCGGGGCGCGTTGGGGCAGCAATGCCGGGATACCTGCCAGAAGGAGTGCTCTGCGCCCAAATGCGTACCCTGGAGCCCTCAGAACTAGGTAGTATCATGTATTGCATGCCCACCGTGTCTGCCGGTGCATTCATCTGCATCTATGTATGCAGTGTGTACGAGATGATGTGACACCAAATTTTTATTATCTAAAAATAATATATACTAGAAAAAGACAGCTCGTGCATTGCAATGGGAGAAAGAAAATACACAGTCTTAACACAACAACCATGACTCAATACACTAATAGGTCCACGTCATTTATTTTCACATGGCATCATATTTATGTTGTCGACGGTGACTACAGTGCTCACAGAATGAAAATGCGTTTGAATATGGTTGGTTACACCTTGTAGTGACGGCGTTCTTTGTGTCGTTACCCCGATGAAGGTATTGCTTGGAGTTTGCTCGCACTTGATCTTCGGGGTGAAAACTCATGATGTGGCCTTCGGTGGTTAGGTCCGGCAACGACGGCGCTTGCATGTCGCTCCCTTCCTGAAGGTATCGCTTTTCGAGAACCTTTTTCATAGTCTTTATGTTGTCACGAGATGGTTGGTGCCGATGATCACTGTCGTATACCATCAATTGTTGTTTTGTTTGCTTTTTTTCCTTTTTTCCCTTCGTCTAGGCATAGCTTCGGTCTTATATGACTTTGCTCTCTGCCGACGTGATCGTTAGTGTTAGTTGCGTGCATCGTAGTTACATAGAGACTGGGTGTATGCTCATTGTGATTGTATCCCTCAATGCTACATTATGAGTCAATAAAGATCGGCCTTTATCAAAAAGAATCCACGTCGTCACCAGAAATGACATCTCCGGCTTATGTTCAAAACCAACCTAACGGGTAAGCTGGTATTGTGCTCGTCACTTTACACTCACGCACCTCAGGATCATGTGAGTCAAGAGGAAAAGTATTTTGAAGCTCGTTGGCAGCTGCATTAGTGAGGTGAGTTTGAAGAGAAATATTAAAAAGGGTAGGTCAAAATGAATAAAATGTTAGCCACCAGATGGCTTGCAATGCTATTAGCGAGTAGATGACAGTGACCAAGAACTGGTGTTCAGAAGGAAAAAATGGATAACAATTGAACAACAAAGTGAGGACACACATACTCTTCATTTCTTTATTACATTTCGTTGGTAAAACCATTACACCATAGCCTACGGACCAATTAAAAAGCTGCAATAGGAAATTCTCTGTGTTGTTGCTTACGATCGGCGAAGCATAAAATTGACAACCTGATTCAGGACACCGTTTTCACTGTTCACCCTTTCCACGCGGCATGAAAGGATTGGAAGTTAGACAGTGCGCAAGGTAAACCTGAAGAAATGGAACCCGCGAAGAATTCTCAAAGAAAACAGAGAGGCGAGAGCAAGAGCTAACCCTTTTTTGCGGGTTTCTGCTGCTGCTGAGCAGGGCTGGACTTGGGCTGCTGCTGTTGACGACTTGCTGCAGCTTTTTCTTGCAGTGCGAGCAGCATGTGCAGATGCAGCCAGCAGTGTTGGTAGTGTTCCCTCTGTCCACGCACCATGATTGGGTAGACAATACAGTTAGACGAAGCTCAAAGCTAAGTGTAAAATACCAAGAAACCCGTTTCAAAATAATACAGGCTGCAGAAGGGAGTCAGCCAGATGATGAGCGAACCTGGTGTGCGGCTTCGTCGTAGTAGAGGCTGGCTTGTTGCCTGTATTCGCCTGGGCGGTTGGCTCCTCCCGCGGTAGATCCGGCCGTTGGACTTCGAGCTGCGGATCACGAACATTTGCTGCGGGTTTTACCCAGGCTACCGCACCTCTCCACAACCCTGAAGACCAGGCGACCCACCCCTCGTCACGCTTACTCCCTGAGATACTATCGTCAAACTTCCCCATCGTACCGTACGCTGGCTCAGGTCGAGAGCTAACTGACCGTGGGCGCGAGAGCAATGATGGTGTTTGCGCAAGGTGAGTGTGTGTGGTGGCACCCTGCTGCCGGTGGACGGGTTTATAGGCTCTCGCCCGTCGCCCGGCCGCTTGACCAGATGGGGCTGGCAGGTCCGTTCGTCATATTCAATCGTTCGGGTAGTTAATTAGCCATGAGGTAGCTAGTCGACGAGATGATGCATGACCTGGAGGCTGGAGCACGGCGTACATGGATGATTGCTTGCCTGCCCACCTGCTCCATTGATCAATTAGAATACTTCCCACAAGCAGAAACTAACCAACTAGAGCACTCTGGCGGTTTGGCCCGAGGCCAGGTCAGCCCAGAACGCGCTGTGTGAATTACTTGCGGCGACTTGACCCGACGGAGCGCCATTGTCAATGCTTCCTCCCACCCACGATGCGGCTCATATCTCGGCGAGTCAACCACCTCCTTCGTAGTCTATACTCTACTCGTCGCTGACGAGACTAGGCCACCGGGTAGCTTCCCTCATCCTTTGCCCGCTGGGCTATGGTATACTACTCCTCCGTCCCGTGATATAAAAACTTTTTTATATTTTCCCGTAAAAAAAGAACTTTTTTATATTAGTGTAGTGCCAAAAACATTATATTATGGGACGGAGGGAATAGTATTTTAAGAGGGAGGACCCAAGCCCCGCTGATTCCTCCAGCTTCTTTTCCGCAGGTTTGGTCTGCGCAGGGGTTGGCATTGCAGCTGATACATACAAACTCCATGCAGGAAGGATAATGCTACACTTACGGGCAGTTTATACACTCTGCACTTACGGATCCATCGTGGCAGCACGAGGTTGGCATCAATCGAAACGACTGGTCCCACAGCTTCCGGCAGCGAACCACAACTTCACGCCACGTTCTCCCGTAGGCTGGTTCCGTATCAAACTGCCTGTAAGTGTAGCATTATTGAGGAAGGAAAGAGCAGACTACGTATAACATATGCCAACACACATTGGTGCCCCGCACACACGGCGTTATACCATGCACACGCACTCGCTAATCTAGTGTGCACCAAGCCACTGGGAGCATACATGAACAACACACGTGATCTCTTCTTTTACTCAATAATTATATCGCAAGTTCACTGAGTTTGCAATTTGGATGACTCGATTTTATGAAAGGAGGAAAGATTAGAGGAGGGAGAAAGCTCAACGAAGAAGCAAGAAAGAGCCCCCCTTCTTTTTTGTAAGCACGTAACACACACTGCCGCAGCCGAGTGGTTGGGCTCGACTACGTCACCAGGTATATACATGTCTCAAAACAAAGCTAATTAAACATGAGTTACACAACAAGGTTAACTCCGACAGGTATTTGATGGCTTCAGACTATCAACAAGTAAGTGGATAGTTTAGTGTAAATCAATGTTTCAAACAGCGGGATATGCTAAATACCAACAATCTGAAAATAAGCTAAACAATTCAGTACTCCTTAACGGGGCCTGTGAAAACGGCTACAACGTCACTATAGCTCGCTATTTAAAGCGATGGTCCAAACAGATATGACCACCAAAAATGTTTGTCTTAACCGATGAGCAGGTAAACCTTTTTTTCAAAAATAAAGATAACCTGCACATCTGCATCAAGCGATGCACACAACCATATATTATTAAAATAACAATATAAGTATAGCAGCACACAATTTCCAGTTACTTTCGTGCCCTGCATTGATATATTTTTTATCCATACTATTTAAAACTCCACGCGCCCTACTGTCTTCAAGTCCAGAACCTACAAACCCCACTCACATACAGTTTGGTTTTACTTTTGTTGTTTTGGATTCGTTCGGGCATTCCACTGAAAAAATATTTTTGTAAATTGGGTGAAATGTATCTCGAGCTTCTGTATAATGGTTCTGAAATTGCACTGCCCATGTCTGCATTTTTAATTAAGTTTATGTGAATTGTCTGTGAAATGCTTCAAGAACATGGTTTTCAAAATTGATTGAAACAATCATTGAAACTTGTTTAGAAATGACCAAAATTTGTTTTAATATGTTTGAACTCGTCATTTATATGAACTTCCAATGGAGTTTTTTCCATGTAAAACAAAGAAATTTCATTGGAAAACTTGTAAATTAAATCTGGAACTTTACAAAAATCAATTAAATATGTGAAAGTTGATACTCTCTCGGTTCCGTTTAGAAGTTCTATTGTTTTTTCAAAAATCAAAATGATTATCTTCGATCATCTTTATGAAAAACAGATATCAACAACCATAATATAAAATCAGTATTGTGATTTGAAGATTTTTTTTCTATAAACTTTATCAAAGACGGAAATTTGGACTTTGTAGAAATTAATGCCACCCTTTTTTACAAAGGTTTTATATAATGATTAATAACATAGAAAAATTATGTGCATGGTTCATAACTAATAAAATATCCCACAGAAAAACTAATAAAATCTAATACGCTTAGAGAAAGGATGCGGGTGGAGAATGATTTATGTCTGAACAATATTTGAAACTGTGGGACAATTCAATCAAATATTTCAAATAAGTGTATCTAGTTCAATTTGAAAGTTATTTGGAAACATACCCGAATGAAACTGGAGCAAATGCATGCGGAAAGGCAAGACTGGTAGAAATACTAGTACGACATACTCCCTCCAGTCCGGAATATAAAGTCTATTGATTTCTGTGCAAGTCAACCATTTGAATGTTTGACCAAGATTATAAAATAAAATAACAACATCCGCAATACCGAATAGATAAAATATGAAACTATTCTTCATGATGGATCCAATGATATAAATTTGGTATTGTGGATATTGATATATTTTTCTAAAAACTTGGTCAAAGATGCACTCATTTCACTTTTAGAAAAACAAATACATAATATATAAAGGAACGAAGGGAGTACTTTCATGATGGATCCAATGATATAAATTTTGTATTGTGGATATTGATATATTTTTCTAAAAACTTGGTCAAACCTGCACTCATTTGACTTTTGAAAAAACAAATACATCTTGTATAAAGGAATGAAGGGAGTAGTATCACATATGGGCATGGTACTCCCTCCGTCCAGGTGTATTGGGCGCCTAAGGAGCTGCACCATGATCTAGGTGTGATGGGATTGGCCGTAATATTAGATATAATTAGCATTAAAAATCTTGTAAGTTGAGCTAATTAATTGCAATTCCTTTGCCTTACCAATCAACATACAGCACGAAACGCATGCAACCAGAGTTATTGCCCATAAGATTAAAAACTTGTGCATGAGGGTGAAGCGAACGAGGCATAGGAGTGATACGAGGCTGATTTAATTCCTTCGCGCCTTACTCATTTGGAAATTCTAAAATCGCTAAGACGCCCAATGCACCTGGACGGAGGGAGTACAAATCTCAAGGCAACTTGGACGGCGATTGGTGAGTAGCATGTGGGAAGGAGTTTTTCTAAAACAAAGCAAAAGACTTGTCAGTTTTATTAATTAAGAAGGAAATAATTACATGGCTAATTAGCGGAAAACCATACAAAAAATCGTAATAACTGTTGAATGGGCACACATACAAGACACATAGTGCACACATCACCGCCAAAATATATGGTCGAGGTTGCATTTTGGCAGGAGGCAAGGACCACAATGACAACACCTTTAGTAAGGTTACAGTGCCCAGAGGCACCGCTATCATCGGCCCAAACCGAGTCTGTGCTGGCTTTCGCTCGTCGTCTCATCTACCAATCATGTGTTTGGTTGGCCTGCCTACACTACCACCAACACCATCCACCTCACAATACAGTATGCCCGCACCAGGCTCATTGGCCAGCACACGCTAGATTTGGGTCTCTAGATCAAGAACTGTGGCTGCCCAGCACCATGTCGCGAGGCCACCAGTTGAGGTCGCCGCAGGAAGGGCGGTCGACAACCACGTCACCGCCATGACGAGCAACCGGAGCGGAGACGCGTCACCAGCACCTCGGACGCCGAGATGTGCCTCAAACCGGGGACAACATGGACCTTAGGCCGAGGCACCTCAATGGGAGCGCATGCCGCGCCGATGCAAGAGCAACATATCATTGTTGCATTGTCTGTCCCACCACAACTCTCGGGAAGGGCTCCGGCACGAGGACGACCTCCACATTAGCCTTGAATCACTAGGGAAGAAATGTCGCGAGAGCTCGCCTCGTCACCACCTTCAGTGCCACGTGCTTTGCCTGATCGCATTCTCCGGCGGTGGCGGAAGGTTGCGAAAGGAGAGGGGTGGCTATGGCTGGTGGCGCCTGAGGTTTCTCCATGTCGCTTGTGGGAGTGACGCGGGGTTGCGGCAGCTTTTGTTGAGAGGGGTTTTAGGATTGTAGTGCAGTTAACTCTTAAGGACAAGAGCGGGGTTCAAAATTTGGACAAATTTTACATATTTTTGTTTCTTTTGGTTGGTGCTGAAATATTTGTGAACTCAAAATATTTGATTATATTCACTAATTCGAGGCAAAATTCATATTAGGATAGAACTGAGTAATTTTTGATAGGTCGAATTCCGAAATAATTTCCGACATATTTCACTGAATTTGTTCTGCTACCATAATTTTAAACCTTGGACAGGAGAAACAGACACAGAAAGTCCCATACACGTGACAACAACATGTGCTAACATTATTCAGTAAGCTAGTACGGAGTAGTAACTAACTACACACAGGGCGGTGCAGATCCATGACGCCCACATTCAGCCAGCAATGATGGCAAGTGCAGTCGGTCACATGAGTATCTTGAGCCGTTTGGCCGACTTGCTAAACTCCCTGCAAGAGATGGATTCGACACCATTGTCAGAAGCGACGCCAACGATCCGATGCAATGATCCAATGACAGGGGAACGCGCGCAGCACAAATTAAGAGTCCACAACTTACTCCCACGGCACGTCTCCGACGAGCATCAAGTCCCCGTCGCCGTCCTCGTAGGTGACGGCGTATGGTTCACCATGGTGAGAAGTGGAGGAGGGGAACATGATGCGGAGCGTGTGGTGGAGCTGGTGGTAGGAGGCGTGGCGGGACAGGTCCACCTTCCTCCCGATGGGCACCCCTTCCATCTTCACCTTCACGTGGCCGTTGCTGCCGCGGCTGCGCGGGCGGTAAGCGCTCTTCACCGGCGGCCACCCCACCAGCATCTTCCTCCTGCACGACTTGCACTCAGCTCTGCAGTCCGTTTGACGAAAGAGAAGGGCGCGGACCTACGTGCATTGCATTGGACACCATCGATGAAGCACTCACCTGTTGCCCATCTCCCAGCCGTGGGCGTTGCCAGTGCCGTCTTCGCCGTTGCCGTGGTCACCGTCGTCGTCGTCTCCGTCGTCGCGCAGGAAGAGTGGCACCGCGGGCTTCTTGACCCCGAACGCCTCCGTCGAGCACCTCTTACCATACGAGCCCGCGTGGTTGGGCGGCGCAAGCCCCAGCTCCATGGCTAGCTCTAGCTAGCTCCTTCCCTTCGTCAACTATTTTCCCTGTACTACGTGATCGCAGCTGAAAACTTGTGCTAGGAGTAGCTAGCTAGTGTACTATGGCATGCGGCGACACCGTGCGATCGATGCGTGTGGTATATATAGGCGCGCGGGGCATCGCGGCCGATGGCTACGTTCGGTGCATGGTGACAGTCGAGGTCGATCGTGGGCTCGTGGCGGCCGGGGGAGCGAGAGACATGGTGTTGGGGCTCAAGGGGGGCAAGCAGCGGGCGGGCTGCCTGCCTGCCGCCGCGCGGTCGGCACCGCTTGCTCTTGCGTGTGGTAGTATATCGACACGAAGGAACGGGCGAGTTTGTGGGCGCGTAGGTGTGGTCTGTCTCTGCCGTAGTGCGGGGTGCGCGTGGTTCCGGAACTGAGCGTGGACCGGGGCCGGTTGCTTGTCGATCGTGTGAGTTTGCTCGGTGACTTTGGGCACGCGCGCGTCGGCCGGGGGCATGACACGTACGGACCCGGAGTCGCTACTGCCTGCCACTACGGTTAAGCTAGACACATTCAGGATAGGATAAGTACGTACCAGCACCAATGGAGTGACGAGACGTGAGCGCAAGATCGAGGGAGCATGTGCATACGCGTGGGTGTCTCTCTATCAGCCATTTATTTAAGCCCAACACGGCGCGATCCCAAACGGACGTCCATTTTGTTCGGATTCTGTCCGTTTGGGTAGAGATTTGGGGTCATGTCCGGGTCTGTCCTGGGATGCGGTGGCCATGCGCCCAGCGCGCGTACATTCATTTGCCCCATCCTGTCCGTTAGGGCCAAAGATGCTCAAATTTACATCAAAACTAGTTTCCAACCCAAATATTTGTCTGAAAGTTAAAATAGTTTTACAATCCAATTGAAATTGTCTTTAATAAAATAGTTTTACAACCAAATTGAAATTGTCTTGACTGAATATAAAATGGACCAATACATCTATTGGTTGCCACTGTGATCCCACACGTGCTCAACCAAGTCATTTTGAAGATTCAAATGAGTGTGCCAATCACGCATCTCACGGTGGAACTGAGCAAATTGTTCAAATATGGCCGGGTCTTGGTGCAGGGGCTCAATATTTTCACCTTGATAATCAAATCCTTGGTCGAAGATACTCTCATCACGCTCGTCCTCGACGATCATGTTGTGCATGATCACACAAGCAGTCATCACCTTCCAAAGCTTCCTTTCATCCCATGACAGTGCAGGGTTTTGAACGATACCCCACCGGGATTGAAGCACACCAAAAGCACGTTCCACATCCTTTCAAACACTCTCTTGCATTTTGGCAAATCTCTTTCTCTTCTCACCTTGGGTTTCGAGATTGTCTTCACAAAAGTTGACCTCTGAGGATATATACCATCTACTAGATAGTATCCCTTGTTGTAATGGTGGCCGTTGATCTCAAAGTTGACAGGTGGGGAGCGGCCTTCTGCAAGCCTTGCGAAGACTGGAGAACGCTGTAGCACGTTGATATCATTGTGAGAACTTGCCATGCCGAAGAAAGAATGCCATATCCAAAGATCTTGAGATGCCACCGCTTCTAATATGACAGTGCACCCGTTAACATGCCCCTTGTACTGGCCCTGCCAAGCAAATGGACAGTTCTTCCGCTCACAGTGCATACAATCTATGCTGCCAAGCATGCCTGGAAAGCCTCTAGCTGCGTTGGTCGCCAACAATCTCTCTGTATCAGCGGCAGTTGGCTGCCTCAAATACTCTGGGCCAAACACCTCGATCACAGCCTGGCAAAACTTGTACATTGACATCAGACATGTTGTCTCACTCATAAGCACATACTCATCCACCAGATCGCCTGGAATTCCATATGCAAGCTTGCGGATGGCCGCGGTGCATTTCTGGTAAGAGGAGAATCCAAGCTTGCCAAGGGCATCCGTCTTGCACTCGAAGTATGGGTCATGAGCAACCACTCCCTCTCGGATACGATTGAACACATGCCTTGCCATTCGAAAACAGCGACGGAATTTATCTGGCTTGAAGAGCGGGGTGTTGGCAAAGTAATCAGCATAGAGCAGGGTGTGGCCTCTCTCCCTGTTGCGGTTCAGGTTGGGAGCACGGCCAGGGACTGACCCCCTGTACCGAGGAAGCTGCCGTTGAATGTGGTCGTGAACGACCAGTGCAACCACCACAAGATCTTCATCATCCGACGACGAATCGTCCGATGAACAAAGGAAGTGATGGAAGAAAAACTCGTCTCCACTGTCCATACCTTTGTGGGCAAAATGCCGAACACCTTGAGGTCGTGGTGGCGAAGAGGCCGCGATGATCACCTCGACGCAGCAGGGGTGGTTGCCGGCCGGCTACTGGCCGCTCTGGAGCTCTCGTCGGAAGCTGCCGAGGCCGCCGTGGTCCGTCGCCGGCGGTCATGTCCCCTCTGCGGCCGGCAAAGATGGCGACGGTCAAACCTCCGATCGACGGCCAAAACTACGGCCAAAGCACGGGCATGGTGGCGGCCATGTCGAGAAGTGGTTTGGTAGGGACGGTCGGAAGCTGCGCGGTGAGGAGGCGGCCGGAGAATAGCGGCGGCGCCGGCGGCGGGGCGGGGCGGGAGAGAGAGGGTGGAAGCGTTGGGAGCGGAGGGACTGCTAGTGTCCCCGACAGGCGGGACGAGGGGGGGCGACAAGGGCGTGCGTCCAGGCCGTCCGCGCGTGTCCGTCTCACCCCAAACCGAGCGCAAGTTTGGATCGAGGATGGGCCAAAAACGGACGAAATCCGGATATTTATCTGTTTGAGGCCGTGCGCTGGACCGCGTTATTCGTCCGTTTTATCCCAAATGGACAGGACCAAATAGGATAGGATCGCGCGGTAAAGTTGGCCTAACCCACCCTTGATGGGCTCCTCATCGTCCGCACCGCACCGGACGACGGACGTCCACCACATGGACATGCCGCAGCGCAGCGCATGCCCCCGAGTCAAGGGAGATAAACCAGCCACTGCTCCCACTCCATGCTTCGCCCACTCCAGTCACACTTGTTCGCCCACTCCAGTCACACTTGCGTGTGACACCGTGCCTGATCCACGCCTTCGATGTGCATGCATGGAGCATGGACACCGTGCTTCCCAACGCCGCTCCCTGCCGGCTCTGTCCCAACACCGAAGTTTTATAAGTTTGTAAACGTCATACGTGTACATGCGTGTGCAGCTTCTGATGGCGGCAGGTCAATTACGCAGGGAGAGCCGTTTGTCAAATGGAATTTGGGCGTGTGCCGAGTCAGCTTCCACTAGCTAAGAAGAAGGCGAGATGCGTCAAATATGAATGTTTTGTCCAAGTACTCTCTCCGATTTTATTTACTCCGCATATTAAAATTGATTGAAATCAAACTTCGTAAATTTTGATCAAGTTCATAGAAAACAATATAAACATTTACGATAGCAAAAGTATATAAATGTGAAAGTACATTCAATAATAAATCTAATGTTGTTGATTTCTTATTGTATTTTTTTAGAAAAGAAGGATATACCTCCGACCTCTTCGTCTAGGCTATGCATTCAACCATCTTATTAACTATTCACAAAGACCTTACAAGTAATATGTACATTAGTAGGATTGAAGCCATCATCTTGGCAACACCTGTCACTACTTCGATTCCCTTGATGAAGGGGCGCCGAATATCCGAGCCGAATACCAAACAGACATCGCATCAAAACCTAACATCAAAAGCAGGAGGCCCCAACCAAGCCACAATACCGGGACTGAGTCACACATCGGCCCGGCGCAATATCAGTGGCCGCCACCGCCGTCTTCCACAGATCCATCTCTAGAACATGTACTGATGCACCGACCTTGCCAGGCCTGTCGTCGACGCCACCATGGTGTCAGACAACGCCACCATCATGCACGTATCCATCCGCACGCACCCGGTGCCGAAACTCCGCAGTGCCATGCCGCCCGGATCCGTCGTCGGCCTTGCGGTAGCTGTAACACCGCTCCTCCTCTTGTCCCCTCCAGCCAACACTTGCTCCAAAACGATGCCCCCGGGAGGGAGAACAACACCGAAGGCGCCGGCATTGCCCGATCCGATAGACCCAGATCTAGGGTTTCCCCCGGAACATCCTGATCGAGTTGACGTGACCTGCAACAACAATGCTTGAGAAGGAAACGACGCAGGAGACGCCGCCATCGTTCGCCAAGACCTATGTCAGGCCCGGTTTTCACAGGAAGTCATGTCGTCCCGATCTCGCGGCTGGTTGGAACCGCGCGGAGCCTCGCCATGAAGACCTATGCCGCCGCCGGTACTCCGGCAAAGATCGTCCATCCCCTTACCGGTCCCTGCACGCGCCGCCGGTAGGCGCAAGGCCACACCGCGGCATATCCGGATGGGACGCCAGATCTGCGGCCACCGCCGCCACCCATCTCCAATCGGAACATCCTACCCTGCAGGATGGGCACTTGTCACCGCCGCTATCCATCTCTAGGACCGCCGCTCCACCAGCCATGGAGCTCCAGTCACCGTCGCAACATAGAGAGGCCCCCCTAGCTACTGCCCTCCGACTCTTCACACGAGGTGCCCCTGCCGCCTCAGAGGGGATGCCGCTACAACCATTCGCCCTGTTGCTTTTGGCGCCGAGACTACCGCCAACTCGTCTCTCGCCGGCGGCAGAAGAAAACAGGATCTGAAGCTGGTGGCACTAGGTTTCGGGAGCCCCTGGCGTCGCCCAGGGGAGGTGGCGCGAGGGGGTACGAGGGGGTGGACTGCCCGTTACCTCTTCTGCAGTTGTTGGGAACTCGAATTATTATTGTATATGTTCATATTTTTGTTTATAAACCTTGTCAAAGTTTAAAAAACTTGACTTTAATCTTCACCTAATAATAAAGAAAATTAGATTTCTTCTCGTCCGTCATGTCATTTTTCAGAAAAGTCCCTCTACTTCAGAGAATTTAACCCGCAGTCCTATTTTAAGTTAAAACGAATCATTTTTTTGTATTTTACACAAACAACCCTATGTTTTCTTGAAATCAACCCGCAGTCCGGATTTAAGTCATACCCGAACCATTATTTTACATTTTTCGAAAACCCCCTGATGTTTTAGGTAATTCATCTGCGGATCAAATTTAAGTCAAATAAATGTTTTTTTAAATCATCCATATCTTTTAAACCGTAACTCCGATTTGAACATATTATATATGAAATTTGATTAGAAAAATATGTAGAATATGAATATGAGATTACTTTTACCTGTTAAGTATTTTTAAATATTATTTTGGAATATATTTAAGTCAAACAAATGATTTTCTAAATGATACATATCTTTTAAACCGTAACTTCGATTTTAACATATTGTATATGAAATTTTATTAAAAAAATTGTAGAATCCAAATATGATGTTAATTTTACCTGTTAAATATTTTTTAAATATTGTTTTTGATGCAAACTTATAATTTATAGCGCATGATCCGTTTTTTTCGTACCGGTGACTATCGGGATTGCAAATAAACACCCCATTATAACCATATAGGAAAAAGAAAACATCGATAACTACACATGCACACCTTTGAAAAATGTCGCAGGGGAAAACAACAAATTTCTCATCGCAAGAGTGAGAGAAAGCGAGAGAGAGAGAGAGAGAGAGAGAGAGAGAGAGAGAGAGAGAGAGAGAGAGAGACGCCTTAGGATTAACCATATTTAAACACGTTTTTTGCTTTATTTTGTGCGAACACTAAGGCCATCGCCGACGAGGGTGAGAAGGAGGATAAGCGACAACACAAATATGATGCCACACAAATATAAAGGAGATGGACCTATTGTGGTCTTGAGTGATGGTTGTTGGGTTAAAAGCGTGTGTTATGTTTTCTCTCCGGTTACAACACACGGACTCTTTTGCTAGTCAAAGTTAATATCTGAACTAAATCTTTACCTAATAATAAAGAAAATTGGGTTTCAGCCCGTCCGTCATGGCATTTTTCAGAAAAGTCCCTCCACTTCAGAGAAATCAACCCGCAGTCCTATTTTAAGTCAAAACGAATCGTTTTTTTCGTATTTTACACAAAAGACCCTGTGTTTTCTTGAAATCAACCCGCAGTCCGGATTTAAGTCATACCCGAACCGTTATTTTACAATTTTCGAAAACCCCCCTGATGTTTTAGATAATTTATCCGCGGATCATATTTAAGTCAAATACGTATTTTTTTAAATCATCCATATCTTTTAAACCGTAACTCCGATTTGAACATGTTATATATGAAATTTGATTAGAAAAATATGTAGAATATGAATATGAGATTAATTTACCTGTTAAGTATTTTTAAATATTATTTTGGAATATATTTAAGTCAAACAAATGATTTTCTAAAATATACGTATCTTTTAAACCGTAACTTCGATTTTAACATATTGTATATGAAATTTTATTAAAAAATGTGTAGAATCCAAATATGATGTTAATTTTACCTGTTAAATATTTTAAAAATATTGTTTTGGAAGCAAACTTATAATTTATAGCGCAAGATCCGATTTTTCTTTCGTACCGATGGTGATCCGGATTGCAAATAAGTACTCCACTATAATCATATAGGGAAAAGAAAACATCGATAACTACACATGCATACCTCTGAAAATGTCGCGGGGGAAAACAACACATTTTTCATCGCGAGAGTGAAAGAAAGCGAGAGAGAGAGAGAGAGAGAGAGAGAGAGAGAGAGAGAGAGAGAAAGACGCCTTAGGATTAACCATATTTAAACAAGTTTTTTGCTTTGTTTTGTGTGAACATTGAGGACATCGCCGGTGAGTGTGAGAAGGAGGATAAGCGGCAACACAAATATGATGCCTCGCAAAAATAAAGGAGATGGACCTATTATGGTCTTGAGTGATGGTTGTTGGGTTAAGATCGTGTGTTATGTTTTCTCTCCCGTTGCAACGCACGGGCTCTTTTGCTAGTAAAAACAAAGGGAGTACCATGGATCAATTTCGTGCCGCACGATACGACCGAAGAAAGCGCAAGATGGATGCTATTACCGACATGATTGGGTAGCTTGTAGCTTGATCAGTCGGGGTTAGGCACCTCACCTCAGATTGGGTGGCTTATAATTTACCGGTGCGTGCATGTGATAAGGGATGCATGGCATGATGCGCACTGCAGCCATATCTAATCTAACGCTAGACTTTTAGGTTCAGGTTTTTAACTATCGGCTAGATTGACTTGTTTGTGCTAGCTGCATCATCGATCGGCTGGTCCATTGCACCTTGCATGCAAAAGATGGAGGCTTGGTTCGTAGCATCAAGCCCGGACCACTGTTCATCGTAAAAACTGAAGTACGGTACAGACCATCGATCGGCTGGTCCATTGCACCGAAGCGGCGAGACCACCCGGAAATCGACGGACAAAGGTAACCTTATGTGACTATTATGTCTGCCCGGACAAAAAGCAATCGATGGATGACGGCCGGGGGGCCGGCATCTCTGGAACCACGGAAACCAGCCTCCTGCCTACGTGCGTTGCTCTTGCACCGAGTTTTTTTTTTTTTTTTAGGGATTGCACTTGCACCGAGTCTGTCCACCGAGAGGAAAGATTCGATGACCAAACTAAACTTACTCCTACTTGACAAGTATCCAGGCTGCTAGTTAATTGACTCGTCCGGTGGCCGGCACCAAGAGCATCTCTAACAGCCGCCCAACGTGTGACGCGCTAAAAATCAGTTTGCAGCGTGTCGATCGTCTGTTTTGGCGCGGCGAGGAGCGCTGGCTTCAGCAGTCGCTGTAAATTTAGCGCGCGCGCGCGTTGCTTCAGCAGGCGCGCTAAATGCAGCGCGCTCTCGCACAAACAACATACGCGCTCCAAACACAAGTGAGAAGATCAAACACAAACAAAATAAATCAACAATAAATAGTACAATTTTGTTATTACAACTCAAACAAATAGTTTATCTTTCAATTCAACAATACAACATCAAACGCACAAATCAAGATGCTCTTTGTCGGCCATTCAAAGCCCATCACTTCTCAATGAGATCCTTCTGAAAATCATTATGCGCTTCGGGACGTCGAATGTCTAGAAGGCAAAAAAACGGGCCACACTTTCAGCCCTCCGCCGCACTCGCACGGGATGTCCCGAGAGCTCATAGTGAGAGTAGTCTACATTTTGGCCACGCTCATTCTCGATGATCATGTTGTGCATGGTCACACAAGCGTGCAGGATGTACCAAAGCATCTTTTGGTCCCAAAATCTAGCCGGTCCTCTGACAATAGCAAATTGGGCTTGCAAAATCCCAAAAGCTCACTCCACATCTTTTCTAGCCGCCGCCTGAGCATTGTGGAAATCAATATGTTTCTTACCTTCCGGTTTTTTCAACGGCTTCACAAATGTTTGCCATTTTGGGTAGATGCCATCCGCAAGATAATAGACATAGTTGTATGTACGGCCATTTGCTACAAACTGCTCCGGTGGCAATTCACCATTTGCAATCTTATTCATCAGTGGCGACCGGTTGACAACGTTGATGTCATTCAAAGATCCAGGCATTAAAAAAACATGCTAAATCCAACTCTCTTGATCGGCCACCGCTTTAAGGATTATAGTGGAACCTTTTTTTGCCCGTAGAATTTCCCATGCCATGCCTTAGGACAATTCTTCCAACTCCGGTGCATGCAATCTATTGAGCCTTGCATACCTAGGAAGCCGCGAGCTTTGTTCATCTCCAATAGCCTTGCGGCGTCTTCAGCATTGGGAGATCTCAAATACTCCTGGCCAAACACTTGCTCAATTCCGACTGCGAAGCACTTGACACACATGATGGCTTGGCTCTCAGCCATAGCCAAGTGATCGTCAACTAGATCAGCAGGGATATCGTATGCCAACATACGCAAAGCGGCTGTCACCTTCTGAAAGGTGCTATGCCCGAGCTCTCCGGCGGCATTCCTCCTTTGCTGAAAAACCCGGTCATGGCTCGCTAGTTTCTCTGCAATGCGCCTGAACAACTCGGTGCTCATCCTAAACCAGTGACGAAAGTACGACTCAGGGATTCTCCACAAAATAGGGCCTCATCAATCTGTTGTGGGCATCGATCCAATCCCTCCAAATTTCTGCCGACCCATAAGCGAATCACCGTGCTTCGGTTTTTTATTGACGTGGATAGCTAGGATCATTGCAAGATCCTGGTCCTCTTCCATATCAAATTCTTCTTCGAAAGAATCATACGACGAACTCATCTACAATGTTCAATTTAAACTAAGCTAAATACACCAAATTCATGTAAAAAAATGTGAAGTTGAAGCAATACATACCTTGCGGGCGTTTTGTCGAACACCTTGTGGGCGCCGGGTGACAGTGGGCGGCCGGGCGCTGTTCATCGGAGGACTGCCGCGCGCAACAGCCGGCGGTGACTAGAGGGAGACGGGGGAAGCCACGGCGACGCGATGATAGGCTGGAACGGTCGCTGGAAGAAATGGGTGGCGCGGTCGGCGGCGGCGGCTGGATGGAGTAGGTGGAGTTGCGAGCGAGCGCTCCAGAGTCCAGCGTGCGGGAGCGGACGCAGCAAACAAGCGGCGCGCGATGATGTTTCGACCCACCCGCTGAACTAAATATGTCGCGCGCACGATTTTTGCGTCTCCGCTAAAGCGCCACAGCGGTAGGGCGCACAAAAAACACTAATTTTGCAGCACGATGCTTATTTGTTGGAGATGCTGTAACCCTTGTTACTAGTTTAGATTTAAAAGTAACGGCGGTCACCCGGTCGTCGCGGAGGCGCGGAGCACGAGAGATTCGATGGTTGATCGGTCCAGGTTCCATGGATGCTCACACAGGAGTAGCATGTGACTTGTGTATGTTAGTTTCTCTGGATAATAAACAGGCACATGCTAATGCTTGGTCGACGATGCATAGTACGCGCGTGTCTGCATGGGCTGGGAGACAGGACACGCGGCAATGCGTCCCCGGAGGAAGGGACGGACGTCTCCCGGCCGGTCGGCGAGATCTGGCACTCGATGGACCATGGCGTCATGCTCTCGTGCATTCGCAGGAATTGCACTTGCATGCACAGTTGTACACACGCGATATATACCGCAGCTCCGCCCAAGATGTTGCCGGGTGTGTGTAGCGGCCCGGCGATGACGCCGATGCCCAGCCAGCAGGGTTTCCGCCGAAGACAAAAATAATACAGTAAAAACTATTGGAGAAGTGGGGTATCGATCCCCATACCTCTCGCATGCTAAGCGAGCGCTCTACCATCTGAGCTACATCCCCGTCGATGTTAATGGCAAAATCGTCCTTTATTTAAATTCAAAACTTTTGAGAACAAAGCAGAAACCCAGAGTGAGTATTTGTTTTCTTGACGCAGGAAACAAACTGAGTATACACGAACAAATCACAATGTACAATGGGCTGGAACGCAGAAACCAAATTGAGTATGCACGAAAAAACCAGTATTTTCTGCGTCGCATGTCCGGTGGACAGTAATTAAGCTGCTGACTCGCTTGCTTGGAACGAGCATCCATCCACTCTAAGCCAAGTGTTGCACACTAACCCAGTGCTTGCTGATATTTGGGATTCCAGGGTCCCGAAAAAAGTAATCTTCGTGTGGTTGTTCAAGATGCTCTCACACGGTGGAGCACCGTGAACATCTCTTAGAGCAAGTACAATAAGGTAATGTAGGCGGGCTGTAAGACATTAAATATTATATTTTTGCTTACTTGGAAGGGAAATAAGAGAAACAGGCTACTAGTTAACAGCCGGCTGCAACACGTGCTTCTAGATACTTTGTGAGAGAGTGAGGTGGGCCATGTATCAACAAAGTAGTACATATTTATATCTAGCTATTGTACTTGTTGACTATAAGCTTGGCTATATGTGACATGTCAACATCATATAGCCAGCAGTTGGCTATATTATTAACCATGCTCTTAGGCTGCGTTCGGCTCCTCTCCGCTCCCTGGGCAGCGCTCCCGGAGCGGACGAGTCTGTAGGTTATTTTCAAGGAGCGGTTAAAATCGAGCTCCGCAGCTCTAGGGAGTCAGCAATATTGGAACGGAGTGGAGGGATACCGAACGGGGCCTTATTCTCATGTTCGTCAGCTCGCAGGATTTGGCGGGCAATCACTATCCGTCCTCTTTTCTCGCCGATTGGAGATCTATTGCGCACAACACTTCTAGTCGTTTCGTGTCTGCTTATAGTCGCCATTTTTGCTGGTCGTTTCGTGTCTTTTTTTTTTCCATTGCATTGTCTATTCTATTTTTTGAGAAATGTCAGTTATAAGACGCCCTCAAGGGTGTTTTTTCAAAAAGGGAAAAAGAAAAAAACAGCCGTCGTGACTCAATACACTCTCAAGTAATTTAGTTCTCTCCTTCACTGATATTAATTTAACCCAGCTTAACCGGTTAAGGTGAGTACTAGACCTTGTATTTTGGGTTAAATTCGACCACATATTTGATTTGCAAAACATCTGTATGTCATAAAAATGATATTACTGACTTGCATTCCATGAAGTTTACAGTGATTGCACTCTTTCAACATATAACTCATATTTTACTACGCAAAAGTATAGTCAAACTTTGGATCAAATTATGAGGGGGCCTAATAAATCTGGACGGAGGAAGTAACAATTTGTAATATGTTGACTTGTAATAAATGAAGTCAACTTGTAAGATCTCAACTTCTCATAAATCAAGTCAACTTGTAATGGACGAAATCAGCTCGTAAGATCTCAACGCAGATCTCAGCTTCCAACTTGGTGCACTTTTTAGCTAGCTACCCGGATCTGCACTCCATCTATATATTCAGTACATATGATAGTACAAGCTATACCCACGATTCAGATCTCCAGTGCCTACAAATAGCGTGGTATGTGCACTAATAAGGCATAACATTTCATCTGCGTGCACAGCATAGTCCACGCCACAACAATGGCTCCGCGTTCAGCCCCTCTCGCTATCAAGGCAGCCGCCGTCGCTGCCATTATTCTCGCCATGCTGGTTGCTCCTTCTTTGGGGCGCTGCGGTCACCCTCAGGCGCCGGCGCCGGCGCCGGCATCGCCACCTCCGCCAACGCCCACACCACCACCACAACCTCCGGCACCGGCGCCAACGCCGGCACCTGGACCTGGGCCGACGATATCGTGCAACGACTGCTTTTCGCAGTGCTCCTCGCCATGTGAAGCCTCCGCTGCCTCGAACTGCAGCAGCTACTGCGACAGCATTGAGTATGCATGCAACTCCTGCAAGACCGACGTGATCGAGGGCTGCAAGAAGTTAAACAACTGCACCGGCAGCTGCGACGAGTGCAACTTCGACCCTAGCGCTGCATGCGTCAGCCCCTGCACCACCCGATACTGCGACCTCTGCCTGGGCGCGTTGGGGCAGCAGTGCCGGGAAAACTGCCAGAAGGAGTGCTCTGCGCCCAAATGCGTACCCTGGAGCCCTCAGAACTAGGCAGTATATCATGTGTTGTATTGTATGCCCGCCGTGTCTGCGGGTGCATTCATCTGCATCTATGCATGCAGTGTGTACGCGACATAGCGTGACACCGAATTTTCTTATCTAAAAATAATACTTCCTCCGTTCGAAAATACTTATCATCAAAATGAATAAAATGAGATGTATCTAGATGTATTTTAGTTCTAGATACATCCCGTTTTGTCCATTTTGATGACAAGAATTTTCGGACGGAGGGAGTATATCCTATCAAAAGAGCTCGTGCATTGCAACGGAAAAAAAAAATAACATATGGTATTAACACAATAATCATGACTCAAGACCCTAATAGGTCCACATCCTTTATTTTCACGTGGCATCACATTTGCGTTGCCGACGATGACCTCGGTGCTCACAAAATAAAAAACGCGTTTGAATATGGTTGGTCCTAAGGTGTTCTCTCCCTCTCTCTCTCTCTCTCTCTCTCTCTCTCTCTCTCTCTCTCTCTCTCTCTCTCTCTCTCTCTCTCTCTGGCGCGCGTGCGCATACTTGCTCGGAATAAGATGAGAAATATGATATTTTCCCCGTGAGGTTTCTTTAGAGGTGTGCATTCGTTGTTATCGATGTTTTCTTTCCACTCAATCTGGTCTTAATGTGCGTTTATTTGCAATTCGGATCGCTGCCGGTACTAAAGAAAAACGAATTATGCATAATAGATTAAGTTTGCATCCAAACTAATATTTTAGGATTATTTAACCGTCAAAATAACATCATATTTAAATCCTACACATTATTCTAATCAAATTTCGTATGTGACATGTTAAAATCGAAGTTACGTTTTAAAAGATATATATGGTTAATTTTGTTTTAGATAAGTTACAGATTGATTAACTAATTAGTCAGGGGGTTTTCTATTAAAATGCAGAAAAATGATTCGTCCGACTTGAATATGGGCGGTGGGTTGATTACCTGAAATGCCAGGGGGTTTTCTAAGAAAACACAAAAAAACGGTTCGGATGCAACTTAAACGTGTATTGAGGGTTAATTTACCAAAAGTATAGGGGGTTATTTGAAAAATGCTAGAACGGAGTGGGAGAAGCGATTGATCCTTTATTATTAGGTAAATAAAGATAATATTAGAGGGAGAAAGATTTCGTCGTCGTGTTTTGGTCTATCACCCCTCCTCACAGCACACGTACACACGTGACTCTCTCTCTCTCTCTCTCTCTCTCTCTCTCTCTCGTGGAAGAGAACATCAAAGTGGTGGGAAGCACGAGTGAGGTGTAGTGAGATGACATCGATGGACGCGACGATAACTCGTTTGCTCACCAGTAGCAGATCCAACTACTCCCAGGAGCCCCTATCACGGTATCGCCTAAGCCTCGGGAGCACTTGATATTTTCTCGTTAGCCCGATATGACAATCAAGCTCTATCCCAAGATTTACGAAGAGCGTGAGCGGTGTTATTGCAGTTCTTTTTTGATAAATTCATTGTTGATTTTCATGCATGATTTTGGTTCAATTTTGGCGAGGTTACAAATCTGGGTTCGTCAGAGAAATGTCTCTCGAATATCATTGAAGTCGTTCTGAAATTCCACTTAGACATGCCGGTTAAATTTATATGAAATTTGGTTTATGTGAATTGTCTGTGGAATGCTTCTAAAATCTATTGAAAGAAGACTGTAGCAATTGAACATGGTCAGAATATATTTTAACATCGAATCGAATGAAGCAGGAATAACTTTACTTAAATTGATGAAATATGTGAAAGTTGATCCATGCTTCCTAAGATGTGTAATTTTGAAGAAAATAAAATCAAACTGTTCTATCTTTGTCCAAGTTTGTTGAAACTAATATTAACATCTACCGTACAAAATCAGTATCATTACCTCCATCATTAAATATATTTTTTATATTTTATTTATGTAGTATTATAATATTTTTGTTTTTATAAACTTGACCAAAGATATAAAAGTTTGACTTTGAAAAAAACCGAGTCCATTTCTAGAAGGAGATATCCAAGCACTGCAATCTTTATATTATAAATAGTAACACATAGATAGTGGCTAACAGCTTATAAAATTTAATGCACCTTATAAAATAACAAATGCATTATGATTTATCTTCGAAGAAGATATGAAATTATGGGAACATTGAGTAAAATATTTCGAACGAGTGTATCTAATTCGATTTGAAACTTCTTTGTAAACAAAATGGAATAAAACTGAAACAGATGAGTGAAGGAGACAAGACTGAGATGAATGCATAACAATACTAGTATGTCATATGGGCATATGGTACAAATCTCGAGGCAACTTGGACGTCGGATTTATGCACAGCATGTGGAAAAGAGTTTTGGTCACTACTGTCGTTAATTAACTCTAAAGACAAGACAAGATTCCCGCAAATAAAAAAACTGTAAAGACAAGAGCAGGATTCAAAATTTCAATGACTACTCCAAAAATTTGGTAATTTCGGCATGTGCCAAAATATTTGTAACCTCAAGATTTCGGGTTAGATTCTATAATTTCAAATAAATTTAAAATTCGGTCAAATTCCATTAAAATTGAGTTAGTTTCGGTAGATGGAATTCTGAAATAATTTGCGATACTTCGGTGAAGACCGAATTTGTTATGTTGCCCAAATATTAAACATCGGACACGAGAGAGGAACTCAGAGAGTCCCATACTTGTAGACGTGACGACAACAGGTACAAAATTTATTCAGTGAGCTAAAACTAACTAGTCACACACGGCGGCCGGTGCAGATCCATGACGCCCAAACTCAACTAGCAATGGCACGTACTGTAGTCGGTTACACGAGCAGTATTTTGAGGCGCTTGGCCGACCTGGCAAAGTCCCTGCAAGAGATAGATTGATTCGATAACTTTGTTTAGTCGCGACGCCAACGATTTTGTGTTGCTCCACCGGATCCGATGCATAGACAGGGAAATGAAACCACGACTTACTCCCACGGCGCGTCTCCGACGAGCATCCAGTCTCCGTCCGCGTCCTCGTAGGAGACCGCGTATGGGGCGCGACCACGGCGGCAGCCATGCCGGTCCGGCTTTTCCTGTACATCTGGATCACCGTGGTGAGTGGTGGAGGAGGGGAACATCAGCCGGAGCGTGTGGTGGAGCTGGTGGTAGGAGGCGTGGCGGGACAGGTCCACCTTCCTCCCAATGGGCACCCCTTCCATCTTCACCTTCACGTGGCCGCCATTGCTGCGCGGGCGGTGCGCGCTCTTCACCGGCGGCCACCCAACCAGCATCTTCCTCCTGCACAGTTTACACTCGGCCAGGTCAGTTTCAGGAAAGAGAAGGGCATGTACACCATCGATGAAACTCTCACTTGTTGCCCATTTCCCAGTCGCGGGCGTCGGCGCTGCCGTGGTCACCGTCGGCATCGTCGTCGTCGTCGCGCACGAAGAGTGGCAGCGTGGCCTTGTTGATCCCGAACGTCTCCTTCGTCCCCCTCTTGCCGCACGAGCGCGCGTGGTTCGGCGGTGCCAGCCCCAGCTCCAGCTCCATGGCACCAGTGGCTCCTCTCCTTGGACAGGACAGCGGTTTCCCCTGTACGTGATCACGATCGCGTGATCACGGTCACACCTGAAGAGTGCGAGGTAGCTAAGCTAGCTACTCCGGCAACACAGTGGCATCGCTGCGCGGCGTATATATACACCCACGCGCTGGGCACGGGGGTCGACGACGCACATGCGGGTGTCGAGACTGGAGGTGAAAAATCACAAAACTGACCCTTTGGCCAAAGTTCAGCACAAAATGACCCTATTTCCAAAATATTTCATAAAATGGCCTTACCCGCATGACGCCCGTACTCAGGGCGTCATGCTAGATGCCATAACGCCCCGGTCAAAGGCGCCATACGGGTCATCGGTGACTTGCCACGTTGGTAGGGCCAGGCACGATGATGCCCCAGGGCAAGGCGTCATGCTCATGACTATGGCGCCCCTGCCCGGGGCGCCATGCCCCTGTGCGTGAACAAAACAGAATTTCCTCTGCTTTTCCCTTCACAAACCCTCACTTTTCCTCCTTCTCCACCCCGACCGCCCCACTCAAGCCCCTCCCTAATGCCCACAAAATTTCGTGGATCGGATCTCCAAATCGGTGATTTATCCTTCCCTTCGACCCGTGAAGGTATTCTCCATCATCCCTCCTCTTTTTGTTGGTTGAAATCTCCCCATTGTGGGGATTTGGGGAAACCCTAGGTCATCCAATTCTGCTATTTTTGTTTATGCTTTTTGGTGTTTATGATTTCAGATGGCGAGGATCGTCAATGTGCATCATGTGGACTTTGTCTCCTTTGAGAAGGGAGACGCGGAGTATGGTGACCCGAAGAAGAAGCCGGTAGTGATGGTGTTTCCCACAAGTCCTAGACTTGAGGAGGTTTTGTTTGAGCTTCGAAGAAGGGTGAAATGGATGGAAGAAAGCGATGGAGTAGACTTAATCGGAAGGTATAATGTTGGGTATGGACAACATATTCGTTGGAAGATAATGCCTCTTGACTCCGAGTTTCATTGGGAAGCATATAAAGAGAGTGTGTTGGCCTCACAAGATAAATCATTTGAGTTATTTGCCACAAAGGTTGTTCGTGCTCCATTGAACATTAAACCCTTTAACAGTCGCGGTAAGGACGCCCCCTCGCTGCATCCACGTGGCACAAAGGATTGGCGAGGGCCGAAGGGGAAAGGTAAAAAACGCGTCGACCCGTCGATGCTCCTTGCTCTCGCACGCAACCCTCCCCTCGTCTCCTCTCTTACAATCTCTCTCTCTCCCCCCGCGACTCCTCCTCGCCGCCGCCGCCACTGCCGCCGGCCATGCCAGCCGATTCCGGTGAGTCCCGGCGGCAGGTGACACACCAACGACCTCCCCTGGCCACACTCCTTCCTCCCATCCGTCCAGATCCGTCCTCCTCTCCTCGTCTCTCTCCTCCGCGTTTTCCTCCGGGGAGCCTTGTGGCTGCAGCATGAGAGGAGTCAAGGGGGCTGGGCCAGCTGATTTCCTCGCCGAATCTGGAGCAGAGGGGCGATGCCGACAAGTAACCGACCAGGGAGGAGGATTGGTCACCGGGGAAGAAAGCCTGGGAGGGAGGGAGTCATCCAGCTATGGTCGATGCCAAGGTCAGCTTTCCCAATCCTTCTCCGCCCTCAACTCGAGATCCATCTCGCTCTATCCCTCTCCCGCTCCCTTCATGCTCATCTATGCAAGATCCACTGGGTTACTTTGATCTAAGCCGGTTTATGTCTCTTTGCTTTAGGTAATCATGGTTGAACTAATTCGCAAAAAAAGGTAATCATGGTTGAACTAGGCTATATTTCTTATAGTGAGGCAAGGGTGATTCCAATCCGACAACACACTGCTTTAAGTAGTCCATCTTCTATAGGTATGCTTGCTTGGGGTTTTGGCTTAAAAAGTTGTGATGTACGTCATCTGCAGCTGATCTTATTCTGGTGAGATTTTGATGACATGGAGAATCATTATTATCATTGTTGTTCAAGGTAACTATGATGCACATGATGCAATAATTATATTTGTGCAGAGGTAGCTGCAGCTGTGCACATCAGTTTGATGCCTTCTTCCATTAAATTAAGTCTATGCTTGTGCCTTGAATTTTTTCACAGCAAGATGATCCATGTGTGGAAGACAGGAGCTATTTGTATTGCTAGGATTTATGATATAAATGTTGAGCTAGTGGAGGACAAAGGATTTCTAGAGGCCCTCAAAGACTTAATTTTTGACAATAATGTATGGTGGTTGCAAGTGTTGCTGAGATTCTAGACAACAGTGCTCGTCCAATCTTTGAGATCACAAGACATACATTGATAAAGCTTTTGACTACTCTGAATGGAAGCAAATAGTATGATGCAGTTCTTGGACGCGGAAAATGTAATTGCCGCGTGGCCGGAGACGAGCTCCAGCGACGCCGTTGGTTTCGTTCTATCTACGGCGATGGGTTGCTTCCTTGTCTCCATTCGTGTGGTCATGTTTCTTCTTCTTTCATCATGTTCCTTCTTTTGCCTCGTCACAAACACAGGCCATAGAGGCTAAACTATATTGGCATCCGATTGAAAAATCAGCTGGATGGGAGCTTCATTAGATCTGTCTACTCCTGTTTTTTAGTTACTTGTGTGACTGAAAAAATTACACTATATACTATACTAAATTTCTAAAGTTATGTATTGTACGTCTGGCTATAGACTTGGATCACCGGATTGTTCAATTCTTTTTATGCTACAAAACTACACAATTACTACATATCATTGTGGTGTCGTGTTATGTTTATACCAATATCTTTACCACTATAATACACCAGTTTTGAATTTGGATTTACCACCCCACTTGTTTTTAAGTCTGCTTGGGTAGTGATCACCTGAACTAATGAACTAATATCCAAGATACAGTGCAGGGAGTAAACTTCCTGGGTGATACACGAGAGCATTTATATGGTTGGTTCTATCAAGTTTGTTTCTGATTTATACTGAATAAACTTCTTGATATGGCGATAGGGTGTCTGGTTTACATGATTCTCGATTAAATTTGCACATAAACTTCTTCCAATTTGTTCAACTGTAAGCCTAGTGATGTAACAACGAACGTTGATCTCTCGGCTGTCAACGTACAGTAGCCTGATTCACATGAACCATTAGCCGATGCTCATCCGTCCCAGCAAGAAAACTCCAAGCCTTTGTTTGAGCAATAAAAACTAATTATTACAGGATATACTAATTCTGTGTAAAGCTCCTCAACACAAATTTGCAATGAGTAGATAGAAGATGAAATGATAAGCAACATAGAATTGTTTGCCTGTAGATTTAGGTGCCTCCAGACAGGTGCCAGGAAGTTATCTACCTTCCACTGACAAAAAATAGATTCTTATGAGCTTCCACTCGAAAATTTATCTAGAATAGATTTAGCATCTTAAAACATGTCGAGTCGATGTACGGGTACTGCTCATAATCATGACACACTTACATAGTTTGCACAAATCTTCACTTTGAAACTTGATAGTGTAATCCGGAGAGATGTCTTGCTAGCCCGCCTGATGTATGTTTGTTTCACCAACAGATAGCTGTATGTATGCATTTTGGTTTGTCTCGTCCTTCCTCTCCTTAATTGCAATGATTGCTAAATAATACTTGTTCTGACGGCCTAATAGTTCTTTTCTGCTTAGACACAGATATGTCCGCATCGGCCAATCTGGACTATGTTACTCGATTATTAGAAGAGCTTCATGATATATGTATTTAGAGGATTTGCTGATATTTGATGCAAAATATTGATGGCTAGGCACTATACTACACATAAGCACAATTTTCAGGTTTTCTTTTCGTTTTTGTAGCAGTTTTTCTGTACCAATAGTGTGACATCACACTGCTGCATTTTCAGAGGCCATGGAACAATGAAGAACTTAGCAAGGAATACCCAAACGGTCTACTGTTATAACTCATGAGGCTTTGTGTCTATATGTACCACCTGTCTTGAACTCTATCTGTGTTCGGTGCATGAGCTTGGTTCATATAGATACTGCTTGGAGGAAGGAAGCTGTGTACACCTAGCCTAATAAGAGCAAGTGTGGGACCCATTCTGACAAGGGTCGGTTGCGTGTGTGTTTGCCATCGTCTCTTTTCCTGGTAGTGCTCTGCTTGTAACGGCGACGGCGTCTGATACGTTTGTGCAGCATCCGCGGGTGGTTACATTAAGCAAGAAGATGATGTTCGAGGTCATCGCGCCGCAGCTAAATCTAGTGTGGAAGAATACGGTGGTCGAAGAGGTGACGCCGGATGTGTTCGCCGCAATGGTTAAGATCCTATCACCGCCGGGACCTGCCGGTGGACAGGATCAGGAGTTGGTGTTCCATGGCGACTGGCTGCAAACGGTGGACGGCGCGATCGAGTCGGCGTACGGTGCCGCTCTGAAGTACCTGAAAGAGCACAACCGTCTTGTTTTGATTGATGACAGCTACGACGAGAAGATGTGCTTGCGGACGGAGCTGAGCGCCATGCGTTTCTGGGCCGAAGCATTTGAAGAGACCACTGCGGCCGTTCGTCGTGAGGTTCTAGAGCTGAAGGGAACGATCCAACGTCTAAAGAACAAGCTGGTAGCACTGTGTCGCAGATACGCTGGCCTGCTGTGCATTAGGACGGGTTCAGAGCAGGCGTCGGCCGAGGGTCCATCTTCAGTTCCCGGTGTTTCAGGTGTGGAATACATCTGTTCAGCTCTGGCTATCACAGAGATAGAAAGGCTGTCAGCGTCGATCGTGGAGATGAGGATGGGTTTTCTCTTGTCTTCTTCCTTTGTTGATACTCTCGTCCACGTCAAGTTTTAACTTAAGAATAGGTTCCGTCTGATTGTATTTCATATTCTTTGGCTCAACTCTAATGTACAGAGGTATGTTTTAACCAGATTTTATTCAGTTTTCAGTTTGACAGAAATTCTTGATGTTATTACCTCTTAGAGCCATCTACACGTTATTGTCATATTCACGGCAATTTACTCAATTTGAGAACACGTGGAACACAGTACTATTGTAGCCACTTGGCATTGAGTTGCATTACCTGATGCCCAATAACAAGTTGACTGTAAGAAATGTTGTCTAACCAGTGACATTATTTCGCTTGTTTCGGTCTATTGCTGCTTGCTTGGTTGCTTTATTAGTTTTGCTGTAAGAAATGATGTAACTCAGGAGCGCGTGACCACTCTGTTGATGTTCATAGATCTGTGGGATGGCAAACAGTTTTTGTGGATCACCCTGGAGCAGTTCCTATTTCCACCGCTCAGGTACTCAGAACCTTTAGCTGTTTCTGTTTTTTCTTTAAAAAGTAAATTGCATATGCTTCTGTGTGGCCACTTCCCAGCATTTGGGGGCAAGACAGTGATCTCATCTCTGTATTGATTGTAGGATGAAGAGCTGAAGAAGGTAATTGGCGGGACGGCCTACATTGGGTGCAGCTCAAAAACACAGCAGGTAAAAGTTGACAAAATCTTCTTGTTTTTTTACATTATAGTGCAAGGATAGACGCATAGTTCAGCTAGTTTAAATTGTTGTTTTGTTTGCATGGTGCAGAATATCAAGGTGTTTGATGCAGCGATTAAGGTGGTTCCAGCCTCCGAAGCAGAAGCAGAAGAAGTGGAAGGCGCAGAAAGTACGCACGGACATACCAATGGTGGAGGCTCGCAGGACGGAGTGCCGCCGCCGCCGTCCTCACCCCTGAGCCCAAACCTCTAATTTGATAGATGGGAGGGTCTGCAAAAGATCCTGGAAGAAGTATACTTGGCTCCAATATCATCTTAGTGTACTTGTTGTTTATTACTCCCTCCGTCCCACAATATAAGATTTCAATTTTCCAAGCTAACATAGCTTGAAAAATGATCGTATATTGTGGGACGAAGAGTGTAGTTATCTTTCCACAAGGATAGTGACTGGTAGATGCATTACCACATATATAATTAGTTTGTATGAATGATAGAAAACTCAGTATTCACCAGGTAGGGTGTCTGAAGTGTTGACACAAGATGGTTCAAACTTTGGCTCTACATTTAGTTGTCGTTAGTACAATATTGGTTTTCGATTCATGAGCTTTTTCTTGGTATGGTCGTATCTTAAGCAATGAGACATTTGTCCATTTCCTCCTAAGAAACGGAGAAATAAGGACAGAGTCTAGGGATTGTGCATTCTTTATTCATGGTTAAGAAAACTGCTTTTTAAGAATAAAATGCAAGTTGACACTGAAACCGATTTCCAGCATGGTCTTGCACTCTGTTCTTCGGGTATTTTATTAATTATTCCTTACATTGTGGTAAATGCAACTCTTTCTCATATATACTTTTCGATGGTCTTAGAGGATTCAAGCAAGGTTCCCCCAACATGAATTCTCTTGTAGGATTTGGGTCTGCTGCTGCGGTAAGTAAAATTATAGCGGCTGTTCTTCAGACACACAAGAATACTAATAATAGTCTAATACATATTTTCTTCTATGAAGGTTTCCTTGATGAACTCTGAATTGGAATGGAATTCAACCTTCTTCGATGAACCGGTGAGCAATCTTCCATGAATGAAAATAGAATTCCTATGTACTTGCTGCCACCTGCTCTTGTGTTCTGGCAGTCACTCTTATCTCCTCAGTCGAGGCTACTCGTTACATCATCAGGCAATGATCTTCCTTCAGATGGCATTTTGAATTCGGATGCAATAACAGTTCAAGTTCTTGTCAATGATGTCCATGTTGGAGACTCATTATTGGTTATTGAGTCATTAGATAGGATAGTTGATGATTCTGACTTCGAACATGGTACCCATCAACCATCATCATATTGAAGTATGTTGATGGTTGGTACCAATCATTTTTTGTGATAGAAGCTTGGCATGCGTTTTGTTAACTCTTGAAGAAGAGAGGATTGACCTAGGCAACTGCAAGTTTTTCAAATCTACCTTCTACTAGGGTTGTCCTGGATAGTCTACTGTTGAAGAAAACATTTGTCTAATCATGGATCAGACTAGACCGGCGGACGTGCATAAGCAAGATAAGTGTGCACATGAACGCTTAGGAGGCGTGCCAATGGCACGCCCCAGCCACTAGTTGATTTGAATTGTTGTGCATCTTCATATGATGTTAGAAGCCCGGTTCGAGATTCAACAGATGTCACTCCGGATGTTCATGACACAACAATGAGCCAACCTCCAATGACCCAATGTTAGAGCCCCGTGGGGAATGACCAAGGTGATAATGAAGACTTGCACATGGATGGTGGTGAGTTTGAGGGTGATGAATCGGAGGCTTATCTTCGTGATCATTATGTTGGTGATGTTGAGGCAAATTGCATGGAAGAGGACATGGACCATGAGATTCCATACAATAGGTCCTATGCGTGGGACTCGGAGGATGAAGGCCCGGATCAAGAAATAGATGGGGATGGTTTGACGGCTAAAGAAGCCAATGCTTTCAAGAAGGTAATAGGTCGTAGTCACAAGACATCATTGTTTTGTGATCTAAGCCTAGTCGATAAGGCGATTGTTGATGGTGTCACAAGTAAAATTCTTGCACCACGGTTAACTTCAAAGCGAGATACGAAAGCAAGTGTGTATGGTGTTAGTGAAGGAACAATCTTTGAAAGCTTGGCAGAACTTCAAATATGGGCCAAGGACTACGCGGTTAAGTTTCATCGGCCATTCTTTGTGGAGAAGTCAAACTCCAAAGTGCGTTATGTGGTCAAATGCGAGGAACACAAGAATCATTGCCCTTGGGTTATCCGTGCAAGATGTGTCAAAGGCGGGCCACAATGGAAGATTACAAGTTTCGTGTTTCACCATCGATGTAGTGGCAAGGATATTGATGATGATAATGTAAAGGATGATCACCGTCAATTGACCTCCAAATTCATTGTATATCGATTTTCAGCCTCCATAAAGATACTCCCAACATATCCCATTCGGGCTTTGATGGAGATGGTGAAGGAGGTTTTTGGGTACGAGGTGAAGTATGGGAAGGCATGGAAGGCCAAGCAAGCTGCCTTTGAGATATTGTATGGTGGTTGGGAAGAATCATACAACCGCCTCACGATGGTGTTGAAAGCGATGGCGGCAGAAAATCCTGGCATGTACTATATGGTGGAGCCAGATGGTGTGAGAACAAGGATATACAACGATGCAACCGTTCGAATATTTGGACGTGCATTCTGGACTTTTGAGCCATGCATTAGGGCCTTCAAGCATTGTAGGCCGGTTATGTCCGTGGATGGCACATTTTTGACTGGCCAATTCAAGGGCACATTGTTGATCGCCATTGCTAATGATGGTGGTGACAGATTGGTTCCATTGGCGTTCGCTTTGGTGTCGGCGGAGAACAATGACAACTGGGAGTGGTCTCTTAGTCTAGTGAGGACCAAGGTAATTGGACCTGAAAGAGAGGTTTGCATCATCTCGGACCGTCACCAAGGGATACTCAATGCAGTTGAGATTGATATTCCAGGACATCATCGCGTGCACCATAGGTGGTGCATGAGGCATTTTGTTTCTAACTTTTACCAAGCATGTGGAGATAAGGAATTGTCTGACCTTCTTCATGATTGTTGTCTCGCATTCACCACTAGACATTTTCAGAAATTGTGGGACAAAGTGTATGCTAAAGCAAACAATGGTGGCAAAGATTTCCTAAATAGGAATTTTGCCGATAAAGGAAAATGGGCACGGGCTTTTGACAACGATGGAGTGAGGTACGGTGACATGACAAACAACATGGCTGAATGTTTCAACATGGTGCTTAAGGGTGTTCGTGCATTGCCTGTAACAGCAATAGTAGAGTATACATTCCAGAAGTTGAATGTCTATTTTCAAAAGTACAGTGAAGAAACATCCTACTTGATTTCCAGGAAAAACAAGGCCAAAAAGATGTACAAGTATCCACCAAAGGTCGACGGTTGGATGGAATACCAAGCAAGGAAGGCGGATTCACACAAAATCTAGTCTTTTGATAAGATAGAATTGATTTTCCAAGTTGATGAGCACGGTGGAATGTCGCGTGACGGCGTGCCATATGGAGGTGGCTCCTTCAAGGTTTATCTTAAGATGGGCGCTTGTTCATGCGAGAGGCCTACATTGTATCATCTCCCGTGCTCTCACTTGATGGCTGCATCTCGCACTAGAAATGTGAGAGTCAACATGACCAACAATGTAAGATTGGAGGAGTATTCGATCAATGCGGTAAAAAATACATGGGCTGCGAGGTTTCATCCCTATCTAGACCAATCTAAATGGCCGGAATACCATGGACCCCCACTATACCCTGATTTGGAAATGAAGGTGGTGACACGTGGAAGACGGAAGACAAAACGTTTCTTGGGTGACATGGATGATTGTGGTGGTGGATTCCGTAAGGAATGGGGGAGCCAACATTTCGCAGAGCCTCGTGATATCAGCCGTTGCGGTGAATGTAACAACAAGGGGCACAATAATAGAGGTTGTAGCTCAAGGGGCAAAAGAAAGAGATCAAAACGGGATGGTGATGCTGATGATGGAGCTCGAGGACGTGGCCGTGGTGACGGTGGAGCTCGAGGACGTGGCCGTGGTGCTCGAGGACGTGGCCGTGGTGACTGTGGAGCTCGAGGACGTGGCCGTGGTGATGGTGGTGGTCGAGGCTTCGGTTATTGGCTTGGGGTGTGAAACTAATGATGTGTCGAACTTATGTATGTCGTGAATCTTTTGGGTGGTCGAACTTATGTATGTCGTGAACCTTTTGGGTGGTTGAACTATGTAAGTCACGAAACTTATGTATGTGTGGAACTTATGTATGTGTGGAACTTATGTATGTGTGGAAGTTATGATGAAAACTGAAACCATGATAGTGGCAAAAAACAGAGAAGTGCAGGGTCATGACGCCCTAGCACAAGGCGCCATGTTAGTAAGTATGGCGCCCCGGCCCAAGGCGTCATACATGGCGCCCAGAAAATTGCATGGCGCCCCCAACATCAGAAGCTTCTCATATTTGGACTTAGTCTTTTTCGCCCACCATGGCGCCCTAGGCTGGCGAGGAGCATGGCGCCCTGATCCAGGGCGTCGTGCTGGCAACAGGCATGGCGCCTTGACCCAGGGCGTCGTGCTGGCAACAGGCATGGCGCCCTGACCCAGGGCGTCGTGTTGTTCTGCTATTGCTCTTGCATCAAGTTTCCATGACACCTACACCTATTGCATCAAGTTTCATACATAGTTTCCTACATAGTTCATGACAAATGCATCAAGTTTCATACATAGTTCACCACAAAGTTTCCTACATAGTTCACGACAAATGCATCAAGTTTCATACATAGTTCAGGACCAAATTTCCTACATAGTTGAAGACAAATGCATCATTTCCTTCCTTTCCCCCTCTTAGCCGGTGCAACATCCTTCCCCTTCACTAAGCGTCTTCTCCTCTGCAGTGGCACCTCCACCTCCTCTTCCTCCTCCTCTGAGGTGGCCTCGATCACCGGGTCCTTACGTGCCTTCCTTGCGTATTTGCCCGGAGTATACTTTCCACGCCTTTGACTAGGCTGAGGCGCATCGGGCATCTGTGAGGTGTTAATCTCATCATGTGGCTGTTCATCCCCCTCCTCCTCCATGTCATTAACCGATTCTTCGCCTTGCTGCTGGGTGCCGCTTGATGATGATCTCGATCTCGAAGCTATAGGGACGGCGACATCAGTGGAGCGGCAGCCTAGTAGGGCACCAAGGCCACGTGCCCAAGACTTGCTCCGCTATGAAATTGACATATCATGAAGTTAGGAGATATACCCAAAAATGTGTATGAAAAGCAAATTATCAAATGGCATACCTCAACAAAAGCTTTACGCTTATTGTACGACTCTTCACCTGGAGGGTACTTGAGTGCCTCACCGGCGTCGTTGACATGCTTCGAGACCTCGTTTTGTTGTTGGACACAATAGGACAAATCATTTTGGCACAATGTAGGCAAGCATATAGATATAACGGTAACTTACCACAAAGCGGATAGTTGGCGCCGATTCATACCGTCTACCATCTCTAATAAGCATGTTGTACTCAATATTGGCCATCTGATCAAAACCTGGATTTGGTTCATGTAATATGTCCCCTGGCTGAAATGCGGGTGCGTTAAGTTGAGTACGGGCAACGGAACGAAACCACACAAGATAATTGTTGAATGCTTCCGTATCAAAAGACCGTGGGGGAGGCTTAGAAGTCGGTTCACGTAGTGAAAACTCAATCTTATTGAGCTTCTGCTTGAACTCCTGGATATGCACGTCATGCTCTCGATCCCATTTTTTATACTCTTCTGCTTCATTTTGTCGAGACTGCATAGCATTTGACAATTGCATTTTCGTTAGTATCTTCAAAACAATGGAGAAAGCATTTGAAGTGCTAAGCACTTACCTATGCAAATGTAGCGAAGTGTCCTTGTACTTCGGCGGGGTCTCTTGAAATAAGCCAAATTGTGTCATAACTCGTTGTGGCTGATAAAACTCAACAACATAATAACAAATCAATGGGCAGCGCATCCGCCATAAGTGTGCTTCCCGTAGACACTTTGGGTTAAGTCTGAAAGTAATAAAACCAGCTCCCCTACCAATATTGCCCTCCATTCCGTACGGTTGCCAGGTAACCTATAATCAAAGATTAAGAAAAAACTACATTTTTAGTATGAATTTTGGAAAACCGAACAAACCGAAGAGATAAAGCAAGAGACTACTAAGATAACCTGCTCCGGGGTCATAATGTCAAGCTCGTTGCAGTAGTGCAAATACATGGTCTTTGAATTGCCGACAAAACCTTCAACCTTGTCCCACTTATACGCCCATGTAGGCATATGGTCTGGGTCATCATGGTCATCCCACCGGTCGTAACCCTTTGGTATAGGCCGCCCCACTGGCAAGTGCTCCCAACTCTAGATCGATAATAGAAGCATCGGACCACCGATGTTGGCTTCCTTTGACTCTACGACGTTTCTTGGATTCGCGCCCCTACGGCACGCCTCGTCCAGCTACACACAAACAAGAAATATGTCATTACAAACTACAAAGTTCTACATCTTCAATACACTATTATAAGCAAAACTACTTACTTGACGATACAAATAAGCCAACGCCGCCGTACCCCAACTGAGTCCATGCTCCCACCCAGCAAACAGCTTAAGCCACATAAAGGAAGCGTTCACGCCAGTGCCGTCAGCGAAAAGAGTCCGGCTGACTACATACCACAAGTATGCCCTGGTATACTGTTGCACTGTTTCATTGTCCGCACAAGCCGGGCATTTCCCAAAGTTCTCAGCAATCCAATGATAACTTGCACCGGCGGACTTCCCTTGTATCCCTGGCTCCCTCCCTATGAGTCCAACCATAATCTCACGCCATCCATCAGAATCTGTGCTAAAACATATAGGCTCTCCTTTGATGGGAAGTCCAGTGATCTGAGAAACATCCTGCGAATTGACCGTCATCTCCCCAGCATAGAAGTGAAAAGTATGTGTCTCAGGGCGCCATCGGTCAACAAGTGCCGTGATCGCACAAGGGTTCATCTTCGGCATCGAACGAGACACGAGTGAGATGAAAGGGAGAAGCCCAGTCTTCCGGATATACTCCGTGTATCGCTCGTCATACTCCATCTTGTCATGAACCGAACCGGACCTCAGGTGAAGCTGATCAAAAACCCTTCCTTCATCTACCATGAACCGTCCACGATGCAATTGATCATACGATGGATGGATAAGAGAAGTCATCCTGCAAATTACAAATGTATATGGTAAGCCCCGTTGTCATTTGCAAATATCCGCACTAGTGCAAAAACATACATACATGTGCAAAATTTCTACACTAATTCTTCTGCCATACACCATATATGTGCATATAATTTTCTACAATACCATACACCATATGTTTGCACTAATTCTTCCATACACCATATATGTGCGTACATATCCTAACCAAACTCATAACACCTTCATAAAAATCCTATATCATACATATTCTAAGCCATACATATCCTAAATCACACTAATCCACACATTATCACACAAAAATCCACTATTCATTTCAACAAAAAGATGAACTAGGGTTTCACCCAAATCAATCAAATGGACAGATTTCAACCAATAGAAAGAGGGGAAAGGGAGGGGAATACCTTGAGGATTCGAAGGGCTACCGGATCCACCAATCTTCGACTCAGATCCGCAGCTCTTGAGTGGGGAGAGGGAGGGGCGATTTGAGGGGCGCCATGGAGAGGAAAGAACAGAGGGAGGAGAGAAAGGAAGAAGACGGATGAGATGGGCTCACGGGGGGGAGGGGGGATTTGCTGAAGGGGTATGGCGTCCCAGGTCGGGGCGTGGTGGATCAGACCATGGCGCCCTGGGCCGAGGCGTCATGGGCCCAAGGCCATGCCCACGTGGCAGTCATCGCCGACGCGCATGGCGCCATTGACCAGAGCATTGTGCTAATATGCATGGCGCCCCTGGTGCGGGCGTCATGCGAGTAGGACCATTTTATGAAATATTTTGGAAATAGGGTCATTTTGTGCTGAACTTTGGCCAAATGGTCAGTTTTGTGATTTTTCACATATTGGAGAGTAGATGGCCGCGATCGATGCTCGGTGATAGTGGAGGTCGACCCGGAGATCGTTAACTCGCGGCGGCGGGGGACATTCAAGATGGCAACGGGGACGAAACCCATCGGGTTTTGCCTGCCCAAACCCATCCCCATGAGAAAATCACAAACCCGTCCCCGTCCCCATCAGCGTGCGCGGGGCTAGATTTTTGCCCGTGCCCTAAACCCATCGGGTTTCCTAAACCCACGGGGAACCCACGGGGAAATCGGCTTATTTAAGTAAACATAATAGCAGCAAAGAATAGCATTTCGGCAGCAAAAAGAGCATATTTCAGCAGCTTAACTTGCGAAAATTTCAGTACAATACAATGGTACATGGTTCAATAGCGACAAGGAGCATATTTCACCAGCATAACTCGAGCAAAAACAAAAAGAGCATATTTCCGCGACATAACAAAAACAAAAAGAGCAATAACAGCAGCTACAAGGAGCATATTTCAGCGGCATAACAAAAAGAGCAATAACAACAGCTAGAAAGAGCAGTAACAACATCAGCATAAGCATATTTCCGCAAACAGGATCATTGTTCAGCCATACATGGTTCAACATGATGTCTATTTAGGCTTAGTGTGGTATTTTGGCGGGGATGACGGGTTTCGGGTTCGGGTATTGCTCAAACGGGTTTAAACCCACGAAACGTGTCGGGTTTTATATCTTACCCGGCAGTAGCCCCGCGGGGTTAAAAAGACACCCATCCCCGTCCCCTAATAGGGTAAAAACCCGCGGGGACGCGGGTTTCGGGGCCCCATTGCCATCTTGAGGGGACATGGTGTCGGGGCTCAAGGGGGCCAAGCTGCAAGCAGCGGGCGGGCTGTCTGCCAGCTGCCGCCGCACTCTCTTGCGTGGTGTGCCGCGCTACGTCGATCTTTTTTTTTTTTTTGAGGGGGCGCTAGCGACCCATGCTGATGTGCATGCCCGTTTTGTGGGCGTAGGTGGTGCGTGTCTCTTCGTCGATCGGTGTTCGTAAAAAGTGAATAGTTTGCAGCGCCAAATCCTAGAAAAAAGTGGCTAAAGACTCTGTTCGAAAAAGTGAACATTTTGCAAAGTTGTGAACAAAAAATTGAACATTTTTTAAAATTGGGTGGTAGTCCAGCGAAAAACTTTTAAAACGCAAGTATTTTTTTTTTCAAATTTGTGAGTATTCCTTTAAAACACGAATATTTTTCTAAATTGAAACTTTTTTGGAAAAATGAACAAATTTTGAGAATCTAGGAGGTACTCCAGTGAACATGTTTTTTGAGCTTTGACATTTTTTTTAACTGGGAGGCATTGTAGCGAACAATTTTTAAGATGCAAACATTTTTCAAATTTGGGGGCATTTAATCAAAACAAGAATATTTTTTGAATTCGAACACTTTTTGAAAGTGTCTAGCTGTTTTTTTAAAACCTAGGAGGTACTGTAGTGCACATCTTTTTAAACACAGTCATTTTTTAATTAAACTTTGAACGGTTTTTAAACTGAGATTTTTTTAAAAAACTGAGAGGTATTGTAGTGATTTTTATTGTTGTTGAAAACAATAACATTTTCTCCATGCAGCGATCAAAACAAAGAGGAACACACCACCTAGTTAACGATCCAAGGGTTTGACATGCCACGTCGGCGAATACCAGTGAAACGCTCCCAAGATCCAAAATAGCCCGAGATCAATAAATTTGAAGCGCTGATTTCAGGGATTTGGGAGTTGATAGTTCGATTTAGCTTTCGTCTTACAAGTTTGAGGTTTGTTTTGAACTTTTTGTGCACGCGCGCGCCCGGGCTCACAACACGGTCCAGGTCCACGAATCGCTAGCTGCTGCATTCATGCATGCACACGCCTTGTGTGATTCCATGGTTATGGGCTAGTGATTTTAGTTCTTGGATCAGCATGCATGTAGGTGTTGATCGCCGTATCATGCATGTGAAAAACATCGCTTCCTGCAATTCTCTGTCGCGTCGGTGTTTTTGTGTCAGTGAGCCGTTAATTAAGCCTTGATGATGCGGGGCTCCTCGTCCTCCGCTGCGGACGCTCCCGACATGGGCGCAGCGCATGCCCCAAGTCAAGGGAGACAAACCAGCCACTGCCACTCGTCCATCCTTCGCCCACTCCAGTCGGTCCCTGTACATACAAGTATACGACGGTGTGTCCGGCCCATTACGTGCAACATCGATCTGCATGGACTATGGTACTGTGCATGCAGCATGCTTGCCCACTCCTCTACCGGCTCTCTCCTACTGTAGCAGCAGAAAACTGGAGCGTGTCTCCAGCCGTTGGCCCCCAGGACTCGTAAAAGGCGAGCCGAGCCGGCGATACAATCGGCGCTGGGGCGGTTTTGTACCCAGTCGTCGCCCCAGGCGCCGAAATTGGCCCACTTTGCAACCCCATTTCGGTGAATAAAGGGTCCATATGGGCGAGAATAGGCCCATATTCGGCGTGGTTTCGCCGTGTCTCGACGTTCAATTATCAACACTATTATTTCTTATCACATATTTCATCACAGAAAAATCAAATACTTCAACAAAATAGTACAACAACAAATAGTTCAATACAAATTATATAGTTCAACAAATAAAAATCGTATTTCATCACACATCGTCCCCCTTGAGCCTCCATAGGTGCTCAATCAGATCTTTCTGCAGTTGATGATGCACCTGTGGGTCTCGGATCTCCTGACGCATACTGAGATAGGCAGTCCAAGTTGCTGGTAGCTGGTGATCAACTTCGGCTAGAGGACCGTGCCTGTAGTATGGTTCAGTGTAAAACACTGGGTCTTCTTGCTCGCTCTCAATGATTATGTTGTGCAAGATGACACAACAAGTCATAATCTCCCACATTTGATCCTTGGACTAGGTCTGAGCATGGTACCGAACAACAACAAATCGAGATTGGAGCACATCAAAAGCCCACTCGACATCCTTCCTGCAAGCCTCCTGAACTTTCGCAAACCAGTCGTTCTTGCCTCCTGCCGCAGGGTTTGAGATCGTCTTCACAAATGTCGACCATCTCGGATAGATGCCGTCAGCTAGATAGTACCCCTTGTTGTAGTGCCGCCCATTGATCTCGAAGTTCGCCGGAGGAGAATGACCTTCAACAAGCTTGGCAAAGACAGGAGAGCACTGCAGCACGTTGATGTCATTGTGAGTTCCTGGCATACCAAAGAAGGAGTGCCAAATCCATAGGTCCTGTGTGGCCACCGCCTCAAGCACCACACTGCAACCGCCTTTGGCGCCTTTGTACATCCCCTGCCAACCAAATGGGCAATTCTTCCATTTTCAATGCACGCAACCGATGCTTCCAAGCATCCCAGGAAATCCTCTTACTGCATTCTGTGCTAGGATCCGAGCAGTGTCTTCCGCATTGGGTGTTCTCAAGTATTGTGGTCCAAACACTGCCACCACTGCCCGATAGAACTTGTAGAAACACTCTATGCTGGTGGACTCGGCCATGCGCCCATAGTCGTCGAGTGAATCACCGGGAGCTCCATATGCAAGCATCCTCATCGCTGTCGTGCACTTCTGGATGGAGGTGAATCCAAGAGCGCCGGTGCAATCCATCTTGCACTTGAAGTAGTTGTCGAACTCCCGGATGGAATTCACAATCCTGAGGAAGTGCTTTCGGCTCATCCGATAACGGCGCCGAAATGTTTTCTCGCCGTGAAGTGGAGCATCGGCGAAGTAGTCGGAGTAGAGCATGTAGTAGCCTTCGAGACGATGCCGGTTCTTTGCTTTCAACCGCCCAGGCGCCGAGCCACCTCGCCGCGGCTTTTCATTGCTCGCCAGCAGCTGGGCGAGGGCGGCGAGCACCATGAGATGCTCTTCTTCCTGGACGTCGGCCTCGGCTTCCTCCTCCAGCAGCCTGGCGAGCGCTTCCTCGTCATTCGAGTCCATCCGGCAGCCAAATCGCCGAACACCTTGCGCTCGGTGGGCGTGTACCCGCCACTAAACCGCGCCTCCGCGGCCGGAATGCCCAGCTGGTGTTGGAGGGACTGCCGCGGCGAAGCGCTGTTATTTTCCCGCGGGGAATGGCTATCTAGCGGAGTAGGGCGGCGGGCGGCGCCGGGATATAGCTAGTGGTGGTCGATGGCGCGGGGGGTGGGAGGCGAGTCGGGGAAGAAAACCTTGACTTTTCACCTGACCGTGTGGGCCAGGCGCGCTTTTCCCTAGCGTCGGAGCCCCCAACCGCTCCCCAGCGCGCCGGGTTCGGCCTGTGATCGCCGGGCGGAAAAAAGGTCCGAACCGGCGATTTTCGGCGTCCTGGGGGCGCGACTGGGCCGTTTTTTCGGCCGGCGCCGAAAAAGTGGCATGGGGGCCTGTTGGGGGCGCGGCTGGAGATGCTCTTAGAGCATCTCCAACCATTGCCCCCCCCAGAAGGCATAAAAACCGGCGCTTGGGGGCGAGCCGGCGATAAAGTCGGCCCTGGGTGGTTTGGCATCCAGCCGTCGCCCCCAAGCGCCGACGCCGACCCATTATTCGGCACAATTTGGATGAAAATTGACTTGATATCGGCGCGAATCGGCCCTTATTCAACGAGGTTGGGCATGGTTCGACGTGAATTCTCAACACAAATAATTTTTTTATCGCAATGTTCACCACAGAAAATCAATAGAAATTATATAGTTCAACAAAAAATAGTTAAACACAAATTATATAGTTCAACAAATAAAACTCATATTTCATCACACGTCGAGCTAGGCGTCGCCTTTGATCCTCCATATGTGCTCCACCAGATCCTCCTGCAGTTGTTGATGCACCTGTGGGTCTCGGATCTCCTGACGCATATTGAGGTAGACAGTCCAGGTTGCCGGTAGCTGGTGATCGACTTGGACAAGAGGACGCTGCCTGTAGTATGGTTCAGTGTCAAACACTGGCTCTTCCTGCTCGGTGTCAATGATCGTGTCGTGCAAGATGACATAACAAGTCATGATATCCTACATTTGATCTTTCGACCATGTCTGAGCAGGGTACTGGACAACAACAAATCGAGACTGGAGCACACCAAATGCCCGCTCGATATCCTTCCTGCAAGACTCCTGAACCTTGGCAAAGTGGGACTTCTTGCCTCCTGGCACATCGTTTGAGATAGTCTTCACAAATGTCGCCCATCTTGGATATATGCCATCAGCTAGGTAGTACCCCTTATTGTACTGCTACCCATTGACCTCGAAGTTCACCGGAGGAGAATGACCTTCGACAAGCTTGGCAAAGACAGGCGAGCACTGCAACACATTGATGTCATTGTGAGTTCCTGGCATACCAAAGAAGGAGTGCCAAATCCAGAGGTCATGTATGGCCACTGCTTCTAGTACGTGCCACACTGCAACCGCCTTTGGCGCTTTTGTACATCCCCTGCCAAGAAAATGGACAGTTCTTCCATTTTCAACGCATGCAGTCAATGCTTCGAAGCATCCCAGGGAATCCTCTTGCTGCATTATGTGCTAGGATCCGAGCAGTGTCTTCCGCATTGGGTGTTCGCAAGTATTGCTTTCCAAACACTACCACCACTGTCTTGCAGAACTTGTAGAAACACTCAATGGTGGTGGACTCGGCCATGCGCCCATAGTCGTCGAGTGAATCACCGGGAGCTCCGTATGCAAGCATCCTCATCGCTGTCGTGCACTTCTGGATTGAGGTGAATCCAAGTTTGCTGGTGCAATCCTCCTTGCATTTGAAGTAGCTGTCGAACTCACGTATGGAATTCGCAATCCCGAGGAAAAGCTTTCGGCTCACCCGATAACGGCGCCGAAATACTTTGTCGCCACACAGTGGAGCATCGGCGAAGTTGTCGGAGTAGAGCATGCAGTAGCCTTCCAGATGATGCCGGTTCATTGCTTTCATCCGCCCCGGCGCCGAGCCACCTCGCTGCGGCTTTTCATTGCTTGCGAGCAGGCCGACGAGGGCGGCGAGGACCATGAGATGTTCCTCTTCCTGGACGTCGGCCTCGGCTTCCTCCGACAGCAGCGCGGCGAGCGCCTCCTCGTCGTCCGAGTCGATTGCCAAACGCGCTGAGGCTAACTGTCGAACACCTTGCGAGCATGTTGGACGCACACCCGTCGGTACTCTGGCCTGCGCGGCCGGAACGCCGAAAAAATTGCACGGGCGATGGTGGAGTGCTTGCCGCCGCCGAAGCCTCTTCTCTTTCCCGGCGGGGAACGACCTATCTAGCGGTGGTGGGCGGCGGGCAGCGTCGGGATCGGCAGTCCGGCGGCCGAACGTGCGGGGGGAGGGGCGAAAATGGACAGTTGGCTCGCTTTTTCGCCTGACGGGGTGGGCTGGGCGTGTTTTCCACTTGCGCCGGAGCCCCCAAGCGCCCCCAGTGCGCCGGATTCGGCCTGCGACCGTCGGGCCAAAAAAATGGGCCGAGCCGGCGGATTTCGGCGCCTTGGGGGTGCGACTGGGGCGTTTTTTCGGCGCCGGGGCGAAAAAA
>LR738712.1:696319174-696336471 GCA_902687465.1 Secale cereale | reverse complement strand
CGGCGCGGCTGGAGATGCTCTTACGCGCCAAAATTTTATGTTTTGACCTTTTTTAAAGTTAATCGAACTGATCCCAATTTGTAAAATTTTGGGATTTGACCATTTTGCTATCGCCAATGTCCATTGCGGTAGGGGGTAGGAAACACCCCTACCGCTAAACATGACTGGCGGGTAGCCTGTACGGCCCTACCGCCAAGGTGTCCGGCGGTAGGTGTGAGCATGCACTATGTTTCATACTTAGGAAAAAATCGGTAAAGTGTGCAACCCTTCCGTCAGAGACCTTTGTGGTAGACTGCTATATCCTACCGCCATGGACCCTAGCGGTAAGAAAAGTGCCAGCAGGCCCGTCCACGAGGGAGGCCGAGGTGGGCGACCGCATAGGGCCCAAAAAATTTGGGGCCCCGGAATACTAGCTACGTACATATAATCAGCAATTTAATTCGGCTAAGAGTGAATGTACTACCCTGCAGCAAGGACAGCCCACAAGGCCTGCTAATACATGTAGGCATCGATCGGCCTGTCCGTTCAATTAATCGCTAACACGCCGCCAGATCAGTTCCACCAAGCTAATCTCTTCGGGGGAGTAGCTACATCTACCCTCTCGGTTCGGGTTTTGGGGCTCCGGCGGCGATCCCATCGCCGTTGAGAGATCTCTTCTTCTGCTTGGACCGCGGCCGCATCGGATCCGATCTACCGGCTTCGGTGGTGTGGGGAGGAACCAGATCGGGGCTGTCGGAAGGATCAGGCTGGTCTACGAGAACCCTAGATGGCGGACCGCCGAGTCATCGTCTGCGGGAGGCTCAGGGAAGAAGCTTGAGGAGATGCTGCAACACTTGGACCTCCAGGATGATGAGCTGGATGATGTTGTCGTGGGGGAGGAAGAGGTGAAGCGCTTTGAAGCGGATGCTCGGTGGCTGGCGATAGCGAAGGTGAACACGACCCGCCCGTTCAGTTCTTCGGCGATGTTTGAGTGCATGAAGTCGATCTGGTCACTCGCGCATGTCCCCAAGTATAGAGAGGCGGGCGAAAATCTATTCATCTTCCAGATGTTCTGCCTGGGCGATTGGAAGCGGGTGGTGCATGGCGGCCCTTGGCTCTTCAGGGGGATGGGGATGTTGATCGAGGACTATGATGGGAAGAAGGAACCCACAACTTTTGAGTTTGATGGGTTATATGTTTGGGCTCAGATTCACAATATCCCGGAACTCTATCGCAAGCCAGAGGTGGTTGATCAGCTGGCCCGCCGTATCGGGAGGGTGAAGGAGACGCAACTATCCCCTCGGCTGTTCTACGAGGGGGATTACGTCCGGGTCCGGGCGAAAGTACTTATCAGTAAACCTTTAACGCGGGTCGCGCCACTGCATGTAGCAGGAGAGGGACGGCTGCTGCTCCCAGTCAGATATGAGAAGATCCCCTACTTTTGCAAGGTCTGCGGCCTCATGGGGCATAACCACGAGGAATGTGGCGATGGAGTCTGGGAGGAAAAGCATAAGCAATGGGGGAGCTGGATGTTGGCGAAGAGGAAGGATTCTGCCCCGGAACAGCAAGGAGGTTGGGCTACTCGTGGGGGCCGATCAGGTGGGACACGAGGCGGAGCTAAAGGCAGAGCTGGCAGGGGTTCCCAGGCCCCCAGGCAGCGCTCGCCGCCGAGGAAGCGATCCTCCCAAGAGGCGGGCTTCACGACTACAGAGGAGGAGGAGGAGGTTACCAGCCCGCTTAAGGCTGGAGATGCTAGGGATGGGGAGCAGGCTGCCACAGCCCCATTGGCACGCAGGAATCTAAGCCTAGCCCTAACAAACAGCACGAATAACGTCGAGTTGGAAAGTAACAGCACCTGCGGTACCGATGGCTCGGCTGCGATGGTAGTCCCTCCGTTACCTCCGGCGTACGTCTCCCCTAGAGAAATCAAGAAAGCAAAGAAGGCTGGATCACCGCTGAAGCAAGGAACTCAGAAGTTGGCAATATTGGCGGGCTCCTCTGGGGAGCACCGCCAGGCCCAATGAAAATCTTAAGCTGGAACTGCCGTGGGATAGGCGATCCCGCGACAGTTCGTGAACTCCGTGACCTCGTGGAGCTTTGTTCGCCGTCTATACTTTGCTTGGTCAAAACTCAGTTGCAGAAAGACCGTGTTGAAGGTCTTCATTTCTCTTTAGGGTTTGATTTCAGTTTTGGTGTTGGTAGCAGGGGTCGGAGTGGTGGCATTTGTATCTTTTGGAAAAATTCAGTTGATGTTGCAATAATTTTTTTTTCGGAGTATCATGTTGATGCTTGGGTGCTCGAACCAGGGAAGGAACAGTGGCGGCTCTCATGTTTCTATGGGGAAGCCACAAGATCTCTTAGGTACAAAACTTGGAATACTATGAAAAGATTGAGGGGAGAAAGTACCCTCCCATGGCTGTGCATTGGAGACTTCAACGAGATCCTAAGGGCCGAGGAACAGTTGGGGCCAAATGAGCGTGATAGTTCGCAGATTGAGGCATTCAGAGAAGCTGTTGACATTTGCGGGTTGGCGGATTTAGGCTACCGCGGGTTAGACTGGACCTGGGAGAAAAAAGTGGTAGGTGGGCAGTTCTGCAGGGTAAGGCTGGATAGAGCCTTGGGCTCGGCGGAGTGGTCTAACATCTTTCCTTTTGCCACAGTGGAGCATCTTACAGCAGTTAAATCGGACCACTGTCCCATCCTTTTGGAAACGGAGCTCGTTGCGGCGAGTGTTCGAGCACAACAGAAGAGGTTTAGGTATGAGTGTATGTGGGAACGTGACCCAAGCTTTGGCGATATAGTGGCAGATGCATGGAACTCCTCTGGGAGTGCACAATCGGTTGGGGCGCTCGCGGATAAATTGGCGGCTGTAGCCGGAACTTTGCAAAGATGGGGACGCTCAAAATTTGGGGCGGTCAGGACGGAACTGCGGGCTCTCCGCTTGAAACTTGCGGAGCTACGAGCAACACCGGGTCGGGTCGGTCCGTCGCTAGAAGAGTCACGCATTGAAGCAACTATGGCGGAGTTATGCTTGCGGGAAGAAATCATGTGGCGTCAACGGGCGCGTATACAGTGGCTTGCAGAGGGAGACAGCAACACCAAATTCTTCCACAGGAAAGCTAGTGCAAGAAGAGCAAAAAACCGCATAAGTGAGCTCCAACGGGTTGATGGCACGGTATGCACGGACGAACGGGAGATGGCCGACATGGCCACCAATTTCTATGGAAATCTCTATGCTTCTGAAAATACTATTGGTATTGAGGAAGTCTTATCCCACATCCCAACTAAGGTGAATGCAGGTATGAATATTATGCTCAACGCCCCATACACTAACTCTGAAGTGAAAGCAGCATTATTCCAGATGTTTCCTACCAAGGCCCCGGGCCCGGATGGCTTTCCCGCACACTTTTTTCAAAGACACTGGGAGCTATGTGGTGATGAGGTAACTGGCATGGTGCTTCGTGTTCTAAAGGGAGAAGATTCCCCGGAGGAGATAAACAAAACGTTCATTGTTCTTATTCCCAAGATAGCGAGTCCAAAAAACTTAGGACAGTTTCGACCGATCAGCCTCTGCAATGTGATCTTCAAGATTGCATCGAAAGTTTTGGCTAACCGGCTCAAGCTCATTCTCCCCGACATCATCTCTGAGGAACAATCGGCATTCGTCCCAGGGCGGCTTATCACTGACAACTTTATCTCAGCTTATGAATGTCTACACTATATGAAGAAGAGGAAACTGAAGAGTAATCGTTTCTGTGCTTTGAAGCTCGACATGATGAAAGCATACGATAGAATTGAATGGGACTACCTCGAACGGGCGATGCTAAAATTGGGCATTAGTCCGCGTTTCACTGCGATCGTCATGAGGTGCGTCACTTCGGTTTCTTTCTCTGTTGTTTTTAATGGTGAAAAACAGGATGAGTTCCATCCTTCCAGAGGCCTCCGCCAGGGTGACCCTATATCTCCATATTTATTCTTGCTGGCAGCCGAGGGACTATCATGCTTGCTGAAATCAGATGAGCCAAGTGAAGCAATCTGTGGTATAAAAGTGGCAGAGGGTGCACCGGTAGTCAATCATTTGCTTTTCGCCGACGACATCCTCCTCTTCTTTGAGGCTACGCCAGAGATGGCTGCCAAGGTGGACTCTCTGCTCCGGCGCTATTGTGAGGCCTCGGGTCAGCGTATCAATAAGGAGAAGTCATCCATATTTTTCAGTAAAGGCTGTTCGGATACTTTGAAGCATGAAGTAAAGCACATCCTACAAGTTCAGAACAAGCAACTCTCGGACAGATACCTGGGGCTCCCGACGGATGTGGGGCGAGCCAAGGAGGGGTCCTTCAAATATCTAAAAGACCGCATCTGGAAACATGTGCAAGGATGGATGGAGAAAGCATTATCAGTTGGCGGGAAGGAAGTACTCATCAAGTCAGTTGCACAGGCAATCCCTACCTACTCTATGGCTTGTTTCAAACTGCCTAGAGGCCTTTGCCAGCATATCAATGGTCTACTGAGGAAATTTTGGTGGGGCTCAAAGAAAGGTGAGAGGAAGACTGCTTGGGTCTCCTGGGATGTTATGTCACAGCCCAAGAGTATTGGCGGCATGGGTTTCCGCGATATCGAGCTTTTCAATTTGGCACTACTGGCTCGGCAAGCATGGCGACTCCTGACCCAGCCGGACTCGCTCAGTGCCAAGATTCTCCGCGCGGTGTACTACCCTACTACGTCAATCCTAGAGGCAGAGCTAGGGAAGCATCCATCGCAGGTATGGCGTTCAATTCTTGAAGGCAGGGATGCTCTAAAACTGGGCCTTCTGAAGCGTATTGGATCGGGGGACAATACAAGCATATGGCATGATAACTGGATACCCCGCGATTACAAGCTTCGGCCTGTTTGTCCAAAGGTGCAGAACCCTCCACAACTTGTGTCTGAGCTTATCAATCCAACCACGTGCACATGGAATACTGCTCGGCTCCGTGAGTATCTCTACCCAATGGATGTTGAGGCCATCCTTAATATCCCTCTCAGCAACAAGGTACAAGAGGACTTTTGGTCGTGGCATTATGACAGGAGGGGAATCTTCACAGTGAGTTCTGCTTACAAACTGCTTGTGGCAACAAAACAACAACGCACAGACTGGTTGGATCATAATGATGGTCACTCTAATGTTTCCGCAGATAAATGATCATGGTCCAAACTCTGGGGGGCGGCGGTGCCATCTAAAGTTCATACGTTCGCATGGAGACTGGCTAAAACGTCAATACCCACAGGGGCGGTGCGGCACCACAGAAACATGGCGGAGTCCGCAGTCTGTGGCATCTGTCAAGGGGCGGTGGATACGTGGAGGCATGCTTTGTTTGATTGTCAAATGGCGCGTTGCGTCTGGGCGCTTGCGGATGAGGACATCGTTGGAACTATCCTGTCCAACCGTATGGAAGATGCTAAGCTATGGATGTTCTGGTTAGTAGACACTCTTCCCACTGCGGACCTGGCAACAGTGCTTGTTACTATGTGGGCAATATGGTGGGCGAGGCGCCGAGCTATCCATGACGAGCAATTTCAGAGCCCCCTGAGCACACATATCTTCATCACCAATCTTCTGGCGGAGCTTACTCAGCTCCCTGAGAGGGGAGCACGTACCAGGGACCTGCATGCGCAATCCAGGGACCTGCATGCAAGACCTAGGGGCACGCATGTAACGCGCAGGGACCGGCATGGTATTATTGAAGAAGGGGAGGAGCCAACGCGAGGGGGATGGCTGCCACCCGCGTCCCACTCAGTCAAGATCAATGCGGATGGGGGATTTTCAAGTTTGCCGCGATAAAAACGGAAACTATCTGGGGGCCTCAGCGATCATCTTTGAGGGCTTTCTGGACCCGGCGATCCTAGAAGCGCGGGCGTGTAGCGAAGCACTTGCACTGGCGGCGGATCTTCAGGTTCAGTCCATATGCGTGGCCACAGACTGCCTCGAGGTGGTAACACGAATTAAGGACGATTCTCCATGTAAGTTCTATCCAATCCTCCAAGATATCAAACATCAACGGGCTGCGTTCCAGGCGGTGGATTTCGTCCACAAGGTCGGAAACATAATGGTGAGGCTCATGATTTAGCTAAAGCGGCTGCATCTCTCTCTCCCGGGTGCCATGTGTGGCTAGCAACATTGCCCGATATTATTTGTATCCCTATGACTTTGAACATTTAATAAAGGATACAGATTTGCTCAAAAAAAAAAAGCTAATCTCTTCGTTTGCGACATGGCCTTCCGCCAATCGCACAGGACGCCGCCTCCTGCCTTCCGCCAATCGCACAGGACGTCACCGGGGATTCCCCGTCTGCCTCGGTCCTCCACTAATGGTCAATTAGGTATTGTCGTGTCGTCTACTTAATTTTGTCCCTGTTCTTTATCACTAGTAATTGATTAAGTTTGATCTCTCCAACCTAGATTAGGAGTAATGAGTAGAATGAAATTATGTGCCCCCTGATCTAGGTAGGTAACAAATTTATTTGTGCATGGTGTTAGATTAGGAGTAGGCGGAAATTAAGTTTGTTCATGATCAATTGTACTTGTTTTGATATCTTTATTCACACCAATTAGGCAGTGTCGTGTTTAAATAATTAATCATGAATTTCTTTGGTTTATAAAAACAGGAAGTAGAAAGTATGATTCAGATTGTGAAAAGTGTAAGAAGAAGCAAAAAAATAGAAGCACAAGTTCAATCTCAAAGGGGTGTTCTTGACATATTTGTTCTGAAAGAATCTCCATTAATACTAAAAATGAAACTCCCAATGATAATGTTGATGATGACCATGGTGACGATGCTACAAATTGAAGTGAGACTGAGGCTGACAGTACAAATGCAGATGTTGGTGCTCATATTGTAATGAAGGTGATGGTGCTAATATTGGCACCCAAGATATGATTGAAGGATTCTGCTTTTTGATAGAACATGAGGTTAGTTTATTCCTTTAGTGCCCTTTCATAATATTTTAGCATTTGTATTTCATATATGTCTACATATTGTGCAAAATAAAACATACTTGAAATTATGTAATAAAGTGAAAGTATGCTTTAGATACATTAGTTCTTCTGTTATATGAAAATTTTAAAAAATATTGGCCCAATTTTGATTTCCGTCCCGGGGCCCTGAATTTCTGGAGACGGCCCTGGGTGCCAGGTCCCAAATTTTTTGCAAGGCAGTGTTAGATCTTGATTTAATTTTGAAAAAGGGTCAAAACACGAAATTTACCCTCCCTACGTTACAGTTTATGCACGTACGCATGCATCCACATGCAATTTCTGAGGGGAGACAGGATAATTACACAGGGTGTGCCGTTTGTCAAAAGTTTGGGCGTAGTGCAACGTCAATTTCCACTCGCTAGCAAAAGGTGAAATGTGTCTGGCATGAATGCTTTGTCCAAAGTACCATGGATCAATTTCCGTGTGACACGACACGACCGATGAAAGCGCAATGTCGATGCTATTACCGCCGGGATTGAGTAGCTACTAGTAGCTTAATTAGTCAGGATTTAGGCACCGGATTGCGTGGCTCATTTGACCGGTGCGTGCATGTGGCATCCCATCGAAGATATCTCTGAAGACATGATGCACATAGCTGCCGTATATCTAATCTAACGCGAGACTTTGGAAATACCCTTGCCGCTCAAGATCAGGCTCTTAACTCTTAGCTAGGTTGACTTCTTTGTGCTAGCTGCAGCTGTTCCATTGAACATTGGGTGCAAAGGATCGAGGCTGGTACGTAGTATCAAGTCCAGACCACCGTTCATCCTTCACCGTAAAAATGGTCAAGACCACCAACCCGCCAAAAGAAAAGGAGCCCGGACCACCGGGAATCGACGAACAAAGATTAGTAATTTGGAGCCAAGTTCAGCGAACTCCACTCTTCGATGAAAAAGAGCCGTCCATGTCTGCCTGGACAAGAAAGCACTCGATCGCGGCCGGCATCTCTTTAAGACTGGAACCACATGTGTCCTTCAGAGGCAGAAAGCATTTCGGTTTACATCGCAACCTGCCTCCCCGTGCGGTGTACTTGCTTGCACCGAGCTAGCTCTTCTCGGCAAGCTCCAACGCAAGACCCCGGATTGTCCGCCCGTATCCGTTTAAGGGTAAACGGACACAAACCGCGGCTCAACGTGGAGGAGTAAACGGACAAATGTCCGTTTTCGATCCGCTTTAGACTCATTCCCACCATAAGATTGGACCACGTTTGCGGCCCAAAGGATAGCACGCACACGGATGTTTCGCACGCCCTTATCCTTCCCTGACCCGCCTGTCGGGGACACACCCATCCCACTTTCCCTCCATTTCATTCAAACCTTCCTGTGCGCCCCCTCCTCTTCCTCCTCCATGGACGACGACACCCCAGCGATGCGGCCACGTGCCCCGCGGAAGAAGAAAGGTCCCAAGGGTCCTAGGAAGCTCGATCCGAGCGCACACCGGAGGAGATCGCCATTCTCGGCTTAGAAGCGGCGAAGAGAAGGGGCCGACAGGCAAAGGCGAAGGAGGTGAAGACCGCTGCGGCCGACACCCATCGTCAAGCGCGGCATCTTGCCGACGTCGACGAGAAGGAATCCATCGTCGCCGAGGCGCAATGCTGTTCTCATGCTTGGGTTGGCACGACCACCACTGGCCATCCTCTCGGTCGCTGCCACGGTCGCGGCGGGCATGGGATCGTTCGTCGGTCGTCCTCCTCGATACAGGTCGTTGAGCTCATCCAGCACACCCGGTCCGCCGCCTTATGGTCATGGGCCGACACGGTTCTCCATGTCGCTGGAGGGCAGCGTGGTTGCTTCGGCCACACAGCGAGTGTCGTTGACCTCAGTATGACATCGGGGTACACTGGCGCTGGCCACACGTTCGACGGGACGCAAAGGAAGCAGTCCCGGCCGTTTCCGACAGCAAGCTTCGCTGGCGCCCGCAAGTTGTTCGATAGAATGGCACAACCGACACCCCTGATTGCTCGGTGTTCATGGAAAGCGTCATCTTCGTGGGATGTGGGGAGGCCTTCCAGCACCTTGGCCGCTGGCTCCTGTGCCGGCCGATGGCTTTGTGGCCGGCATGAGACTGTAGGGCGCCGGATGTGTTGCGAGCCGGCGTGAACTAGTGCAAACCGCGAACCGCGGTTGCGGCCAACATCCTTGGTAATCACGTTTGCATGCACGGGTGAAGATGTGCCCGTGCGTTGGGTGCCCGGCTGACGCAAACCTAATTCCAGACGGATACGGCTCATTCCCATCCTCAAACAGACAGAATTCAGACAAGACGGACGTCCATTTGGCGTCATGCGTTGGAGTTGGCCTTAGTTTGATTAGCGGCTGCATCTCGCTGGTGGCGGAGCACGAGAGATTCCATTGGTCCAGGCTTCATGGGTGCTGGTGGATAATACTGCACGTGGTTTTACATGTTGATCTCTGTGGATGATATGTGGCTGGGAGACCGGAGGCGGTGCGGGCGATGCATGGGAGTTGGGAGGGGTAGGGGAAGTCGCTCGCGTGCATTCTGAGAACGCGCATGCACGTACGTACGCGATATATGCCGCGCGCTACACGCACTTTTTTATAGAGATTTTTCTTTTTTGAGAGATGCTACACGTACGTACGTACGCGATTTGTGTCATGCATTTTGCACGGCGGGCTGGGCACCGATCAGCCCCAACACATTGCGTTTAGCAGCCTCTCCCTTCGTGGTCCAGCCCGTAGGGTTTCTGCCGAAGAGAACAAGAAAAAAATTATTGTGGAGAAGTGGGGTATCGATCCCCATACCTCTCGCATGCTAAGCGAGCGCTCTACCATCTGAGCTACATCCCCATGGATGTCAAAGATTTCTCCGTTGGCTTACTTAAGTTTCAACACAAAACATGGTAGAACATAGCACGAATCAAAATGATCATTTTTTGACAGCAACCAAAATGATCGTTTTCCTGAACAAAGAAACTAAACTTAGTATACACAAACAATTTTAGATATATTAAAACTGATCGCCCTCTCAGGCCATCAGCATTTCTAATCGTTGGATCGTCACTTTTAGTTATTTTTGACCGTCGGATTTGCTCTTAATTGCACCCAAATCGCGCGTGCAGGCTTCATGAGGAGTGCTAGCCTTCTCGGGCCGCTGCTCCCATGGTTTTTTTGGGCATCGTAGATTCAATTGGGCCTACTGGACCTGGACGCTCGGGACCCTGGTCTCTTTAGCTCGCAGCCGACCCCGGGTAACCTAGGTCCGCCGCCGTCCAGAGAGAGCGCACAACCATCTCCTCCTCGATCCTTCCCACCGCCGCCTCCATGTTGCTCTGTGTTGGTCGAATCGAAGGGGGGAGTAGATGAGAGATGAGAAACGGACGATGAAGGGATGACGAGTCGAGCTCGATCAAGGCGCACGGGATGCCGTCGGCTGCCCCTCGACTTCGGCGATGTTCGAGGGCCACGTATTATCTCAATCTCTTTCCCTCTCCCTCTCTCGCTTCCCCCGTTTCCCTTTGCGTCTTCGATTAGGACGAGGTTACGCACCTTGAATGATCGAGCGGCAATTGCATGGGTTCATGTGCGTGCGTGCGTGTGTGTGTGTGTGTGTGATTCCCACGACAGTGGTGGTTATTTGCGATGTCGCTGCAGGTTTGGAATGGTGGGAGGCTGCGCAGTTGGTGCAGAACTATGGGGGATTTTTGGGTGTCGGCTGTCACGCTTAAAGATGGACTTTCAGTCTAACTTGTAGTGTCGAATTTTATTTGAAGTGTAAGAAATCTGATATTTTTCAGGGGCTCAAGCTTTGTTGTAGAGTTCTCAACCTATGAAAGCATATCGTTAGTCTTGGAGATGGTCATCAATATTTCACTGTTTGGACCCTTGATGCCAATCTTGAAGAGTTGATCATAGATGTCATTGCATTGCAGCTGGAATGTAAGGTTGGATTCTTAGTGGAGGCAGATGAGCTACAACTAAGGCACCTTCTCTCAGACGTTCCGAGTTTGATGTTTTTTTAAAGATGGTTGCACATATAAATGGTTGCTTTAATCTGAGAAGTGATTGTATTTAAAAAATGATCTTAATTCTTTGTGTTCCGAGTCATGGTGTGAAACAATCTTGAACAATACTATGGACCTCAATATCGAGAATATTTCTAAGTTTTATGTGATGTGTTTATTTACTGTAGGTGTTTGGTGACGAGAGATGCGATGGACATTCTGAACACATTACTTGCGAAAAAAATCGATTCTTATGAGGGATGAACAATTCTTTGGCATATCTGAAATTTTGATGGCAAAGTGGCACGGGAGTGGCTTATTTCTGCACCTTCAGGAGGAATATCCTGACAGAAATGAATCTAGCTGGACATATTTGCATCCTCGAACAACTTTCGCGGAAGGAAAAGGAAAAGCTGGCAAGCGAGCTAATGAAAATTGCAAGAGAAAAAATAGAAAATAAAAGGCAACAAGAGGAACATTAGCAAACGCCAAAAGCCAGCAGGAGGACAACGAGCAGCGCTCTTCTATCATGTACGTCTTCTTCACTGTAATGGTAGCAATAGTGTTGGAAATATTAGCACTTTTCTGATTAATCTAATCCACGAGTAAACAGTAAGCATGGCAAATACGGTATGCATCTCATACCGATACCTAAGTATGTGAGCACGTACAGTACATAGAACCGAAACATCTATGAACAGCATATATATGGCTAGCACATGAACGAGCAAATAGGGGATGAACGAGTCATACCCTCCGGTTGGCCAGGCCAACGCGGCGGCGGCAGCGGTAGCCTCGGCAGCGGTCGAGGCCTTCTTCTTGGTGGCGGCGTCGTCAGCCATGGGGTCGATGAAGGGGAAGTAGTGGAAGCAGAGGCGGACAGAGACGGGGACGGATCAGGAGCAGTCGCGTCGAGACGCTCCCCAAAAACCTTATTCCCGTTCTCCCGGGCAGGATCTCGAACGACAGGGTTCCGGAGGCACCTGCTCTCCCGACCAACCGTGCACGCGGTCGTCGGGATGGGATCGCCGGAAGCAGCACAAGGTAAGGAACAGTAGATGACGGCTAGGGTTGTACGAGAGGGAGTGAGTGAACTGAGTTAGGGTTCACTCCACTGGCCAGTGCCTTCTTATATAGGCCGTTGGGTAGATGGGTCTGGGCCAGGCAACCGATCGAGTCCGCGAACAGCCCACGGTCCAACGTCTCGGACAATGGCGCTTCCGTAAGTGACTCGTTAATTAATTAACAATTAATTAACCATTTCTGAGCGGCAAAAAAAAGCTTTGGCTCGGCTCATTCCCACAACCCGCGGCGCACGCGCGCGTCGTGACGAGGCGAGGCGGCGACGGAGTAGGACGAGTGCGTGTGTACAACTCCTATTACCAAGCTCCCAATAGCAAGTGGTAGAGCAGCCCCTATAAAGAGGTCTCACTCTTCTTACTGTAGCAGTATGGGACTAAATTTCCCACACTTCCCACCATTTGCCGTACACATGCATGGGCCTTAGAGATTAACTAGGGATTATTGTCTTATATGGGCCTAAGCCCATCCATAATCCATCAATCCCCCACCAGATCTCGAGGCACATAAGTTTGTCAACTGTTCCAAATAATGTTTGATATACCAGAATTTTCAGTGGAGACTGTTAAGTTGAACTTCCACCTAGAGCAATAGGATTAGACTTCTTCACAACTAAACAATGGACTATGACTTGAATTGTTAGTTTGGCGTGTAGAAGTTTTGCCTATTGTTAGCTGATACATGGCTGCCGAAGGCTAGACCCCACGGGTGGAGCTTATTAGCATACTCTGTACCTTCTCATGAGCTTCCTAGAAATCACCCAATATCATAGACTGTGACCAGCAGTCGGGCTAACATAGGTGTGTTCCTCCAAAGAATGCTCTGTAGGTTAGCATCTTGCTTACATAAGCTTTGGAACACATTAAGACAAAGGTCAGCCTGCCTTACAAAATTGAGAGTATTATTGCATCTCCAACGGAGTGGGATAATTAAGGATACTCTCCTCAGTTGACAGCTGGTTTGTTTTCCCAGGTCCTAATTCACGGGATCTCCGATCACATAGGTTGGGTTGCCCCCATGGCAACTTACGTGGGTCACATACCCATCTTCCTCGATGCATTTTCTATCACAATCCGTGATAGCCCTTTCGTAAAAGGGTCTGCCAGATTCTTAGCCATCTGGATATAATCCAACGCTATTACTCCGGAGTTTCATGATTTTCTGACATATTATAATCTTCTTCTTATGTGCTTTGTGGATTTCAAGTTGTCCTTCGAACTCTTAGCCTTGGCAATCACTGTTTGATTGTCACAGTTCATAAGGACAGCCGGGACTGGTTTATCAACCACCGGCAAATCCATCAAAAGCTCTCGAAGCCATTCTACTTCGATGCATGATGTGTCTAATGCAGTGAGTTCTGCTTCTGTAGTTTATCTAGTTAAGATCGTTTGCTTGTAAGACTTCCAGGAAACAGCACCACCACCAAGTGTGAAGACATATCCACTTGCGGCTTTCATCTCATTAGCATCAGATATCCAGTTAGAGTCACTATACCCCTCAAGTACCGTCGGGTACCCAGAATAGTGAATCCCGTAGTTCACAGTACCTTGAAAATAGCGCATCACTCGCTCAATAGCATGCCAATTCACATCTCCCGGATTGGAAACAAGCCGGCTCAGTTTGCACACAACAAATGAGATGTCAGGGCGAGTAGCACAAGCTAGGTACATGAGTGAACCAACCACTTGAGAATATGTCAATTGATTTACAGCCGTGCCTTTGAACTTTCGAATCCGCACGCTAGGATCATATGGTGTTGCAGAAGGTTTGCAGTCCGAATATCCAAAACGGCTCAAAATCTTCTCAACATAGTGAGATTGCAAAAGTGTAATTCCACCCTCAGTATTTCTCAGTAGCTTGATGTTCAAGATAACATCAGCCACGCCCAGGTCTTTCATCTCAAAGTTATGAGATAGAAAAGCCTTGACCTCCTCAATGACCTTGAGGTGGGTCCCAAATATCAGTATGTCATCGACATACAGACACAGTATAACTCCTTCGCCCCCACCATAGCGATAGTATACACATTTGTTAGCTTCGTTAACAACAAAGCGAGCAGATGTCAAAGTTGTATTAAACTTCTCATGCCATTGCTTAGGTGCTTGTTTTAGGTCATACAATGATTTCACTAGCTTACACACCTTCCTTTCCTGACCATTTACTACAAAGCTATCCGGCTGTTTCATGTAAATTTCCTCGTGTAGCTCTCCGTTAAGGAAAGCCGTCTTAACGTCCATCTGATGAACGAGAAGACCATGCGAGGCAGCCAAAGCGAGTAGCACTCAAATGGTGGTCAGCCTAGCCACAGGTGAGTAAGTGTCGAAGAAATCCTCTTCTTCCTTTCGGTTATAACCCTTGGCCACAAGCCTAGCCTTGTACTTCTCAACAGTACCATCGGGCCTAAGCTTACTCTTGAACACCCACTTACATCCCAATGGTTGGCAACCATAAGGACGATCAGTGATCTTCCATGTCCCGTTAGCCATCTGGAATGCATCTCGCTACGGACCGCATCCTTCCAGTCATAGTTTAAAAAACCGAACCGGAAATCGAACAAGAAAGGTTGTCGGTTCAGGTTTTTACCGGTCGGACCGCTGGTTCACCGGTTCGATTGTTGGTTTTTTAAGCAATAAAATAATATATGTTCTAATATAGTGTGAAATAATGGTCAATAAAATTATATCCATGTAGTGGACAACAAAATAGCACAACCAACTTGGTTATCGGGCCATGGACAGGCCACACGTACTGCTTACACGACCTTGGATCGAATCTCAATTTCTAGCAAAACATTTTTTCTGGTTTTTTCCGGTTCAATGACCCGGTTTTTTCACCGGTTTTCCAAAAAACCGGCTGGTTTGACCGGTTTTCTTCGGTTTGATTGCAGAACGGTCTTATTAGCTTAAAAACCGATGAGGCTGCCGGTTCCGGTTTTTTCTGGTTCGACCGCCGGTCCGGTCCGGTTTTTTAAACTATGCTTCCAGTAGCCAGCATCCGGAGATGCATAAGCTTCTGAAATGGAACTGGGAGTGTCATCATCCACGAGGTACACGAGGAAATCATCACCAGAAGACTTTGCAGTCCTTTGTCTCTTGCTCCTAACAGGAGCTTCCTCGTCATCCTTCGATAAACTTTCATCACTTTTGTGTTCATAATATTCCATCGGAATGGCAGGTTCAGGAGTCTCATCAGATTCCAGTCTAGAAGTGCTTTGCATATCTCTCATGGGGAATATATCCTCAAAGAATGTAGCATCCTTAGATTGTATAATTGTACCGACCTTCTGGTCAGGTACCCCAGATTTCACCACTAGAAATCGATAGCGAACGCTATTCTTAGCATAGCCCAAATTAACACAGTCCACGGTCTGTGGTCCAAGCTTACGCTTTTTGGGGATCAACACATTGACCTTCGCCAAAAAACCCCAAGTGCAGAAGTAAGAGAGTGTAGTTCTCTTCTTCTCCCATTGCTCATAGGGAGTCGTCTCATTATCCTTCGCGGGAACTTTATTCAAGACATGACCTGATGTCAATACAGCCTCCCCCCACCATGCCTTGGATAAACCCGATGTATCTAACATGGCGTTAGCCAAATCTGTTAGAGTATGGTTTTTTCGCTCGGCAGCCCCATTTGACTGGGGTGAATAGGGAGGCGTCCTCTCATGAATAATACCATGTTCCGCACAGAATAAATCGAACTCACTAGAAAAGTACTCTCCACCACGATCAGACCGGACTCGTTTAATTTTCTTCTCAAGTTGGTTCTCAACTTCAGCCTTATAGATTTTAAAGTAATGTAGAGCCTCATCCTTTGTGTTTAACAAATGCACATAACAAAATCTAGTGGAATCATCAATCAAAGTCATGAAGAATTTCTTTCCACCTTTAGTCAACACACCATTCATCTCACAGAGATCTGAATGTATGAGCTCTAGTGGTTCCAGGTGTCTCTCCTTTGTAGGCTTGTGGGGCTTACGAGGTTGCTTTGCTTGCACACACACATGGCACTTAGAGACTTTGTCTAAAGTGAAACTCGGGATTAGATTCATCTTAGCTAGCCGCGTCATACAACCAAAATTTATGTGACAAAGACGTGAATGACAAACCTCACATTCGTTCACATTAGAATGAATTTGGTTCACAACGTTATTACATAAATCCTCCAGGGAAAGGCGGAACAAACCACCACAATCATATCCTTTTCCAACAAATAGTCCATACCGAGATACGACTACTTTGTTAGACTCAAATACTAACTTAAACCCTTCTTTACATAGAAGGGAGCCACTAACGAGAATATTCTTGATGGCGGGGACATGCTGCACGTTCTTCAGTTGCACGATCTTTCCCGAAGTAAACTTCAGATCTACCGTGCCAACACCATGAACAGAAGCATGTGAGCCGTTCCTCATCAGGACGGAACAATCTTGTGTGACCTGGTAAGAAGAAAACAATGACACATCAGCACACACATGAATATTGGCTCCAGTGTCAACCCACCAAACGGTGGACTGACAAACTGATAGTACGGTAAATAGATTACCATACCCAGATGCCCCATCATGGTTGCTCAAAAGTGACATTGACATACTTTGCGTCCTGTCCTGGCTTCTTATACTTGTTTAGGCACTTGTTTGCCCAATGTTCCTCTCAACCACAAGTAAAGCAACCATCTCTCTTCTTGTCTTTCTTCTTACCCTTCTTCTTAAAGGTAGTATTTTGTTGGACAGAGTTCTTTCCCTTGGACTTGTGGAAGTTCTTTTGCACCACATCGGCGCTAGAAGAACCCTCTGCCCCTTTCACGTGTGAGTCCTTTGCTCTCGAGTTGTGCTCAATGATACGTCCATTTTGCATCATGCTTATATGTTGATATTTATTGCATTATGGGCTGTTCTTATGTTGGGGAACGTAGCAGAATTCAAAAAAATTCCTACGCTTCGCCAGGATCAATCTAAGGAGTCATCTAGCAACGAGCATAAAGTAGTGCATCTACATACCCTTTGTAGATCGCGAGCGGAAGCGTTCAAGAGAACATGGATGATGGAGTCGTACTCGTCGTGATCCCTATCACCAATGATCCCAGCGCCGAACGGACGGCACCTCCGCGTTCAACACACGTACGGTGCAACGACGTCTCCTCCTTCTTGATCCAGCAAGGGGGGAGGAGAGGTTGATGGAGATCCAGCAGCGCGATGGCGTGGTGGTGGATGCAACGGAAAAACTGCAGGGCTTCGCCAAGGACCTGCGGGAGGAGGGAGATGTG
>LR738712.1:696285439-696312302 GCA_902687465.1 Secale cereale | reverse complement strand
GGGGCGCCTGGGCCCCCCGAGACTCCCCCGGTGCCCTACTTTGGCATATATTTAAAGGACCCTCCGAACACCTCAGAGCAGGAACTCTTTTCGCGATCCCATCTCTGTTCCGCCGTCACCGCCGCTTCCAAGATCGGGACCACCAGGAGAACTCTTCCCGGCACCCTGCCGGAGGGGAGGATCACCACCGGGAGCTTCTCCACCACCATGGACGCCTCCCGGATGACTCGTGAGTAGTCTCCCTTGGACCATGACTCCATGACCAGTAGCTATGTGATGTTCTCCTCCCGTTCTTGTGCTTCACTAAATAGTCCTCGTGAGCTACCCTACATGATCGAGGCACCTATGTAATCCTTATGCTGTTGCTATGTTGAGTTTGCTGGGATCCGATGGATTATGAGATTATGTTCAGATTGATCTTGAGTAATATATTTGATTCACCTCTTTTATATTTTAGTTCATAAGTAATTCTTGCATGTTCTCCGTTGTTATTTATTGCTTTGGCCGAGTAATAGGTAGTGACTCCAAGAGGGAACGTTATGCTCGATTGTGGGTTCATGCCCCTCGATGACTAGCTTGAGTGACAGAAACATGAGTCTAGGGGATGTGCTGTTGGCACAAGGGGGAAAACAACGGTGCTTGTGCCCGCGGGTGCAAGGATTGTTTACTTTACGCAAAGTTCTTTTAATGCAGTTGTCTGTTGCATTGAGTTTACACTCTAGGTGGGACTCGCAACTTAATACCAGCGAGATGTTCTGGATAGATATCTCAAGGTGGATGATTAGTAGTAGATATTGATGGATTTCGGTCTACTTACTTTGGCGTACCGCCCATGCTTTGAACCTCAACCTTTCTTGCAATGTAGTCAGCATTGGTTTGCGTTCGTGGTCCTGTCAATTGCCCAGCTGTAATTTGTTTACCTCACATAGCTGTTTTATCGTCTTTTGGGAGAGAGACATCACTAGCGAACATCATGAGACTCCGGTCCATATTACCATCATTGATCACATCCACTATTTACTTTTCGCTATTTACTTACTATTGCAAAACACTATCTATCACTACTATCATTGCTTTTAATTCTTTGTGAAGTACAAGGCCGGAGGGATTGACAACCTCTCTGTACTCGTTGGAAGCAAAGTTATTTGTATCTGTGTGCAGGTCCACGTTGATTGCTACTAATCTGGCGCCGTAGCAGTTGACACCTACTTGTTGAACCTAGGAGTCTCTGGGATTCGATCCTTGGCATCTTTGCTAAGGGAAAACACTTCTACAATACTGCATCTTGCACCTTCCACTTGGGGTAACCAACGAGGGGTTCGAGGCCCATCAAGGAGTATTTTCTAGCGCCGTTGCCGGGGACTCCACTCTTCAGGATAGGGGAGTTGCATGCTATCTTTTACCTTTGCTTTTTAGTCTTGTTAGTTTACCTTTCAGTTTTTTGCTTTAGTTCCTTTTATCGAAAATCACAAAAATAGTTATCTTGCTTGCTACTATGGGTTCCACCGAGAACACCAAGTTGTGTGACTTCACTAGTCACAACAACGATGACTTTATCAGCACACCTATCACTACACCTGCCACTTCAGCACCTTCATATGAAATTAAACCTGCTTTACTGAACTTAGTCATGAAAGAACAATTCTCCGGTGCTGGAGATGATGCTGCTTTACACTTGAACAACTTTGTTGAACTTTGTGATATGCAAAAGTACCAAGAAATAGATGGTAATATTGTTAAGCTTAAGCTTTTTCCTTTCTCCTTGAGAGGAGGAGCTAAAATTTGGTTTCAGTCTTTGCCTAGAAATAGCATAGATTCTTGGGACAAGTGCAAAGATGCTTTTATTGGAAAATACTATCCACCTGCTAAAATTATCCAACTTAGAAGTAACATAATGAATTTTAAACAATTGGATAATGAACACGTTGCCCAAGCTTGGGAACGTATGAAATCTCTTATCAAGAACTGCCCTACTCACGGTTTGACTACTTGGATGGTTATCCAAACTTTTTATGCAGGCTTGAACTTTACCTCACGGAACTTGTTAGATTCGGCCGCGGGAGGAACTTTTATGTCAACTACACTTGGTGCTGCCACAAAGCTTCTCGATGAGATGATGACCAACTATTCCCAATGGCACACCGAACGCGCTCCAACAGGTAGGAAGGTAAACTCTGTCGAGGAGATTTCCTCCCTTAATGAAAAAGTTGACTTGATCATGTCTCTACTTTCGAAGCAATCTACTGTTGATCCTCGTGATGTTCCTTTAAATTCTTTGATTGCTCAAGAACAAGTAGATGTGAATTTTATCTCTAGAAACAATTTTAACAACAATGCTTATAGGAGTAACTTTGGTAACAATCCTAGACCGTTCCCCTCTAACTCTTATGGGAACAATAATGCTTATCCTAGTACCAAGAACTCCAATACTGAACTAGAGACCATGCTTAGAGATTTCATCACTACCCAAAAAGCCTTCAATAAAAGTGTAGAAGAGAAACTACATAAACTAGATGATCTTTCTTTTAAGGTAGACCACTTAGCCAATGAGGTAAAATTGCTAAAAATTGAAACTTCTCCTCTTAAGGAGAGGGAAGTCATCCCTATTAATGCTACTCAAGTACAAATTAATGAAAACATTAGGATGATGGCTAAGCTTAAAGAAAGATGGGCTAGAGAAAGGGAGGAAGAGGAAATAATTAAGAGCCTTCCTACCCACCATACTGTTGCTACTATCCAAGTTATTGAGGATGTTCACACTCTTAGCACCCAATGTACTCCTGGTCCCAATGGACCTATTAATGGTGATGCTATGACTATAGAAACTACCAAACAAGTGAACCTTAAGGACCACACTACCACTTTACTTGATGCTCGTGACCTTGATTTTGATAATTGCACTCTTATAGAAGTTATTGATTTCCTTCACAAGATGTCTAGAGATCCCCGCACTAGCACGCTTAACCTTGCCTTCACAGAGCATATCACTAATGCTCTCATCAAAGCTAGGGAGGATAAACTTAGAGTAGAAGCCTCCATACCTAGAAAGCTAGAAGATGGTTGGGATCCTATGATAAAAATTAATTTGAATGACTTCTCTTGTTATGCATTATGTGATGTTGGTGCTAGTACCTCTGTTATGCCCAAAAGGATATATGATATGCTTAAATTGAAACCTTATGATTCTTGTTCTTTTGGTGTTCGTCTCGTTGATTCTTCCATAAAGAAACCTTTGGGGAGGATCGACGATGTTCTTATCGTTGTCAATGATAATTATGTGCCCGTTGATTTTACTATTATGGATATTGAATGTGATCCGTCTTGTCCAATTATTTTGGGACGTCCCTTTTTGCGCACCGTTGGTGCTGTCATTGACATGAAAGAGGGTAATATAAAATTTTAGTTTCCTCTCAAGAAAGGGATGGAACACTTCCCTCGTAAGAAGATCAAGTAACCTTTTGAGTCCGTTGTACGGGCTAGTTATTCTTTTACTCTTGATAAAACTTGATCTATGCATTATGCCTAGCTTAAAGGCATAAAAGAAAGCGCTTTTGGGAGGCATCCCACATGAATAATTTTTTTGCTTTTGTTGTGTCTTGATGTTGTTTACTGCTGTAGCATCATCATTGTATCTTTGCTTTTCATATTTGTGCCAAGTATAGCCTCCGATTGCTAGAAAGTTCAAAAGTTGTGAGGTGCTGTCCAGGAAACAGATTCTGTTCTTGGATAGAAAAATTCGTATAAAATCACCAGATCATCTTTTTGGTCTGAATTATTTCGACAGCCTTCTCTATATAATTGTCTTTCGTGCATCTGTTCTGAGTTTTTTGATTTGAGTTGCAGAAGTATCCCGAACAGATCAATTACTGCCTGCTGTTCTGTTTTTCACAGATTCTGTCCTGTTTTGCCTTTCCCTCACTTTGCAAATCAAGAACTTGCTTTTTCTTTGCAAAAACCTTTTGGCAATCTTGAGAAACAGTAGAACTTCAAGAATATCCTTATTTCCAGCAAGGTATAATTATTTTATTAAGGGTACTAACCTCGCTAATCAGATTATGATGAGTTGTGTATGAAGGGAGTTTTAAAGTGTGCGAGGGAAGATGATAAAAAGATTCAGGAGTGTCAAGCACTCAAGCTTGGGGATGCCCCCGTGCACCCCCAAGAAATATTCAAGGAGACTCAAGCGTCTAAGCTTGGGGATGCCCCCGTGCATCCCCTTCTCCATAAACATTATCAGTTCGTCTTTCGTTTCGCTATATTTTTATCACTTCATGTGTTATGTGCTATGCTTGGAGCGTCTTGCTTTTAGTTTTATTTTTAGTTTTTTTTTCATAACGAGTCGGAACCCAGCATTCCTTTATGTGGGAGAGAAACACGCTCCACTTCTACCTAGAACATAACATAGAATTTTCATGTCTATCTATGCTGTGTGTGTTCTTTGTCTTTTAATAGCTACTATCGTGCTCTGCTCTTAGTATTCGTGCTTATCTTTTCAAAGAGCTTTTGTTTAGTTGGTTGCTTGAACTCTCTTTAATTACCATGCTCACCTTATTAAGAGAGTTTTCTTCCGTTGCATTGGTTAATGTGTCTATGATAAAGATGCTACTTGCATAATGGTGCCTAGTAGTTCAGGTTTTCTTATGGTTAATCTCAAATAGCTGGGGGGTTCCCAATGTGTTATTGGAGTACCAACATGATTTGTTTGCCTATGATATGGTATGGTTTAGTAATATCTTCCTTTGAGAATTTGTTTTGATTGACTTGGCATATGCTCACGCATATTTAAGACTGTAAAGAAAGTTTGTTAAGCCTTGATGATCTTTTATTTTTGAGTAGCGATATAACTTCCATGCCTGATTCAATATTGCTTTGTCGCTCTGCATGATTATGACCGTCATTGCTCTCTTAGTTGGTCGCTTCCAGTCTTTTGCTAACCTCCACCTGTACTAAGCAAACTAACATTGCAATATATAGCTCATGGGAAAGTAGCCTAAAAACTATTGTGGTAAAGAATATGTTGCTTATGTATCTAATTTCTTATAAGTTGCTTGCTGAGCGGTAACCATGTTTCTGGGGACGCCATCAACTGTCACACTTTTGTTGAATATCATGTGAGTTGCTATGCATGTTCGTCTTGTCCGAAGTAAGGGTGATTTACCGTGGGTTGTATGAATATGCATATTGTTAGAGAAGAACATTGGGCCGCCAACCAAAGCCATGCATCATGGTGGAAGTTTTAGCTTGGACCTTAATCCTCAATCTCTTATGAGAATATGCTTATGCATTGAAGAGGAGTCCATCATCTATTTTCTATGTTGTCCCGGTATGGATGTCCTCTAGTTGAGATCTATCAAAAACGAGAAATCAAATGCGATTTATCTCCTTGGACCTTTGTACAGGTGGCATAGAGGTACCCCTTTGTGACACTTGGTTAAAACATATGTAATACAATGATAACCCATGGAGATCCGGGCTAATTAGGACAAGGTGCGAGCACTATTGGTATTCGATGCATGAGGCTTGCAACTTATAGGATGTTTTATGCATGACACATATGAAGTACTACTACCGTTGACACAATTGCTTCCATGTTTTCAAAATAAAAAGCTCTAGCACTTAACCTTTCTTTTACCTTTATGATTGAAGCACCAACTACTGAGAGCATGATTGTCATTCTGAGTGTAATGTGCATTGTCCCAAAGTAGCATTGTCTTTTGCATGATTGTGATATCGTTTATTCTGAAATCATTGTATCTAGTCATCACTTAAACCTTGAAGGTGCCCCTGCATTTATGTTTTGCATCACTAAAGGGGGCAAGCTAGATATCACTTCATCATATTTGCACATCATGTTCATTGCAAATCTTTTTGATATTTCAGTTTCATATTGTAAAACTTTCAGTCATTTGTGATTTTCTCTTGAGGCAACTTAATTATTTTAGAATCATTGTATCAGTAAGCTTTTGTCATATGGCTATGAAAAAGTCCTATATGGTTAATAGCATGTCACCACAGAAATTATTCTTGTTATCATTTACCTACTCGAGGACGAGCAGGAATTAAGCTTGGGGATGTTGATACGTCCAAAACGTATCTATAATTTCTGCTTGCTCCATGCCACTTTTGGGTGATATTGCTATGATATTCATACACTTCCATACACTTTTGATCATATTTGGACTAACTTACTAATCCAGTGCACCCCAGTGCCAGTTTCAGTTTTCGGCTGTTTTTGTATTTCAGGTTTTCACGTTTCGAGAACTGCCCAGAAAAATCCAGAAAAATTATATAAAAAATCAGCGTTCCGGAAACAACACTGCGTCCGAAGGGCAGCCTAGGGGGGGGGGGGCACCAGGGCTCCAGGCGCACTGGCGGCGCCCCCCCTGGGCCGCGCCGGGGGGCGCCTGAGACTCCCCCGGTGCCCTACTTAGGCATATATTTAAAGGACCCTCCGAAACCCTCAGAACAGGAACTCTTTTCGCGATCCCATCTATGTTCCGCCACCGCCGCCGCTTCCAAGATCGGGAGTACCAGGAGAACTCTTCCCGGCACCCTGCCGGAGGGGAGGATCACCACCGGGAGCTTCTCCACCACCATGGACGCCTCCCGGATGACTCGTGAGTAGTCTCCCTTGGACCATGAGTCCATGACCAGTAGCTATGTGATGTTCTCCTCCCGTTCTTGTGCTTCACTAATTAGTCCTCGTGAGCTGCCCTACATGATCGAGGCACCTATGTAATCCTTATGTTGTTTCTATGTTGAGTTTGCTGGGATCCGATGGATTATGAGATTATGTTCAGATTGATCTTGAGTAATAAATTTGATTCACCTCTTTTATATTTTAGTTCATAAGTAATTCTTGCATGTTCTCCGTTGTTATTTATTGCTTTGGCCGAGTAATAGGTAGTGACACCAAGAGGGAACGTTATGCTCGATTGTGGGTTCATGCCCCTCGATGACTAGCTTGAGTGACAGAAACATGAGTGTAGGGGATGTGCTGTTGCCACAAGGGGGAAAACAACGGTGCTTGTGCCCGCGGGTGCAAGGATTGTTTACTTTACGCAAAGTTCTTTTAATGCAGTTGTCTGTTGCATTGAGTTTACACTATGGGTGGGACTCGCAACTAAATACCAGCGAGATGTTCTGGATAGATATCTCAAGGTGGATGATTAGTAGTAGATATTGATGGATTTTGGTCTACTTACTTTGGCGTACCGCCCATGCTTTGAACCTCAACCTTTCTTGCAATGTAGTCAGCATTGGTTTGCGTTCGTGGTCCTGTCAATTGCCCAGCTGTAATTTATTTACCTCACATAGCTGTTTTATCGTCTTTTGGGAGAGAGACATCACTAGCGAACATCATGAGACTCCGGTCCATATTACCATCATTGATCACATCCACTATTTACTTTTCGCTAGTTACTTACTATTGCAAAACACTATCTATCACTACTATCATTGCTTTTAATCCTTTGTGAACTACAAGGCCGGAGGGATTGACAACCTCTCTGTACTCGTTGGGAGCAAAGTTATTTGTATCTGTGTGCAGGTCCACGTTGATTGCTACTAATCTGGCGCCGTAGCAGTTGACACCTACTTGTTGAACCTAGGAGTCTCTGGGGATTCGATCCTTGTCATCTTTGCTAAGGGAAAACACTTCTACAATACTGCATCTTACACCTTCCACTTGGGGTAACCAACGAGGGGTTCGAGGCCCATCAAGGAGTCACATACTAGGGAGTATTTGCTCAAAATTTCAGCTCAAATGAGGGGCTGTAGAGAGAGATCAAAGAATCGCCTCCAAGAACAGCAAGAACACAAGAACAAGTGCAGAACTCGCGTTTTTGGAGAAAGAGAGAGAGGGAGGAAGAAGACATACCTGGAGGGGGGTCCTGTGGGCCCCAGGCGCCCTGTGGGCGCGGCCAGGGGCTGGGCCGCGCCAGCTGGCCGCCTGGGCCACTGGTGGGTCCCCCTGGCTGGCCCCAGGCCCCTCTGGGTCACTCCCGACGTGGAAATTTTTGTTTTAATTTTTCTGGAATTTTTCTGAAAACTTCACCATTGAAATTTTTTCGAAGTTCAAAAAGCTGCGAAACTCTCTTGAAACTTGAAGCAGTTAGTAGTATTGTGAAGCTTCAAAACATAAATGCTTGATACAACAAGTAGGACAAAACTAAAAACAAATGAAAACATGACAAGCTCAACTTTTTATTCATATAAAACATGTTTACTAGTAAGGTTGATCAAGTCTTACCAACAAACAAGCGATATATAGAGCAAAAAGTCTCACATCTTACGAAGTAATCACTGAACCTTTACTTTGATGGACATTGTCCCCACCATGATAGTTTTGTATTTGTGAGGCACATGTAGTGGACAGTCCCATTCTCCAATCTTCACGGTCTCGATATTCTCTATAGAGTTGAGGGCATGCCTCCTGTCGATCTTCTTCGGAAAATATACCGTGTGTTCTTTATTATTCACATGGAAGGTAACCTTCCCTTTATTGCAATCAATAATAGCACCTGCGGTGTTAAGAAAAGGTCTACCAAGAATAATGGACATGCTCCCATCCTCGGGCATGTCAAGCACAACAAAATCAGTAAGAATTAAACAATTAGCAACTTCTACGGGAACATCCTCACAAATACCTATCGGAACAGCGGTTGACTTGTCAGCCATCTGAAGGGAGATATCTGTAGGAATTAGTTTATCTAAACAAAGCCTCTCATAAAGAGAGAGAGGCATAACACTCACTCCTGCTCCAAGATCACATAAAGCAGTTTTGACATAATTATTCATTATGAAGCAAGGAATGGTGGGTATACCTGGATCACCGAGCTTCTCAGGAATCTTGCCACTGAAAGAGTAGTTAGCAAGCATAGTAGATATTGCTTCATTAGGAACTTTTCTTTTATTAGTGACAATATCTTTCATATATTTTGAATAAGGAGGTAACTTAATAGCTTCAGTCAAAGGAATTTGAAGAAAAAGAGGTTTAATCCACTCACAAAACTTATTGTAATGCTCTTCTTCTTTGGATTTGATGGACTTACCTAGAAAGGGCATGGGTTTCTGCACCCATGGTTCTCTTTCCTTCCCATGTTTTCTTGCAATGAAGTCTTCTTTAGTGTACCTCTTACGTTTGTCAGGTGCTTCTTCCTCTCGAACTTCAGGCGGATCATTCTTCTCACTATCCTTACCTTCAGGTTCAGCACCGTCTTCAGTCTCAGCATCGGAGATAGATACACTGTTAGGATCAATAGTTGGCTCTTCATCTTCAATAGGATCATTAGAATTGTCAGCCTCCTTATGTTTCTTCTTTTTCTTTGGAGAGCCAACAATTTCTTCTTCCTGCATTTGAGAATCTTGCTCGATTCTCTTCAGATGCCCCTCTGGATATAGAGGATCTTGAGTGCTAGTTCCTCCTCGGGTCTTAATCCCAAAAGCCTGCAATTTATCTTGTTTGGCATTGTTAGCAAGCAAATCTTTTTGCACATTAGAAATTTGGTCAAGCTGAGTTTTAACCATATGAAAATGCTTCACAAGACATTGAACATCATTAACTGTTCTACCTAGAACATCAAGCAAACTTTTGATAGCAAGGGAATTATCGTGCAACTGACTTTGTATCCTCTCATTAAAATGATTTTGTTTCATAATAAAATTATCAAACTCATCTAAACATTGATCAGGAGGCTTACCATGAGGGATGTCACTTGCGTTGAAATTTAAAAGAGAGTGTACCTCTACCATAGGAGGGTGAGTGGTAGGCTCACACAGCTTCTCAATAGGGGGTAGATTCTTCACGTCTTCAGCTTTAATACCTTTCTCTTTAATAGACTTCTTTGCTTCTCGCATATCTTTGGGGCTTAGAACAAACATGCCCCTCTTCTTTGGTGGTGGAGGTGGTTCAGGGACGGACCAATCTTCATGGTTTTTGGCAATCCTGCCCATCAAATCTTCCGCATCGTTCGGTGTTCTTTTCCTGAAAACACAACCAGCACAACTGTCCAAATAGGACCTGGATTCATCAGTTAGACCAACATAGGATATATCGATTAATTCATTCTTAGGGATTTCATGTCCTGGTCTAGCCCGAATCAGACCGCAGTACCTCCCCCAAGCTTTAGGGAGGGACTCATCCTGCAACTGTTTAAAGTTATAAATTCTTTGTAAAGCAGCATGTTGCATGTGAGCAGGAAAGTACTTATCAACAAAAGAGTGAGCTAAGTCTTGAGGACTCTTAATGGAACCGCATGGAAGCGAATCATACCATGCCTTAGCACCTTCCTTCAAGGAGAAAGGAAGAAGCTTGGTGATATAAAAGTATCGTATCTTCTCATCTGTGGTAAACAGGCCACCCAACTCACCGAGTTTTGTCAGGTGTGCAATAGCATCATCATTTTCTCTGTCATAAAAGGGGTCAGCTTCAACCATAGGTATAAGTGAAAGATCAACAGAGAAATCATAATTAGGATCATCAATGCATATAGGAGATGTAGCAAATTCAGGATCAGGAACTGTTTTGTTCTTCAAAGAGTGTTTTTCAAATAGTTTCTTAATAACTTCAGGGTCAGAGCCTGAAAACTCGGTCAGTTCCCTGCATAAATCTTCATCAAGCATATAGTAATCATCATCAAGGAGTCTCTCCTTGAGTTTACTCAAATCAGGATAATCATAAGTTTCACCAATAGGGTAGCGAGTAACAGGAAGTTCAATTCCAGACTTTTTAGCAGCAGCAACAATTTGTTTTTCAAGAGCATAACCAAGTGAGCTAATATCATCAACAGTAGTAGAAGCATCATCAAGAGTATCGGACATAGTAACAAATTCAGTAGGAGCATCATGTGGTAGTGGTGAGGCAAACTTACTCATAACAGAAGGTGAATCAAGCGTAGCACTAGTGCTCAGAGCAGTACCTCTTCTTGTAGTGGATAGTAAGATCAGAACCTTGGGGTCTCCTTTCTTACCCATAGTGGATGAAGTGCAGCAGGTAGGATACCTCATGTAGACTTGTAAATATTGCTATGCTCCCCGGCAACGGCGCCAGAAAACGGTACTTGATAACCCTCAACCGTAAGGGATCGAGATAGTCTTCGCGGGTAAGAATAACCCAATTTATTGATTCGACACACGGGGAGCCAAAGAGTATTTATAAGCTTTGACAGTTGAGTTGTCAATTCAACCGCACCTGAAATATACTTACTTGCAACAAAAGATAAGTGGTAACAGTGATATGATAGTGATGATAGTGATAGTAAAAGTAAACTGTAAAAGTAAATAGCAAAAGTAAATGGCACAAATAGCAACTAGTAACCAGCAGGATTTAAAACACTGTAGGCTAGGGAGACAGATGGTTGGGCGCTGCATGGATGAGATATATCATGATTCTAACTTGGGGCACGACACACGGAAAAGTAATGATCATCTAGGCAAAAATCAAACATTAGGCATGTATCCCGTAGGTAGTTGTACGTGCTTGCAATAAGAACTTGCACAACATCTTTTGTCCTACCATCCCGCTACGAACGGGGCCAAAAGGAACTTATAGAGATTAAGGTGCTCCTGTCAAAGAGCACCGGAACAAAGCAATGAACTCAATGGATACATGTAATCCTCAAACTACGGACCATCCCCTTTGGTGTCCCAAGCTGTCACTTTTGGGATCGCCGGTTCCGAACCATAATAGGTGCAAACAACTCATAGATAGGATCACGAACACAAATATATTCATGCAAACACATATGGTTCAGATCTGAAATCATGGCACTCGGGCCCTAAGTGTCAAGCATTATGAATAACAAGTTGAAGCAAAGATGATAAACACCATAGTAGATGATAGGTAACATGCCCCCAACGATCTGACAAACTATTACATGATCTAACTCATCCAATCCCTACCATCCCCTTCGCCTACAGCAGGGGAATTACTCACACATGGAGGGAGAAGTCATGGAGGGATGATGGAGTGGTGATGATGATGACGATGGCGACGATCTCCCCTCTCCGGAGGCCAATTCAGCCTCCAGATTAGCCCTCCCGAAGAAGAACAGAGGGTGGCGGCGGCTCCGCGACGGAAAACTGTGAAAAGAACTTCTGATCTGGGGTTTCCGTGTCGCGAGTAAAAATACGAGGCAAAGTAGGGCACCAGGGGGTGTGGGCCCCACCCAGGCGACCCCCCGGCGCGGCCCAGGGGGGGTGCCCACAGGGCGCCTGGGCACCCCCTGGCCCCCCTCTGGCCCCTCTTCTGGCTCCTGGTTCCTTCGGGTGCGTGGATTTTCTGTGATTTTTCGTGGATTTTTCTGAGATACCTAAAAATCCGTTTTCCTGCACACAATAAAACCATACAGGCAGCTCTGATGAAAACAGCGTTATTCCGGGTTAGTTTAGTTCAAATCATGCAAGAATGAGGTCAAAACAATATCAAAAGTGTTTGGAAAAGTAGATACGTTTGAGACATATCACTATGTACTCCGCTTCACATGTAGAATGCGCCACGACGCTCTGCTTGCAACTGCACCAGCTTACTGCTCCACCATTCAAAATATACACGTATCCGGTTTGTGACTTGGAGTCATCCAGATCTGTGTCAAAGCTAGCATCGACGTAACCCTTTACGAAGAGCTCTTCGTCACCTCCATAAACGAGAAACATATCCTTAGTCCTTTTTAGGTACTTCAGAATGTTCTTGACCGCTGTCCAGTGTTCCATACCGGGATCACTTTCGTACCTCCCTACAAACTTATGGCAAGGTTCACATCAGGTCTGGGACACAGCATGGCATATATAATAGAACCTATGGCTGAGGCATAGGGGATGACACTCATCTTTTCTCTATCTTCTGCTGTGGTCGGGGATTGAGCCGTGCTTAATCTTATACCTTGCAATACAGGCAAGAACCCTTTCTTGGACTGATCCATATTGAACTTCTTCAATATCTTATCAAGGTATGTGCTTTGTGAAAGACCAATGAGGCGTCTTGATCTATCTCTATAGATCTTGATGCCTAGTATGTAAGCAGCTTCTCCAAGGTCCTTCATTGAAAAACTCTTATTCAAGCAGGCCTTTATGCTCTCCAAGAATTCTATATCATTTCCCATCAGCAATATGTCATCCACATATAATATGAGAAATGCTACAGAGCTCCCACTCACTTTCTTGTAAATACAGGCTTCTCCCCAAGTCTGTATAAACTCAAACGCTTTGATCACATCATTAAAGCGAATATTCCAACTCCGAGATGCTTGCACTAGCCCATAGATCGAGCGCTGGAGCTTGCATACCTTGTTAGCATTCTCAGGATCGACAAAACCTTCCGGCTGCATCATATACAACTCTTCCTTGAGGAAGCCATTAAGGAATGCCGTTTTGACGTCCATTTGCCATATCTCACAATCATAGAATGTGGAAATTTCTAAAATGATTCGGACGGACTTCAGCATCGCTACGGGAGAGAAAGTCTCGTCGTAGTCAATCCCTTGAACTTGTCGATAACCTTTAGCGACAAGCCGAGCCTTATAGATGGTCACATTACCATCCGCGTCAGTCTTCTTCTTAAATATCCATTTATTTTCTATGGCGTGCCGATCATCGGGCAAGTCCACCAAAGTCCATACTTTGTTTTCATACATGGATCCTATCTCGGATTTCATGGCTTCAAGCCATTGGTTGGAATCCAGGCCCGCCATCGCTTCTTCATAGTTCGAAGGTTCACCGTTGTCTAACACATTGATTTCCATGACAGGGTTGCCGTACCACTCTGGTGCGGAACGTGTCCTTGTGGACCTTCGAAGTTCAGTAGTAACTTGATCTGAATCTTCATGATCATCATCATTAACTTCCTCCCCTGTCGGTGCAGGCACCTCAGGAACAATTTCCCGCGCTGCGCTACTTTCCGGTCCGGGAGGGGTGACTGTCACCTCATCAAGTTCTACTTTCCTCCCACTCCTTTCGAGAGAAACTCTTTCTCCAGAAAGGATCCATTCTTGGCAACGAAGACCTTGCCTTCGAATCTGAGGTAGAAGGTGTACCCAATCGTTTCCTTTGGGTATCCTATGTAGACGCATTTTTTCGATTTGGGTTCGAGCTTTTTAGGTTGAAGTTTCTTGACATAAGCATCGCAACCCCAAACTTTCAGAAGCGACAGCTTAGGTTTCTTGCCAAACCAAAGTTCATACGGTGTCGTCTCAACGGATTTTGACGGAGCTCTATTTAAAGTGAATGCGGCAGTCTCTAAAGCATAACCCCAAAAAGATAGCGGTAAGTCGGTGAGAGACATCATAGATCGCACCATGTCTAACAGAGTACGATTTCGATGTTCGGACACACCATTACGCTGAGGTGTTCCGGGCGGTGTCAATTGTGAAACAATTCCAGAGTTCCTTAGGTGTGTGCCAAATTCATGACTTAAATATTCACCCCCATGATCCGATCGTAAGAACTTTATTTTTCTGTCACATTGATTCTCAACCTCATTATGAAATTCCTTGAACTTTTCAAAGGTCACAGACTTGTGTTTCATTAAGTAGACATACCCATATCTACTCAAGTCATCTGTGAGGGTGAGAACATAACGATAGCCTCCGCGAGCTTCAACACTCATTGGACCGCACACATCGGTATGTATGATTTCCAATAAGTTGGTCGCTCGCTCCATTGTTCCGGAGAACGGAGTCTTGGTCATCTTGCCCAAGAGGCATGGTTCACACGTGTCAAATGATTCTTAATCAAGAGACTCCAGAAGTCCATCTACATGAAGCTTCTTCATACGTTTGACACCAATATGACCAAGGCGGCAATGCCACAAGTATGTGGGACTATCATTATCAACTTTACATCTTTTGGTATTCACACTATGAATATGTGTAACATCACGTTCGAGATTCATCAAGAATAAACCATTGACCAGTGGGGCATGACCATAAAACATATCTATCATATAAATAGAACAACCATTATTCTTGGATTTAAATGAGTAGCCATCTCGCATCAAACGAGATCTAGATACAATGTTCATGCTCAAAGCTGGTACTAAATAACAATTATTAAGGTTTAAAACTAATCCCGAGGGTAGATGTAGAGGCAGCGTGCCGACGGCGATCACATCGACCTTGGAACCATTCCCGACGTGCATCGTCACCTCGTCCTTCGCCAGTCTCCGCTTATTCCGTAGCTCCTGCTTTGAGTTACAAATGTGAGCAACTGCACCGGTATCAAATACCGAGGAGCTACTACGAGCGCTGGTAAGGTACACATCAATAACATGTATATCATATATACCTTTGACGTTGTCGGCCTTCTTATCTGCTAAGTATTTGGGGCAGTTCCGCTTCCAGTGACCCGTTCCCTTGCAATAAAAGCACCCAGTCTCATGCTTGGGTCCATTCTTTGGCTTCTTCCCGGCTACTGGCTTACCGGGCGCGGCAACTCCTTTGCCGTCCTTCTTGAAGTTCTTCTTACCCTTGCCCTTCTTGAACTTAGTGGTTTTATTCACCATCAACACTTGATGCTCTTTCTTGATCTCCACCTCCGCTGATTTCAGCATTGAATACACTTCCGGAATGGACTTCTCCATCCCTTGCATATTGAAGTTCAACACAAAGCTCTTGTAGCTAGGTGGGAGCGACTGAAGGATTTTGTCAACGACCGCTTCGTCCGGGAGATTCATTCCCAATTGAGACAAGTGATTGTGCAACCCAGACAATTTGAGTATGTGCTCGTTGACAGAACTATTCTCCTCCATCTTACAATTGTAGAATGCGTTGGAGACGTCATATCTCTCAACTCGGGCATGAGCTTGGAAAACCATTTTCAGCTCTTGGAACATCTCATATGCTCCGTGGTGCTCAAAACGCTTTTGGAGCCCCGATTCTAAGCTGTAGAGCATGCCGCACTGAACCAGGGAGTAATCATCACAACGCGACTGCCAAGCGTTCAAAACATCTTGGTTTGCCCGGGCGGGAGCGTCACCTAGCGGTGCTTCTAGGACATAAGTTTTCTTGGCAGCTATGAGGATGATCCTCAGGTTACGGACCCAATCCGTATAGTTGCTACCATCGTCTTTCAACTTCGATTTCGCTAGGAACGCGTTGAAGTTGAGGGTGACATGAGCGTGGGCCATTTGATCTACAAGACATATTGTAATGAATTTAGACTAAGTTCATGACAATTAAGTTCATCTAATCAAATTTAATGACCTCCCACTCAGATAGACATCTCTCTAGTCATCTAAGTGAAACATGATCCGAATCGACTAAGCTGTGTCCGATCATCACGTGAGACGGACTAGTCATCAACGGTGAACATCTTCATGTTGATCGTATCTTCTATACGACTCATGCTCGACCTTTTGCTCTTCCGTGTTCCGAGGCCATGTCTGTACATGCTAGGCTCGTCAAGTGAACCCTACGTGTATTGCGTGTGTAAATCTGGCTTACACACGTTGTATGCGAACGTTAGAGCCTATCACACCCGATCATCACGTGGTGCTTCGGAACAATGATCCTTAGCAACGGTGCACAGTTAGGGGAAACACAATTCTTGAAATTTTAGTGAGAGATCATCTTATTTACTACCGTCGTTCTAAGCAAATAAGATGCATAAACATGATAAACATCACATGCAATCAAATAAAGTGACATGATATGGCCAATATCATTTTGCTCCTTTGATCTTCATCTTCGGGCACCATGATCATCTTTGTCACCAGCATGACACCATGATCTCCATCATCGTGTCTTCATGAAGTCGTCTCGCCAAAAATTACTTCTACTACTATGGCTAACGTTTAGCAATAAAGTAAAGTAATTACATGGCGTTATTCAGTGACATGCATGTCATACAAAAAATAAGACAAGTCCTATGGCTCCTGCCGGTTGTCATTCTCATCGACATGCAAGTCGTGATTCCTATTACAAGAACATGATCAATCTCATACATCACATATATCATTCATCACATCTTTTGGCCATATCACATCACATAGCACATGCTGAAAGAACAAGTTAGACGTCCTCTAATTGTTGTTGCAAGTTTTTACGTGGCTGCTATAGGTTTCTAGCAAGAACGTTTCTTACCTATGCCAAAACCACAACATGATATATCAATTTCTATTTACCCTTCATAAGGACCCTTTTCATCGAATCCGATCCGACTAAAGTGGGAGAGACAGACACCGCCAGACACCTTATGCAACTAGTGCATGTCAGTCGGTGGAACCAGTCTCACGTAAGCGTACGTGTATGGTCGGTCCGGGCCGCTTCATCCCACCATGCCGCCGAATCAAGATTGGACTAGTAGCGGCAAGAGAATTGAACAAATCTACGCCCACAACTGCTTTGTGTTCTACTCGTGCAAGATGCTACGCAAAGACCTAGCTCAGATGCCACTGTTGGGGAACGTAGCAGAATTCAAAAAAATTCCTACGCTTCAGCAAGATCAATCTAAGGAGTCATCTAGCAACGAGCATAAAGGAGTGCATCTACATACCCTTTGTAGATCGCGAGCGGAAGCGTTCAAGAGAATGTGGATGATGGAGTCGTACTCGTCGTGATCCCTATCACCGATGATCCCAGCACCGAATGGACAACACCTCCACGTTCCACACACGTACGATGCAGTGACGTCTCCTCTTTCTTGATCTAGCAAGGGGGGAGGAGAGGTTGATGGAGATCCAGCAGCACGACGGCGTGGTGGTGGATGCAACGGAAAAACTGCAGGGCTTCGCCAAGGACCTGCGGGAGGAGGGAGATGTGTAACGGGGGGGAGGCGCCAGGGGCAAGGGTCCGGCTGCCCTCTCTCCCCCACACTATATATAGGGGCCAGGGGGCGCTGACCCTAGGAGATGGTATCTCCTAGGGGGGCGGCGGCCAGAGGGAAGGCTTGCCCCCCAAGCCAAGGGGGGCGCCCCCCACCCCTAGGGTTCCCAACCCTAGGCGCAGGGGTGAGGCCCAAGGGTGTGCGCCAGCCCACTATGGGCTGGTCCCCCTCCCCCTACGGCCCATGGGGCCCTCCGGGATGGGTGGCCCCACCCAGTGGACCCCCGGGACCCTTCCGGTGGTCCCGATACACTACCGATGACCCCCGGAACTCTCCCGATGGCCGAAACTGGACTTCCTATATATAATTCTTTACCTCCGGACCATTCCGGATCTCCTTGTGACTTCCAGGATCTCATCTGGGACTCCGAACAACATTCGGGTTACCGTGTGCATATATCTCTACAACCCTAGCATCACCGAACCTTAAGTGTGTAGACCCTACGGGTTCGGGAGACACGTAGACATGACCAAGACGACTCTCCGGTCAATAACCAACAACGGGATCTGGATACCCATGTTGGTTCCTATGTGTTCCTCGATGATCTCATCGGATGAACCACGATGTCAAGGATTCACTCAATCCCGTATGCTATTCCCTTTGTCTATCGGTATAGTACTTGCCCGAGATTCGATCGTCGGTATACCGATACATTGTTCAATCTCGTCATGGCAAGTCTCTTTACTCGTTCCGTAATACATCATCCCGTGACTAACTCCTTAGACACATTGAGCTCATTATGATAATGTCTTGCCGAGTGGGCCCAGAGATACCTCTCCGTCATACGTAGTGACAATCCCAGTCTCGGTTCGTGCCAACTCAACAGACACTTTCGGAGATACCCGTTGCGTACCTTTATAGCCACCCAGTTACATTGTGACGTTTGGCACACCCAAAGTATTCCTACGGTATCCGGGAGTTGCACAACCTCATGGTCTAAGGAAAAGATACTTGACATTGGAAAAGCTTTAGCATTACGAACTACACGATCTTGTGCTAGGCTTAGGATTGGGTTTTGTCCATCACATCATTATCCTAATGATGTGATCCCGTTATCAATGACATCCAATGTCCATGGCCAGGAAACCGTGACCATCTGTTGATCAACGAGCTAGTAACTAGAGGCTTACCAGGGACACGTTGTGGTCTATGTATTCACACATGTATCATTGTTTCCGTATAATACAATTCAAGCATGAATAACAGACAATTATCATGAACAAGGACATATAATAATAACCATTATATTATTGCCTCTAGGGCATATTTTCAACATCTAACATGTTTTGTCACAATACTTATGCCTTTTCTCTCTTATTTTACAAGGTTTACATGAAGAGGGAGAATGCCGGCAGCTGGAATTCTAGGCTGGAAAAGGAGCAAACTCTGAAAACCTATTCTGCACAACTCCAAAAGCCCTGAAACTCAACAGAACGTCGTTTCAGAAAATATAAAATATCTGGCGAAAGAAGTTCACGAGGGGGGCCATCGGCTGTCCACGAGGGTGGGGGGCGCGCCCCCCTTCCTAGGGCGCGCCCCCTATCTCGTGGGCTAGCCGCAAGGCCCCCGATGCCCATCTTCTCCTATATGAGGTGTTTTGACCTGGAAAAAAAATCAAGAGGAGGCTTTCGGGACCAGACGCCGCCGTCTCGAGGCGGAACCGAGGCGGAACCGAGGCGGAAACCAATCTAGGGCTCCGGCAGAGCTGTTCTGCCGGGGATACTTCCCTCCGGGAGGGGGAAATCGCCACCGCCGTCATCACCATAAACTCTCCCATCTTGGGGAGGGCTATCTTCATCAACATCTTCACCAGCACCATCTCCTCTCAAACCCTAGTTCATCTCTTGTATCCAATCTTTGTACCCAAACCTCAGATTGGTACCTGTGGGTTGCTAGTAGTGTTGATTACTCCTTGTAGTTGATGCTAGTTGGTTTATTTGGTGGAAGATCATATGTTCAGATCCATTATGCATATTAATACCCCTCTGATCATGAACCATATTATGTCTTGTGAGTAGTTACTTTTGTTCCTGAGGACATGGGAGAAGTCTTGCTATTAGTAGTCATGTGAATTTGGTCTTCGTTCGATATTTTGATGAGATGTATGTTGTCTCTCCTCTAGTGGTGTCATGTGAACGTCGACTACATGACACTTCACCATTATTTGGGCCTAAAGGAAGGCATTGGTAAGTAATAAGTAGATGATGGGTTGCTAGAGTGACAGAAGCTTAAACCCTAGTTTATGCGTTGCTTCGTAAGGGGCTGATTTGGATCCATATGTTTCAGGCTATGGTTATGTTTACCTTAATACTTCTTTTGTAGTTGCGGATGCTTGCATTAGAGGTTAATCATTAGTGGGAGGCTTGTCCAAGTAAGGACAGCACCCAAGCACCGGTCCACCCACATACCAAATTATCGAAGTACCGAACGCGAATCAGATGATCGTTATGAAACTAACTTCACGATAATTCCCATGTGTCCTCGGGAGCGCTTTCCTTTATATAAGAGTTTGTCCAGGCTTGTCCTTTGCTACGAAAAGAAATGGGCCACCTTGCTGCACCTTATTTACTTTTACCTTTTGTCACTTGCTACCAATTACCTTATCACAATACTATCTGTTACCTATAATTTCAGTGCTTGCAGAAAATACCTTACTGAAAACTGCCTATCATTTCCTTCTGCTCCTCGTTGGGTTCTACACTCTTACTTATCGAAAGGACTATGATAGATCCCCTACACTTGTGGGTCATTAAGACTCTTTTCTGGCGCCGTTGCCGGGGAGTGAAGCGCCTTTGGTAAGGAAAAATTTATGTAGTGTGCTGAAATTTATTGTCACTTATTACTATGGCTCAAAATCCTTTGAGGGGCTTGTTCGGTTTATCTTCACCTCTAACAGAAGAGCAAAGATTTGCTCCTCAACCTACTACACCTACTGAAAATGTTTGCTTTGAAATTCCTTCAGGTATGATTGAGAAACTGCTTGAAAATCCTTTTACAGGATACGGAACATTGCATCCCGATTTACATCTAATCTATGTGGATGAAGTTTGTGGATTGTTTAAGCTTGCAGGTATGCCCGAGGATGTTATCAAGAAGAAGGTCTTCCCTTTATCTTTGAAGGGAGACACATTGACATGTTTTAGGCTATGTGATGATATGGGATCATGGAACTATAATCGTCTGAAGTTGGAATTTCATCAGAAGTTCTACCCTATGCACCAGGTTCATCGTGATCGTAATTATATTTATAATTTCTGACCTCGCGAAGGAGAAAGCATCGCTCAAGCTTGGCAAGGCTTAAGTTAATGTTATATTCATGCCCCAATCATGAGCTCTCAAGAGAAATGATCATTCAAAAATTTATGCTCGGCTTTCTCTTAATAATCGCTCCATGCTCGATACTTCTTGTTCTGGTTCTTTTATGATGAAGACTATTGAATTAAAATGGGATTTGTTGGAAAGGATTAAACGCAACTCTGAAGATTGGGATCTCGACGAAGGTAAGGAGTTAGGTAAGACCCCTAAGTTTGATTGTGTTAAAGCTTTGATGGATACCGATGTTTTCCATGAGTTTAGCATTAAATATGGACTTGACTCTGAGATAGTAGCTTCTTTCTGTGAATCTTTTGCTACTCATGTTGATCTCCCCAAGGAGAAGTGGTTTAAATACCATCCCCTATTGAAGTAAAAGTAGTTGAACCTATTAAAGTTGAAGAAAAGACTATCACTTATAATGTTGATCCTTTTATTCCTACCGCTTATATCAAGAAACCACCTTTCCCTGTTAGGATAAAAGATCATGCTCAAGCTTCAACTGTAGTTCATAAAAGTAATACTAGATCACCTACACCCTCTGAGCAAATGAAAGTTGAACCTAGTGTTGCTATGGTTAAAGATCTCTTGGTAGAAGATTTATATGGACATGTTATTTACCTCCAAGAAGAGTCTGCTAGAATAGCCAAACCCAATGCTAGGAACAAACATAGACCTATTGTGGGCTTGTCTGTTATCTCTCTTAAGATAGGAGATCATTGTTACCATGGTTTATGTGATGTAGGTGCTACTGCGAGTATTATCCCTCTTGATTTGTATCACAAAATTATGCATGATATTGCACTTGTTGAGCTAGAAGGGATTGATGTTACTATGAAGCTTGCTAATAGAGACACAATTTCACCAATTGGGATTGTTAGAGATATTGAAGTCTTGTGTGGGAAGGTTAAATACCCTGCTGATTTTCTTGTTCTTAGTTCCCCACAAGATGAATTCTATCCCATTATATTTGGTAGACCATTTTTGAATACTGTCAATGCCAAGATAGACTGCGTGAAAGATATTGTTATTGTTGGATTAGGGGATATGTCTCATGATTTTAACTTTGCTAAATTCCGTAGACAACCCCTTCAAAAAGGAACCACCCAACAAGGATGAAATTATTGGTCTTGCTTCTATTGCCGTGCCACCTAATGATCCTTTAGAACAATACTTGCTAGACCATGAAAATGATATGCATATGAATGAGAGAAGGGAAATAGATGAAATATTCTTTAAACAGGGACCCGTATTTAAAAAAAACTTGCCTGTTGAAATCCTAGGGGATCCTCCTCCACCCAAGGATGATCCCGTGTTTGAACTTAAAACTTTGCCTGATAATCTTAAGTATGTTTATCTTGATGAAAAGAAGATATATGCTGTTATTATTAGTGCTAACCTTTCAGAGCAGGAAGAAGAAAAACTATTGAAAACTCTGAAGAAGCACCTTGCTGCAATTGGATATACTCTGGCTGATCTTAAGGGCATTAGTCCCACTATTTACCAACACAATATAAATTTGGAATAAAATGCTAAACCGGTTATTGATCATCAGCGTCGGTTAAATCCTAAGATGAAAGAAGTGGTAAGGTAGGAAATACTAAAGCTTCTAGAGGCAGGTATTATCTATCCAGTTGCTGATAGCCAGTGGGTAAGTCCTGTCCATTGTGTCCCTAAGAAAGGAGGTATGAATGTCGTTCCTAATGATAAAGATGAATTGATCCCGCAAAGAATAGTTACAGGTTATAGGATGGTAATTGATTTCCGTAAGTTAAATAAAGCTACTAAGAAAGATCATTATCCCTTGCCATTTATTGATCAAATGCTAGAAAGGTTATCCAAACATACTCATTTTTGCTTTCTAGATGGTTATTCTGGTTTCTCTCAAATACCTGTGTCAAAAGGTGATCAAGAAAATACCACTTTTACTTGTCCTTTCGATACCTTTGCTTATAGACGTATGCCTTTTGGTTTATGTAATGCACCTGCTACCTTTCAAAGATGCACGATGGCTATATTCTTTGATTTTTGTGAAAATATTGTTGAGGTTTTCATGGATGATTTCTCCGTTTACGGATCTTCTTTTGATGACTGCTTAAGCAACCTTGATCGAGTTTTGCAGAGATGTGAAGACACAAATATCGTTTTGAATTGGGAGAAGTGCCACTTTATGGTTAATGAAGGCATTTTCTTGGGACATAAAATTTCTGAAAGAGGTATTGAAGTTGACAAAGCTAAAGTTGATGCTATTGAAAAGATGCCATGCCCAAAGGACATCAAAGGTATACGAAGTTTCCTTGGTCATGCCGGGTTTTATAGGAGGTTCATAAAAGACTTCTCCAAAATCTCCAGGCCTCTGACTAATCTCTTACAAAAAGATATTCCTTTTGTCTTTGATGATGATTGTCTAGAATCATTTGAAATAATTAAGAAAGCATTGATCTCTGCACCTATTGTCTAGCCTCCTGACTGTAATTTATCCTTTGAGATTATGTGCGATGCTAGTGATTATGATGTAGGAGCTGTTCTAGGGCAAAGAGTTGATAAGAAATTGAATGTTATACAATATGCTAGTAAAACTCTAGATAGTTCCCAAAGAAATTATGCTACTATTGAGAAAGAATTTTTAGCAGTTGTATTTGCTTGTGATAAGTTTAGACCCTATATTATTGATTCTAAGGTAAATATTCACACTTATCATGCTGCTATCAAATACGTGATGGAAAAGAAAGATGCTAAACCTAGACTTATTAGATGGGTTCTATTGCTGCAAGAATTTGACTTGCATATTATTGATAGAAAGGGGGCTGAGAACCCCGTTGCAGATAACTTGTCTAGGTTAGATAATATACTTGATGACCCACAACCTATTGATGATAGCTTTCCTGATGAACTACTACCTATCATAAATACTTCTCGTACTGCTCCATGGTATGTTGATTATGCTAATTATATTGTTGCTAAGTTTATACCTCCTAGCTTCACATACCAGCAAAAGAAAAAGTTCTTCTATGATTTGAGACATTACTTTTGGGATGACCCACATCTTTATAAAGAAGGAGTAGATGGTATTATTAGACATTGTGTACCTGGGCATGAACAAGAACATATCCTACGCAAGTGTCACTCCGAAGCTTATGGAGGACACCATGCGGGAGATAGAACTGCACACAAGGTATTGCAATCCGGTTTTTATTGGCCTACTCTCTTCAAGGATGCCCGTAAGTTTCTTTTATCTTGTTATGAATGTCAAAGAATTGGTAATATTAGTAGACGTCAAGAAATGCCTATGAATTATTCACTTGTTATTGAACCATTTGATGTTTGGGGCTTTGACTATATGGGACCGTTTCCTGCCTCTAATGGATACACACATATTTTAGTTGCTGTTGATTACATTACTAAGTGGGTAGAAGCTATTCCAACTAGTAGTGCTGATCATAACTCCTCTTTTAAGTTTCTTAAAGAAGTTATTTTCCCGAGGTTTGGAGTCCCTAGATATCTAATGACTGATGGTGGTTCACACTTTATTCATGGTGCTTTCCGTAAGATGCTTGCTAAGTATGATGTCAACCATAGAATTGCATCACCTTATCACCCATAGACTAGTGGTCAAGTAGAATTAAGTAATAGGGAGTTGAAATTAATTTTGCAAAAGACAGTTAATAGGTCTACGAAGAATTGGTCCAAGAAACTAGATGATGCATTATGGGCCTATATAACTTCATAAAAAAATCCTTTGGGTATGTCTCCATATAAGATGGTATATGGAAAAGCTTGTCACTTACCTCTTGAGCTAGAACACAAGGCATATTGGGTTATCAAAGAGCTCAATTATGATTTCAAACTTGCCGGAGAGAAGAGGTTATTTGACATTAGATGCCTTGATGAATGGAGAACTCAGGCCTACGAGAATGCCAAGCAGTTTAAAGAAAAAGTTAAAAGATGACATGACAAAAGGATACAAAAGCGTGAGTTTAACGTAGGTGACTATGTCTTGCTATACAACTCTCGTTTAAGATTTTTGGCAGGAAAACTTCTCTCCAAGTGGGAAGGACCTTACGTTATCGAGGAGGTCTATCGTTCTGGTGCCATAAAAATCAAGAACTTCGAAGGCACAAATCCAAAGGTGGTGAATGGTCAAAGAAACATTATATCTCAGGTAATCCTATAAATGTTGAAACCAATGTTATTGAAACTGTAACCCCAGAGGAATACATAAGGGACACTTTCCAGAACGATTCAACCTCTAAAAAGGAAGAGGTATGTGATACGGTAAGTAAACCTACTCCAGAACAGTTCTAAAGGCAATTTTTCTCGGTTTTGGAATATTTAGAAAAATAGAAAAATAAGCCGCAGTCCGGAAGAGACATGAACCGTCCACGAGGGTGGAGGGCGCGCTGATGGGCCTCGAACCCATCGTTGGATTACCCCAAGTGGAAGGTGTAAGATTCAGTAAGTAGAAGTGTTTTCCCTTAGCAAAGATGCCAAGGATCGAATCCCCAGAGACTCCTAGGTTCAACAGGTAGGTGTCAACTGCTAACGGCGCAATTAGCAATCAACGTGGACCTGCACACAGATACAAATAACTTTGCTCCCAACGAGTACAGAGAGGTTGTCAATCTCACTGGCCTTGTAGTTCACAAAGGGTTAAAAGCAATATGATAGTAGTGATAGATAGTAATTTGCAATAGTAAATAAAATAGCGGAAAGTAAATAGTGTATGTGATCAATGATAGTAATATGGACCAGAGTCACATGACGTTCACTAGTGATGTCTCTCTCCCAAAAGACGATAAAACAGCTATGCGAGGTAAACAAATTACAGCTGGGCAATTGACAGGACCACGAACGCAAACCAATGCTGACTACATTGCAAGAAAGGTTGAGGTTCAAAGCATGGGCGGTACACCAAAGTAAGTAGACCGAAATCCATCTGCATCTACTACTAATCATCCACCTTGAGATATCTATCCAGAACATCTCGCTGGTATTAAGTTGCGAGTCCCACCCATAGTGTAAACTCAATGCAACAGACAACTGCATTAAAAGAACTTTGCGTAAAGTAAACAATCCTTGCACCCGCGGGCACAAGCACCGTTGTTTTCCCCCTTGTGGCAACAGCACATCCCCTAGACTCATGTTGCTGTCACTCAAGCTAGTCATCAAGGGGCATGAACCCACAATCGAGCATAACGTTCCCTCTTGGAGTCACTACCTACTACTTGGCCAAAGCAATAAATAACAACGGATAACATGCAAGAATTACTTATGAACTAAAATACAAAAGAGGTGAATCAAATATATTACTCAAGATCAATCTGAACATAATCTCATAATCCATCGGACCCCAGCAGACTCAACATAGCAACAACACAAGGATTACATAGGTGCCTCGATCATGTAGGGCAGCTCACGAGGACTAATTAGTGAAGCACAAGAACGGGAGGAGAACATCACATAGCTACTGTTCATGGACTCATGGTCCAAGGGAGACTACTCACGAGTCATCCGGGAGGCGTCCATGGTGGTGGAGAAGCTCCCGGTGGTGATTCTCCCCTCCGGCAGGGTGCCGGGAAGAGTTCTCCTGGTGCTCCCGATCTTGGAAGCGGCGGCGGCGGCGGAACAGAGATGGGATCACGAAAACAAGTCTTGTTTCAAGGGTTACGGGGGACCCTTTAAATATCTGCCAAAGTAGGGCATCGGGGGGCTCTCGGGGTGCCGAGGCGCCCCC
>LR738712.1:696206832-696285429 GCA_902687465.1 Secale cereale | reverse complement strand
GGGGGGGGCGCCCACAGGGCGCCTGGGGCCCCTGTGCCCCCCCAGGCTCCCCTTCGGAAGCAGTGTCATTCCCGATACGCTGATTTTTTATATATTTTTTCTGTATTTTTCTGGGCAGTTCTCGAAACGTGAAAACCTGAAATACAAAAACAGCCGAAAACAGAAACTGGCACTGGGGTGCACTGGATTAGTAAGTTAGTCCAAATATGATCAAAAGTGTATGGAAGTGTATGAATATCATAGCAATATCACCCAAAAGTGGCATGGAGCAAGCAGAAATTATAGATACATTTTGGACGTATAACGCGCCCCCTGCCTCGTGGGCAGCTCGTGAGTCCCCCGGACTCCGTTTTCTTGTGGGTTATTCCTTTTGGTCCGTAAAAATTCATTATATATACTCCCGAAGGTTTTGACCTCTGTATCACGCAAAAAATCCTATGTTCTTGTTTCGAGTTGTTTCTGTCGCGCATAAAGCAGCATGTCTTCCCAGGATTCGGAGGGAGAAAGCTATGTAGCTAATTCCCTTGTTGATCCTAAGGTCTATGGGGATTGGGAGCATTATGGTTGGACCATGGAAGAAGAAGAAGACCATGATTCAAAGAGGAAGGATTGGACTAGCTCAGATGAAGACGAAGTCCCACTACCTCAACCTGGAGACATGCACGTGGAGTTCAAAAAGTCAAGCCTCCCAGACAGAGTAAAGAAACCTAAGATCGAATTTATTCCTTTTAACCTCTTGCAGGAAAACAAGCAGGCAATATGCAAGAGGATATTAAATCTTGAGCAAGATATCAATGATCTAAAGGAGAAAAATTTTGTCCTTAAGCGCAAGCTAAGGAAGAAGCCATCTTCACCACACCCGAAGAAGGAGACATAATCATATGGGTATGGGCACTCCCCTTGGCAACTGCCAAGCTTGGGGGAGTGACCCCGGTATCGTGTCACCATTACTCCTATCTTTACCTTTTATCTTACTTCGATCCTTTTGGTAGTATCTTGATCTAGTAGAATAATGTTAGCATGATCTAGTTGTGAGCTTTTGCTTTATGATCTTTACCCTTTGTAATCGAGTCCGTGAGCTATATAATAAAGATTAGTGTTGAGTCAAGGGCTTGGTTTCCTCACTTGGGTCATGATAAAAAGAAAGAAAACATAAAGAATATCAAAGAGATCATATCGATCTTATGGGAAGTAATGACTTCACATATAAGAGTCTGATAAATAAAAGTTGTTGGGAGTTGACAAACATAGTTTTGGTCATCGGTGCAATTAATAGGAAGTAATAAAAGAAGAGAGGCTTCACATACAAATATACTATCTTGGACATCTTTTATGATTGTGAGCACTCATTAAAGTATGACATGCTAAGGAGTTGATGTTGGACAAGGAAGACATCATAATGGGTTATGTTTTCCTATATCCGAAATAAAGTATATTGTCATGGATCATCCAACATGTTGAGCTTGCCTTTCCCCCTCATGCTATCCAAAACTCCTCGCACTAAGTAGAGATACTACTTGTGCTTCCATACATCCTTAAACCCAGTTTTGCCATGAGAGTCCACCATACCTACCCATGGATTGAGAAAGATCCTTCCAAGTAAGTTGTCATGTTGCAAACTCGCTAAAAAATGTATGATTTATTAGTGTGGGAGAAATTAGCTTTATACGATCTTGTGATATGGTAGTAATAAAAGTGACGGACTGCATAATAAAGGTCCTTATCACAAGTGGCAATATAAAGTGAAGTTCTTCTATTCTAAGACTTTGTGCATCCAACCATAAAAACACATGAGAACCTCTGCTTCCCTCTACGAAGGGCCTATCTATTATTCTTTCCTTATATGTGTCAAGGTGAAATTCACCTTTCCTTTTTACATTTTATCCTTTGGCAAGCACATTGTGTTGGAAAGATCCTGACATATATACTCACTTGGATGTAAGTTTTCATGACCGATTACTGTTGACATTACCCGAGAGGTAAAAGGTTGGGAGGCAACACCATAAGCCCCTGTCTTTCTCTGTGTCCGACTAAAACTCCATAACCATAAGTATTGCATGAGTGTGAGCAATTGTGAAAGACTATATGATAGTTGAGTATGTAGGCTTGCTGAAAAGCTCTTATATTGACTCTTTCCAATGTTACGATAAATTGCAATTGCTTCAATGACCGAGATCAAAGTTTGTTAGTTTTCAATGAAGTTTATGATTCATACTCCCTCTGTAAACTAATATAAGAGCATTTAGATAACTAAAATAGTGATCTAAACGCTCTTATATTAGTTTACGGAGGGAGTACTTGATATTGTGGATGAATTGTTACTTTAGCATAAGAATCAAATGACTATATCTATATAAGTTGCTGTTATGAGAATGATCATTATGCCCTCATGTCCGCATTCTGTTTTTATCGACACCTCTATCTCTAAACATGTGGACATATTTTTCGATATCGGCTTTCGCTTGAGGATAAGTGAGGTCTAAGCTTGGGTGAGTTGATACGTCCATTTTGCATCATGCTTATATGTTAATATTTATTGCATATGGGCTGTTCTTACATGTTTTGTCACAATACTTAGGCATTTTCTCTCTTATTTTACAAGTTTTACATGAAGAGGGAGAATGCCGGTAGCTGGAATTCTAGGCTGGAAAAGGAGCAAACTCTGGAAACCTATTCTACACAACTCCAAAAGCCCAGAAACTCAATAGAACATCGTTTAAGAAAATATAAAAGATATCTGGCGAAAGAAGTTCATGAGGGGGGCCACCGGCTGTCCACGAGGGTGGGGGGCGCGCCCCCCTGTCTCGTGGGCTAGCCGGAAGGCCCCCGATGCCCATCTTCTCCTATATGGGGTGTTTTGACCTGCAAAAAATCAAGAGGAGGCTTTCAGGACCAGACGCCGCCGTCTCGAGGTGGAACCAAGGCGAAAACCAATCTAGGGCTCCGGCAGAGCTGTTCTGCCGGGGATACTTCCCTCCGGGAGGGGGAAATCGCCACCGCCGTCATCACCAACAACTCTCCCATCTTGGGGAGGGCTATCTTCATCAACATCTTCACCAGCACCATCTCCTCTCAAGCCCTAGTTCATCTCTTGTATCCAATCTTTGTACCCAAACCTCATATTGGTACCTGTGGGTTGCTAGTAGTGTTGATTACTCCTTGTAGTTGATGCTAGTTGGTTTATTTGGTGGAAGATCATATGTTCAGATCCATTATGCATATTAATACCCCTCTGATCATGAACCATATTATGTCTTGTGAGTAGTTACTTTTGTTCCCGAGGACATGGGAGAATCCTTGCTATTAGTAGTCGTGTGAATTTGGTCTTCGTTCGATATTTTGATGAGATGTATGTTGTCTCTCCTCTAGTGGTGTCATGTGAACGTCGACTACATGACACTTCACCATTATTTGGGCCTAGAGGAAGGCATTGGGAAGTAATAAGTAGATGATGGGTTGCTAGAGTGACAGAATCTTAAACCCTAGTTTATGCATTGCTTCGTAAGGGACTGATTTGGATCCATATGTTTCAGGCTATGGTTAGGCTTACCTTAATACTTCTTTTGTAGTTGCGGCTGCTTGCATTAGAGGTTAATCATAAGTGGGAGGCTTGTCCAAGTAAGGACAGCACCCAAGCACCAATCCACCCACATACCAAATTATCGAAGTACCGAACGCGAATCAGATGATCATGATGAAAACTAGCTTGACGATAATTCCCATGTGTCCTCGGGAGCGCTTTCCTTTATATAGGAGTTTGTCCAGGCTTGTCCTTTGATACAAAAAGGATTGGGCCACATTGCTGCACCTTATTTACTTTTACCTTTTGTCACTTGCTACCAATTACCTTATCACAGAACTATCTGTTACCTATAATTTCAGTGCTTGCAGAAAATACCTTATTGAAAACTGCCTATCATTTCCTTCTGCTCCTCATTGGGTTCGACACTCTTACTTATTGAAAGGACTACGATAGATCCCCTATACTTGTGGGTCATCACTCAACACTTAGATGACCGATGACATACTCAACAGAGAATTCACGTCTCAAGTGCTTGAGAGAAGTAGCAAAGTTCCTCCATCTAGGAGGGAGGTTTGCAATAATGCAACCCACGACAAACTTGTCCGGTAACTCACACTTCAGGAGCTCCAGCTCCTTAGCAATGCATTGTATCTCATGAGCCTGGTCCAATACAGGATGGTTATTAACCCTCCTGTAATCATGGAACTGCTCCATGGCATACAACTCACTGCCAGCATCGGTTGCGCCAAACTTAGCTTCGAGCGCATCCCACAAATTCTTGGCAACACGCATATGGAGATATGCGTCGACTAGCTTGTCTCCGATCACAATAAGAACGGCTCCAACAAAGATGGTAGTTGCCTCCCTAAATGCATTCTCCTGTTCAGGAGCAATCATTACCATGGGAGACACACTACCAACCCAGAACACGTTCATTGTTGTGAGCCACAAGGTAGTCCTCGTCTGCCAATGCTCGAAATTCGTTCCAGTAAACTTTTCCGGTTTCATATTAGCGATGAAGCCATGAGTCGAAAAATGCCTAAAATAAGGTATTTGGATTGTTGGAAATATGAGCACTTTTCTGATTAATCTATTCCACGAGTAAACAGTAAGCATGGCAAATACAGTATGCATCTCATACTGATACCTAAGCATGTGAGCACGTACAGTACATAGAACCGAAACATCTATGAATAGGATATATAAGTCTAGCACATGAATGAGCAAATAGGGGATGAACGAGTCATACCCTCCGGTTGGCCAAGCCACCGCGGCGGCGGCGGCGGCAGCCGCAGCATCGTCCGAGGTCTTCTTCTTGGTGGCGGCGTCGTCAGCCATGGGGTCGATGAAGGGGAAGTATTGGAAGCAGAGGCGGACGGATACGGGGACGGATTGGGAGCAGTCGTGTCGAGACGCTCCCCAAAAACCTTACTGTCGTTCTCCCAGGCAGGATCTCGAACGACAAGGTTCCGGAGGCACCTGCTGTCCCGACCAACCGTGCACGCGGTTGTTGGGATGGGATCGCCGGAAGCAACACAAGGAGAGGAACAGTAGATGACGGCTAGGGTTGTACGAGAGGGACTGAGTGAACTGAGTTAGGGTTCACTCCACAGGTCAGAGCCTTCTTATATAGGCCATCAGGTAGATGGGCCTAGGCCAGGCCCACGACCGAGTCCGCGAACAGCCCACGGTCCAACGTCTCGGACAGTGGCGCTTCCTTAAGCGACTCGTTAATTAATTAACAATTAATTAACCATTCCTGAGCGACAAAAATAAGCTTCAGCTTGGCTCACTCCCGCAAAACGCAGCGCGCGCGCGTGTGTCGTTACGAGGCGAGGCGTGGCGAGGCGAGGCGGGCGGCGGAGGAGGAGGAGCGTGCGTGTACAGCTCCTATTCCCAAGCTCCCAATAGCAAGTGGTAGAGCAGCCCTTATAAAGAGGTCTGACTCTTCTTACTGTAGCAGTATGGGACTAAATTTCCAACACTTCCCACCACTTGCCGTACACATGCATGGGCCTTAGTGATTAACTAGGGATTATTGTCTTATATGGGCCTAAGATCATCCATAATCCATCAATCCCCCACCAGATCTCGAGGCACAGAAGTTTGTCAACTGTTCCAAACAATGTTTGATATACCAGAATTTTCAGTGGAGACTGTTAAGTTGAACTTCCACCTAGAGCAATAGGATTAGACTTCTTCACAACTGAAGATCTTAGGCCCATGAGATCTTAGGCCCGTGTATAGAGTTATGGTTTGTAAACCGCCCGATGACGTAACTTGAGAGATAAGAAGGAAAGAACAGAGACCGAGGCGGACACAAGTATGAGCCAGCCTCGGGACTCTGTAAACCGGACCGGGCGTCGCCTCTATATAAAGGGACGACCCGGCGACGGTTCAGGGGGCAAGAGACAATCCGTCGAAACACAGGCAAGCAATCCGCTCCCTGTTCATCGACGCCCAAGCAATACCAAACCAAACTAGACGTAGGCTTTTACCTTCATCGAAGGGGCCGAACTAGTATAAACCCTCTGTGTCCTTTGTGTGCTTTTAACCCCTTCAAGCTAACCCGTGCGATGGTTCCATCATCAAGTCCGTTAAACCGGACATCTGCCGTGTTAATTCCACGACAGTTGGCGCCCACCGTGGGGCCTCCGCACGATGGTTTCGAGTTCTTGAAGGGCAGCTTTGAAGGGCTCAAGGGCTACGTTGTCGGCCGGATGACTAAGAGTCGCCGCGGCCGGATCTACATCGACGACGCGGGTTGGGGACCGGAGGCCGATTCAATCGAATACGGGTACCGGGTTCCCTTCGGTGGCATCCATGTCTTCATCGGCAAGATTGGCGAACCGGGACCTGGGCCGGACAACTTCCACAACATCATCGAGCCGGCTCAGCGTGCGAGATCGGCCCGGATTCGGCCCGCGGTGAAGCACGTTTTCGTTGGAACGGTTCACGGGGTCCAAGCCGAGGACGGATCGGAATCCGGTGGTGAAACAGTTGTCTACTCCGACGACGGATCCTCATCCGGGGAGACGGAATCTTTGTATCAGTTGCGGGACGGCCGGTCTGAGGGTGAGTCCGATGGAGACAGTATTCCGTGCCCCTTTGACCCGCCAAACCGGGTGGCTGTCTTTATGGCCGGTTCACAATCTACGCCGCAGTCCATGGTGAACGGGGCGACAGCAGAAGCTGGTGTAGGGGGGAGCGGCTCGGCCCTCTCACCTACTGATGTTCTATCCACCTTAGTCGAGGAGTTCACAGCTCGAGCCATGGCAGAGGTAACTCCAGCAAACAAGGCGCAACATGATGCAGAGCTCCTTCAGCTAAAGGGCCGGATTGATCAAGCAAGGGATGATCTGAAAACAGAGAAGGCTATGATAGCAATAAGGCAGGCGGAGCTAAATGATCAGGCTTTTCATCTAAGGATGGAGCAGGCCTCTGTACAGGGAGTAAGGGGTCGGAAATATCAATCTCGTCTACCGTCGGTTTACGAAGCAACGGATTTGTTCAGGACACCTGGGGCTGGGACCAGTAATGATCCGGCGTTAAACCGAAGGGTGCCCCCAAGAGATGAGCCGGTTCAACAACCTCCCGCGGAACAAGATCGACGGATTACATCTGCGCCTCACATTCCTATCCCTCCGGGTCACTATTCAAATCCTTTGGACAACATCGTTGCTGCTGCTTCACGCTTAGCCACTTTACCTGTAGAGGGGACATCTCCGGTAGCGTTGGAGGCACGCAGGGTCAAGGATCTGCTTAATACGGCGTTAATACAACAGCAAGCATATTCTCATAGCAGGGAGAGGCTGCATTCAACGCCACGTCCCAGTCGGAGTTACACTAGACATTGGGAAGAACCGGAAGTATCTAGCAGTGAACGCAGGCGGCACCGTCACAGACGAGATAACCCGGCAGGAGTGGATGCACAAGCTCAGGATGCAAACCGGGTTAGATCAGTAGCCCGGGAGGAGGTCCGTCAAACGACGCCGGTTCAAACAGCCGCAGCAGAGACAGGAGTCACAACGAGTTCCTTTGGAGTGCAGTGTCTTATCCCCGCTTTACGGAGCGTGAAGCTGCCCAAGGATTTCAAAGGTCCACGTAAGGTGCCAAATTACACAGCAGATTTGGCTCCAGAAGCCTGGGTTGAGAGTTACGAGATGGCCATGGAGATGCTGGATGTAGATGAAGCGGCTTGTGCAAAGTACTTTACTATGATGCTTGAAGGTACCGCCGGAACCTGGCTAAAGGGTTTACCCCCTAATTCCATCGGGTCATGGGGAGAGTTACGTAGCCAGTTTATCAAAAACTTCAAGGATACGTGCAAGCAGCCAATGTCAGTGGTAGATCTGGCAGCCTGTGTACAAGGAGAACAGGAGTCTACAAGCCCATGGGTGCGGCGAGTATCAGAGATTTTGCACTCTTCGAACGGTATCAATCCTAGTACGGCAATAGTGACCTTGGAAAACAATTGCCGGTTTGAGTCTCTAAAGCTGAAACTAGGACAGCTTAAACGGGGTTGTAATGATATGGGAACTATCATGAGCGCCCTGGTGAAGTATGGGGACTCTGACAATACTAAGTATCCAGAAGCTGAGGGAGACAAAGCAGGAAAGGTTAACAAACCTGGTAAACCGGCGCAGGTTAACCCGGCTACTGCAAGTTTCTTAGGCAAGCGAAAGGCAGAAGGTGGCTCTGATTTCGTGGCCAATACCCAAGTTCAAGGGGGTTTCCAGCGCAATAGGGGCAACCCACCCCAACAAACCGGTAGAGGGTATGTTAGTTGGGACCAAGAGTTAAGTCAGCCTTGTCCGAAGCATAGCTCGAGGGGACGACCGGCGAAACACACTATAGGAGAATGCAGGCCCTTGATGGAAGCCATGATGGGCCGCTTCAATCCTAATGACAGGCCTCCAAATGGTGGGTCAGGCCCAGGGTTCTATGGTCCGGGTCATCAGGGGAACATCCCCGGATCAGGATATCGGGGCAATAACGGTGGTTATCATGATCGGGCCAATAATCAAAATGGTCAGGGAGGTTATAATAACCAAGGCAATCAGCCGCGTAATCAGGGTGGTTACAATAACCAAGGCAGCCAGCAACCGGGCCAAAGTAATCACAACAACCAAGGTAATCAGCAGCGTCAGCAACAACAGCAACAATCCGGATATCAGAGCAATCCGAAGGAATTAAGTAGTGGGCAATATCATGTGTTCACCACGAGTTCGTGTAACCGAGATCAAAAGGTTTTAAAGAGGGCAGTCCACGCGGTTGAACCGTCGACGCCACAATTCCTGCGCTGGTCAGAGCAGCCCATCGTCTGGAGTAGGGAGGATCACCCGATGCGGGTGGATAATCCAGGCCACTTGGCCTTGGTAGTAGCGCCAGAGGTGGGTGGCTACAAGTTCACTAAGGTTCTCATGGACGGCGGTAGCAGCATCAATATCTTGTACTATGAGACCTTCCGTCGTATGGGCCTGACGGATAAGAAGCTAAGACAGTCAAACACGGTGTTCCATGGGGTGGTTCCAGGTAAGTCAACTTATCCAGTTGGGAAAATTGACTTAGAAGTTACCTTTGGAGATGAGCATGATTCCAGGTCAGAGATGATAACTTTCGAAGTCGTCAAGATCCGGAGCCCCTATCACGCTCTATTCGGGAGGACGGTTTATGCCAAGTTTATTGCTAGACCATGTTATGTATATCTACAGCTCAAAATGCCGGGTCACAAAGGCACGATCACGGTTCACGGAAGTCGCAAGATAGCAGTGGAATGTGAAGAGGGAGACGTTGCTTATGCAGAGGCAGTATGTGCCACGGAAGAGTTGAAGTTTTATAAAGATAATGTTGATCCGGTAGATATGACCCCGTTGAAGAAGCCAACTATAGAGCATGATCAGGCATTGAAATTTAAATCGGCGGAGGAGACCAAGCAAGTTGATTTTGTGCCAGGCGATTCATCCAAGCAGTTCACAATCAGCGCTAACCTTGATCCGAAATAGGAAAGCACGCTCATCGAGTTCATCCGTGAGAACCGGGATATCTTTGCATGGAAACCTTCTGACATGCCAGGTATATCGAGGGAACTCGCCGAGCACAATCTTAATATCGATCCGAAGTTTAAGCCGGTGAAGCAATACCTGCGCCGCTTCAACGAAGAGAGGCGCAAGGCTATAGGAGAGGAAGTGGCCAGACTTTTGGCTGCGGGGTTCATAGTGGAAGTTTTCCACCCCGAGTGGTTGGCTAATCCGGTGCTAGTGCTAAAGAAGAATGGAAAATGGAGAATGTGTGTGGACTACACAGACCTTAATAAAGCTTGTCCAACAGATCCTTTTGCTCTCCCTCGCATTGATCAGATCATCAATGCTACAGCGGGATGTGAGCGGCTAAGTTTTTTGCATGCATACTCGGGATATCACCAGATCAAGATGGCAGTTAAAGACCAAGAGAAGACAGCTTTCATAACTCCTTTTGGTGCTTTTTGCTATGTATCTATGCCTTTTGGGCTAAGAATGCCCAAGCAACTTATCAGCGTTGCGTACAGAACTGTCTTAAGGGGCAAATAGGAAGAAATGTTCATGCCTATGTGGATGATATCGTGGTGAAGTCAAGGAAGGAAGAGACATTGATAGAGGACCTCAAGGAGACCTTTGATAATCTTCGGGCCTATAAGATAATGCTTAATCCGGAGAAGTGTGCTTTCGGTGTTCCGGCAGGCAAGCTCCTTGGGTTTTTGGTGTCAAACAGAGGAATCGAAGCTAATCCGGAGAAGATCAAGGCAATCACATCTTTAACAAAACCGGTTTGCGTTAATGATGTTCAGCGTATCGCTGGCCGGATCACAGCATTGAGCCGGTTTATTAGCCGTTTGGGGGAGAAGGCGATTCCGCTTTATCAGATGCTGAGAAAGACGGATCGGTTTATCTGGAGTGATGAGGCAAATACTGCGTTTGAGGATTTGAAGCGACAGCTGGCGAAGCCACCGGTCCTGGCTGCCCCTGTTGATAACGAACCTTTGCTATTATACGTCGCCGCCAACGCACGGGCAGTTAGGTGGCGATCGTGGTGGAACGCAAGGAAGCAGGGAAAGAGTATCCGATTCAGCGTCCGGTTTATTACGTGAGTGAGGTACTCATTGAGTCTAAACAGAGGTACCCACATTGGCAAAAGCTGGTGTATGGTGTGTTTATGGCAAACCGGAAGTTGAAACACTATTTCCAGGGTCATCCAATAACTGTGGTTAGTTCAGCACCGTTGGGGGACATAATCCAGAACAGGGAAGCTACGGGTAGAGTGGCGAAGTGGGCCATTGAGCTCAGCCCACATGAGTTGAAATATGTGCCACGCACCGCCATAAAGTCTCAGGCATTAGTGGATTTCATCAATGATTGGACAGAATTACAAACGCCTGAGGAGAAGCCGGATCTTACATACTGGACGATTCACTTTGACGGTTCAAGACAGTTAGAAGGCTCGGGGGCTGGAGTTGTCTTAACTTCCCCACGAGGTGATAAGTTTTGTTATGTTCTCCGTTTATTGTTTCCTTGTACTAATAATGCAGCAGAGTATGAAGCATTACTTCATGGCTTGCGGATGGCAAAGGAAATGAACTTGAGCCGGGTTAAATGCTTCGGCGATTCAGATTTGGTGGCACAGCAAGTTTCAGGCAAGTGGGATTCGAGAGATGCCCTCATGGCAGCTTACAGACGAGAAGTGGAAGCAGTTGCTGGATATTTCAAAGGATATCAAGTGGACCACATAGACCGGCGAAGAAATGAAGCGGCTGATGCTTTAAGCCGGTTGGGTTCTCAACGTAAACCGGTACCACCAAATACTTTTTTGGATGAGCTGCACAGTCCATCAGTACAAGTATCATCGGAGGAAGACCTGGCTGTTCCTGATCCGGAGGCACAGTTAGTTGCAGCACTTCATGTTATTCCGGATTGGACGCTGCCTTACTTGGCATATCTGAGCCGAGGAGAACTACCGGATGATGAGATAGAAGCACGACAGATAGTCCGGCGTTCTAAGTCCATGACAATCGCAAATGGGGAACTTCATCGTCGCAGCGTTTCTGGAACGTTTCAATGGTGTGTGTTAGCTGAGGAAGGTTGTGAGATTCTTCGCGAGATCCATGAAGGGGATTGTGGTCATCATGCCGGTTCAAAATCGTTGGTGGCTAAAGCTTTTCGACATGGTTTCTATTGGTTAACAGCTCATGCTGATGCGGCGGATCTAGTCTGGAAGTGTGACGCTTGTCAGAAGTTCTCACGACGTGCTCTTGTTCCGGCACAGGAGCTCCGGATGATACCAATAACCTGGCCGTTTGCGGCCTGGGGGCTTGATATGGTTGGACCCTTTAAGCGATCCCAAGATCAGAAAACTCATCTACTTGTGGCGGTGGATAAGTTTACAAAGTGGATTGAGGCAGAGCCTGTGAGCAAGTGTGATGCAGCCACAGCAGTCAAATTCATCAAAAAGGTAATTTTCTGGTTTGGTTTTCCACACAGCATCATCACAGACAACGTCACCAATTTATCTAAGGGTGAGATGGAAGAGTTTTGCCAAAGGGAACATATTCGCCTAGATGTATCTTCTGTGGCCCACCCTCAAACCAATGGTCAAGCTGAAAGAGCAAACCAGGAGATTTTGCGAGGTATCAAGCCCCGGCTTATGACTCCCTTGCAAAGAACCCCAAGATGTTGGGTTGAGGAGTTACCATCTGTACTTTGGAGTATCAACACTACGCCAAACCGGTCCACAGGTTATACACCTTTCTTTATGGTATATGGGGCTGAAGCGGTCCTTCCAAGCGATATCCGTCATGATTCACCAAGGGTGACAGCCTATGTTGAAGCGGCCAACGAGCAGGCGAGACAGGACAGTCTAGACCGGTTGGATGAAGAGTGTGATATAGCAGCAGCACGATCTGCGATTTATCAACAAGACTTGCGCAGGTATCACAGCCGCCGGATCAAGAGTAGGACATTCCAGGAGGGAGACTTAGTACTCCGGCTCATCCAAGACCAAACAGATATGCACAAGCTATCCCCACCTTGGGAAGGGCCCTTTGTGGTCAGCAAGAATCTGCACAACGGTTCATACTACCTGGTGGACGTTCGAGAACACAAGGACTCACGGACATCGGAAGAGGAGACAAAGAGGTCGTGGAACATAGCCCTCTTACGGCCCTATTATACCTGAGCCATGAGCCCCACTGTATCCTATGTATATATTATGATTAATGAATAAACCGGCACCCTCGGTAAACCGGGGGCTCAGCCTTTTTTCCAATACATATATTTTATGAGGACAACCATACATATATTATCATATGTCATATTTCAAACATATCGATCGTTTTAAAACTGATTTTGCAGAATATATACACTCAGAAGCAATAAACTCCGTGAAGAGCGTAAAGTCATATCCGGCTCAAAGAGGACGCTTCATGGAAGCCCTCTGGATGGTAAGCCATCCAGTGATTGGCTCAAAGTTTTACCCATGGCTTCATGGAACCATGGAGGCCCTCTGGACAGGCGACAGCCATCCAGTGGTTGGCTCAAAGATTTACCCATGGTTTCATGGAACCATGGAGGCCCTCTGGACAGGCGACAGCCATCCAGTGATTGGCTCAAAGATTTACCCATGGTTTCATGGAACCATGGAGGCCCTCTGGACAGGCGACAGCCATCCAGTGATTGGCTAAAGATTTACCCATGGTTTCATGGAACCATGGAAGCCCTCTGGACAGGCGACAGCCATCCAGTGATTGGCTAAAGATTTACCCATGGTTTCATGGAACCATGGAGGCCCTCTGGACACGCGACAGCCATCCAGTGATTGGCTAAAGTTTTTCTTATGGTTCCTATGGATGGTACCCGCATCCATCGACCGGCCCTCTGGATGGTAAGCCCATTCCATTGATTGGCTGAACCTTGCTTTGAGCCTGGCAGCTCGTAAAAAGCCTCGACTACATGGTCTTATTTGCAAAACCTGCTTTTCTGGTGTTTATGTTTTATGATTCTCTAAACCGGAGTGGAACAGCTCCAGAAGTTGACCACATATATATAGTTAAAAGTCTGGGTCATGAACACCAGCATGAGTTAAAAGTCTGGGTTACAAAACACCAGCAAGAGTCAATCCGGTGTTCATCATCACCCGGAACAATCATCATGATCTAAACTGGCAACTTTTATAAGGCCTGGGATTATTAATGGGTCTACCACAAGACTCCCTTCAAAGAGGCAAAATTCGCCGGATTAAGAGTATCAAGCATACTTGATCTCAGGTATAAAGTTATTTTTTGACATAAGTAACACTTGTTGGATATATTGTGAGAACAATTTAATGGGTCTAGCGGTAAAATCGTTAGGATATATGTTCAGTATTGTATATGCAGGAACAGATGATATGCGGGACACGCCATGTTAGAACAAATTGAAATTTGCAATGTGAAAACAAGAAGTATTCGGATCAAAACAGACACAGTCTTCAGCTATCCTATTACAAGGCATAGCGAGCTTGACGGATTAAAGATTGTTCGGTAAATGGGACTGCAACTACAACACTAAACTATGAGCTATGCTCCTTCCTGCTGAGACGGCTGGGCATCAACTTGATCCGGAGTCTCCTCTTCTTCTTGAAGCGGCTGGAAGTCCGGGACGCACCAGTCGATTTTCGTTAAGGCACGGAAGTACATCTCTTCATTGATGAGTTCAGACGGATTGATATCTGGAGCGAAGGTATGAGGGCGCACTGGTGGGATTAGATTGACGGTATCATAAACCGACCGCTCCACCCGCTCGTTCTGCAAGTCATACCCCGGATGATACCTGGATAAATCGGATTCGGCTGCAAGTTTGCTGGCGAGAGGACGCATCTCCTTCGTCAAGGCATGGAGATCCTTTGCAGTAAAAGATGATCCGTCTTCTTTGGTATTTGGATACCCATTTAAAGCTACTTCCGGATCAAAGTCCGGAACCCATGCTTTCGCTCTGGTAAGCGCCACGAGGGCACCGGCTCGAGCAGCAGATTTCTTAACTTCCTCCAAACGCACGGGCAAAACAGACAGCTTTTCTAACGTGCCTTGGATGGTAGTGGGGGCCGGTTTATTGAATGATGTTGCACTTATGATCCTTTGAGCGCCGGAATACAGCTGCTCGACCAAAGTATAACATGCCTTGAGTTTTTTCCGTAAGTCATCCCCAAGATGGGTGACATGGCGCCCTGCATATGATTATCACAGTTAAACCGGCACAGATGGAAGATTACAAGGATGAAAGCAGGAATATAGATTAAATACTTACCGAAGACTGCAGAAGTCATCAACTCTATTTGCCGTTTAAACCGGTTAACTCTTCAGTAACCGGATTAAGCGCTTCTTCAGCATCTTTGGCCGTTTTCTCCAGATCTTTCTTCTGAACCTCAAAGGCGGTCCGCTCTTCTTCAAAGAATTTCTTCAGCTGTTCAGCAGTCTTTAAACTCAGCTTCAAATCTTTCTTGGCCTTAGAAGCAGCAGCCTCCGTTTTAGCAAGTCTGCTCCGGAGTTCACTGATTTCGTCAGCCCTCCGGTTTAAATCAGCCTGCAAGGAAGATCAAGTAGTAAGCGAAAAGAATTCAAAGACAAAGTCTCAAGCACACAAACAAGTTGTCTACTTGACACTTGGGGGCTAATGGGTAGTCGAAGCAATAAGCAAAAGTAATTTCAAGATTAAGTCTCAAGCAAACAAAACAAGTTGTCTACTTGACACTTGGGGACTAATGGATAATTGAAGTATCGAGGGAAAAGTCAGGCAAGTCCCAGGCACATAAACCAAGTTATGCCCCTGGCACTTGGGGGCTAATGTAAGATCATTCAATTCATCAGGAAGTACCGGTTCACCTTCTAAACATAGCTAAACCGGAACTTGGGGGCTGATATGGTATAGACAGAAGTGCATTGAAAGTCAAAAGAAGATGCAAGGGATTACCTCATACTTGTCCTTCATCATGTTAATCAGGCCTGCTTCATAGTCTCGACCAGTGTGGAGCCGGTTCAAGTACCCGGAATAGAGCTCCTGGGCACTCATGTCAGCAAAGCTGGACAGTTCGGTACTCCATTTACCCTTTTCTTTATACACCTTCTCCGCTTTAGCCGTATGTTTGGCTAAGACAGTGGGCTCAGCAGGAGCGGTATAAGCTGTATGAGTTATTTCCACATCCGGAGAAGCAGTAGTTGGTGGTGGGGCTGCAGTATGAACCGGGCTGGCAAGAGCCGGATTGATCTGAGGAGAATTGGCCCGGGCAGGACTGGACGGTTCACGAACGTCATCAGCATTGGGATTCTCAGGCATAGTAGTGTGATCTGCAGGAGCAGGATCTTCAGGTGGAATTGTACGTTCGCCTTCCGGAGGGATAGTTGAGTCCGGATCAGCCGCCGGATCATCAACGACAGTCTCAGCAGTGGGCTGGTTGGCTTTCGGTTTTTTACTAGGTTTTGGCTTGCTGAAGGAAGTTGGAGAAACAAGTTAGAACTGTAAGGCAAAGTGCAATCATAAACCGGATAAATTTAAAAGGCTTACCCTGGGACAGTTTTCAGGGGTGGAAGTTGTGTGGCGGTTGATTCGCCGGAAGAAGATAACGGAGTATCCTGATAATCGGGATCAGACGGTTTAAGAGGTTTGCGTATAAGCCCGGCCTTGGGATGAAGAAGGGTTGGAGAGAGTATAACCTCAGAGCGGCGTCTCCGAGCCGGTGTAAGGGATATTCCGGATGCTTCCACTTCAAGGCCGCTGTGACGGGTGGTCCGGCGAAGAGCTTCGTGTTGCTGTTTCTTCAAAAGAAAATTAGGATCCAATAGAGCATACGGGTGAGAAAACTGATATTTCCAGACTGTCCGACGACTTTTTTGGGGAAGTGGTTCTGAATCGGAAGAAAGGATAGTTACCTCAATTTCGGCCGGCTTATCTCCTTCAGCCAACTCCTGTGAAAAGTTATCATTACATACAGACATGGGTAAAGTGAGCAAGTTAAAATCCGGATTAATTCATACCTCAGAGTCCGGATCGTCGTCCTCAGCATGAGAACCGGAGCCACTAGCCGCTTTTCTCTTTTTAGAAGCGAAGGCTTTCCGGCGTGGCAGTTTTCCGGCCTTTTCCTGAGGCTTCCTTTTCCAGAAAGGATCATTGGCCTGTTCAAAAGGTAAAAGATAAATTCAAAAAACGAGTTAAGGGAACGGATTACAGATATATGAAAGAAAGTAAGACATACCACAGGCAGCTTATTTTTCTTGTAGTACGGAGCCAGCCCGGTTTGGCTACATTCTTCTAGACTGATGTTAAGCATTTTCTTGGTGGACTCAGTGACTTCTGACTCAGAAAGTTTGTCCTTAGAGAAACGTTGAGGATCATCCGGTTTACCAGAGTATTGACACATGAAGCTTGGGCGCGGGCTCAGAGGAAGGATACTCCAAGAGAGACAGCAGCGCATGAAATCCACGCCGGTTAAACCATTAGCCATAAAGGCCTTTAACTTGGAAAGTTGGGAGGCAAACCGGGGCCGCTCTGAGGAGCTGAGGCGCTGCGGTAGAGGGTGATCTTCCGGAAGACGGTGCTCGCGATAACCCGGCAATGGGTTTTCCCCCTCAGGTGAAGTATCAATACAGTAAAACCAAGATTTATTCCAGTCCTTGGGATGTGTGTGGAGAGCGGCATGAGGAAAGACTGCATCTTTCCTCTTCTGAATACTGACCCTGCCTAGTTCTTGATGCGGCCCACTAGTAAATTCAGTCCGCCGGTTTAGGTGGAAGAAATCCCAGAACAAGTCAACTGACGGTTCTTCTTGCAAATACACCTCAGAAAACACTTGGAAATCACATATGTTGGAAACGGAGTTGGGACCTATGTCCTGAGGATGAAGCTGGAAGGCAGCAAGTACATCCCAGAAAAACTTCGAACCGGGAGGAGTAAAGCCCCGAGCAATATGGTCAAAGAAAACAATAACCTCCCCCTCTTTGGGAGTAGGAGGACATTCATCTCCAGGAGCCCGCCACTTTAAAACGGATTGAGGACCTAGAGTACCAATTGACACAGCTGCGGCCAAATCTTCTTCCGTAATAGTGGAAGGAACCCAATTGCAAGAGACAAATTGTTTGGCCATGGCAGCAGAAGAGCAAGTGTTGAAAGGATAAAGTGTAAGACCGGATTATTCGGGTACAATGGTATAAACCGGAAGATATATGCAAGGATTACGCAACGGTTTAAGCAAGGGACTAATGATATGGATAAACCGACAATAACAGGGAGCTATGTTATTACCGGTTCATGACAGCAATAGAGAAAGAGCTAAACCGTCGCGTTTGTCTTTAAAATTTCTACAGAGCCCGTGCATAACAGTTTAAACCGGAGTATACTTAACAGATCTACAAAGGAGAAGAAACAGGTTTTCACAGACAGCTAAGGTGGAACAGATCTGAGCACACAAGAAAAAGAAAAACAAATGCAAGGATATACGGGAAGAACTACAAGGGTCCTATACAGAGCGGATAAATTTACAGGTTGAATACGAATGACGAAGATCTAAAGCATACCGCAGCGGAATAGAGGCAAATTCTAAAGGGCAAGATCTAAAAGTAAAAGTTGCTGAGAACTATTTGCTTAGGATGAACAAGATGAAGTTTTCACTGAGGTTCTAATGGCGGAGGCGCGAGGAAGAACCCTAGAAGTTACGGATCTACAATGAGGAGGAAGACATACCTGGAACAGCAAGAATCCGCGGCGGAGGTTCTCTGGTCGCACTCAGGGTGATGCAGCGGCCGGCGAGGACTTGGATTCGGCGGTCGACGGCGGCGGTTCGAGCTCGGGCGACAATGGAGTCTTGAGCTCGGGCAATAGAGGAAGAAGAACGAACGGAGGAAGATAAAGAATGGGGCAGCGGTATTTATAGAAAGGCAGATCCGAAACGACAGGTGCGGGATTCGAGGAGGCGAAGGATTGGATAAAGATCCTCTGTCGCCTCGATTTTCGGGACAACCCTTAAACAAAGCCGATGGACAGCTCGCGGCGTTAAATGCGGAAGTGATGTCACAGTCAGATTAAGTGACTCTCGAGGATGACGTCAGGGCCGGTTTACAAAAATGAGAAGACACAAGAAGGAAAATCATACAAGACAGGGGAGACTGATGTGAACAAGTTCAAATCATTCTGGGGCCTAATGATACGTCCAAAACGTATCTATAACTTATGCTTGCTCCATGCCACTTTTGGGTGATATTGCTATGATATTCATACACTTCCATACACTTTTGATCATATTTGGACTAACTTACTAATCCAGTGCACCCCAGTGCCAGTTTCTATTTTCGGCTGTTTTTGTATTTCAGGTTTTCACGTTTCGAGAACTGCCCAGAAAAATCCAGAAAAATTATATAAAAAATCAGCGAACCGGAAACAACACTGCGTCCGGAGGGCAACCTGGGGGGGGCACAGGGGCTCCAGGCGCCCTGTGGGCGCGCTCCCCCCCTGGGCCACGCCGGGGGGCGCCTCGGCCCCCCGAGACTCCCCCGGTGCCCTACTTTGGCATATATTTAAAGGACCCTCCGAAACCCTCAGAACAGGACTTCTTTTCGCGATCCCATCTCTGTTCCGCCGCCGCAGCCGCTTCCAAGATCGGGAGCACTAGGAGAACTCTTCCCGGCACCCTGCCGGAGGGGAGGATCACCACCGGGAGCTTCTCCACCACCATGGACGCCTCCCGGATGACTCGTGAGTAGTCTCCCTTGGACCATGAGTCCATGACCAGTAGCTATGTGATGTTCTCCTCCCGTTCTTGTGCTTCACTAATTAGTCCTCGTGAGCTGCCCTACATGATCGAGGCACCTATGTAATCCTTATGCTGTTGCTATGTTGAGTTTGCTGGGATCCGATGGATTATGAGATTATGTTCAGATTGATCTTGAGTAATATATTTGATTCACCTCTTTTATATTTTAGTTCATAAGTAATTCTTGCATGTTCTCCGTTGATATTTATTGTTTTGGACGAGTAGTATGTAGTGACTCCAAGAGGGAACGTTATGCTTGATTGTGGGTTCATGCCCCTCGATGACTAGCTTGAGTGACAGAAACATGAGTCTAGGGGATGTGCTGTTGCCACAAGGGGGAAAACAACGGTGCTTGTGCCCGCGGGTGCAAGGATTGTTTACTTTACGCAAAGTTCTTTTAATGCAGTTGTCTGTTGCATTGAGTTTACACTATGGGTGGGACTCGCAACTTAATACCAGCGAGATGTTCTGGATAGATATCTCAAGGTGGATGATTAGTAGTAGATATTGATGGATTTCGGTCTACTTACTTTGGCGTACCGCCCATGCTTTGAACCTCAACCTTTCTTGCAATGTAGTCAGCATTGGTTTGCGTTCGTGGTCCTGTCAATTGCCCAACTGTAATTTGTTTACCTCACATAGCTGTTTTATCGTCTTTTGGGAGAGAGACATCACTAGTGAACATCATGAGACTCCGGTCCATATTACCATCATTGATCACATCCACTATTTACTTTCCGTTACTATTTACTATTGCAAAAACTATCTATCACTGCTTTTAACCCTTTGTGAACTACAAGGCCGGAGAGATTGACAACCTCTCTGTACTCATTGGGAGAAAAGTTATTTGTATCTGTGTGCAGGTCCACGTTGATTGCTACTAATCTGGCGCCGTAGCAATTGACACCTACTTGTTGAACCTAGGAGTCTCTAGGGAATCGATCCTTGGCATCTTTGCTAGGGGAAAACACTTCTACTTCCTGCATCTTACACCTTCCACTTGGGGTAACCAACGAGGGGTTCGAGGCCCATCAAGGAGTATTTTCTGGCGCCGTTGCCGGGGACTCCACTCTTCAGGATAGGGGAGTTGCATGCTATCTTTTACCTTTGCTTTTTAGTCTTGTTAGTTTACATTTCAGTTTTCTCTATGTATTTCACTAGTTATGCTTATGGACAACCTTGCTATTGGATCGTTGCTTGCGGGAAGACGCCCCACACCTATGGTGGTTGCTCCTCCCCCTACTGAAGTTGTGCCCTATAAAATACCAGCTGGTATTATCGATTATGTTTTGGCTAATCGTTATGCAGGAGACAGACATCCCGGTGAACACTTGCTATATTTGTCACAACTATGTTCATTATTTAAGCTTGCAAGTGTGTCAAGGGAGTTTGTCATGAGGAAATTGTTCGCCGTATCACTTATAGATAAGGCTTCAGATTGGTATAAGCTTCTCGATAACTCGCACTTGCTTGATTGGCAAGAGCTTATGTCTCTCTTTTATACCAAGTTTTATCCTCTTCATGATACTTATGTGGAAAGTAAGAGTACCTTTTTGCATGTGGATCATGGTAACAATGCTTTATGTGATGCTTATATTGTTGAGTTTATTCGTGATCCCACTGAAAATTATTATGAGAAGGGAACATATGCTTATAGATATTTCAATAATATCAAGTTCCCTTTCTTTATGTTGAAGGTTTTGAAGCTGCACTTGTTTTGTCTTCCTATGCTTATTGCTTTGTGCTTCAATGAATTATTCTATTGCAATATTCCTATGCATAGGAAGCATGTTAGGCTTAAATGTGTTTGGTATTTGCTTCTTGATGCCCTCTTTTGTTCTTCAACTCTTATTCCTACGAGACCATCATTAAAGTCTTATGCCTAGCTTAAAGGCATAAAAGAAAGCGCTTTTGGGAGGCAGCCCACATGAATAAAAATTTTGCTTTTGTTGTGTCTTGATGTTGTTTACTGCTGTAGCATCATCATTGTATCTTTGCTTTTCATATTTGTGCCAAGTATAGCCTCTGATTGCTAGAAAGTTCATAAGTTGTGAGGTGCTGTCCAGGAAACAGATTCTGTCCTTGGATAAAAAAATCGTATAAAATCACCAGATCATCTTTTTGGTCTGAATTTTTTCGACAGCGTTCTCTATATAATTGTCTTTCGTGCGTCAGTTCTGAGTTTTTTTATTTGAGTTGCATAATTATCCCGAACAGGTCAATTACTGCCTGTTGTTCTGTTTTTCACAGATTCTGTCCTGTTTTGCCTTACCTTCACTTTGCAAATTAAGAACTTGCTTTTTCTTTGCAAAAACGTTTTGGCAATCTTGAGAAACAGTAGAACTTCAAGAATATCTTTATTTCCAGCAAGGTATAATTATTTTATTAAGGGTACTAACCTCGCTAATCAGATTATGATGAGTTGTGTATGAAGGGAGTTTTGAAGTGTGCGAGGGAAGATGATAAAAAGATTCAGGAGTGTCAAGCGCTCAAGCTTGGGGATGCCCCCGTGCACCCCCAAGAAATATTCAAGGAGACTCAAGCGTCTAAGCTTGGGGATGCCCCCGTGCATCCCCTTCTCCATCAACATTATCAGTTCGTCTTTCGTTCAGCTATATTTTTATCACTTCATGTGTTATGTGCTATGCTTGGAGCGTCTTGCTTTTAGTTTTCTTTTTAGTTTTTCATAACGAGTCGGAACCCAGCATTCCTTTATGTGGGAGAGAAACACGCTCCACCTCTACCTAGAACATTACATAGAATTTTCATGTCTATCTATGATGTGTGTGTTCTTTATCTTTTAATAGCTACTATCATACTCTGCTCTTAGTATTCATGCTTATCTTTTCAAGAGCTTTTATTTAGTTGGTTGCTTGAACTCTCTTTAATTACCATGCTCACCTTATTAAGAGAGTTTGCTTCCGTTGCATGGGTTAATGTGTCTATGATAAAGATGCTGCTTTCATGATGGTGCTTAGTAGTTCAGGTTTTCTTTTGGTTAATCTCAAATAGCTGGGGGGTTCCCAATGTGTTATTGGAGTACCAACTTGGTTTGTTTGCCTATGATGTGGTATGGTTTAGTAATATCTTCCTTCGAGAATTTATTTTGATTGACTTGGCGTATGCTCACGCATATTCAAGACTGTAAAGAAAGTCTGTCAAGCCTTGATGATCTTTTGTTTCTAAGTAGCGATATAACTACCATGACTGATTCAATATTGCTTTGTCGCTCTGCATGATTATGACCGTCATTGCTCTCTTAGTTGGTCGCTCCCAGTCTTTTTGCTAACCTCCACCTGTACTAAGCAAATTAACCATGCAATACATAGCTCATGGGAAAGTAGCCTAAAAACTATTGTGGTAAAGAATATGTTGCTTATGTATCTTATTTCTTATGAGTTGCTTGCTGAGCGGTAACCATGTTTCTGGAGACGCCATCAACTGTCACACTTTTGTTGAATATCATGTGAGTTGCTATGCATGTTCGTCTTGTCTGAAGTAAGGGTGATTTACCGTGGGTTGAATAACTATGCATATTGTTAGAGAAGAACATTGGGCCGCCAACCAAGGCCATGCATCATGGTGGAAGTTTTAGCTTGGACCTTAATCCTCAATCTCTCATGAGAATATGCTTATGCATTAAAGAGGAGTCCATCATCTATTTTCTATGTTGTCCCGGTATGGATGTCCTCAAGTTGAGATCTATCAAAAACGAGAAATCAAATGCGATCTATCTCCTTGGACCTTTGTACAGGTGGCATAGAGGTACCCCTTTGTGACACTTGGTTAAAACATATGCAATTCAATGATAACCCATGGGAATCCGAGCTAATTAGGACAAGGAGCGAGCACTATTGGTATTCGATGCATGAGGCTTGCAACTTATAAGATGTTTTATGCATGACACATATGAAGTACTACTACCATTGACACAATTGCTTCCATGTTTTCAAAACGAAAAGCTCTAGCACATAACCTTTCTTTTTACCTTTGTGATTGAAGCACCAACTACTGAGAGCATGATTGTCATTCTGAGTGTAATGTGCATTGTCCCAAAGTAGCATTGTCTTTTGCATGATTGTGATATCGTTTATTCTGAAATGATTGTATCTAGTCATCACTTAAACCTTGAAGGTGCCCTTGCATTTATGTTTTGCATCACTAAAAGGGGCAAGCTAGATATCACTTTATCATATTTGCACATCATGTTCATTGCAAATCTTTTTGATGTTTCAGTTTCATGTTGTAAAACTTTCAGTCATTTGTGATTTTCTCTTGAGACAACTTAATTACTTTAGAATCATTGTCTCAGTAAGCTTTTGTCATATGAATATGAGAAAGTCCTATATGGTTAATAGCATGTCACCACAGAAATTATTCTTGTTATCATTTACCTACTCGAGGATGAGCAGGAATTAAGCTTGGGGATGTTGATACGTCCAAAACGTATCTATAATTTCTGCTTGCTCCATGCCACTTTTGGGTGATATTGCTATGATATTCATACACTTCCATACACTTTTGATCATATTTGGACTAACTTACTAATCCAGTGCACCCCAGTGCCAGTTTCTGTTTTCGGCTGTTTTTGTATTTCAGGTTTTCACGTTTCGAGAACTGCCCAGAAAAATCCAGAAAAATTATATAAAAAATCAGCGATCCGGAAACAACACTGCGTCCGAAGGGCAACCTGGGGGGGGCACAGGGGCTCCAGGCGCCCTGTGGGCGCCCCCCCCCCCCCCTGGGCCGCGCCGGGGGGGGGGGCGCATCGGCCCCCCGAGACTCCCTCGGTGCCCTACTTTGGCATATATTTAAAGGACCCTCCGAAACCCTCAGAACAAGACTTCTTTTCGCGATCCCATCTATGTTCCGCCGCCGCCGCCGCTTCCAAGATCGGGAGCACCAGGAGAACTCTTCCCGGCACCCTGCCGGAGGGGAGGATCACCACCGGGAGCTTCTCCACCACCATGGACGCCTCCCGGATGACTCGTGAGTAGTCTCCCTTGGACCATGAGTCCATGACCAGTAGCTATGTGATGTTCTCCTCCCGTTCTTGTGCTTCACTAATTAGTCCTCGTGAGCTGCCCTACATGATCGAGGCACCTATGTAATCCTTATGTTGTTGCTATGTTGAGTTTGCTGGGATCCGATGGATTATGAGATTATGTTCAGATTGATCTTGAGTAATATATTTGATTCACCTCTTTTATATTTTAGTTCATAAGTAATTCTTGCATGTTCTCCGTTGTTATTTATTGCTTTGGCCGAGTAGTAGGTAGTGACTCCAAGAGGGAACGTTATGCTTGATTGTGGGTTCATGCCCCTCGATGACTAGCTTGAGTGACAGAAACATGAGTCTAGGGGATGTGCTGTTGCCACAAGGGGGAAAACAACGGTGCTTGTGCCCGCGGGTGCAAGGATTGTTTACTTTACGCAAAGTTCTTTTAATGCAGTTGTCTGTTGCATTGAGTTTACACTATGGGTGGGACTCGCAACTTAATACCAGCGAGATGTTCTGGATAGATATCTCAAGGTGGATGATTAGTAGTAGATATTGATAGATTTCGGTCTACTTACTTTGGCGTACCGCCCATGCTTTGAACCTCAACCTTTCTTGCAATGTAGTCAGCATTGGTTTGCATTCGTGGTCCTGTCAATTGCCCAGCTGTAATTTGTTTACCTCACATAGCTGTTTTATCGTCTTTTGGGAGAGAGACATCACTCGTGAACATCATGAGACTCCGGTCCATATTACCATCATTGATCACATCCACTATTTACTTTCCGTTACTATTTACTATTGCAGAAACTATCTATCACTACTATCACTGCTTTTAACCCTTTGTGAACTACAAGGCCGGAGAGATTGACAACCTCTCTGTACTCGTTGGGAGCAAAGTTATTTGTATCTGTGTGCAGGTCCACGTTGATTGCTACTAATCTGGCGCCGTAGCAATTGACACCTACTTGTTGAACCTAGGAGTCTCTAGGGAATCGATCCTTGGCATCTTTGCTAGGGGAAAACACTTCTACTTACTGCATCTTACACCTTCCAATTGGGGTAACCAACGAGGGGTTCGAGGCCCATCACCTAATGACAGGGATATTACTAGCAGGTATGAACCGGCTAGTGTAAACCGGATTATTATAATATGTTTGTGTGGTTGTAATATTTAGTAAAGGCTACGGCCCATGAGATCTTAGGCCCATGTATAGAGTTATGGTTTGTAAACCGCCCGATGACGTAACTTGAGAGATAAGAAGGAAAGAACAGAGACCGAGGCGGACACAAGTATGAGCCAGCCTCGGGACTCTGTAAACCGGACCGGGCGTCGCCTCTATATAAAGGGACGACCCGGCGACGGTTCAGGGGGCAAGAGACAATCCGTCGAAACACAGGCAAGCAATCCGCTCCCTGTTCATCGACCCCCAAGCAATACCAATCCAAACTAGACGTAGGCTTTTACCTTCATCGAAGGGGCCGAACTAGTATAAACCCTCTATGTCCTTTATGTGCTTTTAACCCCTTCAAGCTAACACGTGCGATGGTTCCATCATCAAGTCCGTTAAACCGGACATCTGTCGTGTTAATTCCACGACACTAGCCATCTGTATATAATCCAACGCTATTACTCCGGAGTTTCTTGATTTTTTGACATATTATAATCTTCTTCTTATGTGCTTTGTGGATTTCAAGTTGTCCTTTGAACTCTTAGCCCTGGCAATCACTGTTTGATTGTCACGGTTCATAAGGACAGCCGGGACTGGTTTATAAACCACCGGCAAATCCATCAAAAGCTCTCGAAGCCATTCTGCTTCGACGCATGATGTGTCTAATGCTGTGAGTTCTGCTTCTGTAGTTTATCTGGTTAAGATCGCCTGCTTGCAAGACTTCCAGGAAACAGCGCCACCACCAAGTGTGAAGACATATCCACTTGTGGCTTTCATCTCATCAGCATCAGATATCCAGTTAGAGTCACTATACCCCTCAAGTACCGTCGAGTACCGAGAATAGTGAATCCCGTAGTTCACAGTACCTTGCAAATAGCGCATCACTCGCTCAACAGCATGCCAATTCACATCTCCTGGATTGGAAACAAGCCGGCTCAGTTTGCACACAGCAAATGAGATGTCAGGGCGAGTAGCACAAGCTAGGTACATGAGTGAACCAACCACTTGAGAATATGTCAACCGATTTACAGCCGTGCCTTTGAACTTTCGAATCCGCACGCTAGGATCATATGGTGTTGCAGAAGGTTTGCAGTCCGAATATCCAAAACGGCACAAAATCTTCTCAACATAGTGGGATTGCAAAAGTGTAATTCCACCCTCAGTATTTCTCAGTAGCTTGATGTTCAAGATAACATCAGCCACGCCCAGGTCTTTCATCTCAAAGTTATGAGATAGAAAAGCCTTGACCTCCTCAATGACCTTGAGGTGGGTCCCAAATATTAGTATGTCATCGACATACAGACACAGTATAACTCCTTCGCTCCCACCATAGCGATAGTATACACATTTGTCAGCTTCATTAACAGCAAAGCTAGCAGATGTCAAAGTTGTATTAAACTTCTCATGCCATTGCTTAGGCGCTTGTTTCAGGCCATACAAAGATTTCACTAGCTTACACACCTTCCTTTCCTGACCATTTACTACAAAGCCATCCTGCTGTTGCATGTAAATTTCCTCGTCTAGCTCTTCGTTAAGGAAAGCCGTCTTAACGTCCATCTGATGAACCGGAAGACCATGCGAGGCAGCCAAAGCGAGTAGCACTTGAATGGTGGTCAGCCTAGCCACAGGTAAGTAAGTGTCGAAGAAATCCTCTTCTTCCTTTTGGGTATAACCCTTGGCCACAAGGCTAGCCTTGTACTTCCCAACAGTACCATCAGGCCTAAGTTTCCTCTTGAACACCCACTTACATCCCAATGGTTGGCAACCATAAGGACGATCAGTGATCTCCCATGTCCCGTTAGCCATATGGAATCCATCTCGCTACGGACCGCATCCTTCCAGTAGCCAACATCGGGAGATGCATAAGCTTCTGAAATGGAACTGGGAGTGTCATCATCCACGAGGTACACGAGGAAATCATCACCAAAAGACTTTGCAGTCCTTTGTCTCTTGCTCCTGACATAAGCTTCCTCGTCATCCTCCGATGAACTTTCATCACTTTTATGTTCATAATATTCCATCGGAATGGCAGGTTCAGGAGTCTCATCAGATTCTAGTCTAGAAGTGCTTTGCATATCTCTCATGGGGAATATATCCTCAAAGAATGTAGCATCCTTAGACTCTATAATTGTACCGACCTTCTGGTCAGGTACCTCAGATTTCACTGCTACCTCTTGAGCTTGCGTTGTATTCCCTCGAAGAGGAAAGGGAGATGCAGCACAGTAGCGTAAGTATTTCCCTCAGTTTTTGAGAACCAAGGTATCAATCCACTAGGAGACCACGCGCCAGTCCCTCGCACCTGCACAAACAAATAAGAACTTTGCAGCCAACGCGATAAGGGGTTGTTAATCCCTTTACGGTCACTTACGAGAGTGAGATCTGATAGAGATGATAATTATATTTTTGGTATTTTTGGTTTAATTAAACAGCAAGTAAAAGCAAGAAAAGTAAAGTATTTGTTGATTGATATGTTGAGAATAGACCCGGGGGCCATAGTTTTCTCTAGTGGCTTCTCTCATGCTAGTGATATTCTACGGCAGATAAAGAAATTACTGTTGAGCAATTGATAGAAAAGCGAATAATTATGAGACTATCTAGGCATGATCATTGTATATAGGCATCACGTCCGAGACAAGTAGACCGACTCCTGTCTGCATCTACTATTGTTACTCCACACATCGACCGCTATCCAACATGCATCTAGTGTATTGAGTTCAGAAGAACAAAGTAACGCCTTAAGCAAGTGACATGATGTAGAGGGATAAACTCAAGCAATATGATGAAAACCCCTTCTTTTTATCCTCGATGGCAACAATACAATACTTGCCTTTCTTCCCCTACTGTCACTGGGAAAGGACACCGCAAGATTGAACCCAAAGCCAAGCACTTCTCCCATTGCAAGAACTATAGATTTAGTAGGCCAAACCAAACCAATAATTCGAAGAGACTTGCAAGGAAATTATGAGCACACATAAAAAGTTCAGAGAAGAACCAAATATCTTTCATAGATAACCTTGATCATAAACTCACAATTCATTGTATCTCGACAAACACACCGCACAAAAGAGATTACACCGAATAGATCTCCTCTAAGACCGAGGACAACTTTGTATTGAGATCCAGAGAGAGAGCAAAAGCCATCTAGATACTAGCTATGGACCCGAAGGTCTGTGGGAAACTACTCACAACTCATGGTGAGGGCGATGATGATGATGATGAAGGCCTCCGTGATGGATCCCCCTCCCGGAACAGGCTCCAAGATGGGATCTCCACGGGAACAGAAGCTACGGCGGTGGAATTAGGGTTTTATCTTTGCGTATGGAGTTTCTAGGGTACGTAGGTATATATAGGAAGACGGAGGGCACCGGGGGCCACATGGGGGGGGGGGGCTGGAGGCAGGGGGCGCGCTCCCACCCTCGAGGGCAGCCCTTCTGTCCCCTAACTTGGTCCTTACATTTCCCGTGCGTGATTTTCTCCAAAAATATCTCTCGCGAAGGTTTCATTCCATTTGGACTCCGTTTGATATTCCTTTTCTTCAAAATCCTGAAATAGGCAAAAAAACATCAATCTGGACTGGGCCTTTGAGTTAGTAGGTTAGTCCCAAAAATGATATAAAAGTGAATGAATAAGCCCATTAAACATCCAAGACTTCATAAATAATAGCATGGAACAATAAAAAATTATAGATACGTTGGAGACGTATCAAGCATCCCCAAGCTTAATTCCTGCTCGTCCTCGAGTAGGTAAATGATAAAGAAAGAGTTTTTGATGTGGAATGCTAACCAATATAGTTTTTCAATGTAATTCTCTTAATTGTGGCATGGATGTTCAGATCTGAAAGATTCAAGACAATAGTCTATATTGTCATAAGAAATAACAATACTTCAAGCAATACTAACAAAGCAATCATGTCTTCTCAAAATACCATGGCTAAAGAAAGTTATCCCTACAAAATCATATAGTGTTGGCTATGCTCCCTTATTATCACACTAAATATTCATATCATGCACAACCCCGATTTTAGCCAAGCATTTGTTTCATACTCTATCTTTTCAAACCTTTCAACTTTCACGCAATACATGAGCGTGAGCCATGGATATAGCACTATGGGTGGAATAGAGGTGGTTGTGGAGAAGACCAAAAAGAGGGAGATAGTCTCACATCGACTAGGCGTATCAACAGGCTATGGAGATGCCCATCAATAGATATCAATGTGAGTGAGTAGGGATTGCCATGCAACGGATGCACTAGAGCTAAATATGAATGAAAGCTCAACAAATGAAACTAGTGGGTGTGCATCCAACTTGCTTGCTCACGAAGACCTATGGCATTTGAGGAAGACCATCGTTGGAATATACAAGCCAAATTCTACAATGAAAAATTCCCACTAGTATATGAGAATGACTAAGCATGAGACTCTCTACAATGAAGAACATGGTGCTACTTTGAAGCACAAGAGTGGAAAAAGATAGTAGCAATTGTCCCTTTTTTCTCTTTTTCTTTTTTTGGGCCTTTCTTTTTTTCTTTGGCCTTTCTTTTTTTCTTTTTTTCTCTTTTTTTTCTTTTTTTTGCGGAGGGGCTTTATAGATTCAGCCTTTCCTCCCATGGGACAATGCTCTAATAATGATGATCATCACACTTTCATTACAACACGAAATTACAACTCGATACTACAACAACAAAGTATGACTCTATATGAATGCCTCCGGCGGTGTAACGGTATGTGCAATGAAACAAGAGTGACATGTATGATAAATTATGCATGGTGGCCTTGCCACAAATACGATGTCAGCTACATGATCATGCCTGGCAATATGACAATATGATGCGTGTCATATAAACGGAACGGTGGAGAGTTGCATGGCAATATATCTCGAAATGGCTATGGAAATGCCATGATAGGTAGGTATGGTGGCTGTTTTGAGGAAGGATATATAGTGGGTTTATGGCACCGGCGAAAGTTGCGCGGTACAAGAGAGGCTAGCAATGGTGGAAGGGTGAGAGTGCGTATAATCCATGGACTCAACATTAGTCATAAGAACTCATATACTTATTGCAAAAATCTACGAGTCATCAAAACAAAGCAATCAACACATTCTCCTAGGGGGGAGGTTGGTAGGAGTTAACCATCGCGCGCCCCCAACCTCCACACAAAGGTTGGCACTCTACAAATACCTCATGCTTTAACTTAGTCACACAACGGTTCACCATACGTGCATGCTACGGGAATCACTAACCTTAACACAAGTATTTCTCAATTTCATAATAACTCCACTAGAATGACTCTAATATCACTATCCTCATGTCTCAAAACAATTATCAAGCATCCAACATCTCTTTCTATTAAATGCACTTGGTGTGAATTTTTTTTTGCTACATTGACATTGGATGTTTATCATGTGAAGACTAGTTTATTTAGCCTAAACACTTTACCATGCTGTCTTGATAGACTCTCAAAGAGATATAAGTGAAGCATGAGAGTTCAACAATTTCTACAAAATGTTACCACCACCATGCTTTAAAAGATATAAGTGAAGCACTAGAGCAAAAACTATTCAACTCAAAAGATATAAATGAAGCACATAGAGTGTTCTAAGAATTTATAGGCCTTATTTAACTCTCTCAAATAGGTATGTCCAGCAAGGATGATTGTGGCAAACTAACAAACAAAGACTCAAATTATACAAGACGCTCCAAGCAAAACTCATAACATGTTGCGAATAAAAATATAGCTCCAAGTATAGTTACCGATGGATGAAGACGAAAGAGGGGATGCCTTCCCGGGGCATCCCCAAGCTTAGGCTTTTGATTATCTTGAATTTAATTGGAGTGCCATGTGCATCCCCAAGCTTAGGCCTTTGCTACTCCTTGTTCCATAGTCCATCAAAGCAATACTCAAAACTTGAAAACTTCACAACACAAAACTTAGACAAAAACTCTCGTGAGCTCTATTAGTAAGAGAAAGCAAACCACTACTCAAAGGTACAGCAATGAATTCATTCTTTGTTTATATTGGTGTTAAACCTACTGTACTCCAAGTTCTCTATGGTTCATATCCTCCAATATTACTCATAGATACATCGGAATAAGCAAACAACACACGAAAAACAGAATCTGTCAAAAACAGAAGAGTCTGTAGTAATCTGCAGGGTTCTCCTATTTCTGGTACTCCAAAAAATTCAAACTAAATTGGTAAATTTGAGCAATTTTTCTACCAATCAGCATAAAAAATAATCAACTAAAAAGCACGTTCCAGTAAAATCTCACGACTACTTTAGCGAGCGCTAACGATTCTGTTTTTCACAGCAAGATCATATAAACTTCACACAAGTCTTACCAAAGGTTCTACTTGGCACAAACACTAAACAAAACAAGAAAACACATCTAATCAGAGGCTAGATGCAATATTTATTCCCTAACAGCAACAAAAGCAAAAAACATAAAATTGGGTTGCCTCCCAACAAGCGCTATCGTTTTACGCCCCTAGCTAGGCACGATACAAGATAGATCTAGGTATTGCCATCTTTGGAAGGCAATCCATAAGTGGCTCTCATGATAGATTCATATGGTAATTTGATTTTCTTTCTAGGAAAGTGTTCCATGCCTTTCCTTAACAGAAATTGGAATATAATATTTCCTTCCTTCATATCAATAATTGCATCAATCGTTCTAAGGAAAGGTCTACCAAGAATAATAGGACATGAAGGATTGCAATCTATATCAAGAACAATGAAATATACGGGCACATAATTCCTAATGGCAACAATAAGAACATCATTAATTCTTCCCATAGGTTTCTTAATAGTGGAATCCGCAAGATGCAAATTTAAAGAACAATCATCAAGCTCATGGAACCCTAGCAAATCACACAAAGTTTTTGGGATAGTGGAGACACTTGCACCCAAATCACACAAAGCATAGCATTCATGATCTTTTATTTTTATTTTTATAGTAGGTTCCCATTCATCATAAAGCTTTCTAGGTATAGAAACTTCCAACTCAAGTTTTTCTTCATAAGATTGCATCAAAGCATCAACTATGTGTTTAGTGAAAGCTTTATTTTGACTATAAGCATGCGGAGAATTTAGCACGGGTTGTAACAAGGAAATACAATCAATCAAAGAGCAATTTTCATAATTGGATCCCTTGAAATCCAAAGTAGTGGGTTCATCACTATTCAAAGTTTTAATCTCTTCACTCCCACTTTTAACAATTTTAGCATCAAGATCTAGAAACTCTGAATCATTGGGACACCTTAAAGCAGAATCATCTCCAATCCTATTCTCATCAAGATTAATACTAGAAAACACGGATCTAATAGGAGACACATCAATAACTTTCATATCTTCATCTTTATTTTTATGATAACTAGAAGAACACGATTTAATATAATCTTCTCTTTAGCACGCATCCTAGCGGTTCTTTCTTTGCATTCTTCAATGGAGATTCTCATGGCTTTGAGAGACTCATTGATATCATGCTTAGGTGGGATAGATCTAAGTTCCAAAGAATCAACATCAAGAGTAATTATATCCACACTTCTAGCCAATTCATCAACCTTAAGCAATTTCTCTTCAAGCATAGCATTGAAATTCTTTTGCGAGATCATAAACTCCTTAACACTAGTTTCAAATTCAGAAGGCATCTTTCCATAAGAGTTATTGTAGGAATTACCAAAATTATTAGAGGAATTACTAGGAAAAGGCCTAGGATTAAAATTACCTCTATAAGCATTATTGCCAAAATTATTCCTACCAACAAAATTCACATCCAGAGATTCATTGTTATTCTCAATCAAAGTGGACAAAGGCATATCATTAGGATCAGAAGAAGCACTCTTAGCAGCAAACAATTTCATAAGTTCATCCATCTTTCCACTCAAAACACTAATTTCTTCGATAGCATGCACTTTTTTACTAGTAGATCTTTCGGTGTGCCATTGAGAATAATTAACCATAATATTATCTAGGAGTTTGGTAGCTTCTCCTAAGGTGGTTTCCATGAAAGTGCCTCCGGCGGCCGAATCTAAAAGATTTCTAGAAGCAAAATTCAAGCCAGCATAAAAGTTCTGTATAATCATCCATAGATTCAAACCATGTGTAGGGTAATTACGTATCATCAATTTCATTCTCTCCCAAGCTTGTGCAACATGCTCATGATCTAGTTGCTTAAAATTCATAATATCGTTTCTAAGAGAGATGATCTTAGCAGGAGGGAAATACTTAGAGATAAAAGCATCTTTGCACTTATTCCACGAATCAATACTATTTGTAGGCAAAGAGGAAAACCAAGTTTTAGCATGATCTCTAAGTGAAAACGGAAATAACTTCAATTTAACAATATCGTTATTTGTATCCCTTTTCTTTTGCATATCACACAAATCAGCAAAGTTGTTTAGATGGGTAGCGGCATCTACACTAGGAAGGCCGGAGAATTGATCTTTCATGACAAGATTCAACAAAGCAGCATTGATCTCACAAGATTCAGCATCGGTAATAGGAGCAATCGGAGTGCTAATAAAATCATTGTTATTGGTATTGGAAAAGTCACACAATTTGGTATTGTTCTGAGCCATAGTGACAAGCAAGCAATCCAACACACACAAGTGAACTAGAAGCAAGCGAACGAAAAACACACGGCGGAAGAAGGGCAAATAAAACGGCAAGGGTGAAGTGGGGGAGAGGAAAACGAGAAGCAAATAAATGTAATGCGAAGGATAAGGGTTTGTGATAGGTACTTGGTATATGACTTTTGCGTAGGCCTCCCCGGCAACGGCGCCAGAAATTTTTCTTGCTACCTCTTGAGCTTGTGTTGTAATCCCTCGAAGAGGAAAGGGAGATGCAGCACAGTAGCGTAAGTATTTCCCTCAGTTTTTGAGAACCAAGGTATCAATCCAGTAGGAGACCACGCGCCAGTCCCTCACACCTGCACAAACAAATAAGAACTTCGCAGCCAACGCGATAAGGGGTTGTCAATCCCTTTATGGTCACTTACGAGAGTGAGATCTGATAGAGATGATAATCATACTTTTGGTATTTTTGGTTTAATAAAACAGCAAATAAAAGCAAGAAAAGTAAAGTAGATGTAGATTGATATGTTGAGAATAGACCCGGGGGCCATAGTTTTCTCGAGTGGCTTCTCTGATGATAGCGATATTCTACGGCGGGTAAACAAATTACTGTCGAGCAATTGATAGAAAAGCTAATAATTATGAGACTATCTAGGCATGATCATTGTATATAGGCATCGCGTCCGAGACAAGTAGACCGACTCCTGCCTGCATCTACTACTATTACTCCACACATCGACTGCTATCCAGCATGCATCTAGTGTATTGAGGTCAGAAGAACAGAGTAATGCCTTAAGCAAGATGACATGATGTAGAGGGATAAACTCAAGCAATATGATGAAAACCCCATCTTTTTATCCTCGATGGCAACAATACAATACATGCCTTGCTACCCCTACTGTCACTGGGAAAGGACACAAGATTGAACCCAAAGCCAAGCACTTCTCCCATTGCAAGAACTATAGATCTAGTAGGCCAAACCAAACCAATAATTCGAAGAGACTTGCAAAGATATTATGAGCACACATAAAAAGTTCAGAGAAGAACCAAATATCTTTCATAGATAACCTTGATCATAAACTCACAATTCATCGGATGTCAACAACACACCACAAAAAGAGATTACATCGAATAGATCTCCTCGAAGACCGAGGAGAACTTTGTATTGAGATCCAGAGAGAGAAGAAGAAACCATCAAGATAATAGCTATGGACCCGAAGGTCTGTGGTAAACTAGTCACAACTCATGGTGAGGGCGATGATGATGATGATGAAGGCCTCTATGATGGATCCCCCTCCCGGAACAGGCTCCAAGATGGGATCTCCACGGGAACAGAAGCTACGGCGGTGGAATTAGGGTTTTCTCTCTACGTATGGAGTTTCTGGGGTACGTAGGTATATATAGGAAAAAGGAGGGCACCGGGGGCCACACGGGGGGGCTCGAGACAGGGGGCGTGCCCTGGGAAGGGGGGCGCGCCCCCCACCCTCGAGGGCAGCCCTTCTGTCCCCTGACTTGGTCCTAACGTTTCCTGTGCGTGATTTTCTCCAAAAATATCTCTCGCGAATGTTTCATTCCGTTTGATATTCCTTTTCTGCAAAACCCTGAAATAGGAAAAAAACAGCAATCTGGACTTGGCCTTTGGGTTAGTAGGTTAGTCCCAAAAATGATAAAAAAAAGTGAATGAATAAGCCCAGTAAACATCCAAGACTTCATAAATAATAGCATGGAACAATAAAAAATTATAGATACGTTGGAGACGTATCATTCACCACTAGAAATCGATAGCCAACGCTATTCTTAGCGTAGCCCAAATTAACACAGTCCACGGTCTTTGGTCCAAGCTTACGCTTTTTAGGGATCAGCACATTGGCCTTCGCCAAACAGCCCCAAGTGCGCAAGTAAGAGAGTGTAGTTCTCTTCTTCTCCCATTTCTCATAGGGAGTAGTCTCATTATCCTTCACGGGGACTCTATTCAAGACATGACATGATGTCAATACAGCCTCCCCCCACCATGCCTTGGATAAACCCGTTGTATCTAACATGGCGTTAGCCAAATCTGTTAGAGTATGGCTTTTTCGTTCGGCAACCCCATTTGACTGGGGTGAATAGGGAGGCGTCCTCTCATGAATAATACCAAGTTCCGCACAGAATAAATCGAACTCACTAGAAAAGTACTCTCCACCACGATCAGACCGGACTCGTTTAATTTTCTTCTCAAGTTAGTTCTCAACTTCAGCCTTATAGATTTTAAAGTAGTGTAGAGCCTCATCCTTTGTGTTTAACAAATACACATAACAGAATCTAGTGGAATCATCAATAAAAATCATGAAGTATTTCTTTCCACCTTTAGTCAACACACCATTCATCTCATAGAGATCTGAATGTATGAGCTCTAGTGGTTCCAGGTGTCTCTCTTTCGCAGGCTTGTGGGGCTTACGAGGTTGCTTTGCTTGCACACATGCATGGCACTTAGAGCCTTTGGCTAAAGTGAAACTCGGGATTAGATTCATCTTAGCTAGCCGCGTCATACAACCGAAATTTATGTGACAAAGACGTGAATGCCAAACCTCACATTCGTTCTCATTAGAATGAATTTGGTTCACAACTTTATTACAGAAATCCTCCAGGGAAAGGCGGAACAAATCACCACAGTAATATCTTGTTCCAACAAATAGTCCATACCAAGATACGACTACTTTGTTAGACTCAAATACTAACTTAAACCCTTCTTTACATAGAAGGGAGCCACTAACGAGATTCTTCTTGATGGCGGGGACATGCTGCACGTTCTTTAGTTGCACGATCTTTCCCGAAGTAAACTTCAGATCTACCGTGCCAACACCATGAACAGAAGCATGTGAGCCGTTCCCCATCAGGACGGAACAATCTCGTGTGACCTAGTAAGAAGAAAACAATGACACATCAGCACACACATGAATATTGGCTCCAGTGTCAACCCACCAATCGATGGACTGGCAAACTGAAAGTATGGTAAACAGATTACCATACCCAGATGCCCCATCATGGTTGCTCAAAGTGACATTAAGAGACTTTGCGTCATGTCTTGGCTTCTTATACTTGTTTGGGCACTTGTTTGCCCAATGTTACTCTGAACCGCAAGTAAAGCAGCCATCTCTCTTCTTGTCTTTCTTCTTACCCTTCTTCTTAAAGGTAGTATTTTGTTGGACAGAGTTCTTTCCCTTGAACTTGTGGAAGTTCTTCTGCACCACATTGGCGCTAGAAGAACCCTCTGCCCCTTTCACGTGTGAGTCCTTTGCTCTCGAGTTCTGCTCAACACTTAGATGATCGATGACATCCTCAACAGAGAATTCACGTCTCAAGTGCTTGAGGGAAGTAGCAAAGTTCCTCAATCCAGGAGGGAGTTTTGCAATAATGCAACTCGCGACAAACTTGTCTGGTAACTCACACTTCAGGAGCTCCAGCTCCTTAGCAATGCATTGTATCTCATGAGCCTGGTCCAATACATGACGGTTATCAACCATCCTGTAATCATGGAACTGCTCCATGGCATACAACTCACTGCCAGCATCGGTTGCGCCGAACTTAGCTTCGCGCGCATCCCACAAATTCTTGGCAACACGCATATGGAGATATGTGTCGACTAGCTTGTCTCCGATCATAGCAAGAACGGCTCCAACAAAGATGGTGGTTGCCTCCCTAAACGCATTCTCCTGTTCAGGAGCAATTGTTACCGTGGGAGACACACTAACAACCCAGAACACATTCATTGTTGTGAGCCACAAGGTAGTCCTCGTCTGCCAACGCTAAAAATGCGTTCCAGTAAAATTTTCCGGTATCAGAGTTGCGGCGAAGCCATGAGTCGAAAAATGCCTAAAATAAGGTTTTTGGATTGTTGGAAATATTAGCACTTTTTCGATTAATCTAATCCACGAGTAAACAGTAAGAATGGAAAATATGGTATGCATCTCATACCGATACCTAAGCATGTGAGCACGTACAGTACATAGAACCGAAACATCTATGAACAACATATATACGGCTAGCACATGAACGAGTAAATAAGGAATGAACGAGTCATACCCTCCGGTTGGCCAGGCCAACGCGGCGACGGCAGCGGCAGCCTCAGCATCGGCCGAGGCCTTCTTCTTGGTGGCGGTGTCTTCAGCCATGGGGTCGATGAAGGGGAATTAGTGGAAGCAGAGGCAGACGGAGACAGGTACGGATCGGGAGCAGTCGCGTCGAGACGCTCCCCAAAAACCTTATTGCCGTTCTCCCGGGCAGGATCTCGAACGACAGGGTTCCGGAGGCACCTGCTCTCCCGACCAACCGTGCACGCGGTCTTCGGGATGGGATCGCCCGAAGCAGCACAAGGAGAGGAACAGTAGATGACGGCTAGGGTTGTAAGAGAGGGAGTGAGTGAACTGAGTTAGGGTTCACTCCACTGGCCAGTGCCTTCTTATATAGGTCGTCTGGTAGATGGGCCTAGGCCAGGCCCACGACCGAGTCCGCGAACAGCCCACGGTCCAACGTCTCGGACAGTGGCGCTACCGTAAGCGACTCGTTAATTAATTAACCATTCCTGAGCGGCAAAAATAAGCTTCAGCTCGGCTCATTCCCGCAACCCACGGCGCGCGCGCGCGCGTCGTGACGAGGCGAGGCGGGGCGAGGCGAGGCGGGCGGCGGAGGAGGATGAGCGCGCGTGTACAGCTCCTATTCCCAAGTTCCCAATAGCAAGTGGTAGAGCAGCCCTTATAAAGAGGTCTCACTCTTCTTACTGTAGTAGTATGGGACTAAACTTCCCACCACTCGCTGTACACACGCATGGGCCTTAGAGATTAACTAGGGATTATTGTCTTATATGGGCCTAAGCCCATCCATAATCCATCAATCGCCCACCAGATTTCGAGGCACATTAGTTTGTCAACTGTTCCAAACAATGTTTGATATACCAGAATTTTCAATGGAGACTGTTAAGTTGAACTTCCACCTAGAGCAATAGGATTAGACTTCTTCACAACTGAACAGTGGAATATGCCTTGAATTGTCAGTTTGGCTTATAGAAGTTTCGCCTATTGTCAGCTGATACATGGTTGCCGAAGGCTAGACCCCACGAGTGGAGCTTATTAGTCATACTCCGTACCTTCTCATGAGCTTCCTATAGATCACCCAATCTCATTGACTGTGACCAGCAGTCGGGCTCACATAGGTGTGTTCCTCCAAAGAATGCTCTGTAGGTTAGCATCTTGCTTACATAAGCTTTGGAACACATTAAGACAAAAGTCAGCCTGCCATACAGAATTAAGAGTATTATTGCATCTCCAATGGAGTGGGATAATTAAGGATACTCTCCTTAGTTGACCGCTGGTTTGTTTTCCCAGGTCCTAATTCACGGGATCTCCGATCACATAGGTTGGGTTACCCCCATGGCAACTTACGTGGGTCTCATACCCATCTCCCTCGATGAATTTTCTATCACAATCCGTGATATCCCTTTCGTAAAATGGTTTGCCAGATTCTTAGCCGTCTGGATATAATCCAACGCTATTACTCCGGAGTTTCTTGATTTTCTCACAGATTTTAATCTTCTTCTTATGTGCTTTGTAGATTTCAAGTTGTCCTTTGAACTCTTAGCCTTGGCAATCACTGTTTGATTGTCACAGTTCATAAGGACAGCCGGGACTGGTTTATCAACCAGCGGCAAATCCATCAAAAGCTATCGAAGCCATTCTGCTTCGACTCATGATGTGTCTAATGTTGTGAGTTCTGCTTCCATAGTTGATCTGGTTAAGATCGTCTGCTTGCAAGACTTCCAGGAAACAGCACCACCACCAAGTGTGAAGACATATCCACTAGTGGCTTTCATCTCATCAGCATCAGATATCCAGTTAGAGTCACTATACCCCTCAAGTACCATCGGGTACCCAGAATAGTGAATCCCGTAGTTCAAAGTACCTTGCAAATAGCGCATCACTCGCTCAATAGCATGCCAATGCACATCTCCCGGATTGGAAACAAGCCGGCTCAGTTTGCACACAACAAATGAGATGTCAGGGCGAGTAGCACAAGCTAGGTACATGAGTGATCCAACCACTTGAGAATATCTCAATTGATTTACAGTCGTGCCTTTGAACTTTCGAATCCGCAATCTAGGATCATATGGCGTTGCAGAAGTTGTGCAGTCTGAATATCCAAAACGGCTCAAAATCTTCTCAACATAGTGGGATTGCAAAAGTGTAATTCCATCCTCAGTAGCTTGATGTTCAAGATAACATCAGCCACGCCCAGGTGTTTCATCTCAAAGTTATGAGATAGAAAAGCCTTGACCCCCTCAATGACCTTGAGGTGGGTCCCAAATATCAGTATGTCATCGACATACAGACACAATATAACTCCTTCGCCCCCACAATAGCGATAATATACACATTTGTCAGCTTCGTCAACAGCAAAGCCAGCAGATGTCAAAGTTGTATTAAACTTCTCATGCCATTTCTTAGGCGCTTGTTTCAGGCCAAACAAAGATTTCACTAGCTTACACACCTTCCTTTCCTGACCATTTACTACAAATCCATCCGGTTGTTGCATGTAAATTTCCTTGTCTAGCTCTCCATTAAGGAAAGCCGTCTTAACGTCCATCTAATGAACGAGAAGACCATGCGAGGCAGCCAAAGAAAGTAGGACTCGAATGGTGGTCAGTGTAGCTACAGGTGAGTAAGTGTCGAAGAAATCCTCTTCTTCCTTTTGGGTATAACCCTTGGCCACAAGCCTAGCCTTGTACTTCTCAACAGTACCATCGGGCCAAAGCTTCCTCTTGAACACCCACTTACATCCCAATGGTTGGCAACCATAAGGACGATCAGTGATCTCCCATGTCCCGTTTGCCATGATGGAATCCATCTCGCTACGGACCACATCCTTCCAGTAGTCAACATCCGGAGATGCATAAGTTTCTGAAATGGAACTGTGAGTGTCATCATCCACGAGGTACACGAGGAAATCGTCACCAAAAGACTTTGTAGTCATTTGTCTCTTGCTCCTAAGAGGAGCTTCCTCGTCATCCTCCGATGAACTTTCATCACTTTTGTGTTCATAATATTCCATCGGAATGGCAGGTTCAGGATTCTCATCAGATACTAGTCTAGAAGTGCTTTGCATATCTCTCATGGGGAATATATCCTCAAAGAATGTAGCATCCTTACACTCTATAATTGTACTGACCTTCTGGTCAGGTACCTTAGATTTCACCACTAGAAATCGATAGCCAACGCTATTCTTAGCGTAGCCCAAATTAACGCAGTCCACAGTTTTTGGTCCAAGCTTAAGCTTTTTGGGGAACGGCACATTGACTTTCGCCAAACAGCCCCAAGTGCGCAAGTAAGAGAGTGTAGTTTTGTTCTTCTCCCATTTCTCATAGGGAGTAGTCTCATTATCCTTCGCTGGAACTTTATTCAAGACATGACATGATGTCAATACAGCCTCCCCCACCATGCCTTGTATAAACCCGATGTATCTAACATGGCGTTAGCCAAATCTGTTAGAGTACGGTTTTTCCATTCAGCAACCCTATTTGACTGGGGTGAATAGGGAGGTGTCCTCTCATGAATAATACCATGTTCCGCATAGATTAAATCGAACTCACTAGAAAAGTACTCTCCACCACGATCAGACCGGACTCGTTTAATTTTCTTCTCAAGTTGGTTCTCAACTTCAGCCTTATAGATTTTAAAGTAGTGTAGAGCCTCATCCTTTGTGTTTAACAAATACACATAACAGAATCTAGTGGAATCATCAATCAAAGTCATGAAGTATTTCTTTCCACCTTTAGTCAACACACCATTCATCTCACAGAGATCTGAATGTATAAGCTCTAGTGGTGCCACGTGTCTCTCCTTCGCAGGCTTGTGGGGCTTACGAGGTTGCTTTGCTTGCACACACGCATGGCACTTAGAGCCTTTGGCTAAAGTGAAACTCGGGATTAGATTCATCTTAGCTAGCCGCATCATACAACCAAAATTTATGTGACAAAGACGTGAATGTCAAACCTCACATTCGTTCACATTAGAATGAATTTGGTTCACAACTTTATTACAGAAATCCTCCAGGGAAAGACGGAACAAACCACCACAATCATATCCTTTTCCAACAAATAGTCCATACCGAGATACGACTACTTTGTTAGACTCAAATACTAACGTAAACCCTTCTTTACATAGAAGGGAGGCACTAACAAGATTCTTCTTGATGGTGGAGACATGCTGCACATTCCTCAGTTGCACGATCTTTCCCGAAGTAAACTTCAGATCTACTGTGCCAACACCATGAACAGAAGCATGCGAGCCGTTCCCCATCAGGACGGAACAATCTCGTGTGACCTGGTAAGAAGAAAACAATGACACATCAGCACACACATGAATATTGGCTCTAGTGTCAACCCACCAATCGGTGGACTGACAAACTGAAAGTACGGTAAACAGATTACCATACCCAGATGCCCCATCATGGTTGCTCAAAGTGACATTGACAGACTTTGCGTCCTATCTTGGCTTCATATACTTGTTTGGGCACTTGTTTTCCCAATGTTCCTCTGAACCACAAGTAGAGCAGCCATCTCTCTTCTTGTCTTTCTTCTTACCCTTCTTCTTAAAGGTAGTACTTTGTTGGACAGAGTTCTTTCCCTTGAACTTGTGGAAGTTCTTGTGCACCACATTGGCTCTAGAAGAACCCTCTGCCCCTTTCACGTGTGAGTCCTTTGCTCTCGAGTTCTTCTCAACACTTAGATGACCGATGACATCCTCAACAAAGAATTCACGTCTCGGGTGCTTGAGAGAAGTAGCAAAGTTCCTCCATCCAGGAGGGAGTTTTGCAATATGCAACCCGCGACAAACTTGTCTGGTAACTCACACTTCAGGAGCTCCAGCTACTTAGCAATGCATTGTATCACATGAGCCTGGTCCAATACAGGACGATTATCAACCATCCTGTAACCATGGAACTGCTCCATGGCATACAACTCACTGCCAGCATCGGTTGCGCCGAACTTAGCTTCGAGCGCATCCCATAAATTCTTGACAACACACATATGGAGATATGCGTCGACTAGCTTGTCTCCGATCACAGTAAGAACGGCTCCAACAAAGATGGTGATTGCCTCCCTAAACGCATTCTCCTGTCCAGGAGCAATCGTTACCATGGGAGACACACTACCCACCCAAAACACGTTCATTGTTGTGAGCCACAAGGTAGTCCTCGTCTGCCAACGCTTAAAATGTGTTCCAGTAAACTTTTCCGGTTTCAGAGTAGCGGCGAAGCCATGAGTCGAAAAATGCCTAAAATAAGGTTTTTGGATTGTTGGCAATATTAGCACTTTTCCGGTTAATCTAATCCACGAGTAAACAGTAGGCATGGCAAATACGGTATGCATCTCATACCGATACCTAAGAATGTGAGCATGTAGAGTATATAGAACCGAAACATCTATGAACAGCATATATACGGCTAGCACATGAACGGGCAAATAGGGGATGAACGAGTCATACCCTCCAGTTGGCCAGGCCAGCGCGGCGGCGGCAGCGGCAACCTCAGCATCGGCCGAGGCCTTCTTCTTGGTGGCGGCGTCGTCAGCCATGGGGTCGATGAAGGGGAAGTAGTGGAAGCAGAGGCGGACGGAGACGGGGACGGATCGGGAGCAGTCGCGTCGAGATGCTCCCCAAAAACCTTATTGATGTTCTCCCGGGCAGGATCTCGAACGACAGGGTTTCGGAGGCGCCTGCTCTCCCAACCAACCATGCACGCGGTCGTCGGGATGGGATCGCCGGAAACAGCACAAGGAGAGGAACAGTAGATGACGGCTAGGGTTGTACGAGAGGGAGTGAGTGAACTGAGTTAGGGTTCACTCCGCTGGCCAGTGCCTTCTTATATAGGTCGTCAGGTACATGCGCCTAGGCCAGGCCTACGACCGAGTCCGCGAACAGCCCACGGTCCAACGTCTCGGACAGTGGCGCTTCCGTAAGCGACTCGTTAATTAATTAACCATTCCTGAGTGGCAAAAATAATCTTCGGCTCGGCTCATTCCCGCAAAACGCGGCGCGCGCGCGCGTCATGGCGAGGCGTGGCGAGGCGGGCGACGGAGGAGGAGGAGCGCGCGTGTACAACTCCTATTCCCAAGCTCCCAATATTAAGTGGTAGAGCAGCCCTTATAAAGAGGTCTCACTCTTCTCACTGTAGCAGTATGGGACTAAGGCCCTGCTTAGATCCAAGGGACTAAAACTAGTCTGACTAAAAATAGTCTTTTTAAGAGGCTAAAGTTCCAAGCACCCCTGACTAAAGAGGGGCTAAAACTAGTCTTGAGACTAAAATCTTTTAGTCAGGGGTACCCCTACTAAAATATGAATTAGTCATCTCTCTCCTCATTTAACTCTCTCCTCTAAAACATGCAAGTTATGGATTGGAGAGTTTGGAGGATAATAAATGCTCATTAACTTGATTTTAGTCTCTTAAGTATTTGGATCCAAGCATGGGTGAGGCTAGCAAGTTTTAGTCCCACTACTTTTAGTCATGGAACTAAAACGTATCCAAGCACCCTCTAAACTTCCCACACTTCCCACCACTTGCCGTACACATGCATGGGCCTTAGAGATTAACTAGGGATTATTGTCTTATATGGGCCTAAGACCATCCATAATCCATCAAATAGCACGTTCATAGGTTGATGGTATATTTTCCTTGTATCAGTTCTTAATTTCTTTCTACACATAAGACTGAATCCGAAAAGAATCAAGTGTTGGTCCCTTACCAAATTTGTGTTTTACATGTTAAAGCTTCATTATCTGAAGTCATGCTCGCATGGTAATTCTTTTTTGAGATTTTTACAAGTTCCCTATACGAAGTACTGTATCCTAAAAAAAAATACAATAAAAACATACGTGTAAGCAGTGTCACTGTCCTTGCGTCTCCTATGTTCAGGAGGCCTTCACCTCATCCGAGAATGTTGGCGCTCCGCATGCACGTACGCATGCACCCACGCGCCTGAGGGGAGACAGGATAATTACACAGGGTGTGCCGTTTGTCAAAAGTTTGGGCGTAGTGCAACGTCTATTTCCACTCGCTAGCAAAAGGTGAAAAGTGTCTGGTATGAATGCCTTGTGCAAGTAGTACCATGGATCAGTTTCCGTGTGACACGACATGGCCGATGAAAGCGCAATATCGATGCTATTACCGCCGTGATTGAGTAGCTAGGAGCTTAATTAGTACTCCCTCCGTCCGAAAATACTTGTCATCAAAATAGATAAAAAAAGATGTATCTAAAACTAGACTACATCTAGAAACATCCCCTTTTATTCATTTTGATGACAAGTATTTCTGGACGGAGGGAGTACTCCCTCTGTCCGGATTTATTAGGCCTCTTAGCATCACAAGCGTGTCCCTTTTTATAAGTCCCCGCTTTGGAAAGGTGCATGCATGCAACCATTTCATTGGTTGCATTGAAAGTCATTGTTGTTGGTGCCATGGCTGAGAAATTAATACATTGCATGCGTGTTTTTCATTGGCTGCATGCATGTGAGAAAGTGCATTGGAAGTGAAATAGAAGAATTAATGTGAGCAAATTACCATGTGTCTCGATCTAAGAGAAGTTGTCTTTAAGCCTAATAAACCCGGACGGAGGGAGTAGTCGGGGATTAGGCACCGGATTGCATGTGTGGCTTAATTGACCGGTGCGTGCATGTGGCATCCCGTCGAAGATATAGTATCTCTGAAGCATCAAAGGGACACATGACATGATGCACACAGCCGCCATACATCTAAGGGCTGTTTGGATTGGCTCCATCGAACGCCCTGTCAACTTTTTGGCGTTGACTGACCTTTGCATGTGCGTTTGGATGGGTACCAAAGAATTGGTGCGCCCTGCCCTCTTCAGCTCCCCTAGTTCAGTCCAGCGCCAATTTTTTGGCCAGCCATCGGCGACGAAATCAGCCGCCAAATAATTGGTATGCCAAGATTGCCGGGGCTAGCATAGGCCAAATCCAAACAGCCCCCTAATCTAACGCGAGACTTAGAGCAAGTACAATAAGGTGACGTAGGCGGGCTGTAAGACATTAAATATTATATTTTTGCTTACTTGGAAGAGAGAGAAGAGGAGAGAGAAGAGAAGCGGGCTGCTAGTTAACAGCCGGCTGCAGCACGTGCTCCTAGGTACTTTGTGAGAGAGTGGGGTGGGCCATGTATCAACAAAGTAGTACATATTTATATCTAACTATTGTACTTGTTGGCTATAAGCTTGGCTATATGTGACATGACAACATCATATAGCCAGCAGCTGGCTATATTATTAACCATGCTCTTAGAAACACCCGTGCCGGTCGGGATCAGGCTCTTAACTCTCAGCTAGATTGACTTCTTTGTGCTAGCTGCAGCTGTTCCATTGAACTTTGGGTACTTCCGCGCGCGCTCGTTGCGACGAGCAATTTCCGATAAGAGCCTACGAAGTAAACTTTTTATTTTAAATAACCCAAGATGAGAGATAGAAAAGTTAACAGCCGGACCCCAGCAGCTCAGTTCATGGGAGCAGATAAAAATATGGAAGGGCACGCCCCGGCCCCACCAGTTTCAATTAGGCCTCGTTCGGCGCTGGTGTATTTGTAGGTTTTAAAGGGTACTATACCGGCCCGGTATTAAAATTCCCGAAATTCCTCACAGCCCATTCAGTACCCCGGTATTGGGCTGGCCCATCCCCCAAATTACACGGGGAAACCCTCAATACCCGTGTGAGAGCAGACGCGAGCCTCCCCTCGCGAAATTCCCATCTTAGAAGGAAAGAATTGATAAAAGACACAAGGCTCAAGGTGGAGGAGAAGTTAGCATTCTTTCTGTACATGTTGTCACATAATTCATCATATGAAGATTTGCAACTGGAATTCAGACACAGTGGGTCCACCTTTCATGAGTACATCAACGAGTTCTTTGATATCATCCCTGCCCTATGTACTCGCTTTGTGGAGCCTCCACGCATTGACGAACCTCATGCAATAATTTCTACCGATGAACGATTCTATCCATACTTCAAGGTTCTTATCTTGACACTTAAAAAGAATCCCTTATCTTTCTTCATTGACATTTCAAAAATTAATTTGCAGTCTACTTTTTTCCAGAATTGTATAGGTGCTATTGATGGATCCCATGTTCCTATTACCATTACACCTGAAAGTGCCGCCCCATTTCGGAATAGAAAGGGCACCCTGAGCCAAAACATAATAATTGCATGTGACTTTGACTTGAAGATCACATTTATATCATGTGGCTGGGAGGGGTCTGCAACAGATGCTAGGGTTCTTCGGTCTGCCATTAACTCTGGATTTAAAGTACCAAATGGGAAGTTTTACCTCGTCGATGGTGGTTACGCAAACACCACATCCTTCCTTGCACCGTATCGGGGTGTGAGGTATCATTTGAATGAATTTGGGCACGGCCACCATCGTCCACAGAACCACAGGGAATTATACAATCTTCGGCACGCTATGTTGCGAAATCATGTAGAAAGGACCCTAGGAGTTCTTAAGAAGCGATTCCCAATTCTCAATGTTGGGACACTACATTCAATTAGGAACCAAGCGAGGATTCCAGCAGCTACCGCAATCTTCCATAACATCATCAAAAAGCATGATGGTGATGAGGAATGGCTTGACAACCAATCAGATAACATACCTCTGGCTGATTTTGTCAATGTACCTAATGGCGATGATAACTACCAAGGGAACAACACCCAAGGCAACGCTTTGAGAGATGAAATTGCAATGCAAATGTGGAATGATTTCCCACATAATTAACTCTTTGTAAGTTTGTATGTGATTGACTCTTTCTAATTCAACCGATTAATTGTCTTTATTTTGTGTGTTAATTTGTTTTATCTAAACAAATATGTATGCAAAAGGATCTCCCAAATTCAACTTGGCGCAAGCTGCGGCTTTATTAAAAAAGAAAGGTGTTCTTGGTGCTAAAAATGATTCACCAAAGGTTACCAAAAAGAGTTCACCAAAAGGTATTTGTCATTTTCGACTTGTTTTTCACTACAAGAACAGTAGCATTGTTGTACTAGCTATCATGTTAGATGATCTTGTTTGTCACTACTTAACAATTTCTTCATGTCACAAGTATTTTTATGCACGTAGCCATTTGATCTGAATCTGAATTTGTCGAACACCATTCTTAGCCTTGTACTTTAATTGGCTTATGTAGTTGTCAAACAAAGAGCACAATGGAGTTTAGGACTTGAAAAAGGTTTGGTGGAGATACTTCAGGAGCACGATACTCCTTACCACCGAGGACAAAATGGGTGGAGCAAGGAAACTTGGAACTTGATGGTGACAAAATTCCATGCAAAACACAAACATGTGAAGTTCTCGAAGCTACAAATTCAAGATAAGGAAAAGGAGCTCAAAAGGGAATACAGGATGCTAAAAGAAGCTTGAAAGCAAAGCGGTGTTGGCTGGGACGACAAAAGATGCATGATAGAAGCCGACACCGACCTTTGGGACAATCTACTGATTGTAAGTTATTTAGTTCCACCCTTTGATATGGCTACAATTTGTCCCATGTTAATACTCATCTATTACTCTGGTTCTTTGTAGTCCTATCCAAATATTGGGAAATTCAAGAAGAAATCTTTTCCTCACTTTGACTTGCTAGGAGAACTGTACGATGGTAAGTTTACCAACTTCTGTTGCTACCTCTCACTCGGTTGCCTTTTGCTTTCTTACTTACATGCATTTTGCAGGGCATACAGCAGAGGGTACCTATAATTTCACATCCATTGAACAGCCATCACAAATTGGTGAAGGCTTTGAAGATGAAAGAGAGGCCGAGGAAGTAAAAGAAACCGATGACTTGGAGATGATGAACCAAGTGCAAAATGATGATGACGACTTGCAAATTCTGGATCAAATGGATGCTACTCATAGGAAGGAGGATGTCGATCCAATCGAACAAGGGGGTCGTACCATGGCTGGTTCAGGAAAGATGCCCCAAAAGAAGCCCAAGAAGGAGAAGCCCAAGAACAGTGGAGATGTGATTGCTGGAGCATTGGAGAAGTACATAGAGCTGAAGAAAAGGCAAGTAGATGATGAAGCTACATACTTGGCGAATGAAAGGGCAGAGGCAACAAAATTAGATGACTTCTCTATCACCAAGTGCATGGATGTGCTGAAAACAATGGAGGATGTCACCCGCGCAGAGAAGATCAAGGCGTTCAATGTCTTCAAGGATGCTTCAAACCGTGAAATTTTCATAAATGCCGCTGATGATGATAAAGAGACCGCTGTTATGTGGCTCCAGAGTCAGATGTTCCCATGAGGTATGTTCTAGATTTGAGCCCTTAGTTGTTCCCACTTTGTTCAATTTGATATCTCGCTGCAACTTGAAACACTGCAAAGTAGAACTAAATAATGCTTCTGCCCCTTTTTCTCATAAACTTCTCTGAGATGATAATTGTTTATTTCATATCCAGAGAAATTGAATATGTAATATGCATCCATATGACATATTTTTAGATGACTATAAACTTGTATCTAATCATCCATATGTAATATCTCAGATAATTGTTTGTTTCTAGATGACTTTCTGATATTTTTTTATGTGCTGGAACTTATGAAATCTATTTTTGATCTTTGACTTCTCTTTCTCTTATATGTAATATGTGCTGGAATATGCTTGTTTCTTTCAACATAATTTTAATTTGCAAGAAATCGACAACATATTGAACTTCAGTGTTATGTTCCTGTTCCCTTGTCACTATGTATTATCTTTGCCACTTCCGTGAAAATTTTGTACTAGTCCTGTGTAGGAGAAATAATAATCAAATATGCTACTGTACATTACAAGCACTTGAGTTTACCTTCTCATATGTGATGAATACTCATGCCTTTTAGTTCTAGAAACATACTTTTTATTTCTGTATGGTCAACTGGTCTCTGAAACTATCTGGTTCTTGAAGATGACCGACAAGTACCGCATATATCACTATAGTCTCCTAGTTGTTATTGTGCTACCACATACCATAATGGCCATCTAAATGTTTCTGGTTGCTAATTGTATTGTCAATCTCTACATTATGCATATGTGCCGGTCTTCGCATATACACTGAAGTTCCTATGGTCCATAACACTTATAGTATATTTTTGCCTTTTTTTTCATGTGGGCTCAAGATCGTTGCTTTCTTGCAGAGTTATTTTGACTCTTGGCTGCCACCTCCAAGAACCAGATGGTAGCAAAGGAAAGAGCTGCCACCCCCAGAAGTTAGTTGTGATGGAATTATTTAAGGACCTGCTACTCTGTTCATGAAGTGTGCAATTCCTGATATATTTGCACTATTTTGTAATATTCATATTCTTCATTATTATCCATTTGATAGCAATATGCTACTCCCTCCATTCGAAAATTTGTTGGGTTGTTGCTGCTGGTACGCATCTTATATGTTGTTGCTACTGTGGTGCCTGTTCTGATTTGTGTGATGTTGTTGCTGCTGTCCCAGCCAACGGATGCAAAAAGATCAGATTTTTAATTTTCATCATCTTATCAGAATGTTGTTGCTGCTCTGCCAGCCACTAGTGAGTGTTGTACCAAACGCAGGAAATTATGGGGGTGGGGATTATTGGGGAATTGAGGGGATTTGGTGGAGGGGAGGGGATCACCAAATCCCTTCTAATCCCCTAGCCTGTTGGGGGTGTAAAAACACCAGCGCCGAACGAGGCCTCAGGGGGGGTGATTTTTTATGTTGAAGACACATGTGTGGGCCCCTTGTCCCTGTGTTAAAGCATGCAGCCCCTGAGACTAATCGCGCGTCGAGCCTTTTCCCTTCCAAAGAATCGAGGCTGGTACGTATACTTACTAGTATCAAGTCCAGACCACCGTTCATCCTTCACCGTAAAAATAGTCAAGACCACCGACCCGCCAAAAGAAAAGAAAAGGATCCCCGACCACCGGGAATCGACGAACAAAGATTGGCAATTTGGAGCCAATAAGTTCAGCGAACTCCACTCTTCGATGAAAAAGAGCCGTCCATGTCTGCCTGGACAAGAAAGCACTCGAGATCACGGCCGGCATCTCTGGAAGACGGGAACCACATGTGTCCTTCAGAGGCAGAAAGCTTACGTCGCAACCTGCCTCCCCGTGCGGTGTACTTGCTTGCACCCAGTCGATCTCTCCACCGAGAGTAGAGATTCGAGCGCCAAACTAACGCGCATGACAAGTATTATGCCGGTAAGTTAATTGACTCGATCGTCCGCCTGGCCGATCGTCACTAGCTAGCTCTTCCTTTAGTTTAACAGTTTTGCTAAGTCTCAGTCGATTTAGACTTCGTAATGTCTCAATCAATACTATATTTCTTTGATCTTACATGGAGATCCGTATAAAATATTTATTTTCAGTTTTTCTTCTTCTTATATACTCCCTCCGTTCCATAATATAGTGTCTATAGATTTTTTGAAAAGTCAAACCTCACAAACTTTGATCAAGTTTGTGAAGAAAAATATTTACATCTAGAGTGCGAAACATATATCACTAGATTTATCATAAGATGTAGTTTCATATTATATATTTTTGCTATTGTAGATATAAATATTTTTCTCTACAAAATTGGTCAAAGTTTGCAAAGTTTGACTACTCAAAAAATCTATAGGCACTACATTATAAAACAGAGGAAGTACTATATATCATTTGACTGAGACTTGTTTAAATCTCAGTTGACTGAGACCTAGACACAATCAAATTAGCGGCAGCATCTTGCTTGTCGCAGAGCATGAGAGATTCCATGATCAGTTGGTGCAGGCTCTATGGATGCTAGAGGATAATACTGCACGTGGTTTGTACATGTTGGTCTCTATGGATGATTCGTGGCTGGGAGATCGGAGGGCGGAGGAGGAACGGCGGGACATCTCCCGGCCTGTCGACGACCTCTGACACTCCCGGGCGACAAGCTCTCGTGCATTCTGAGAAAGTGCATGCACGCATGTACGCGAATATACCTGGCCATCTCCGGTCCGGCCCTAAAATCCAGGGCCTAGGCCCGACGGGCTTGCTCGTGGGCCATGCTTTGAGCCTGAGTTTTGAGCCCACCAGTAGGGCTTGGACGGGCTTGGGCTTTGCATATTGGCATTTTAAGAAAGAGGCTCGGCCCACGGCCCTAAGGGCTTTTCAGGGCTTTTCACTAGATGGCCGGGCTTGGGCTTGAAAGTAGGCTCGATTGTAGGGCCTGGGCCTCAGTTTTTTGCCGTGGGCTTTTATAGGCCTGGCCCATGGCCAGGTATATGCGTGATATATGCCGCGCGCTACGCCTACTTTTTTCCTTTAGAAAATGCTACAGTACGTACGTCATGCTATTTTATTTTATTTTGAGTCCAACCTATAGTTCGTTGTGTCATGCATTTCGCACATTGCGTTTAACAGCGTCTCCCCTCTTGTGCGGTCCGGCCGGTAGGGTTTCTGCCAAAGACAAAAATAGAAAAATAAGAATGGAGAAGTGGGGTATCGATCCCTATACCTCTCGCATGCTAAGCGAGCGCTCTAACATCTGAGCTACATCCCCACGAATGTACAGGGTTTCTCCGTGTGCTACCTGAACACAAAACGTGCTAAAAAACCACAACGATAATTTTCCTGAACGGAGAAACTAAACTGAGTACACACGAACAAATCAGAAGATACAATCGGGGTAACATGCAGAGGTTTGGTGCCGATCCAATGGATTTGTGGCGACCTAGCCCATGGCGGCATGCATTGGCCGGGGTGACCGTGCCATGAGCCATCCCGTCTCAGCGGGAACAAGTCTTGGGCTCATAACGAGCAAGACGAAGCATGAGAATGAGTTTACTCTGGTGCCGCCCGCGAGAGTGACGCCAGGTTAATGATGGTGCACAGCATGAACCAAGGAAACAATGTGCATCGATCTAGTTTTTTTTTCGCGAATACGCAAAAGGCTTGTGTCTCATTGCATTGATAGGTAGAAGGTAGCAATTATACAAGTATGAGACGAGAGGGGAGTGTTTGCCGAGCATGTACACATGGATGACGTGCAACGGCAGCCGTGGCCAGGCCCGAGCACAGGGCCCCCAGATTATTGGAGCCCCAAATTTTTATATAGCAGTACATAGTTTAGTTAGTCTATATGTATAGAAGGGCCTCTTGCAATCTCATCTGGGCCACTGTTGCCTGGCATCTGGCTCACGTGAAGCAGCCCGGACGTACGCCTCGTCTTCCAGTGATCGATCAATTGAAACGAGCGTCAAACAAAGCCACCGATGCGACGCATCTCCTCGTCTTTTCGTCTGGCGGCCATCGACGAACGACACGGCAGGTTTGTACTCCTCCTTGGCTTCTGCTCTTTCTCTTTCTCAGGAGTCAGGACTCAAGATTGAACCCATCTCATCGTCTGTTCTTGATCTTGATCGCCTGCATCCGGTCTCAAGGAGGAGCGGCAGCCCGCAGCCGGCCGGGAGGATCAGAAGGCAGGGGAAGTTCCAGCCATCTCGGCATCTTCGGATCTCCGATTTCTTAAGTGTTGTGTAACGCGTCGACAACCTGCAGGCGATCCCGTGAGGCTCACTGTGATTTCTGATTTCTGCCTGCTATTTACTCTTGCTAAAATCTTGTATCTAAATTTATTATTTTCATCTAGTATTATATAAGCACCAAAGGAAAGAATCTTTTTTAAATTAAAGCTATTAAAGTCCTATATGCGCACTACCATGAATCCATGACACAACAAAGGCTGACTAATTTGGCCACAATAGCACTTGAGTGTGTAGTTTGGAGAAGATTGATAATGAGGATGTTATGGAAATTTTTATTTCAAAGAACACCAGAAGAATGATCTTATTTAAGTAAAGTCTATACAACGAAGAATAGACATGATTCTTGATATGCTATGTACTAAGATATTACCATCTTTACACTATTATAGTTATATATTTATGTAGTTTTTTTAGTGAGGTAGGGCCCATCTTAGAGTTCGGCACAGGGCCTCAGATTTTGCCGGCCCGGCCCTGGCCGTGGCGCACTGGGAAGTGGGTGCGCTAGCCACAAGCCCACAAAGGCCCTAGGGTACGTCTCTGGCATGATGAGTGCGAGACCTGCGGCGCCCACGCGTGCCCAAAGTCTTGCCTCTTCCCGGATATCGTTGACGGCTCCGCTGACTAAAGGGATGGTCACCGTCGAAGACGCATCCATTCCGGTGCCTCCAGAGCCACCAAGCCGTGAGGATGGTGATGGAGGCGAGCCTCCGTCGGAGACAGCGCGGAGTGGCGGCGATGGCGGAATGGATCCAAGTGGGGAACTCCTCGTCTTGTCCCAGGAGCGTGGCAGTGGAGCGGCATCGATCTAGTTGAACGGTTGCATATGCAAGTACTTCAGTATTGCGGAGGGCGTCTAGCTACGTGATGGCATTTGATGCCGGCTATTGTGGCTTTGTCTGTCTAGTAGGCTGCATAGATGGCTTGATGCCATTGTCTCCTCCGCCAACTCCCTGCTGCTTCGTTGGCTCCGTGCATTTCTTATTCTTGCTGGTTTTCCACGATCCCTAGCCGGATCCGAGGATATTTTTTTAAACAAGGCAAAAGACCTTCCATTTTTATTGATTAAGAAGAAGGTTTAGATATGAGCCGCGGGCGGCAAAAATAATACTAAGAAGAAGGTTTAGACATTGTCTACTCTCGCGACATAACAATACTAAGCTGCTTGGCTCCCGTCAAAGACCAGAGATGGGCCTCCTGTTTAATTTTTGCGATAACAATGGAGGTCGGCGCGAAGACATTTTGAAAAATTCTTACCGTTGCGCTTCTTTTAAATTTCCCATGAGACATGCATCATCAAGGAGGCGATGGGCTTCCTGCAGCCACCTCCACCATTAACTGCCTTGAGCCACCAATATCTAACTGAGTCTTCATGACGCCAGATCATTGACGAGGAGTCAAGGATGCCAAGCCAAGTGCAAACTTATGTCCGTATCCGGACAATGAACCTACATTGGAATCGGAGGTGAGCAGCAGATTCTTACACTTGCTTGCAGAGAGGGCACAAATTGCAGTTTGGCCAGCCTCACCGCAGTAAACGATTGGCTGTCCAAACACGATTTTGAAAGACCAACCAAGCAAAAAATGCATTTCGATGGAGCCCACATCTTCCAGATTGTAACATTCATTGGACAAAAGAAAAGACCGGCAAATTACGCCATCTAAGCCGAGGAGGCGGAGTACTCGCCACTGTTTGTGAACTTCCAAATTATGGTGTCTTGGCTTCCCTGGTTGAGGGTTACATCAGCAAGCATCTCCCACGGGGTTGCAAATTCCTGAATATGGGTCAAGGTTAGCCCCTGCTAAGTGTCAATCTGGCGGATCCAAAGGTTGTTGTCAAGAGCTCTCCTGACCAGGAACATTTTCTTTTTTGACAACTCAAAAATCTTTGGCGCAATGTCTTTAGGCCGGAGGCCTTCAGCCATGAAGATTCCTAGAACTTAGCGTTGTTTTCATCTTCGATGCACACCCGCGTGGCAGCGTCGAAGAGATCTTTGTCGTTACTAGTACAAGGTGTTCTTGAGTTAGACCAAGTCTTAGGTGGATCATCCCATTCGTACCAGAGCCAACGCAAGCGTAGGACGGTCGCAAATTTCTGGAGGTTAAGCACTTTCAGTCCACCATAAATCTTGGGCTTGCAGACGAGGTTCTAATTAACCTTGCACTTTCCACCGGTCACCTTATCACAACCCGCCCAAAGGTAGGCACGTCTATTGATCTTTCATCACTTCAACTTGAAGGTCGAGACACTACTAGGAAAAGGCATGCTAATGGCGCACCACTTTTGCATACTAATGGCGCACTAGTGGTGCGCCACTAGCACCACACCATTAGATTTTTTTACTAATGGCGCACCCCTGATGCACCATTAGTATCTGGTGCACTAATGGCGCATCAGGCAGTGCGCCATTAGTATGTCCCTCTGTGCGCCATTAGTATGCCTCCCAGTGGGGCGTACGTACCCATGTGCTTTGGCATACTAATAGCGCATTGATGGGTGATGCGCCATTAGTTTCATCTGGACAGTGCGCCATTAGTATGAATATTAGTATCTTGAGTGGTGCGCCACTAGTATGAATATTAGGGATTTTTTTTCTTTTCTGATATTTTCGCAGGATACAAAATATATTATTGGACAGAATTTAGACAACACCAGACAGCAACACCAGATTCATCGAATACAATAGAAGGTTAGTCTCCGAATACAATTCATCATATTAGTCTCCGAATACAATTCATCATATTAGTCTCCGAATTCAAAAGACCGAACAAAGATAGAACATTATATTACAAGTTTCGAGACCGCGAGTAGCGAGTTTGTCTTCACATTACAAGTCGATATCGATCATGTAAACTACCATCACATAGAAGAGAGTTGCGGTCATCACGATGAGCATCATCGCGGTGAAACTCGTCTTCATCTGGTTCCTCCAACGCTCCATCCTCTCTCCCGCTAGATAGCGTGCGTATCTAGATTCCGCCTCCGCCCTAGTGGTGTACCCTTTGTAACTGTTACCGCTGAAACGGTGAACCTGTCTCCGACACTCCTCCCAGTCGTCGTAGACTCCGGGAACCTTACCCTTGTACACGACATACGACGGCATCGCTATGCACTAGCCAAACGAAACGTTAGTACCAATTCACAGATAATACATAAGCAATATATAAGTATGCAACAAAATGATCGGAAGAGAAAAGCAAGACATTAATATCATCGATCACATCTAAGTTGAACGACTGTCCAAATCAAAGAGACATACAAGTTCATTAAAGTTTAATTACAACATGAGCCAATCGATGTTTCAGAACTAGACATAGCATCACTACTTTCGACTCGACTCAAGGGACCGGAGTGTGGATGAAGTCGCCGTCTATCGTGGGAGTCATGAAATCGCAGGCGTTGTCAGCCTGCATTTGTAGCATTGTGTCTATGTCATTGTTGGACGGTTGATTTCTGACGTAGAACTGCCCCGAGGTACGAAGGACATCTTGATGGATGATTTCTGCAAATTCCGACTCGATGCGAAAGAATTCTTGTCTGATGTCCGCGTCCTGGATTGCCGACAAGCTCGCGGCCCAATCTTTGAGTTTATCTGGTAGCAGAAGGTGATGATGGTCCCGTACGATCGCCCGCATGTGATGGATGGCGTAGTAGGCACCCTTCTGACCGCCAGGCGGCTGCTTGACGCAGCAGAACGTCGTATTGTGGGCGAACACGTGCTTGCCGTACTTATGAACTATCCCGGTGAAGGTGCCTCCAGATTTAGCGTAGCCGGGGAGAACATCATCAAGAACTTTCTTGACATTTGTGTAGTCTACCTTCGACTGACGGTCCGAGTCGAAATACGTGGCCATGGAATATTTCAGGCTAAGGAGGATGAGTGTGCAATGTGTGTCACTGCACAAAACACGGAATGTTAAAAGAAAAAGGATCGAAATCTAAGAAATCATATGTTACGGGGCGGTTGAGGGGACGACTTACTCGGGAAAGTAAGGCACGAGGAAGTTATCCTTATCTCGGTTTGCCAGAATGACGCCTTCGAGGTAAGAACTCGCGACTTGCCGGTCCCCAGCGCTGCCCAAGATCATGGCACGCATGTAGAAGGGGTCGACTATCACGATGTCCGGGGTCTTGTCTCTAATGATCCGCATCTCCATACTCAGCGAAAATAGCCGAACGAAAGTGTAGTGCAGCGGATGAAGGTTAAACATAGCGAAGATGTCATCAAACCGTAGGACGATCGTACCCCCGATGGAGTTATCCACAAAGCCCTTGCCCTCTGGCACCTTGGCCGCGAAAACCGGGTATGCCACATCCTTCTCTCTGAGACGCCGCTTCTCCAAAGAAAGAACACTGTCATTGATACGTCTAAAACGTATCTATAATTTCTGCTTGCTCCATGCCACTTTTGGGTGATATTGCTATGATATTCATACACTTCCATACACTTTTGATCATATTTGGACTAACTTACTAATCCAGTGCACCCCAGTGCCAGTTTCTGTTTTCGGCTGTTTTTGTATTTCAGGTTTTCACGTTTCGAGAACTGCCCAGAAAAATCCAGAAAAATTATATAAAAAATCAGCGTTCCGGAAACAACACTGCGTCCGAAGGGCAGCCTGGGGGGGGGGGGCAACAGGGCTCCAGGCGCCCTGGCGGCGCCCCCCCTGGGCCGCGCCGGGGGGGCGCCTGGGCCCCCCGAAGCCCGTCCGGTGCCCCCCTTTGGCATATATTTAGAGGGTCCTCCGAAACCCTCAGAGAAAAAAACTCTTTTCGCGATCCCATCTCTGTTCCGCCGCCGCCGCCGCTTCCAAGATCAGGAGCACCAGGAGAACTCTTCCGGCACCCTGCCGGAGGGGAGGATCACCACCGGGAGCTTCTCCATCACCATGGACGCCTCCCGGATGACTCGTGAGTAGTCTCCCTTGGACCATGAGTCCATGACCAGTAGCTATGTGATGTTATCCTCCCGTTCTTGTGCTTCACTAATTAGTCCTCGTGAGCTGCCCTACATAATCGAGGCACATATGTAATCCTTATGCTGTTGCTATGTTGAGTTTGCTGGGATTTGATGGATTATGAGATTATGTTCAGATTGATCTTGAGTAATATATTTGATTCACCTCTTTTATATTTATGTTCATAAGTAATTCTTGCATGTTCTCCGTTGTTATTTATTGCTTTGGCCGAGTAGTAGGTAGTGACTCCAAGAGGGAACGTTATGCTTGATTGTGGGTTCATGCCCCTCGATGACTAGCTTGAGTGACAGAAACATGAGTCTAGGGGATGTGTTGTTGCCACAAGGGGGAAAACAACGGTGCTTGTGCCCGCGGGTGCAAGGATTGTTTACTTTACGCAAAGTTCTTTTAATGCAGTTGTCTGTTGCTTTGAGTTTACACTATGGGTGTGGCTCGCAACTTAATACCAGTGAGATGTTCTGGATAGATATCTCAAGGTGGATGATTAGTAGTAGGCATTGATGGATTTCGGTCTACTTACTTTGGCGTACCGCCCATGCTTTGAACCTCAACCTTTCTTGCAATGTAGTCAGCATTGGTTTGCGTTCGTGGTCCTGTCAATTGCCCAGCTATAATTTGTTTACCTCACATAGCTGTTTTATCGTCTTTTGGGAGAGAGACATCACTAGTGAACATCATGAGACTCCGGTCCTTATTACTATCATTGATCACACCCGCTATTTACTTTTCGTTATTATTTACTATTGCAAAACACTATCTATCACTACTATCATTGCTTTTGACCCTTTGTGAACTACAAGGACGGAGGGATTGACAACCTCTCTGTACTCGTTGGGAGCAAAGTTATTTGTATCTGTGTGCAGGTCCGCTTTGATTGCTAATTGCGCCGTTAGCAGTTGACACCTACTTGTTGAACCTAGGAGTATCTGGGGATTCGATCCTTGGCATCTTTGCTAAAGGAAAACACTTCTACAATAATGCATCTTACACCTTCCACTTGGGGTAACCAACGAGGGGTTCGAGGCCCATCAAGGAGTATTTTCTGGCGCCGTTGCCGGGGACTCCACTCTTCAGGATAGGGGAGTTGCACGCTATCTTTTACCTTTGCTTTTTAGTCTTGTTAGTTTACCTTTCAGTTTTTGCTTTCAGTACCTTTTATCGAAAATCACAAAAATATTTATCTTGCTTGCTTGCTACTATGGGTTCCACCGAGAACACCAAGTTGTGTGACTTCACTAGTCACAACAACGATGACTTTATCAGCACACCTATCACTACACCTTCCACTTCAGCACCTTCATATGAAATTAAACCTGCTTTACTGAACTTAGTCATGAAAGAACAATTCTCCGGTGCTGGAGATGATGCTGCTTTACACTTGAACAACTTTGTTGAACTTTGTGATATGCAAAAGTACCACGAAATAGATGGTAATATTGTTAAGCTTAAGCTTTTTCCTTTCTCCCTGAGAGGAGGAGCTAAAATTTGCTTTCAGTCTTTGCCTAGAAATAGCATAGATTCATGGGACAAGTGCAAAGATGCTTTTATTGGAAAATACTATCCACCTGCTAAAATTATCCAACTTAGAAGTAACATAATGAATTTTAAACAATTGGATAATGAACACGTTGCCCAAGCTTGGGAATGTATGAAATCTCTTATCAAGAACTGCCCTACTCACGGTTGGACTACTTGGATGGTTATCCAAACTTTTTATGCAGGCTTGAACTTTACCTCGCGGAACTTGTTAGATTCGGCCACGGGAGGAACTTTTATGTCAACTACACTTGGTGCTGCCACAAAGCTTCTCGATGAGATGATGACCAACTATTCCCAATGGCACACCGAACGCGCTCCAACAGGTAGGAAGGTAAACTCTGTCGAGGAGATTTCCTCCCTTAATGAAAAAGTTGACTTGATCATGTCTCTACTTTCGAAGCAATCTACTGTTGATCCTCGTGATGTTCCTTTAAATTCTTTGATTGCTCAAGAACAAGTAGATGTGAACTTTATCTCTAGAAACAATTTTAACGACAATGCTTATAGGAGTAACTTTGGTAACAATCCTAGACCGTTCCCCTCTAACTCTTATGGGAACAATAATGCTTGTCCTAGTACCAAGAACTCCAATACTGAACTAGAGATCATGCTTAAAGATTTCATCACTACCCAAAAAGCCTTTAATAAGAGTGTAGAAGAAAAGCTACATAAACTAGATGATCTTTCTTTTAAGGTAGACCACTTAGCAGATGAGGTAAAATTGCTAAAAATTAAAACTTCTCCTCTTGAGGAGAGGGAAGTCACTCCTATAAATGCTATTCAAGTGCAAATTAATGAAAACATTAGGATGATGGCTAAACTTAAAGAAAGATGGGCTAGAGAAAGGGAGGAAGAGGATAGAATTAAGAGCCTTCCTACCCACCACACTGTTGCTACTATCCAAGTTGTTGAGGATGTTCAAACTCTTAGCACCCAATGTACTCCTGGTCCCAATGGACCTATTAATGGTGATGCTATGACTATAGAAGCTACCAAACAAGTGAACCTAAAGGACACCACTACCACTTTACTTGATGCTCGTGACCTTGATTTTGATAATTGCACTCTTACCGAAGTTATTGATTTCCTTCACAAGATGTCTAGAGATCCCCGCACTAGCACGCTTAACCTTGCCTTCACAGAGCATATCACTAATGCTCTCATCAAAGCTAGGGAGGAGAAACTTAGAGTAGAAGCCTCCATACCTAGAAAGCTAGAAGATGGTTGGGATCCTATGATAAAAATTAATTTGAATGACTTCTCTTGTTATGCATTATGTGATGTTGGTGCTAGTACCTCTGTTATGCCCAAAAGAATATATGATATGCTTAAATTGAAACCTTATGATTCTTGTTCTTTTGGTGTTCGTCTCGTTGATTCTTCCATAAAGAAACCTTTGGGGAGGATCGACGATGTTCTTATTGTTGTCAATGATAATTATGTGCCCGTTGATTTTACTATTATGGATATTGAATGTGATCCTTCATGTCCAATTATTTTGGGACGTCCCTTTTTGCGCACCGTTGGTGCTATCATTGACATAAAAGAGGGTAATATAAAAGTTCAGTTTCTTCTCAAGAAAGGGATGGAACACTTCCCTCGAAAGAAGATCAAGTTACCTTTTGAGTCCGTTGTACGGGCTAGCTATTCTTTTACTCTTGATAAAACTTGATCTCTATGCATTATGCCTAGCTTAAAGGCATAAAAGAAAGCGCCTTTGGGAGGCAGCCAACATGAATAAATTTTCTTGCTTTCGTTGTGTCTTGATGTTGTTTACTGCTGTAGCATCATCATTGTATCTTTGCTTTTCATATTTGTGCCAAGTATAGCCTCTGATTGCTAGAAAGTTCAAAAGTTGTGAGGTGCTGTCCAGGAAACAGATTCTGTCCTTGGATCGAAAAATTGGTATAAAATCACCAGATCATCTTCTTGGTCTGAATTTTTTCGACAGCGTTCTCTATATAATTGTCTTTCGTGCGTCTGTTCTGAGTTTTTTGATTTGAGTTGCAGAAGTATCCCGAACAGATCAATTACTACCTGCTGTTCTGTTTTTCACAGATTCTGTCCTGTTTTGCCTTTCCTTCACTTTGCAAATCAAGAACTTGCTTTTTCTTTGCAAAAACCTTTTGGCAATCTTGAGAAACAGTAGAACTTCAAGAATATCTTTATTTCCAGCAAGGTATAATTATTTTATTAAGGGTACTAATCTCGCTAATCAGATTATGATAAGTTATGTATGAAGGGAGTTTTCAACTGTGCGAGGGAAGATGATAAAAAAACATTCAGGAGTGTCAAGCGCTCAAGCTTGGGGATGCCCCCGTGCACCCCCAAGAAATATTCAAGGAGAATCAAGCGTCTAAGCTTGGGGATGCCCCCGTGCATCCCCTTCTCCATCAAACATTATCAGTTCGTCTTTCGTTCCACTATATTTTTATCACTTCATGTGTTATGTGCTATGCTTGGAGCGTCTTGCTTTTAGTTTTCTTTTTAGTGTTTCATAATGAGTCGGAACTCAGCATTCTTTATGTGGGAGAGAAACACGCTCCACTTCTACCTAGAACATAACATAGAATTTTCATGTCTATCTATGCTGTGTGTGTTCTTTGTCTTTTAATAGCTACTATCTTGCTCTGCTCTTAGTATTCATGCTTATCTTTTCAAAGAGCTTTTGTTTAGTTGGTTGCTTGAACTCTCTTTAATTACCATGCCTACCTTATTAAGAGAGTTTGCTTCCGTTGCATTGGTTAATGTGTCTATGATAAAGATGCTACTTGCATAATGATGCTTAGTAGTTCAGGTTTTCTAATGGTTAATCTCAAATAGCTGGGGGGTTCCCAATGTGTTATTGGAGTACCAACTTGATTTGTCTGCCTATGATGTGGTATGGTTTAGTAATATCTTCCTTCAAGAATTTATTTTGATTGACTTGGCGTATGCTCACGCATATTTAAGACTGTAAAGAAAGTCTGTCAAGCCTTGATGATCTTTTATTTCTGAGTAGTGATATAACTACCATGCCTGATTCAATGTTGCTTTGTCGCTCTGCATGATTATGACCGTCATTGCTCTCTTAGTTGGTCGCTCCCAGTCTTTTGCTAACCTCCACCTGTACTAAGCTAACTAACTTTGCAATATATAGCTCATGGGAAAGTAGCTTAAAAACTATTGTGGTAAAGAATATGTTGTTTATGTATCTTATTTCTTATAAGTTGCTTGATGAGCGGTAACCATGTTTCTGGGGATGCCATCAACTGTCACACTTTTGTTGAATATCATGTGAGTTGCTATGCATGTTCGTCTTGTCTGAAGTAAGGATGATTTGCCGTGGGTTGAATGAATATGCATATTGTTAGAGAAGAACATTGGGCCGCCAACCAAAGCCATGTATCATGGTGGAAGTTTTAGCTTGGACGTTGATCCTCAATCTCTTATGAGAACATGCTTATGCATTAAAGAGGAGTCCATCATCTATTTTCTATGTTGTCCCGGTATGGATGTCCTCAAGTTGAGATCTATCAAAAACGAGAAATCAAATGCGATTTATCTCCTTGGACCTTTGTACAGGTGGCATAGAGGTACCCCTTTGTGACACTTGGTTGAAACATATGTAATGCAATGATAACCCATGGAAATCCGAGCTAATTAGGACAAGGTGCGAGCACTATTGGTATTCGATGCATGAGGCTTGCAAATTATAGGATGTCTTATGCATGACACATATGAAGTACTACTACCGTTGACAAAATTGCTTCCATGTTTTCAAAATAAAAAGCTCTAGCACTTAACCTTTCTTTTACTTTCATATTGAAGCACCAACTACTGAGAGCATGATTGTCATTCTGAGTGTAATGTGCATTGTCCCAAAGTAGCATTGTCTTTTGCATGATTGTGATATCGTTTATTCTGAAATCATTGTATCTAGTCATCACTTAAACCTTGAAGGTGCCCCTGCATTTATGTTTTGCATCACTAAAGGGGGCAAGCTAGATATCACTTTATCATATTTGCACATCATGTTCATTGCAAATCTTTTTGATGTTTCGGTTTCATGTTGTAAAACTTTCAGTCATTTGTGATTTTCTCATGAGGCAACTTAATTACTATAGATTCATTGTCTCAGTAAGCTTTTGTCATATGACTATAAAAAGTCCTATATGGTTAATAGCATGTCACCACAGAAATTATTCGTGTTATCATTTACCTACTCGAGGACGAGCAGGAATTAAGCTTGGGGATGTTGATACGTCTGAAACGTATCTATAATTTCTGCTTGCTCCATGCCACTTTTGGGTGATATTGCTATGATATTCATACACTTCCATACACTTTTGATCATATTTGGACTAACTTACTAATCCAGTGCACCCCAGTGCCAGTTTCTGTTTTCGGCTGTTTTTGTATTTCAGGTTTTCACGTTTCGAGAACTGCCCAGAAAAATCCAGAAAAATTATATAAAAAATCAGCGTTCCGGAAACAACACTGCGTCCGAAGGGCAGCCTGGGGGGCCACCAGGGCTCCAGGCGCCCTGGCGACGCCCCCCCCCCTGGGCCACGCCGGGGGGGCGCCTGGGCCACCCGAAGCCCGTCCAGTGCCCCCTTTGGCATATATTTAGAGGGTCCTCCGAAACCCTCAGAGAAAAAAACTCTTTTCGCGATCCCATCTCTGTTCCGCCGCCGCCGCTGCTTCCAAGATCAGGAGCACCAGGAGAACTCTTCCCGGCACCCTGCCGGAGGGGAGGATCACCACCGGGAGCTTCTCCACCACCATGGACGCCTCCCGGATGACTCGTGAGTAGTCTCCCTTGGACCATGAGTACATGACCAGTAGCTATGTGATGTTCTCCTCCCGTTCTTGTGATTCACTAATTAGTCCTCGTGAGCTGCCCTACATGATCGAGGCACATATGTAATCCTTATGTTGTTGCTATGTTGAGTTTGCTGGGATCCGATGGATTATGAGATTATGTTCAGATTGATCTTGAGTAATATATTTGATTCACCTCTTTTATATTTATGTTCATAAGTAATTCTTGCATGTTCTCCGTTGTTATTTATTGCTTTGGCCGAGTAGTAGGTAGTGATTCCAAGAGGGAACGTTATGCTTGATTGTGGGTTCATGCCCCTCGATGACTAGCTTGAGTGACAGAAACATGAGTCTAGGGGATGTGCTGTTGCCACAAGGGGGAAAACAACGGTGCTTGTGCCCGCGGGTGCAAGGATTGTTTACTTTACGCAAAGTTCTTTTAATGCAGTTGTCTGTTGCTTTGAGTTTACACTATGGGTGGGGCTCACAACTTAATACCAGCGAGATGTTCTGGATAGATATCTCAAGGTGGATGATTAGTAGTAGGCATTGATGGATTTCGGTCTACTTACTTTGGCGTACCGCCCATGCTTTGAACCTCAACCTTTCTTGCAATGTAGTCAGCATTGGTTTGCGTTCGTGGTCCTGTCAATTGCCCAGCTGTAATTTGTTTACCTCACATAGCTGTTTTATCGTCTTTTGGGAGAGAGACATCACTAGTGAACATCATGAGACTCCGGTCCTTATTACTATCATTGATCACACCCGCTATTTACTTTTCGTTATTATTTACTATTGCAAAACACTATCTATCACTAGTATCATTGCTTTTAACCCTTTGTGAACTACAAGGCCGGAGGGATTGACAACCTCTCTGTACTCGTTGGGAGCAAAGTTATTTGTATCTGTGTGCAGGTCCGCGTTGATTGCTAATTGCGCCGTTAGCAGTTGACACCTACTTGTTGAACCTAGGAGTCTCTGGGGATTCGATCCTTGGCATCTTTGCTAAGGGAAAACACTTCTACAATACTGCATCTTACACCTTCCACTTGGGGTAACCAACGAGGGGTTCGAGGCCCATCAGTCATGCAGACTCCGCATAGCACCGGTTGCAGCATTGAGCATATTAGTCAGTAGCATCGGCCTACCCGCCACATGCATCCTCCCCATTATATCCTTAGGTGAAGGTGGCCCGTCCTGAGCACGGATCGTATTCGGTGCCGGCTGGCTCGCACCCTTGTTACTCTTTATTTTCCGTGCCTTCTTCTTCTCCTGTAATGGGACCGAGTTTTGCTCACAGAACGCCTTCTTGAGTGTGTTGGGGCTGATAATATTTCGCACCTCGCTATCTGAGGCTCGGTGAAGTTGGCAGCTGGAGGCGTCTCCTGAGAACTAAACGCCAGACAACGCCTGTTGCAACTTGGTTTCTTCGCGGTACCAGCTAGATCGCGATCGTCTTTTGTAGGGTTCGGTTCTTGAGAAGGAGGCCCCATGAATTCGCCATCGTACCCATGATCAGCAAAGTACTTATCGATGTTGGCAAATGTACCATCGTCGTTGTTGTCGTCGTCGTCCGGATCCTGTGCCATATGCATGTTCGGATCCTGTGCCATAGGGATGTCCGGCAGCGTTGCGGCGGTCTTGCCATGGCTTGGCGCCGTCAAGACTGGCGGTGTTGTCTTTGGGGTGGTGTCTCTCGCCCCCAAACGAATCTGGCACTTCGGCCAAAGCAGGGGCCAGCTTAGGCAGGCGCTGAGGGTCATCACATCATCTTCGTCGGCCCCGGCGGGTAGAATCGGAGGTAACAACTCGTCGCAGCCTGGCAGCACCCAAATTAGTTGAACCATATACACGGTGGGTGGCATCGGATTACCGTGGAACATGGGGTTGCCCGGTTGAATGATTATGCCCTTGGCGATATCGACCAACTCGTCGTTCACAAAGTGCAGGAGAGTGCACGGAACGTCAGCGGCGCCCTGCGAAAACATGTAGGGCATCAGGGATGCCCAGTCAAAGGCAAGGAGATGAAGTCCTCGGCCGAGAGGCTTAATTAGTTACCGTGATGATGGCGTCGAGCTCGGCTAATGTCGAGGCACCGTCAACGGCGGGCGTGCAATTGACGGAGGGGCCGCTTGCTGCAGAGGTGCCGGTCGGCGTACACCCGGGTGCATTAAGCTCCAATGCCCGTGCCGGCGTCGGAGACACCAATGCCGCCTCCGCCGGTGCACCAATGGCCCTGCTTGCGCGTTCTGCGAGTTGCTGGCCGTGAAGCTAGGAATCGGGGGTGGCCCCTGTAGGCCGCCCGCAATCCACGTCGTCAGCCCCTGAATCAAGGTAGGCATAATGCCGGTGAGCGTCGATCCCAGCTGTTGTTGCACTTGCTCTTGGACAATCTCCGGAATCCGCGCCACTTGTGCCTTGAGTTCTTGAACCTCGCGTGCCTGGCTTTCCGAGCTGGTCTTTTTCTCCTTTCGCCCACCAGCGTTATAGTATGACGACTATTTTGTGGACAAGCCTTTGCCGGCCACACAACCAGCTGACGACGGCTTACTGAGCTTATCCTTTTTTTCATTACATTCAACGCCCTATTTAGAGTGGTGTCCCAAGGGGTGCTCTGAGTCGACCCCGCGCTACTGCTTTCAGTCGCCTATCGAAGGAATGTGAACCATTTAGAAATTTGGCTTCATTAATTAGAATGCAACCATATGGAGCTAATTACGCGGGGGTGTATTCCTTACCAGAACAAGCTCAAGGGCCCTTGTCTTCGGATCCGTGGTGAGCTCCTTTGTTATCGGGTCCTCCTTGTACCGGGCCCTGACAAAGTTCCTGGTCTGCTTGTCACCGTATTTATCGAAGTGGGGTGGTAGGCCTTACTCGGCACGCTCCGCGTCCTCCTTGTCCCATATAGGCTCCGCCACTATGTAACCGCCGGGACCGAGTGTGTGTTCCCCTAAGTTCAACTGCCGCATTTCTTTCCCCCACTGACTTGATTCGAAGGTTGCGGTGCTCTCGCACTTGATCTTGAACTCCTTGTAGTCATCTTCAGTGATCGAAGGATTTTTCTCCTTGATCTTCTCATAACTAAAACCGTTGTCAGTCATTCTCTTCACCGAGCTTTTCCAAGTAGACAGGGCCGTGCTCATCCTCGTGAGGGCAGCATTGTTCACTTTATTCCCTGTGAGGCTTGTGTTTTCAAATTCAGCGGGGAACTTGTATCGTTCATGTAGCTTCGTGAAGAGGAGGTTGCGCAAATTCCCTCGGTCCTTATGCCTTAGGTTCTCGGTGTTGATCGAGACGGTGCTCCGGAGAATGCACCCGAGTTGAACCGAGTACCCCTTGACTATTTGTTTGGGCGCCGTTGGATTCCCGTCGGAGTCCACTTCAGTAAATTCCTCCTTGACGGTGCAGAGCACGGTCGGGCACCGGTCCTTCCGTTGCCTCTTCGGTTGGCTGCCATCTGTGCGTGCGCCGCCATCATCAGTGGTGGCATCCTCGGCGGCACAATCAGTGGTGTCATCCCCGACGGCACCATCAGTGGGGTCATCCTCGGCGGCACCATCAGTGGAGTCAGGATCCGTGTCTTTCGCGGCGTCCTCATAGAAGTGAGGTTGTTCCTCCATCTCCTGGGACAGCTCCCAGAATGCCTTACCGCCCGAACCGCCGGCCTCATCATTGTGGGCCATGTTTCTCTCTAAATAGGAAAAAAGTTTGGTCAAAAAGTAGGTTATTGTCAAGGAACAAGATCATGGTCTCATCATTTAGGGTTTGTCAACACCGAGGCATCCTAAAAGCTAAGCTTTTATCATTTAGGGTTTTTCGACGCCGAGGCACCCTAAAAGCCTAAGCTTTCATCATTTAGGTTTTTATCGACACCGAGGCACCCTAAAAGCCAAGGTTTTATAATTTATGGTTTGTCGACACCGAGGCATCCTAAAAGCTAAGTTAGGAAGGAGAATTCTAAGTTGGGCCTAATCACTTGGCTCTATTGTCGCCTATGGTTTAATGCAGCAAGAATAAAGGGGCAGTTGATCCTACTTAATTAAGTACTAAGATACCCCGGCCCATGCATTAGTCACAAGTACCCCATATGTCCTATTTTTAGCAAAGTCATGCTAAAGTTCACGAAAAATTTCAGCATGACCTTTGCTGAAAATAGGACATATGGAGTACCCGAATTTGCCGGAACGGAAGTTAATCAACATTCCAGCAAACTCAAGGGCCTCTCGGGGTACCTGCAAAATCATCACGACACAATGATCGGAGACAAAACCCAGCAAAAATCTGGACGGAGTGCATCAGGCTTTCAACTCCACTTTAGACTATTCAAATTCCAGTTTGCATAGGCTTGAGCATATCATTTCAAATAGCTGTGTATAGCTTGCAAAAGCATATATTGTCTGGTACTGAAGCTTCATAAAGACAAGCACCAACATTGTATAAGAGAAAATAAAAGCGGACATATTGGAATAACAATGATCCTATAAGAGAAAATGTAAGCACCAACACTGGATGGATCAGTTAATAAAAATTGAAATAACAACAAGACTATCGAGACTTCTACAACCAAGTTAGCATTTCGACACTACCATGTAAGACCACTCTCTTAGGTGACTTGTAATGATCCTATATGATATATTCGCACCCATGCTCTACCAGTATCAATCAAAAAGAGAACTACCATCCTTGCAGAAGAGGACAATTGTGAATAGTACCTAGTTTTGACCAGGGCTCACCCAAACTGTGCCAAATAAGAGTGTATCAGTGTGGCAGCACAATTCAGTCGTAAATTCAACTCACAGCAAGAGAAGCAAAAATAACAAATTCAGTTGTGGTAGTGCAAACGGGCCCAATTCATGGCCCAGTTCAAGTTAACAACATTCATTTCATGATTTGTCTTTTCTGTTTCTCAAGGTGTAAGTTCAATTTTTAGTTAAAATTCTATGACATGATAGACATATATTGTGTTCATGTACTGATTTATTTTCAGAAAATTTGGGAAGTTTTTGCATGAGTTTTTGACATTGGTGCATTGGTAGCACAAGAACCACCATTGCACCAGATACATGACTCTGGGGGTACACTGCACATATCAGCACTCTGTTCAACAGTCAACCGCTTCAGTATTTCCTAGTGTTCAAGTGTTGGGTCTTGAAACTGAATCGGATTGGATAATGATGTTCTGAAGAAGTTTCTACAAAAATCAATGTAATGACTAGAACATGTACAAGGGGCAATGGACACCCTCCTGGGAGAATTACTATTTGCAGACCTGCTAGATAAACCTGTCAAAAACACCAAACAAAGACAGTGCTATGCATCCTCTCCTATTTCACCGTATTTCAGGCCCTACATGCTTTTCTTATTTACTCAGGGAAGACCAACTAACCTTCGAGACCATTAGCAATTGAGCTTCACAAAGATAAACCACATATACCAAGTTTACCATTCTCTTGCTGCACAACATATTCTCTCTATCTGTTTTGCAAGAGGTATAAACTTGAACATTTTGATGCATTTGCTATGAGATTTTCCTTTGCTCGTTCAACATGATATAATTCATGGCAACTATTTCATCTAATTTGGGCACTATCAGTTGGACTACCCCCGGGGCAGTTCCATAGATAGCAAAAAACAAGATCTTTAAGATATGTCCATAAGACGCGGTATCAGTTTGACCACCCAGGCAGTAGCACTTTTGGAACACAGCAATTACATAACACAACAACAATTATCCCCAACAACATAAGGCGATGTAGAAAAAGAGAGAAGAAATCATAACTTCAATCCCTAAACGAGAGGGGGAAAGCAAATCTGCACTGGATCATAACTTCAATCTACAAAGCATCAGGACCCATACATGTATGCTCCTCATGCAGAAGCAGAATACGATGGATCAACCAATCAAATCTACACACGACCCCATAGGGCATAAGCACAAGGAGACTCACAGCAGAGAAGGAGAGACCAGCCACGGCACCACCACATGCGTCGCCGCCAAGTAGGCGGCCGACGGCGGCCCGGCTAAACCCTAGTCGCCTTGGATATGCTCACATAGTTTAGATATCCTAATGCTTTACGGCTAGCTTTGTACATACATACACCATGAGGTCCAAAGGCTGCGAGCTCATTTTTTTCCCATGACCAAGAGGCAAAACAAATAGACGCTTAGCCAAACTCCCAAATAGATGCTTATTTTCTCAAAATAAAAAAAACTGCAGCTTTCAAAATAAACAAACAAATATATGCGTGAAATTAATATTTGTGTTTGCCTCAAACAAAATTGTAACTCACTCTTCGGCTGAATAAAACAATAAACTTATATGGAACATAAAAACACGCACCCAGCAAAATTAAAAGGCTGAATATGTATGATGAACATTCATGATGAAACAAAATTAAGAGGTTGAGTATGTATGATGAACATGATGAAACAAAATCAATGGTCCTAGGATGTGCTAAGCTACCACCACAAACTAAACAGTGCCATAGTAATAAAAAAAGACAATATCCATCCCTCCACCACCTCCGTAATTACACCTCAGTGAGAAAGTACCCTCCATACCCAGCAAGAAGTAAATTATCTCTAGTTCCAATCTGCGCCAAAGTAGGAACCTAAACTCGAGAGGGATTTGACCTAAACCTAGCAAAAGAGAGGAGAAGAGGGCATGGCCGGGAGGGAGGAGAGGAGGAAGAGAGGAGAAGAGAGGCAGGGGGAGGAGGGTTACCTGACCAGATGAGGTGGTGGCCGGAGCGGAGACGACGGAGGGCGGAGACGGCGAGCTTGGGGGAGGCGGGGATAGACGGCTGGGAGGTCGCGGGCCTCCTCTCCTGGTGGACGTGGGGCCTCCTGTCCTGGTGGACTTGACGAAGCCGGCCGGCGCGGACCTCCTGGACGTCATCCCCGCGCGAAGGCGACGACGACGAGCGAAGAGAGTGGAGGGGGCGGCGCGTGGCGGGTGGTGGGGGCGCGAGGGCGCGGGGGCGGCGGCGCGGGGGAGCTGCGGTGGTGGGGGGCGCGTGGGCGGCGGGGGTGGAGTCCGGCGGGGGTGGCACGGGGGCGGCGGCGTCGGGGCAACGGCATCGGGGCAGCGCGCGAGGGAAGGGACGAAGGGGATCGATCTGGGCGAGGGCGAGGGAGAGAGGGAATAGGTAGAGTGGGGGACAAAGTATGGATGGGGGAAGAATACTAATGGCGCACCTCCCCCTGGTGCGCCATAAGTACATCTATAGCAATGGCGCACCTCCTGATGGTGCGCCATTAGTAAAAAAAATTCTGTTCGAGCCCACAGGTTATCTTCCACCAAACCCCATCTACATCTGACAACTTACAGTAGCTTGACTGGTCAGCACGCAGCAAACCCACCAGGGAGGTCCTGGGTTCGATTCCCAGGCTCCTCAATTTTTGTTTTTATGCATTTTTTTCTTTGCACATATCTTTTTATCCATGCATCCAAATATAACATGTCACATATGCTAGATGCTGAGAATTTCATATAGAAAAATAATATGCAGTTTGTTGCCATGTTAACAATATTTAAAATGATGTTTGATATTTATTTGCGTTTAAATATGTTCAAACTTGTTTAAATCATAACTAAATATCCATTGCTCCAAATTTGACAAACTTTATATGCTTTTGGGAGTAACATATAACCAAGCACAACTAGTCTTTTTATTGAATTTTTAGTTGCATTCGTTTGTGAATTGGTAAAACATTTATGAATATGAAAAAATATCATCAAATTTGAAAAAATATTCATGAATTCAAAAAGTGCCCATGAAAAACATTTATGAATATGTCAAAATACAATCGAGAAATGAAGGCTACAATTTAAATATAATCAATCTTAGCTAGCTATTTGTTCACAATCTTCTTGCTCTTCTTTTTCGCAAATGGAGTTCTTCTCTTGAACGGACGTCCTTTAGGTCGGGTGGTCCTGCTTCTTCTTGTGGTGTATGGCACTTCATCGTCGTCGTCATGTTCCATCTTCGGGTCGCCGTACTTGTCGAAGTCTTGCTCATTGGAGACTCCATCCATTCCGATGATCTTCCTTTTGCCTCTCCTCACGATAACACAACTAGGCTTTGACGGGTCGGTAATGAAGAAGCATTGGTCCACTTGGGAAGTTAGTTCCCATGGCTCATTTTTCGCGGTGACGTTTGCGCCCGCGGTCTTGGATTTGGCTTCGGGTATAACCATGATGGTGAAATACTGGTCTTCTTTTAGGACGCTCTTGGCCCATCTAACACGGAACATCGGGACCTTCTCTCCAGCGTAGCTCAGCTCCCAGATCTCTTCGATCCTTCCGTAGTATCTGTCCTTGTCGTTACCGGTGTAGGATTCCATCGTTACCCCGGAGTTCTGATAACCATCGCTCTTCATGTCCTTGTCCTCGGTGTAGAACGTGTACCCGTTGATATCGTACGCCTCATAGGTCATCAGGTTGTGCTCGGCGCCCTGTGACAAGGCGAATATGAGATTTTCTTCCGCGGAAGAATCCTCATGTAAAGGGTACGACAGAAGCTTCTCCTTGAACCAACGTGTGAAACATGAGTTGTGCTCTTTGATTATATCTCCGTCCGTCCTCTGTTGGCGTCAGTCATTGTACGTCTTCTCAATAAAGGTTTTGTGCTCTACCACCCAAGGATCGACCACTTCTATGTGTTGTAGCGCGACTAGGTTTGGTCTTTCAAAGTCGGTGAGTCGACCCTCGAAGTAGACATGCATTTCGCGGCGACCCTCGCGGTGACCCCATCCAGCGAGCCTGCCGAGGTGCCTGTTGACGGGCAGACCAACGGGGTTCTCGATGCCTAGATAATTCGTGCAGTAGGAGATGCACTCTTCCGTCAGAAAGCCCCTGGCTATGTTTCCCTCTGGACGTGACATGTTGCGAACGTATCCTTTGATGACACCATTCATCCTTTCGAACGACATCATGTTGTGCAGGAACGTCGGCCCGAGTTGGATGATATCCTCCACGATATGGACCAGCAGATGCACCATAATGTCGAAGAATGCGGGCGGGAAGTACATCTCAAGCTCGCATAGTATCACCATGATCTCTTCCTGTAGCCTTCTGAGTTGCCTCACGCCAACCGACTTCCGAGAGATGATGTCGAAAAAGTTGCATAGGCCAAATAGCGTTTCATGGACGTGCGCGTCCATGATCCCACGGATTGCAACTGGAAGTATCTGCGTGATCAACATGTGACAGTCGCGAAACTTCATCCCGCTGAACTTCTGCTTCGCTGGGTCTAGGTATCTGCTTATCTTCCCCGCGTAACCATAAGGAAGTTTTACTCCTACGAGGCAGTTGAAAACTGCTCGATCTCCTCCTGACTTAGAGTGAAGCACGCGGGAGGGTAGTCATTTCCGGTCTTCTTGGCCTTTTTTCCTTTGCGACGATTTTTCGTGTCCTGATTCGCCTCATCATCATCATCATTAGCGTGAAGCTCCTGCCTAATGCCCATTGATTTCAAGTCTGCCCTTGCTTTCGGCCCATCTTTGATCCTCTCTGGCATGTTGAGCAGGGTACCAAGCAGACTCTCGCACACGTTATTCGTGATATGCATGGCATCAAGGCTGTGAGGCACACGGTGGATCTTCCAGTACGGCAAGTCCCAGAAAACAGACCTCGTTTTCCATACCTTTAGCAGCGGCTCTAGCGCCTTTCGCTTCTTTCCCGGCTCTGGCGCATGTTGCTTCTTTCCCGGCAGTGGGTAATCTTTCCAATTTTTCAACAGCTCGTCTATTTCCTCGCCGCTCCTTGTACGCGGACGTCTTCGGGGTTCGGTTTCACCATCGAACAGATCCTTGTGTTTCCTCCACGGGTCATCTTCGCGAAGCCACCTTCGATGTCCCATGAACACGGTTTTCGAAGACCCGGGATCTCTATCTAGCTGGCGATACGTTATGTCATACATGCACCTGACGCATCCAGAAAATCCGTGGACCACCTGCCCCGCGACATATCCGTAACCGAGATAGTCGTGCATCGTCGTGAGCAGTGCGACTCTCATAGGGAAATATTCTTTCTCTGCGGCGTCCCACGTATTGGCTGGCGTTTTCCACAGCGTGTCTAGCTCCTCTTTCAGCAGCCCCAGATACAGATTGATGTCGTTCCCTGGTTGTTTCGGCCCTTCAATTAGCATACTCATGTGAATGTACTTCCTCTTCATGCACAACCAGGGGGGAGGTTGTACATCCACACAAACACAGGCCAGGTGCTATGTGTGCTTCTCTGGCTGCCAAACGGATTGACTGCATTGGTGCTCGTGCCCAGCACGACGTTCCTTGGATCGTTCCCAAATTCTAGGTCTTCGAAGTTCAACGCTTTCCACTGGCTCACATCCTTAGGGTGACTCAGCATCTTGTCTTTTTTATTTATCTCCGGATCATTTCCGTCATCTTCTCGCTTCTTCTCCTCCCTATCCGCGTGCCAACGCAGGAGCTTTGCTACCTTAGGGTCCGCGACATACCGCTGCAGACGAGGAGTGATCGGAAAGTACCACACCACTTTTCGAGGAGCTTTCTTCCGCTTCTTGTATCGAGTGACGCCGCACACCGGACATATGGTAGACTCCGCGTGCTCGTCCCGATAAATGATGCAATTGTTCATGCACACATGGTATTTCACGTGCGGTAAATCCAGAGGACACACGATTTTCTTCGCCTCCTCGAAACTGGTCGGGCACTTGTTCCCCTTGGGAAGACGTTCGTGCCAGAATGACATGTTCTTGTCGAAGCATGCGTCGGTCATTTTGTGTTCTACCTTCATCTCCAGAGCCATGAGCGTTACTTTCAGGCGGGTATCCTCGGGCCTGCATCCTTCATACAATGGAGTAACCGCGTCTATCTCCAGTTGATACAGCTTGGCTTTCTCTCGGGCGGCAGCTCTTGCGTTATCCGTCTGCTTGAGAAGCAACTCTTGAATATGAGGGTCCTGCACCCAGCCTCCATCGTCGTCTGCTCCGGCATCTTCATCTAGATCATGATCATGCCCTTCGTCTTGATCTTCCTCATCATCATGTCCGGCATCTTCTACATGATGACTGTGTACAGCATCACCTTCGTGATTATGTCCTGGAGATTCTTCGTCTTCTCGCCCGCCCTCACCGCGGTGGTTGTCTTGCTGCCCTTCCTCATTTCTTGCCCGGCCATGAACGACTTCATAGTCATCTTCATCACCTTGCCACCGATAGCCATCCATGAAACCACGCAAGAGCAGGTGGTCCCGCACCTGCCCGGATTCCGGGTCTGCAATAAGGCTCTTCAGCTTGCATCTTCGACACGGACATCTTATCTCCGTCTCATTCTTTTGAAGCATCTCAGCCTTCGCGGAGCTCAAAAACCTATTCACGATGCCTACGGTCATCGTGTGGACCATGGTCGCCTGCGGGGTAGAGCAAAACGATATTTTAGAACCAAGAAATTTTTTGGCATGACTTTCCCTAAAAATAGGACCAAAAAGAATGCATAGTGCCAAAATTCTCGCCGAAACGGAAATGAATCAACATTTCGGTAAAATATTGGCAACTATCGCATTTCAAATACCGGTACCTGCTAACACAAATATATATGCAACACCACAAACATGTGCAACACCACAAACATACATAGATCTAGCTAGGCCATAAAAAGTGCATGTGCACGGTTATTGGAGCTCGAGGGAGAAAAAATGATCTACAACATAAAGATAGCTTTCCCCCCTTACTTACCTATCAAAAAAAGGTAATTTAACCACTTAATTTTGATGAATCTATGGTGCAAATGAGGTGAGGAGGAGGAGGCAGCCAACACAAGCTTGGAGGAGGAGATGGGGAGAATGAAGTGGGGAAAGTGAGTGTGTAGGTGTGACTGTCCAAAATATCTAGCTGGCCCCACTTTACTAATGGCGCACCACTCATTAATGCGCCATTAGTAACCAGTGTTACTAATGGCGCATTAGTGAGAGATGCGCCATTAGTAATTTTGCAAAAAAAAAAAAAAATTAGTACTGGCGCACTGAGTTGGAGGTGCGTCATTACTTGTTAAACTAGTAATGACGCACTGTGCCACCGTGCGCCATTAGTATGTCTGTAAAAAAAAGTTGTTACTAATGGCGCACCGAATGTCTGGTGCGCCATTGGTATTTTGACACTAATGGCGCACTAACACATGGTGCGCCATTAATATATACTAATGGCGCACCACATGTCTGGTGCGCCATTAGTGGTCATATCATCTATAGCCCTTTTCCTAGTAGTGAGAGGCGTGAGTTGATAAATGGCAATGACAGTTAGCACAACCTTGACCAAAACAATCCGCCCGGTGTAGCCACATGCATAGCCGACCAAGGTGAAAGCTTTCCCGCCACCTTGTCCTCCAAATAATGAAAGTGGATACGGTTTAGTCTAATAACCGACAGCGAAAGACCAAGATATCGCATGGGGAAGGTAGTCCGGACCGTCGTGAAGGCCTGCAAAATGCCGACAAGGTCGATGTTGCCGCAACCAATGGGCACCACAAGGCTTTTGGCGATCCGATGACTTTGTAACCTCAGCAAGTTATACTTCATCCTTTTTTAGGTCTTACTAGTACTCCCTCCGTTCGAAAATACTTGTCATCAAAATAGACAAAAAATAGATGTATCTATAACTAAAATACATTTAGGTACATCCTCTTTTATTTATTTTGATGACAAGTATTTCCGGACGGAGGTAGTACGTGTTACTAAATTTCCGCCTACAGTCTACCAGTGAGCCCCATTAGTTTTCTAGAACCTACTGAATATACCCTGCGAAGTTCTCTCTGTTCAGGCTTGAAGCTGGCTTAAACTTCTTGAGCGGAGCAAGAGAACGGAAGCTCGTCTTTGTCGTCCAGGTAATTTAGTTCTGAGGATGCCAGTTCTGTGACGGGCCGATCCATTTTGCCGATGGAAGAAGGATGGATTGTTCACGGCTGAAAAAAAAAATGCGTAGACGGCTCTGAAGCCGAAAATCCTACACCGTTGCACATGCTTTGGAGGTCGATCGCAGTCTGGTCATACATTTGGCAGAAAACGTAGCTGGCCGGCGTTGCTGATTGACTGCCTAACGGAGCTCGCGAGCGAGCGTCTCTGCACTGGCATGCACGCACGCCATTTGCTGCACCTGATACATGAAGGATTTACGTTTTCCCAAAAACCCCAAAAAAATACCATGGATTTACGAACGGAAAAATGGAATAAAAAAACGAATTGGAGAAGTGGGGTATCGATCCCCATACCTCTCGCATGCTAAGCGAGCGCTCTACCATCTGAGCTACATCCCCTGTTTTGTGAATGTTTTTCCATAATGTATTACTATCTTGTCAGTCACTAAAAGACATGAACGATTGCTGGCCCAAGGTAAGTTTGAGAACATATTCCCCTTCGATCGGCCCTGCCTTCCGTCGTCCTCCAGCAAAGCACTTCTTCTCCAAGTCCAAGGCAATGATCTTGCAGGCCACAAAGGACCAACACCACACTCCAAGCGAATCACCGATTGCACCGGTGAGGCAGTGACATCATCAAAATAGCAAAGTTGATTGCCAGGCTCCCGCACTCACAAAGCCGCACTCATGAAGGCTGTGATTTTCATGGAAGCACGAATTGTGCTTTCTCGCGGAATCAAATATGTGCCTCCAAAGGTATCAATTTTGTGCTTCTTGTGGAAGC
>LR738712.1:696080461-696206719 GCA_902687465.1 Secale cereale | reverse complement strand
CCCTTCCCTTTCCGAGAAGCATGATGGTGCTTCTCACATAAGCAAATTAGTTCTCTTCATGGAAGCATATTTTTTTGCGCAAAAAGAACCGTGAACAAAATATAAAGAAAAACTAGGGAAAATAAAAAAAATGAAAAAAAGCCCATCTAAAACCATAAACGCGTATAGAAAAATAAAAATTAATTCAAGAAGGAGGGCCCAGCACGCGACATCTGACGGCGGCTGGGCGCACCATTTGGCGTGCTCTCAGGCCCTAGAAGTGACTCCTGGAGGTCCACCGTGGTAACCTCCAGTAAGCTAGAAAGCATGGATACGGCAGAAACTGCCGTATTGCCGTTCTAGTACGGGGGGACACGGGGATACGCGTGGATACGCCAGGATACGCGAATCCCGCAGTATCCCATCTTCTCTGAATAAAAAAAAGAGAAACAAATCCGGATACGGCATAGATACGGTGGGGATACGTTGGGGGACTCGGGAGCCGGCCTCCAGCGACCACGGTAGTCTCGGCGGTCGTTAGCAGGGAAGAAGATCCAGGCAGAGAGGAGAAGGCGAGGTGGTTGCAGGAATGCAGGTGAGGAAAAAGCTCCGGACAGGGAGGAAGAAGATTTGGGTGGACTGAAAGGGAGGCCGTAGACGAGCAAGAAGGTACATGCGAGGAGCGGTGGTCTCATCTCCTGGCTACAGTTCTTGGCGGCTGGGACAGGGAGGAAAGAGGAGCACGGGATAGGGAACAGCTGGAGGAGCCCTTGTGTAGGGTTTCCTGGAATTGGGCCTTATGTGGGCTCTGAGTGGAGAGCTACATGGGCTGTGAGTGCAGGGTCGTGTAAAGTGACCATGTGATCCTCAAAAGAAAAAAACAATCTTTCATCTAAAAATGAGGCAACATATGTCCAGTACTAAATAACAATCTTTCATCTAAAAATTACTAGTATATCTTTATTACACATTTTTTATTTTTTAAAATTTATATATCCTGCCGTATCCCCGAATGGCTATTTTTGAAAAATGCCGTATCCCGTGTCCCCGTATGCGTATCCCCGTCTTTCCGTCCCCGTGTCTGTGCTTCTTAGCCAGTAAGTTGGCCGGCCTAACTAGCTCCTTTACTGGTTTTTGTGTATTTTTATTTTGGTTTGTATCTGCTATTTTGTTATCTATTTATTTCATTTTTGTTTTCTTTTATGATTTTCATTTTTAATGGTTGTTTCTTCTTTTATTTTAATTTTTACCATTCATTTTCTAATTTTATATTTAGTTTCTCTTTTTTCTTTTCTCTAATTTCTTGAACATTCTTTTAATTCGTCAATATATTTTTAAAATCATTAAAAATTATCGAATCCATAAATATTTTATAAGTTATGATATGTATTGAAAATCATGAGCATTTTTTTGAAATTAACACACATTTCTTAAAATTTTAGAATTATTTGTAAATTCATGAACATTTTTGGAATTAACGAAGACTTTTTTAATTGATCGATTTTTCCTGAAATTTTGGAACAAAATTTAAAATACACAAACATTTATTGAAATTTTTTAACATTAAAAACACATGGGATTTTTTTCAAAATGATGAGAATTTTTTGAATTTTCGATCATTTTTTAGAAACAATAACTTGTTTTGAACACGCCAAGAAAATAACAAATATTTTTTGAATCCATGAACTATTTATGATTTCCCGAATATTTTTTAAATTCACAAAAAATTTATGATTTCTCATACATTATGTTTAGACTTTTTAAATTTGGAACTTTTTAAAATCCAGAATTATTTTAAAGAAACAAAATGAAAAAACAGGTGATGTCCCGAGAGGGCACCTGGGTGGAAGGGGTGTGCATTTCGCGCCTCCTCGGCGTGCACTGCCTGGAATAGGAGCTTCCCGTTATTGGGGAGCAGAAATAGTTGTGGTGGCTCCTAGCTCAATCCATATGTTTCTCCAAAAAAAGAAAAAATCAATACATCTTACCGATTTCTTCAAGGGAATTTATTACCGTTTCTTAATATCTCAACTCCCAAGTTACTAGCGAACCGAGCGTAGCTAGATGGTAAGGATTTTGTGGTGGAACCAACTTATCAGGGTTCAAGTTCTAGACTTGGCATTGGTGGCCATATTTATTGGATTTACTTCAGGCCTTTTGGTGATGTGCATTTTTCTGGATTTATTGCAGGCCTTCTAGCTCACTCAGCGGCAATCGTTGTTTTATACTTCATATTTTGCACAAAGAATTAGATCTATTATAAAAGTTCGTCATAAATACGAAGCATCTCAAACATAACAAAAATTGCATTGAGATTCCTATACCACTGAACAACCAGTACATGCCGACCTGTTGTTGTCGCCACTTCTCTACCGAAGTCGGCTTGAGCATGTCGATGACTGTCGAAAAGTCTTTGTGCACATGCCCCCAAGAACCACCGCTTAGAGCCACAGTCGTCGTCGTTGAACTCTTGTACAGATATGTAGTATGTCACACCATATCTCGCAACATGACAAAAAATCCTAACATCTCTGCTCTAAAGTAGTTTTTATTATGTTTGAGGTGTTTTTATACTTCTGATGAATGTTTATAATAAATTTATCTTTTGCACTTTTTTTGGGACAAGAGGTAAGACCACGAATGGTAGGATTGTGTGAAATTGAACAATCGGTCTAGAGCAATCGTAAAGGTCTAGATCTTGGTTTACCTGTCTTTCGCAGGAACCGCTTCGCTCTGCCTTTTGGCGATAGAGCAGCGGCAGTTCGTACCTTCTTTGGTTGCCGGTAGACCTGGCCATGGGCAGCCCGGCCCGGCCCGAAAAAACCCGACCCGGCCCGGCCCGACGTTGCTCCCGGGCCGGGCTCGGGCCTAGATATTCAGCCCGTTGACCGGGCCGGGCCGGGCCCGGGCCTGTCAAAATTACGTTTTCCTGAAGGGGCCCGGCCCGAGGCCCGTCAGGCTTTTGCGTGTTTGGGCCGGGCTCGGGCCCAAAAAACAAGCCCGACGGCCGGGCCGGGCCGGACTCGGGTCTGGGTTTTTTGCACCGGGCTTTGGTAGGCCCGGCCCGAAGTCCGGCCCGGCCCGAGGTTTGGCCAGGTCTAGTTGCCGGCTATATAGTGGTCTCCACCCCTCTCCGTCCTCCGCTTCAGCGGGTGGAGGAAGGAGTAGGCTCCCGCTTCTCTTCCAGTTAGTCAATAGATTTAGAGTCTCGTCTTTGTCTAGTAGTCATGTTTGGTGTTGTTGGTGCTTCGTCGAATAAGATGGCCTGGGTCTCTACTGACCACGATGACGTTCTCTCCGGCGGTGCTGTTGAGCCAATGGCCTCGTTTGCTCGCCGTTCATCCGGAACGATGGGCTTTATGTTTTCTGTGTCTGGTGGCCATTGCCATTCAAGGCAACTTGACATGTTGGTGCTGGTTCAACGTTGGTGGCCTGATGGCGGCAGATCAGGCGTTCTTCCCCTACAACTACGACAAGATTCGTCAAATCTGGATCCAGGCCAGTGTGGGGAAAATCCTCGGCCGGCACGCCACATCACCAAGTGCCTTTTCTGTAGGTTTGGTCTTCGGATCTCAATGCCTTCAAGGCTATGGCGATGTGCCCTGGATTTTGGTTTGTTGGTGTTCCATCTCTTCGTCCGGTGTTGCGTCTCGACGCCGCTGGTGGTCGAATGCGGTTTCATATCTAATTGTGTACTGAGGCCCCAAGGGACTTATTTGTAACATTCTTATATTTGGGGTCCTTGAAATATTTCTTGGACACCTATCATGTCTCGGTCTTTCTGGTAGTTATGTATGTTGATTAATATAATGCATGAGGTTAAAAAATTGGCATGATTGAACTAAAAGTTAATATTGAGAGCACGCATTATCATGCATTCTATTTTTTAAAAGATGTTTATTTACATCTTATGCAAGCATCTCTTTTGTTTTTAAGCACATCACATGGATATATCAGTACCGACTCCATCGTTTTTATGCGAGAAAACTTACTACTTGTTAATCTCCAATTATTGTAGTACAACAAACGTTAGATCCGTAGACAATCTAGCGACGACTATAAGCACTGAAGGCGCGTCCTCGTCATCGCCCCTCCCTTGCCGAAGCCGGGCAAAACTTGTTATAGTAGATAGTTAGAAAGTTGTCGTGGTAAGGATTCATAGGACCAGTCCATCAGAACAACAATCGCCTCCAACGAAGAGAAGCAAAGATCGGAAGGATCCAATCTGAAGACACATGAACGAAGAACAGATTCGAACAGATCCAGCAAAGACAACCGCTGACCGAATCTCGTGATATTGGCGGGGGACACACCTCCACATGCCCTCCGACGATGGTAGATGCATCACGGAGATGCTAGACCGGGAGAACCTGCCGCCATCACTCCTTCCTGAGCAAGACACAAATCCTTACAAAACTTAAAGAAACATCTAAAAATGGAGCCCTCTTGTTGGTAAGGGTCAAGATCCCCCACGCCCCCACGGCCCTAAGGCCACAAGAGACAAGGCAGATCGCCTCCGTCACCGATGGGAGGCATGAACCCTAGATGTCTGTTTGCTTCCATTTTAGTTTTTTTTCTATAGGCTCCACTATTTTTTTACTGGAGTACTTTCCATTACTTTCTTTTGGTAACTCAATTTGTTTTCACCATAGAATTACCCTCGATGGGTGTCTCTTATTTTTTTGCAACCACCGTATAGCTAAATAGTGGGCTACCAAGTCCCATTGGGGACATCCGATAGAATTTAAGCGATACAGAGAAGATTAGGGGCCCATGCGCAAGGATGACAAGCACAAATCATGGAATGGTCCAAATTTTTTGGGACATTGTCGAGCATGGGGATACCAGTAGACCAGTCGGGGTCAATTATTTTTGAGCATATTCTATCATTTCCTGAACATCAATTGTCTTTACACATGAACGCCAACTTCAAGCAAGCTTTGACTGTAGGGGCGTGGTACCTTGATACGTCCATTTTGCATCATGCTTTTATGTTTATATTTATTGCATTATGGGTTGTTATTACACGTTATGTCACAATACTTATGCCTTTTCTCTCTTATTTTACAAGGTTTACATGAAGAGGGAGAAAGCCGGCAGCTGGAATTCTGGGTTGGAAAAGGAGCAAACTCTGGAAACCTATTCTGCACAACTCCAAAAGCCCTGAAACTTCACAGAAGTCTGTTTCAAAAAATATAAAAAATATCTCGCGAAAGAAGATCACGAGGGGGGCCACCTGCTGTCCACGAGGGAGGGGGGCACGCCCCCCCTCTCTGGGCGTGCCCCCCTGTCTCGTGGGCCCCCCGAAGGTCTCCCGATGCCCATATTCTCCTATATGAGGTGTTTTGACCTGGAAAAAACCATAAGGAGGTTTTTGGGACCAGACGCTGCCGTCTCGAGGCGGAACCGAGGCGGAAACCAATCTAGGGCTCCGGCAGAGCTGTTCTGCCGGGGATACTTCCCTCCGGGAGGGGGAAATCATCACCGCCGTCATCACCAACAACTCTCCCATCTTGGGGAGGGCTATCTTCATCAACATCTTCACCAGCACCATCTCTTCTCAAACCCTAGTTCATCTCTTGTATCCAATCTTTGTACCCAAACCTCAGATTGGTACCTGTGGGTTGCTAGTAGTGTTGATTACTCTTTATAGTTGATGCTAGTTGGTTTATTTGGTGGAAGATCATATGTTCAGATTTATTATGCATATTAATACCCCTTTGATCATGAACAATATTATGTCTTGTGAGTAGTTACTTTTGTTCCTGACAACATGGGAGAAGTCTTGCTATAAGTAGTCATGTGAATTTGGTCTTCGTTCAATATTTTGATGAGATGTATGTTGTCTTTCCTCTAGTGTTGTCATGTGAACGTCGACTACATGACACTTCACCATTATTTGGGCCTAGAGGAAGGCATTGGGAAGTAATAAGTAGATGATTGGTTGCTAGAGTGACAGAAGATTAAACCCTAGTTTATGCGTTGCTTCGTAAGGGGCTGATTTGGATCCATATGTTTCATGCTATGGTTAGGTTTACCTTAATACTTCTTTTGTAGTTGCGGATGCTTGCATTAGAGGTTGATCATAAGTGGGATGCTTGTCCAAGTAAGGACATCACCCAAGCACCGGTCCACCCACATACCAGATTATCAAAGTACCGAACGCGAATCAGATGATCGTGATGAAAACTAGCTTGACGATAATTCCCATGTGTCCTCGGGAGCGCTTTCCTTCATATAAGAGTTTGTCCAGGCTTGTCCTTTGCTACAGTAAGGATTGGGCCACCTTGCTGCACCTTTTTTACTTTTACCTTTTGTTACTTGCTACCAATTACCTTATCACAAAACTATCTGTTACCTATAATTTCAGTGCTTGCAGAAAATACCTTACTAAAAACTGCCTATCATTTCCTTCTGCTCCTCGTTGGGTTCGACACTCTTACTTATCGAAAGTACTACGATAGATCCCCTACACTTGTGGGTCATCAAGACTCTTTTCTGGCACCGTTGCCGGGGAGTGAAGCGCCTTTGGTAAGGAAAAAATTATATAGTGTGCTGAAATTTATTGCCACTCGTTACTATGGCTCATAATCCTTTGAGAGGCTTGCTCGGGGTATCTTCACCCCGATTAGAAGAGCAAAGAGTTGCTCCTCAACCTACCGCACCTACTGAAAATGTTTGCTTTGAAATTCCTTCGGGCATGATAGAGAAACTGCTTGAAAATCCTTTTACAGGAGACGGAACACTGCATCCCGATTTACACCTAATCTATGTGGATGAAGTTTGTGGATTATTTAAGCTTGCAGGTATGCCCGAGGATGTTGTCAAGAAGAAGATCTTCCCTTTATCTTTGAAGGGAGATGCATTGACATGGTTTAGGCTATGTGATGATATTGGATCATGGAACTATTATCGTCTGAAGTTGGAATTTCATCAGAAGTTCTACCCTATGCACCAGGTTCATCGTGATCGTAATTATATTTATAATTTTTGGCCTCGCGAAGGATAAAGCATCGCTCAATCTTGGGGGAGGCTTAAGTCAATGTTATATACATGCCCCAATCATGAGCTCTCAAGAGAAATGATTATTCAAAAAAAATATACTCGGCTTTCTCTCAATAATCGCTCCATGCTCGATACTTCTTGTTCTGGTTCTTTTATGATGAAGAATGTTGAATTCAAATGGGATTTATTGGAAGGAATTAAACGCAACTCTGAAGATTGGGATCTCGACGAAGGTAAGGAGTCAAGTATGACCCCTAAGTTTGATTGTGTTAAAGCTTTTATGGATACCGATGTTTTCTGTGAGTTTACCACTAAATATGGACTTGACTCTGAGATAGTAGCTTCTTTCTGTGAATCATTTGCTACTCATGTTGATCTCCCCAAGGAGAAGTGGTTTAAATACCATCCCCCTATTGAAGTAAAAGTAGTTGAACCTGTTAAAGTTGAGGAAAATACTATCACTTATAATGTTGATCCTATTATTCCTACTGCTTATATTGAGAAACCACCTTTCCCTGTTAGGATAAAGGATCATGCTAAAGCTTCAACTATAGTTTGTAAGAGTAATACTAGAAAACCTACACCCTCTGAGCAAATTAAAGTTGAACCTAGTGTTGCTATGGTTAAATATCTCTTGGTAGAAGATTTAGATGGACATGTTATTTACCTCCAAGAAGAGTTTGCTAGAATAGCCAAACCCAATGCTAGGAATAAACATAGACCTATTGTAGGCCTGCCTGTTATCTCTGTTAAAATAGGAGATCATTGCTATCATGGTTTATGTGATGTGGGTGCTAGTGCGAGTATTATCCCTCATACCTTATATCAAGAAATTATGCATGACATTGCACCTGTTGAGTTAGAAGGGATTGATGTTACCATTAAGCTGGCTAATAGAGACACTATTTCACCAGTTGGGATTGTTAGAGATGTTGAGGTTTTGTGTGGGAAGGTTAAATATCCTACTGATTTTCTTATTCTTAGTTCCCCACAAGATGAATTTTGTCCCATTATATTTGGTAGACCCTTCTTGAATATTGTTAATAATAAGATAGACTGCGTAAAAGATATTGTTACCGTTGGGTTAGGGGATATGTCTCATAATTTGAACTTTGCTAAATTCCGTAGACAACCCCTTGATAAAGAATCACCTAGTAAGGACGAAATTATTGGTCTTGCTTCTATTGATGTGCCTCCTAATGATCCTTTAGAACAATACTTGCTAGACCATGAAAACAATATGCATATAAATGAGAGAAGGGAAATAGATGAAATATTCTTTAATCAGGGATCCGTATTGAAAAACAACTTGCCTGTTGAAATCCTAGGGGATCCTCCTCCACCCAAGGGTGATCCCGTGTTTGAACTTAAACCTTTACCTGATAATCTTAAGTATGTTTATCTTGATGAAAAGAAGATATATCCTGTTATTATTAGTGCTAACCTTTCAGAGCAGGAAGAAGAAAAACTATTGAAAACTCTGAAGAAGCACCGTGCTGCTATTGGATATACTATGGATGATCTTAAAGGCATTAGTCCCACCTTATGCCAACACAGGATAAAATTGGAAGAAAATGCTAAACCGGTTATTGATCATCAACGACGGTTAAATCCTAAGATGAAAGAAGTGGTAAGGAAGGAAATACTAAAGCTTCTATAGGCAGGTATGTTCGCACACGAACACGTCACGTGTACCCTCGACGTCGGGGGTGGTGCACCGCAGCTCACGTCGAAGGAGTCTCACCGGAAGCGCGATTCGCAAGTCGACCGGCGAGAGCTTTTGAAGACCCGAAACCCTACACTCCCGGGAGGGACCCCGTCGGGGAGTGCGGCGGCTATGGGCTGCCCTAGGTCGGTCAAGCCGCCCCTAGAGCCTCGGTATTCACAGCTCTCCAACACGAAGAACGACGAAGAACGAGGGAGCAAGAACGAGGGAGGAACAAAACGTAGATGAAAAAGTTGTAGATGCGTTTGCGATTGTGTGTTGTTGTTCAATCGGCCATCACCCCTTGAGTATATAAGAGGCGGCTGGACTTCCCGTGCAAGGAAAAGGCTTGGATTCACGTCCAAAACCCTAGCCAAATTCGGATTGGTTTTATCCGAACTTTCCAAAACTGTTCGGTTTAAATTGGCTGTACCTTGCGGGTAATTTTTGAGGTGGTAAACGACCTCGGATGGAAAAGAGCCCAAAAGCAATCTTGACCGTTTCGACGAGGCGAACAACTTTCATGTTGAAAGTTTTTCGATTTGAAGCCATCTTCTAGGCCAAACGGTCACGCAATACAGGCTGTTATTCGCGCTACCCATCACACACATGGCTGGTGGGGCGCGCCACTTATGGCTCTGTGACAGGGCCGTGTTCGGATGGCTGTAACTTTTGCATACGAACTCGGATTGGGACGATTTTTATATCAAAATTGATCGTTTCGACGAGACGCACAACTTTCATGTTGAAACTTTTTCCATTTGAAGTCATCTTAATTGGGTTTCAAGCCATTCTTCAATCTGGTGTCACCATGAGCATCTCTGAACTTGTCATAACTTTTGCATCCGGACTCCGTTTTAGACCACTTTCATATCCATCTTGATCTTCTCAAAGAAAGCCATCTCATGGTGACTTGCAATCATAAGTTTGAAGTAATCTTGACATAGATTAAAGTAACTTTTACGATTGTGCCACTTTTGAGCGTCAACACATGCCCCCCTGTTTTTCGGCAAAGCAAGCGTGCCGAAAAATAATTTTTACCATGTTGGTTCTAAGGACGATGTCAACACCCCATCGGCCATTTATATGCTTAGGACGATAATTATATATCGGCCATGTTTATGCTAAGGGCGATAGTTATATATCGACCGTTTGCTTATCTAGGCTTCTTGCCACACACTTGGGTGATACTTCTTTAAATATTTGCCATTGAGAGCTCGAGGTAATAATGTGCCTTGTATGGATTCCACCAAGTATGAGTTTCCGGGAACCACTCTTGTAATCTTAAAAGGACCTTCCCAACTTGGAGACCACTTCCCGAACTTTCTATCTCTTGAACCAATTGGTAGAATCACCTTCCACACGAGATCGCCAACTTGAAAATTCTTCAACTTGACCTTCTTAGTGTAAGCTCTTGCCACCCTCAACTTATCCCTCTCTATGGCCTTTAAAGCAACCAAACGTTTATCGGCAACTTCATCAATATTGTCCATCATCAAGTTATAGAAGTCCACAGCCGATAAATCATTTTGTTTCGCTATTCTCAAAGCATTCAAATTCACTTCCACTGGTAGAACGGCCTCCTGACCATATACGAGCTCATATGGAGTCACCTTTGTAGCACCATGCCTTGAGATCCTATGTGCCCACAAAGCTTCGGACAATAGCTCATGCCATCTCCTTGGATTATCCTCAATCTTCTTCTTGATGAGCTTGATTAATATTTTATTACTAGACTCAGCTTGTCCATTGGCTTGGGCATAATATGGAGAGGAATTGAGCAACTTTATCTTATATGATTCAGCAAATTCTCTGACTTGATGTGACATAAAGGATGAACCTTGGTCCGTAGTTAATGTTTGAGGAATGCCGAATCTATGAATAATATGCTCAGTTATGAATTGAATTACCTCTGTATGCGTCATATTTTTGAGTGGTATTGCTTCAGACCATTTAGTGAAATAATCAGTCGCCACCAACACGAACCGATGCCCCTTTGAAGAAGAAGGATGAATCTCTCCAATAAAGTCTAATCCCCAACCTCTAAAAGGCCACGACTTGATAATAGGATGTAACATAGCAGCGGGAGCCAACTGAATATCACCAAACTTTTGACAAGCTTCACATCCTTTATAATACCGGAAGCAATCATTAACCATTGTCGGCCAATAAAACCTAGCACGTCGTAATAGCCATTTCATCTTGGGAGCCGACTGATGAGTGCCACAAATACCTTCATGGACCTCTCCCATAGCAACTCTCGCTTGGTCCTCGTCCAAGCACTTTAAAAGAACATCATCAACCGTTCGGCGATAGAGACCATCATCTCTCATTGTGTATTTGAAAGCCATACGCCGAACAATCATGTCCACCCTTTTACTAGGATCACACAAATAATCAATAATGGGTTTCCTCCAGTCTTGATTTTCTCCTGCATTAAATTTTTCATTAGTGGCCGAAACGGTGGGCTCTGGTTCGGCCTCCCCTATGTTGGCAAGACTAGACATCGGCCTTTGAGAAATATGAAACATGCCACGATCAACATGATAGCCGGATGCTTGTTGTGCCAACTCATTTGCTCTCCAATTGTCATGTCTAGTTATATGAGCAATGCTAAAATAATCCAAATCTGAAATTATATCTAGACATTTATCAAGATAAACATTAAGTGATTCGTCAAAACATTGAAAGACTTTGGATATTTGTTGCACTACTAATAACGAATCACCAAAAGCCTCAATATGTGTAGCACCTATGGCAAGCAACATCTCTAAGCCGAATAACAATGCTTCATATTCGGCTTGATTATTTGTGCAAAAGTATTCTAAGCGGCATGAGGCTTCAAAAACAGCACCATGAGGAGATATATAAACAATACCAACACCTTGGCCATTGCTACACACTGAACCATCAAAATATAATCTCCATGGTGCTAATGAGACAACGTTTATATCAATATCATGCTTATCATCAATACGATGCTCAACAATAAAATTAGCAACAATTTGGCCTTTCATGGATTTCAGAGATTCATAAGCCAAATCATATTTAATTAAAGCATAAGCCCACTTGCCAATTCTACCACTAAGAATTGGCCTATGCAACATGTATTTGATGACATCAGTTTGACAAACTATAATGCAAGTACTAGGCACTAGATAATGTCTCAATTTTGTGCAAGCATAATATACGCATAAGCATAGTTTCTCAATAAATGTATACCTTGTCTCGGCGTCCAATAACCGTCGGCTCAAATAAGTAATAGCATGCTCCTTTCCTTCGGTCTCTTGAGTAGAAACAGCACCAATAACACCTTCCTCCGCTGCAACATAAAGTCTAAATGGCTCCCTGTGCCTGGGCGCTTTCATAACCGGAGGAGTGCACAAATATTTCTTAATCATATCAAATGCCTCTTGCTGTTTTGCCCCCCAAGTAAAATCAACATCATTCTTTAACCGAAGGATAGGAGTAAATGCATCAACGTTCCCTGATAGATTGGCTATGAACCTCCTCAAATAATTGACCTTGCCAAGGAATTTTTGCATATATCTTTTGCATGTTGGAGCCCCTACTTTCTGTATAGCTTCTATCTTTTTGGGATCAATTTCCACGCCATCTTCATGAATAATGAAACCCAGAAACTTCCCAGCCGATACACCAAGGGCACACTTCAAAGGATTCATTTTCAGCCCATATTTCTTCATTCTTTCAAAAGACAAATGCAAATCGGCTAAGTGAGATTCAAAAGCATCCGATTTGACAACAATATCATCAATATAAACCTCAAGTATAACACTAAGTAAATCATGAAAAATTAAATTCATAGCCCTTTGATACGTGGCACCGGCATTTTTTAATCCAAAGGTCATCACTGTCCACTCAAATAAACCAAGAAAACCGGGACATCAAAAAGCCATTTTGGACATGTCTTCTTCGGCCATAAAAATCTGGTTATACCCCGCATTACCATCAAGAAAGCTAATGACCTTATGTCCAGAAGCATCATTAATAAGCATATCGGCTATTGGCATGGGATACTCATCTTTAGGTGTAGCTCTATTCAAATCTCTGAAATCAATGCACACCCTCAACTTGGCAGAGCCTTTCTTCTCTACTGGTACAATGTTAGAAATCCACTCGGCATACCTGCAAGGTCTAATAAAATTAGCTTTAAGCAAACGACCGATCTCTTCCTTGATCCGGTCATACGTTTTTGGATTAAACTTTCTGGCCGATTGCTTGTATGGTCTAAAACCGGCCTTTATAGGTAACCGATGCTCCACTAGCTCTCGGCTTAAACCCGGCATCTCATGATATTCCCATGCAAAGCAACAAACATATTCTTTCAATAGCTCGATCAACTTAGCCTTATGATCAGCTCTTAAATTTTTGTTTACAAATGTCGGCCTAGGAATTGAACCATCTCCTATATCTATCTCTTCTAATGGATCGGCCGATGTAAAACCTTGTCCTAACTTATCCATATCATCTAACTCTTCTATGGACTCATACATATCGTTCTCATTGGACCGATATTCTACAAGACGCTTTTGTAACCACTCTGAGTTATGATCCATTTAAATACATCATACCTTGGAGCCGATTATCGCCAACCGGCTTTAAAGAAACGGGCACGAAACCACTTTTTGTGGCGCTAAGAAAATCATATTCTGATAAGTCGCGCCCCGTCAAGCAAGTAGCATTGGGATGTTGCCAATCCACCGATGCATCGGCCAAAGCAACAGAAGCCGAATTATCCGCATGAATGGCTTCTACTTCATCATCAACCCATTGAATCAAAAGCTGGTGCATAGTAGATGGCACGCATTGGTTCGCATGAACCCAATCGCGGCCTAATATCACATTGTATTTACCTTGCACCTCGGCGACAAAGAATGCGGTAGCCATAGTTTTGCTTCCCACCGTAAGCTCCACATACATCACACCTTTGGCTTCAGTTTTCTCTTTGCCTTCAAATCCATTAAGCACCATGTTGGTCTTTATTAACTCTTCATCATGCAGCCCCAATTTTTTGAAGACCGAATATGGCATAAGATTCACCACAGCACCACCATCGACAAGCATTCTAGCAACCGACGATCCATTAATATGACCTTTAAGGAACAATGGCTTCAAGTGCGTCACCGGTTCTTTTGGCTTCTCGAATATAGCATTTTTAGGACCAAAATCTAGCTAAGCTACTTCCCCTTCTTCATCTATAGCACGAAATTCAGCGGGTAAGTAATACACCATATTAATATCCATACCTTCATGAACTGGTGTAGACTCATAATCAAGCATTTCATCTCCCTCCGCAAGCATGTCCACTGACTCCGAAATATCTTCAAGGGAAGGGGAAGTAGTAGGCAAAGTGGACGGTGTAATAGTAGCCGCATCGTCCTCCGTTGGTGGTGTAGGTGTTGCTATGATCAATGCAGAAGCTGCAATGTTTTCCTTTTGCTTTGGCCTCCACACTTGTTTTGGGGGTACCATGGGACGGCTTTCATTGAATAATTTATCCCTTAGCTTTTCTGCTTCTTGTTCCTCCTTCTCATGACTCCTCATGCGCTGCAATCTCCTTTTTTGCGCCTTGGTCAGACCGGAAGGACACCACTTAGGCTGAGTATATTTTGGATCCCTCGACTTGGCCTTGCTTATGCTAGCTTCATGATCATTAGCCATGGGGCCTTGCTGGACCGCAGCCACATCTTTATTAGAATCAGCCGGATTATCAACAATAATCGGCTCTTTGATTATTAATTCTTTAGTGCCTATCATAATAGTTTCACCACTAGCATTCTTCTCCTTTTGCTTGCTAGGCTCTGAAATTTCAGCACTTGGTGATTTGGCACGCCACACTTGCCGGTTGACCCTTTTTTCATTATCTTGCATTGGCCGATTGACACCATTGTTAAAACGGCCTCGTGTGGGATAAGAAAGCCTCTCATGAACGGGCCTCCTTGTTTCTGCCCAACCAGGATGAAAAGCATAAGGGGCCATTGGAGGCTGCCCCCATCCTCCATTGAAGCCTCCCATGTAGTATGGCGCATAGGGGGGCGGCGCCATCCATGGTCCTGGTGCCCATGACCCATATGACCTTGTGTGATGATGAGATTCTTCCCTCAGAGGTGATCTTGAGCGCTTCAAATTTGATGACCGGTTAGAGCTAGAACCGGCCGCTTGATTGGCATACTTGGACAGCAGCATATCAAAAGTTGGCTTGATTCTCTTGCGCTGCACTTTAGCTTCATTCGTCTTCCACTTGCCAACCTCTGGACTCTTGGGCTTAACAAATTTGACATGAGTGTTCTCTAGCACTTGTGATTGCCCCCCGAGTGTAGGATTCTTGATGGTGATCTTGATTACCTCCTTGCCATCGGGTTGCTTGTCAAGCACAACTTGTCTCCCCAAGACCTTGTTGCTCTCCTCATTTTTCCTGGGCTCACCAATGACAATATTATTTTTATTAGCTGATTCGGCTATGTTGGGCCGAATTAACATCCTCTTCCCCTCCAAATCCATGGTGTTCATTGGGAAAGGCTGCTTATCAACTTGCATTTCAGAAAAATTCAATCTTCCGTCATTAATGGCCGATTGTATCTGTCGTCGAAAAACATTACAATCATTAGTAGCATGAGAAAAAGAGTTATGATACTTGCAATAAGCACGCCGTTTCAGCTCTTCGAACGGCGGTAAAGTATGAGATATTCTAATAATGTTGGCTTGCAACCAAGCATCAAATATTCTATCACACTTAGTAATGTTGAAAGTAAATTTCATCTCTTCATCACGATTCTTATGAATCGGCTTTAAATCATTGCAAGTAAATGGTTTGGCCTTAGATGGCCAAACAAATTCAGCAGCATAAATATCACCCTCATCGTCCGAGTGGTCACTACCATACTCAACCATATTCATTTTAGAACGATCAGTTTTATATCTATGCACCTCTTTAAGATCTTTGCTTCGGCTTTCTTGAGCCAAAGCCCTTTGCAAGACTTGGTTGATATTTAAAAACTCGTATCCTTCTAGCCTTTCTCTAATGTGAGTTCTCAAACCACTAAGCACAAGATCAGCCAAATCTCTCTCGGTTATCACCAAACTATAGCACCGGTTTTTTGTATCCCTAAATCTTTTGACATAATCGGAGACCGATTCATCATACTTTTGCTTAACCGATGTAAGATGGGATAGCTTAAGCTCATTGTCACCACTGTAGAAGTGATCATGAAACTTTTGTTCCAAGTGAAACCATGTAGTAATAGAACCAGGTGGTAACGCAGAAAACCATGAGAAAGCGGTACCGGTTAAAGATAAAGGAAAATAACGTACTCTCCACTCATCTCGTAAACTTGCCTCACCTAATTGTGCCAAGTACTGACTAACATGCTCCCAGGTGGTTTTTGTGCCCTCTCCATTAAACTTAACAAAATCTGGAATTTTATATCCCGGAGGGCATTGAATTGCATCAAAGTATTCTGGATATGGCTTTTGATAAATACAGTTCCTTGGCAACTCAACTCCAAAATTCTCTCGGAGCATCTTAGCCATCTCCCCTCTAAGATTAGCTAGACCATCATCCATGGTGGACGATGAAGCTTGTGGCGGTAGCATAGGAGGAGTAGGGTTAGTAGTTGCAGGTGTGAATTGTGGCATGCATGCCGAATTGTAATTCGGCAGTGATCTAATAGGGTTTGCTCTTGTAGGTAGGGTTTGGTTCGGCGTCACCACCGAACTTGGCATACTCATGATAGGATTAATGGGTGCAGCAACAATTTGATTTGTGGGGCTAGGATAAAAATTCATCGGCACGGGGGGCGCCGATGAAATAGGTAAAGTTGGACTAGGGATTTCTGCGGTAACAGGCACACCAACATTACCACTAGATGATTGAGGCACACTATTTTTAGCATTACTATTTTCTAAGAAAATTTGGTATAAAAGATTATTGCTATCAGTAATGCGACTATCAATTTCAGCCCATACCTCAGGAGAGAAGGTATTACTTACAGAGGGTTTAACCTGTTCATCATGAAGAGGAGGAAACTTGATTTCTCCAACCGGAGTGATATTGCCTTGACGATCCTTTTTGAAATTAGCAAGAAACTCCTGCATCTCCTTCTCTTCACGTGCCTTCTTGTACTCCTCATAAGCTTGGCGATGTTCCTCCGATAACTCCTCAAAATTGGGCTTGATTATGTTATCAGCGTCGATTTCCGAGGGTTTGGGGATCTTGTCGTTGCCAGACATGATGGATGATGATGATGATTGATCTTTTTCCCCAGCGGAGTCGCCAAAAAGTGTGTTTGCACACGAACACGTCACGTGTACCCTCGACGTCGGGGGTGGTGCACCGCAGCTCACGTCGAAGGAGTCTCACCGGAAGCGCGATTCGCAAGTCGACCGGCGAGAGCTTTTGAAGACCCGAAACCCTACACTCCCGGGAGGGACCCCGTCGGGGAGTGCGGCGGCTATGGGCTGCCCTAGGTCGGTCAAGCCGCCCCTAGAGCCTCGGTATTCGCAGCTCTCCAACACGAAGAACGACGAAGAACGAGGGAGCAAGAACGAGGGAGGAACAAAACGTAGATGAAAAAGTTGTAGATGCGTTTGCGATTGTGTGTTGTTGTTCAATCGGCCATCACCCCTTGAGTATATGAGAGGCGGCTGGACTTCTCGTGCAAGGAAAAGGCTTGGATTCACGTCCAAAACCCTAGCCAAATTCGGATTGGTTTTATCCGAACTTTCCAAAACTGTTCGGTTTAAATTGGCTGTACCTTGCGGGTAATTTTTGAGGTGGTAAACGACCTCGGATGGAAAAGAGCCCAAAAGCAATCTTGACCGTTTCGACGAGACGAACAACTTTCATGTTGAACTTTTTTCGATTTGAAGCCATATTCTAGGCCAAAACGGTCACGCAATACAGGCTGTTATTCGCGCTACCCATCAGACACATAGCTGGTGGGGCGCGCCACTTATGGCTCTGTGACAGGGCTGTGTTCGGATGGCTGTAACTTTTGCATACGAACTCGGATTGGGACGATTTTTATATCAAAATCGATCGTTTCGACGAGACGCACAACTTTCATGTTGAAACTTTTTCCATTTGAAGTTATCTTAATTGGGTTTCAAGCCATTATTTAATCTGGTGTCATCATGAGCATCTCTGAACTTGTCATAACTTTTGCATCCGGACTCCGTTTTAGACCACTTTCATATCCATCTTGATCTTCTCAAAGAAAGCCATCTCATGGTGACTTCCAATCATAAGTTTGAAGTAATCTTGACATAGATTAAAGCAACTTTTACGATTGTGCCACTTTTGAGCGTCAACAAGGTATTATCTATCCAATTGCTGATAGCCAGTGGGTAAGTCCTGTCCATTGTGTCCCTAAGAAGGGAGGTATGACTGTTGTTCCTAATGATAAAGATGAATTGGTCCCGCAAATAATAGTTACAGGTTATAGGATGGTAATTGATTTCCGTAAGTTAAATAAAGCTACTAAGAAAGATCATTACCCCCTGCCATTTATTGATCAAATGCTAGAAAGGTTATCCAAACATACTCATTTTTGCTTTCTAAATGGTTATTCTGATTTCTCTCAAATACTTGTGTCAAAAGGGGATCAAAAAAAGACCACTATTACTTGCCCTTTCGGTACCTTTGCTTATAGACTTATGCCTTTTGGTTTATGTAATGCACCTGCTACCTTTCAAAGATACATGATGGCTATATTCTCTGATTTTTGTGAAAAGATTGTTGAGGTTTTCATGGATGATTTCTCCGTTTACGGAACTTCTTTTGATGATTGCTTAAGCAACCTTGATCGAGTTTTGCAGAGATGTGAAGACACTAATCTTGTCTTGAATTGGGAGATGTGCCACTTTATGGTTAATGAAGGCATCGTCTTGGGACATAAAATTTCTGAAAGAGGTATTGAAGTTGACAAAGCTAAAGTTGATGCTATTGAAAAGATGTCGTGCCCCAAGGACATCAAAGGTATACGAAGTTTCCTTGGTCATGCCGGGTTTTATAGGAGGTTCATAAAGGACTTCTCCAAAATCTCCAGGCCTCTGACTAATCTCTTACAAAAAGATATTCCTTTTTGTCTTTGATGAGGATTGTCTAGAAGCATTTGAAATACTTAAGAAAGCATTGATCTCTGCACCTATTGTCCAGCCTCGTGACTGGAATTTACCCTTTGAGATTATGTGTGATGCTAGCGATTATGCTGTAGGTGTTGTTCTAGGACAAAGAGTTGATAAGAAATTGAATGTTATCCAGTATGCTAGTAAAACTCTAGACAGTGCCCAAAGAAATTATGCTACTACTGAGAAAGAATTTTTGGCAGTTGTATTTGCTTGTGATAAGTTTAGACCCTATATTGTTGATTCCAAGGTAACTATTCACACTGATCATGCTGCTATCAAATACCTTATGGAAAAGAAAGATGCTAAACCTAGACTTATTAGATGGGTTCTCTTGCTGCAAGAATTTGACTTGCATATTATTGATAGAAAGGGAGCTGAGAACCCCGTTGTAGACAACTTGTCTAGGTTAGAGAATATACTTGATGACCCATAACCTATTGATGATAGCGTTCCTGATGAACAATTAGCTGTCATAAATACTTCTCGTACTGCTCCATGGTATGCTGATTATGCTAATTATATTGTTGCTAAGTTTATACCTCCTAGCTTCACATACCAGCAAAAGAAAAAGTTCTTCTATGAGTTGAGACATTACTTCTGGGATGACCCACATCTTTATAAAGAAGGAGTAGATAATATTATTAGACGTTGTGTACCTGAGCATGAACAGGAACAGATCCTACGCAAGTGCCACTCCGAAGCTAATGGAGGACACCATGCGGGAGATAGAACTGCACACAAGGTATTGCAATCTAGTTTTTATTGGCCTACTCTCTTCAAGGATTCCCGTCAGTTTGTCTTATCTTGTGATGAATGTTAAAGAATTGGTAATATCAGTAGACGTCAAGAAATGCCTATGAATTATTCACTTGTTATTGAACCATTTGATGTTTGGGGCTTTGATTATATGGGATTGTTTCCTGCCTCTAATGGGTACACACATATCCTAGTTGCTGTTGATTACGTTACTAAGTGGGTAGAAGCTATTCCAACTAGTAGTGCTGATCATAACACCTCTATTAAGATGCTTAAAGAAGTTATTTTCCCAAGGTTTGGAGTCCCTAGATATCTAATGACTGATGGTGGTTCACACTTTATTCATGGTGCTTTCCGTAAAATGCTTGCAAAGTATGATGTCAATTATAGAATTGCATCCCCTTATCACCCACAGACTAGTGGTCAAGTAGAACTAAGTAATAGAGAATTGAAATTAATTTTGCAAAAGACAGTTAATAGGTCTAGGAAGAATTGGTCCAATAAACTTGATGATGCATTATGGGCCTATAGAACTGCATACAAAAATCCTATGGGTATGTCTTCATATAAGATGGTTTATGGAAAATCTTGTCACTTACCTCTTGAGCTAGAACATAAGGCATATTGGGCTATTAAAGAGCTCAATTATGATTTCAAACTTGCCGGCGAGAAGAGGTTATTTCAAACTTCCCGGACTCCGATTTCTTGTATGTTACTCCTTTTGGTCGGTAAAAATTCATTATATATACCCCCGAGGATTTTGACCTATGTATCACGCAAAAATCCTCTGTTCTTGTTTCGAGTTGTTTTCTGCTAGGGTTAACGAAGCCAGGCACCATGTCGCCTCCCTCCTCCAACAACGAGGGCAATAATGCTTGGCTAATGAAGATAGATCTGAAGAGGGAAGGACCCGAGGAGATCAACAAGAAGAAGAAGATCAAGAAGGAGGTGGAAGATCTGGCTCCGGCATCGGGAGAAGAAGACATCCCTCAATCTCTTCCCAACCTCTTTACCTCAACTGAGATTGAAGCCTTCAAGATGATTGAGTTATCTCAAATTCTAAACAAGCATCTCACAAGTGAAAATATTTTGTTGAAGGAATATATAGCTGCACTCAAAGGTATTATCCGCAAGCTGGAGGATCTCCTACGCTCGATATATGATGATTCAGCGTCACTACTTTCAACTCCATCATCACCACCCCCGAAGAAGGAGACATAATCATATGGGTATGGGCACTCCCCTTGGCAACTGCCAAGCTTGGGGGAGTGACCCCGGTATCGTATCACCATTGTCAGGGATATTACTAGCAGATATAAACCGGCTAGGAAGGTCCGGATTACGCTGGTAAGGCCATATTATCAGAAGCCCAGTAAAGTATGTAATAAGAGGTTATAGCCCACGGAGGTTCAGGGCCCATGTATAAGGCCCATTGTTTGTAAGCCGTCGTACTATGTAACTTGGAATGTAAGGTAGATAGATATCGAGGCGGACACGTTTATGAGCCGGCCTCGGGACTCTGTAAACAGGACCGGGTGTCGCCTCCTATATAAAGGGACAACCCGGCGACGGTTCAAGGACAAGAAACAATAGCTCGAGACACAGGCAAAGCGGATTCGCTCCCTGGTCATCGAAGCCCAAGCAATACCACACCAAACTAGATGTAGGCTTTTACCTTCATCGAAGGGGCCGAACTAGTATAAACTCCTTGTGTCCTTCGTCCGCTTTAACCCCTTTAAGCTAACCCGAGCGATGGCCTCACGACTAAGTCCCTTAAACCGGACATCTGCCGTGCTAAATCCACGACAGTTGGCGCCCACCGTGGGGCTATCGCACGATGGTTTCGAGTTCTTGAAGGGCTCAAGGGTTACGCAGTGGGCCGGATGACCAAGAGTCGTCGCGGCCGGATCTACATCGACGATGCAGGCTGGGGCCCCGAGGCCGATTCAATCGAATACGGGTACCGGGTCCCCTTCGGTGGCATCCACATTTTCATCGGCAAGATCGGCGAACCGGGCCCTGAGTCGGACATCCTCCCCAACATCGTCGAGCCGGCTCAGCGTGCGAGATCAGCCCGGATTCAGCCCGCTGTGAAGCACATTTTCGTCGGAGCAATGCATGGAGTACAAGCCGAGGACGGATCGGATTCTGGTGGCGAGATAGTTGTCTATTCCAGCGATGAATCTTCATCCGGAGAGACCGGATCTTTGTATCTGTTGCAGGATGGCCGATCCGAGGGTGGTTCCGATGGCGGCAGTATTCCGGACCACTTTGATCCATCGAACATGGTTGCTGTTTTCATGGCTGGACCACAATCCGTGCAGCAGCCCTCAACGACTGGGGCGTTAACCACTGAGGCAATGGAGGCAGAGCTGGAGACGTTCCCCCGTCGCCTTCTGACGTCCTATCCACCCTAGTCGACACTTTGACAGCACTCGCAACAGCAGAAGTAGCCCAGGGCGACAAAGAGCAGCACGATGCAGAGATCACTCAGGTGAAGGGCCGGATTGAGCAAGCTAAGTTGGATCTGGCTGCAGAGAAGGCTAGGATGGCTACAAGACAGGCATAGCTGGATTATCAAGCGTTCCGACTCAGGTTAGATCAGAACGCCTCACAGGAGGTAATGTATAGAAGGCAACGGTCTCGTCTGCCGCCGGTTTATGAGGCAAGGAATCTCTTTAGCACACCAGGAGCAGGAACCAGTAACCATCCAGAGGTAAACCAGGGAGGAGCCCCGGGGACAGGCGCGTCGGTTTAGCCGCCAGCCGCGGAGCCAAATCGCCAAGTTGTGCCGACACAGCACGTGCCCACCCCTCATGGTCATTATTCTAACCCGTTATCGTCGCCGCTGCTTCACGGCTGGCCGCTTCCCATTGAGGGGACGTCCCCCATAGCAATGGAGGCACGACGGGCTAAGGAGTTGCTAGACACGGCGTTAACGCAGCAGCAAGCTTATTCCTATAGCCGGGAGAGGATTCATGCAACCCCCCTCCCGAGCCGGAGTTACACGAGGCACCTGGATGAACTGGCTGTATCTAGTAGCGCGCGGAGACGGCACCAACAGAGGCAGGATAATCCGGCAGGAGCAGGAGCACATGCCTAAGAAGTGGTGGACCAGGCCAGGCATACTGCCCACAACGCCCGTCAGCGACGCCGGTTCACCCCACCACCACAGAAACAGGAATCATGTCCAGTTCCTTGGGGGTGCAGTGTCTCATCCCCGCTTTACGGAACGTGAAATTACCCAAAGACTTCAAAGGTCCGCGCAAGGTACCCAACTATACGGCGGATCTGGCTCCGGAGGCGTGGGTTGAAAGTTATGAGATGGCCATGGAGATGCTTGATGTGGACGAAGCTGCGTGCGCCAAATACTTCACAATGATGCTTGAGGGCACGGCACGGACATGGTTAAAGGGTTTGCCACCTAACTCCATCGGATCATGGGGTGAATTGCGTCGCCGGTTTATCAATAATTTCAAAGACACATGCAAGCAGCCGACGTCTGTGGTTGACTTAGCAGCATGTGTTCAAGGAGAGCAAGAGACCACAAGCAGTTGGGTGCGGCGAGTATCTGAAATCCTGTACTCCTCCAATAGCATCAATCCCAGTACGGCGATAGTAACCTTGGAAGGCAATTGCCGGTTCGAGCCTTTGAGGCTGAAGCTGGGACGGCTAAAACGTGATTGCAATGACATGGGAACGCTCATGGGCACTTTGGTAAAGTATGGAGACTCGGATAACACCAAGTATCCAGATGCAGACGGAGACAAGTCCGGGAAGGCAAGCAAAAACGGTAAACCGGCGCAGGCCAATCCGGCGGGCACAGGTTACAATGGCAAGCGTAAGGCGGAGGGCAGCTCAGACTCCATGACCAATACCAACGTTCAAGACAAAGGGCAGCGCCGCAAGGGTAGACCGCCCCCACGCAACGGGATGCCACCTATTAATCTAGATCGCCAGTTGAACACGCCTTGCCCAAAGCACGGTATGGAGGAAAACCCGGCTACGCATATCTGGAAGGACTGTTTTATTATGCAAGAGTTTATGAAACATGCCAAGTATAACCACGGGCCCCCCGGCGGGTCAGGTCCCGGTTTTCAAGGTCCGGGTTATCAAAGTGGTGGGTCCGGATCAGGATACCACGGCGGTAACAATAACCACAATGGCAACAATCAGCATCAACATAACCAGCAACATGTCAGGGTGGATCCAACAACCAAGGGAATCAACAGCGTCAGCAGCAGCAGCAATCCGGATATCAGAATAATCCGAAGGAGCTAAGCAGTGGGCAATATCATGTTTTCACCACAAGTCTGTGCAAACGGGATCAAAAGGTTCTGAAGAGAGCAGTACACTCTGTTGAACCGGCGATACCATGTTTTTTGCGTTGGTTTGAGCAACCCATTGTATGGAGCAGAGAGGGTCACCCGCCGCGGGTTGATAATTCGTAATCCGGGTCAGTTGGTCCTGGTGGTGGCACCACAGGTGGGTGGTTATAAGTTCACAAAGGTGTTTATGGATGGAGGCAGCAGCATCAATATCCTATACTATGGGACTTTCTGACGCATGGGGTTGACAGATAAGAAGCTCCGACAGTCCAACACAGTGTTCCATGGGGTGGTGCCCGGTAAATCGGCTTATCCAGTTGGAAAAATCGATCTGAAAGTTACCTTTGGGGACGAGCATGACTCTAGATTGGAAACGGTGACCTTTGAGGTTGTAAAGATCAGGAGCCCATACCATGCTCTGTTTGGGAGGCCGGTTTACGCCAAGTTCATGGCTAGGCCATGTTACGTTTATCTGCAGCTCAAGATGCCAGGCCACAAAGGAACTATCACGGTTCATGGGAGCCGTAAGATTGCGTTGGAGTGTGAGGAAGGAGATGCGGCGTACACTAAGGCGGTTTGCGCTACGGAAGACGTAAAATTCTATAAGGACAATGTTGATCCGGCAGATATGTCCCCGCTGAGAAAGCCAACTACGGAGCATGATCTGGCGTTGAAGTTCAAATCGGCAGAAGAAACCAAGCAGGTTGACTTTGTTCCGGGCGAGTCATCCAAGGAGTTCACCATCAGCGCTAACCTAGACCCCAAATAGGAAAGCGCGCGCATCGAGTTCATCCGTGAGAACCGAGATTTCTTTGCATGGAAACCTTCTGACATGCCAGGTATACCGAGGGAACTCGTTGAGCATAGTCTTGATATTGATCCGAAGTTTAAACCGGTCAAGCAGTATTTGCACCGCTTCAATGAGGAGAGGCGTAAGGCTATAGGTGAAGAAGTGGCTAGGCTCTTAGCCGCAGGCTTCATAGTTGTGATAGCCTGGCTTATTAGGGATGGTAGACTACTCATATCAATAAGGAATTCCTTCTTTTCCGGGAGCCCATTCAGATAGAACTCCAAAGTTAAGCGTGCTCAGCTTGGAGTAGTTTCAGGATGGGTGACCGACCGGGAAGTTGCTCCCGGGTGCGCACGAGTGAGGACAAAGTGCGCAGAAAAGACTAGTATTGATATGTGGGGCCAGTCTAGATCCCGTCAGGAGTAACGACCACAGGCAGGTGTGTCCGGGAAGTTACAAGTTGGTATCAGAGCCGACCCTCGCGGTTACACGGATGTTTGCAGACAGGTGTGCGGTCATGTTGTTCATGACGTTTGTGACCCGTCGTGGCACACGACATGGCACATGTACCGGACTGGATGCACAGACGTTTGTGCCAAGAGGGAACGTTCCTGTGGCCCGACGAGGACGTCGGTTCCTCTGAGTGAGGGTGTATGTGATAGCCTGGCTTATTAGGGATGGTAGACTACTCATATCAATAAGGAATTCCTTCTTTTCCGGGAGCCCATTCGGATAGAACTCCAAAGTTAAGCGTGCTCAGCTTGGAGTAGTTTCAGGATGGGTGACCGACCGGGAAGTTGCTCCCGGGTGCGCACGAGTGAGGACAAAGTGCGCAGAAAAGACTAGTATTGATATGTGGGGCCAGTCTAGATCCCGTCAGGAGTAACGACCACCGGCGGGTGTGTCCGGGGCGTTACAATAGTTGAGGTGTTTCATCCAGAGTGGTTGGCTAATACGGTACTGGTGCTCAAGAAAAACGGAACCTGGAGGATTTGTGTTGACTACACAGACTTGAACAAAGCTGGCCCAACTGATCCTTTTGCTCTCCCCCGTATTGATCAAATTATCGATGCTACGGCGGGATGTGAGCGACTAAGTTTTTTGGATGCATATTCAGGTTATCATCAGATCAAAATGGCAGTTAAGGACCAGGAGAAAACAGCTTTCATAACTCCCTTTGGAGACTTCTGCTATGTATCCATGCCTTTTGGGCTCAAGAGTGCCCACGCAACCTATCAGCGTTGTGTGCAGAACTTCCTACAAGGGCAGATTGGAAGAAATGTCCATGCATATGTTGATGACATTGCGGTGAAATCCAGGAAGGAGGAGACGCTGATAGAGGATTTAAAAGAAACCTTCGATAACCTCCGAGTTTATAAAATGATGCTCAATCGGGAGAAGTGCGTCTTTGGTGTTTCGGCGGGCAAGCTCCTTGGATTCCTAGTGTCAAACAGAGGGATTGAAGCTAATCCGGAGAAGATCAAAGTGATCACATCCTTGGCTAAACTGGCGTGTATCAATGATGTTCAGCGCGTGGCAGGCCGTATTGCAGCGCTGAGTCGGTTCATCAACCGTTTAGGAGAGAAGGCAATCCCGCTCTATCAGATGATGAAAAAGACGGACCGGTTTGTCTAGAGTGATGCTGCAAACGCTGCGTTCGAGGATCTGAAGAGGCAATTGGCAGAACCACCAGTCCTTGCTGCCCCGGTTGACAAGGAGCCGCTGCTATTATACGTGGCCGCCAATGCCCGTGCAGTCAGTGTGGCCATTGTGGTGGAGCGCAAAGAGGCAGGCAAAGAATATCCTATTCAACGACCGGTGTACTATGTCAGTGAGGTACTCATCGAGTCGAAATAGAGATATCCACACTGGCAGAAGTTGGTATATGGAGTGTTCATGGCAAACCGGAAGTTGAAGCATTACTTTCAGGGCCACCCAATCACGGTTGTCAGTTCAGCTCCATTAGGGGATATAATCCAGAACAGAGAAGTCACTGGCAGGGTGGCGAAGTGGGCCATTGAGCTTAGCCCGCACGGATTAAAGTATGTGCCCCGTACTGCTATAAAGTCCCAAGCATTGGTGGATTTCATCAATGATTGGACAGAGATGCAAGCACCTGAGGAAAAGCTGGATCATACATACTGGACTATTCACTTCGACGGTTCAAGACAATTGGAGGGCTCGGGGGCTGGAGTCGTGTTAACTTCCCCACGAGGTGATAAGTTCTGTTACGTCCTCCATTTAATGTTCCCTTGTACTAACAATGCTGCTGAGTATGAAGCTCTCCTCCATGGTCTGCGGATGGCCAAGGAGATGAACTTGAGCCGGGTCAAGTGCTTTGGTGACTCAGATCTGGTGGCGCAACAAGTATCCGGTAAGTGGGACTCTAAGGATCCGCTCATGGCAGCTTATCGACGAGAAGTGGATGCAGTCGCAGGAGACTTCAAGGGATATCAGGTGGATCACATAGACCGGCGAAAAAATGAAGCAGCCGATGCGTTAAGCCGGCTGGGCTCTCAGCGTAAACCGGTTCCACCTAATACTTTCTTGGATGAATTGCATAATCCGTCAGTGCAGATACCTTCAGAGGAGGACTTGGCGGTTCCTGATCCGGAGGCACAGTTGGTCGCCGCACTTCACGTCATTCCGGATTGGACACTACCTTACTTGGCGTACATGAGCCGAGGTGAGTTGCCGGAGGACGAAGTCGAGGCCCGACAGATAGTCCGACGGTCTAAGTCCATGACTATTGTCAATGGAGAACTTCATCACCGCAGCGTTTCTGGGGCGTTTCAACGGTGTGTATCATCAGAGGAAGGCTGCGCTATTCTTCGAGAGATTCATGAAGGGGATTGCGGTCACCACGCCGGTTCAAAATCCTTGGTAGCTAAAGCTTTTCGTCATGGGTTCTACTGGTTGACGGCTCACGCCGACGCAGAGGACTTGGTCAGAAAATGTGACGGTTGCTAGAAATTCTCACGGCGTGCTCATATACCGGCGCAGGAGCTGAGGATGATTCCAATCACGTGGTCGTTTGCGACTTGGGGGCTTGATATGGTTGGACCCTTTAAGAGATCTCAAGATAAGAAAACCCACCTGTTGGTAGCAGTGGAAAAATTCACAAAGTGGGTTGAAGCGGAGCCTGTTAGTAAATGTGATGCAGCAACAGCGGTTCAGTTCATCAAAAAGGTGATTTTCCGGTTTGGCTTTCCACACAACATTATAACTGATAATGGCACCAACCAATCTAAAGGGGAGATGGAAGAGTTATGTCAAAGAGAACATATTCGCCTTGATGTGTCATCAGTAGCTCACCCTCAGTCCAATGGCCAAGCTGAGAGAGCCAACCAAGAGATCTTGAGAGGCATCAAGCCCCGGCTTATGGTTCCTTGGCAAAGAACACCGGGTTGCTGGGTAGAGGAGTTTCCTTCTGTTCTATGGAGCATCAACACTACACCTAACAGGTCTACATGATATACGCCTTTCTTCATGGTGTACGGTGCTGAAGCGGTCCTCCCTAGTGACATCCGGCACGACTCACCACGGGTGGCAGCTTACGTTGAAGCGGATAATGAACAAGCACGGCAAGACGGCTTGGACCGGCTGGACGAGGAATGGGACACGGCAGCAGCGCGATCAGCGATTTACCAGCAAGACCTGCGTCGGTACCATAGCCGCCGGGTCAAGACCAGGACGTTTCAGGAAGGAGATATGGTGCTCCGGCTCATCCAAGACCAGACAGATATGCACAAGCTATCCCCACCTTGGGAAGGACCCTTTGTGGTCAGCAAAAACCCGCACAACAGATCATACTACCTTGTCGACGTTCGAGAACACAAGGACTCACGTACGGCAGAGGAGGAGACTAAGCGGCCGTGGAACATCGCTCTTCTTCGACCTTACTATACTTGAGCCATTGGCTCCACTTTATGTACAATGTATATATTATGATTAATAAAATAAATTGGCGCCCTTGATAGAATCAGCGAATCAGCCGTGTCTTTCACACAAAAGAGTATCACATGGGGGCTTCGAAAGAAACCTTCCATGGCCTCTTAAACCGGCGCCCCTGATAGAATCAAGGAATCAGCCGTGTTCTTTACACAAAGGAGTATCACATGGGAGTTTCCAAAGAAGCTTTCCATGGCCTCCTAAACCGGTGCCCTTGACAAATGAAGGAATCAGCCATCTCATCTATACGAACAAGAATCACATGGGGGCTTCCGCGGGCAAGGAAGTTTTCCCATGGTCTCTTGAACCGGCGGCGGTATGAAGCCCATCATAAGAGCGCTGCTCTGGTTGCTTCGGCAATTTCCACATGATGATGAGGGGTAAAAGGGAGTTTTGGTGCCTAACCCAGCTCAAACATATGCCCCGATGAGCAAACAGCTCACACACTACCTGGGGGCTCACATCGAGTTGAATACCCTTGTAGTGAACATGGCTTGGAAGCCCGGTGCATGCACATAAAACCCCGGATTAACCTGCCCGCATCAAGTAAATCACGCCGTCCAGGTAAACCTGGTATGACCCATCGAACCTGCCACAAGTCAATCCTTCGGGACCCTAAACTTGGCCACGTTAAATTGACGATCATCGAGTTGATTACTTAAAGACAAAATCTTTACGAGATATTGAAACATTGGGTAGCTTGACATCGATGATTTGGTTAAGGATTGCGGAGCATCTTGACAGGCTTTGCTAAAATGGTTAATGACAGTAGCCTGGCAGCTCATAAAAAGCCTCGAATTTGGAGCCTGGCAGCTCATAAAAAGCCTCGACTACATGGTCTTATTTGCCCAAAAAACCTTATTTTTATTTTTTATGTTTTCACAAATCTTTGTAATCAAGGTCATTGGTTTTTTAACCAAGTCCATTGATGCGAGACTGGACAACTGCAAGGTTGACCATATGTCTACAAGAGTTGCAAGTCTGGGTCATGAACACCAGCGAGAGTCAAACCGGCATCCATCATAACCCGGATCGGCCATCATGACAAGCCAACAAGAGAGCCAAGGGCTTTGTCAGCACCCGCGCTTTAAAATATTCCCACCGGGTTAAGGTCTACAAGCACACTTAATCACAGGTATGGGACATGTTTGTGTTTTATATGCAATTCAAGCTATGTATTTGACAAATGTATCAGGGCAGTATAATCCGTCCGGTGGTAAACCGCCAGGACATCTTTTTAGCATTGTTCATGCAGGCACGGGTAATATAAGTTGTTAAAGCATTGCAAACAGAAGATAAATTGGGGAGTACCAATCAAAATAATACCATAACAGTGGGACAAAGGCAGTATCTCAACTATTCTATTACAAGGCACTTGCAGGCCCGACTGAATCAAAGTTTCTTGCAAAGTATTCAGCAGCTAAAAATTAAACCGGATGGTTTAGGATTCTTCTTCAGCACGCTGCGAAGGCTGAGGGTCAGCTTGCTCCGGATCTTCGTCAACTTCTGGTAGTTGCTAGAAATCAGGAGCACTCCAGTCAATCTTGGCGAGGGCACGGAAATATACTTCATCGGTTATAAGATCTGACGGATCAATGTCAGGAGCGAAGGTGTGCTTAGGAACAGGTGATCAGATTTTCAGTGTCATAAACTGGCCTCTCCACCCGCGCATTCTCTAGATTGTAACCCGGATGATACCTTATTAAATCTGCTTCGTCCGCAAGCTTACTGGCAAGAGGGCGCATGTATTTGGTTAAAGAACGAATATCTTCAGAAGAGAAGGCCGACCCGTCCTCTTCCATGCTGGGATAGCCATTCATGGCCTCCTCCAGATCAAAATCGAGGACCCATGCCTTGGCCCGGGTTAACGCCAGGAGAGAGCCGGCTCATGCAGCAGATTTCTTCACCTCAACAAGTCGAGCAGGCAAGACAGATAGCTTTTCCAGAGTGCCTTGGATGGTGGTCGGCGCCGGTTTATTATGTGACATGGCACGGATAGACCTTTGAGCACCGGAGTAGAGTTGCTCCACCAGAGTATAAGCAGCTTTGAGTTTCTTCCGAACATCATCTCCAAGATGAGTTATGCGCCTCCCTATATGCAGTTGACGAGTTAAACCGGAGCAGGATAAGATTGCAAAGGATACAAACGAAAACAGATACTCACCAAAGATAGCAGATGTCATATCATCTATATGTTGTTTCAACCCGGATAGCTCCTGCGTCATCGGATTGAGAGCAGCTTCAGCATCCTTCGCTCTTTTTTCTAGAGCATCCCTTTGTACCTCCCATGTGGACTGTTCCACTTCAAAGTCTTTCTTGATTTTTTCCATGTTAGCTAAAGAAAGGGTGAGTTCTTCCTTAGTTTTGGATGAAGCAGTTTCATGGAAGGCCAAGCTATTCCGGAGCTCAGTTGCCTCCGAAGCTCTCCGGTTCAAGTCAGCCTGCAGGAAAGGGAAACATGTTAGAAGAGCAAGTCAATCAAAGTCTCAAGCACATAACAAGTTATGCACTCGACACTTGGGGGCTAATGTACAATTGAAGTCAAAGAAGGCAAATTTTTCAGACAAGTCCCAAGCACATAAACAAGTTATATCCTTGACACTTGGGGGCTAATGTACGTTCATTCTCAGTCATAAGATAAGTCCCGGTTCACTTACAGTGAAGTAAACCGGCACTTGGGGGCTACTATGGCCTAAAGGTATAATTGCAAAATACAAGCAGAAAATGGAAGGCAAAAGCAAAGAAAGTTACCTCATATTTCTCCTTCATCATGTTGACTAAATCGGCCTCATGTCACGGCTGGTGAAGAGCCGGTTTAGATACTCAGAATGGAGCTCCTGGGCACTATGCTGAGTATAACTGGATAAGTCTGTGCTCCACTTGCCTTTATCCTGCTGAAGTTTTTCTTCCTTGGCAGTGTATTTAGCCAAGGCAACAGGTTCTGAGGGAGCAAAGAAGCCTATCCCAGTTATTTCAACATCTTCCGTCGAAGCAGCGGTTGGCTGGAGGGGATTAGCAGTCCGCACCGGATTAACACGAGCCGGGCTAGCCCGAGGAGGACTAACCCTGACAGGGCTTGCCGGTTCAGCCGTGTTCTCCATAACATCACCCCCCTGGAGCAGCAAGATCTTCATGATCCATAGGGGTGGGATCATCGTGTTGAACTTCAACAGCTTCCTCTGGAGGATTGGCCGCTTCAGGGTCCTCGGCCGGTTCAGCAGTGGTGTGTTCGGCAGCCGGTTTATTTAATTTTGCCTTTTTGCTAGGCTTGGGCATACTGATAAAAATCAAAAGAGCAACGAAAATCATAAAGTCAAAACGGATAGGTAGACCGGACGTTTGGAAATATGACTTACCCAGGAACGGTTTTAAGCACCGGGATTTGAGTGGCAGTAGACTCACCGGAAGAAGACAGAGGAGCTTCCTGATAGTTGGGATCAGACGGTTTTATAGGTTTGCGAATAAGACATGCTTTTGGATGAAGAAGGGTTGGCGTAAGCAAAACCTCTCAGCGGCGTCTGTGTGCTGGCGTGTAGGGTAATCCGGAGGATTCAACCACGTGACCACTATGGCGTGTGGTCCGGCGAGCTTCATGCTGCTGTTTCTTCAAAAGAAAGTTGGGATCCAATTTAGCATAAGGGTGAGAAAATGGATACTTCCGGGATACCCGGCGAATCTTGGATGGCAATGGTTCTGAATCAGATGAGAGAGAAATTACCTCAACTTCATCCGCTTTACTCTCTTCTGCCAGATCCTGAGAAAAGACATATTAACATAAATCTAGACGAAGGGAAGTCAAAAGGACATAAGAGTCATGCAATACTTCAGAAGCCGGATCATCTTGTTCAGGGGTTGAACCGGAAGCGGCAACAACTTTTTTCTTCTTTACGGCTAAGCTCTTCTTGTGGGTTAGCTTTGCCGGTTTATCTTGAGCCTTCCTATTCCAGAAGGGATCATTGGCCTGTGTAAAGGAATAAGAACATATTGGAGACAAATAATATGAACGGATTAAAGTGAAAAGGAAGGGACAGTATGGTCTTACCGGCGGTGGCCTGTTGTTTTTGCAGAAAGGAGCTAAACCGGTCCGGCTGCAATCTTCCAGGGGGATATTCAGCATCTTCTTTGCGGATTCAATAACTTCGTTGTCAGGGAGTACCATTTCTGTGTGGCGCTGAGGATCATCCAGATTGCCGGTATATTCGCACATTAAGCTCGAGCACCGGCTTAAGGGAAGAATGCTCCAAGAGAGCCATCATCGAATAAAGTCAACCCCAATTAACCCGTTAGCTACGAAAGCCCTGAGCTTGGAAAGTTGAGGGGCATATCGAGCCCGGTCTTGGGCGCTTAGACGCTGCGGCAAAGGATGACTTGGCGCCAGGCGGTAAGCGCGGTAACCCGACAGCGGATTTTCTCCTTCAGGTGAAGTATCCTTGCAATAAAACCAAGTCTGGTTCCATTCTTTGGGGTGGCTGTGAAGAGCGGTGTGAGGAAAGCTTACATCCTTCCTCTTTTGGATGCTCACACCACCAAGTTCAGTTTGAGGCCCGTCCGAAAACTTAGTTCGGCGGTTCAGGTGAAAGAAATCCCGGAACAACTCCACATATGGCTCCTCTTGCAGATATGCTTCTGAGAAGACTTGAAAGTTGCAGATATTGGATATAGAATTGGGACCTATATCTTGTGGATGGAGTTGGAAATTGGCTAGGACATCGTGAAAGAACTTTGAACCGGGAGGGCACTCTTTCCCGGGGGCCCGCCAGTGCAGAACCTCTCTTGGACCCAGAACGCCAATAGAAACTGCCTTTACTAAGTCATCCTCAGTGATCCGGGAAGGGACCCAATTGCAAGCAACGAACTATTTAGCCATCGTTTCTGATGATAGAGTGCTGAAAAATACAATACAAGACCCGGTTTTTACAAATCCGTTGAATGCAAACCGGCGTGTTCTGTGAGAATATTGACCTAATCGACGGTTTAAGCAAGGGACTAATGGTACCCTGATGGGCCTCTAACCCCACGTTGGTTACCCCAAGTGGAAGGTGTGAGATGCAGTGTTGTGGAAGTTTTTCCCTTAGCAAAGATGCCAAGGATCGAATCCCTAGAGACTCCTAGGTTCAACAAGTAGGTGTCAACTGCTAACGGTGCCAGATATTAGCAATCAACGTGGACCTGCACACAGATACAAATAACTTTGCTCCCAACAAGTACAGAGAGGTTGTCAATCCCTCCGGCCTTGTAGTTCACAAAGGATTAAACGCAAATGATAGTAGTGATAGATAATGTTTGCAATAGTAAATAATAGCGAAAAGTAAATAGCGAATGTGATCAATGATGGTAATATGGACCGGAGTCTCATGATGTTCACTAGTGATGTCTCTCTCCCAAAAGACGATAAAACAACTATGTGAGGTAAACGAATTACAGCTGGGCAATTGACAGGACCACGAACACAAACCAATGCTGACTACATTGCAAGAAAGGTTGAGGTTCAAAGCATGAGCGGTACGCCAAAGTAAGTAGACTGAAATCCATCAATATCTAATACTAATCATCCACCTTGAGATATCTATCCAGAACATCTCGCTGGTATTAAGTTGCGAGCCCCACCCATAGTGTAAACTCAAAGCAACAGACAACTGCATTAAAAGAACTTTGCGTAAAGTAAACAATCCTTGCACCCGCGGGCACAAGCACCGTTGTTTTCCCCCTTGTGGCGACATCACATCCCCTAGACTCATGTTTCTGTCACTCAAGCTAGTCATCGAGGGGCATGAACCCACAATCGAGCATAACATTCCCTCTTGGAGTCACTACGTATTACTTGGCCAAAGCAATAAATAACAACGGAGAACATGCAAGAATTACTTATGAACGTAAATATAAAAGAGGTAGGTCAAATATATTACTCAATCACAATCTGAACATAATCTCATAATCCATCGGATCCCAGCAAACTCATCATAGCAACAGCATAAGGATTACATATGTGCCTCGATCATGTAGGGCAGCTCACGAGGACTAATTAGTGAAGCACAAGAACGGGAGGAGAACATCACATAGCTACTGGTCATGGACTCATGGTCCAAGGGAGACTACTCACAACTCATCCGGGAGGCGTCCATGGTGGTGGAGAGGCTCCCGATGGTGATCCTCCCCTCCGGCAGGGTGCCGGGAAGAGTTCTCCTGGTGCTCCGGATCTTGGAAGCGGCGGCGGCGGCGGAACAGAGATGAGATCGCGAAAAAGAGTTCCCGTCCCGAGGGTTTCGAAGGACGCTCTAAATATATGCCAAAGGGGGGCACCAGACGGGGCTCGGGGGGCCCAGGCGCCCCCCCGGCGCGGCCCAGGGGGGGGGGCGCCGCCAGGGCGCCTAGGGCCCTGGTGCCCCCCCCCCGGCTGTACTTCGGGCGCAAGGTAGGTTCTGGAACGCTGATTTTTTATATAATTTTTCTGGATTTTTCCTGACAGTTCTCGTAATGTGAAAACCTGAAATACAAAAACAGCCGAAAACAGAAACTGGCACTGGGGTGCACTGGATTAGTAGGTTAGTCCAAATATGATCAAAAGTGTATGGAAGTGTATAAATATCATAGCAATATCACCCAAAAGTGGCATGGAGCAAGCAGAAATTATAGATACGTTTTGGACGTATCATACCCCTAATCCGGAGAAAGCATGCACAAGACATCCACTGGTTTATGATGATAGAAAAGAAGAAGTTAAACCGTCGATTATGGAATGCAGGTTTAAATTTAAACCGTCAGTGCAGGTACATGAGGCGCAGGCTGGGATTAAACCGGTAACATAAGCAGATAAGCTGCAGATCTAAAGTATGAGAAACAGCTTCCACATGAAGCAGAGGTAAAATATGGATCGACGACGCAGAAAAAAGACAGAACAATTCAAGTCATATTCAGTGAAGGCAGCGGAAGTTTTCTACAGATTCAATCTAAACTACCAGTGCTGGAGAAACTAATTTGCGACGATGGAGCGGAAGTGCACGAACGAGGGTTGATCTAATAAGTTTTACATCTACAGTCAGAACCAACCTACGGCGATGAACTATGAAGAATGAGGGGTCGCGGCGAGCTACAGAAGAAACCCTAGAACTGAGATCTATGGGGACGAAGACAGCGTACCCGAGGAAGCAAAGGACGGCGGTGAGTTTCTGGACGCGTTGATGGGCCTCGAACCCCTCGTTGGTTATCCCAAGTGGAAGGTGTAAGATGCAGTAAGTAGAAGTGTTTTCCCTTAGCAAAGATGCCAAGGATCGAATCCCCAGAGACTCCTAGGTTCAACAAGTAGGTGTCAACTGCTAACGGCGCCAGATATTAGCAATCAACGTGGACCTGCACACAGATACAAATAACTTTGCTCCCAACGAGTACAGAGAGGTTGTCAATCCCTCCGGCCTTGTAGTTCACAAAGGATTAAACGCAAATGATAGTAGTGATAGATAATGTTTGCAATAGTAAATAATAGCGAAAAGTAAATAGCGGATGTGATCAATGATGGTAATATGGACCGGAGTCTCATGATGTTCACTAGTGATGTCTCTCTCCCAAAAGACGATAAAACAGCTATGTAAGGTAAACGAATTACTGCTGGGCAATTGACAGGACCACGAACACAAACCAATGCTGACTACATTGCAAGAAAGGTTGAGGTTCAAAGCATGGGCGGTACGCCAAAGTAAGTAGACCGAAATCCATCAATATCTACTACTAATCATCCACCTTGAGATATCTATCCAGAACATCTCGCTGGTATTAAGTTGCGAGCCCCACCCATAGTGTAAACTCAAAGCAACAGACAACTGCATTAAAAGAACTTTGCGTAAAGTAAATAATCCTTGCACCCGCGGGCACAAGCACCGTTGTTTTCCCCCTTGTGGCAACAACACATCCCCTAGACTCATGTTTCTGTCACTCAAGCTAGTCATCGAGGGGCATGAACCCACAATCGAGCATAACGTTCCCTCTTGGAGTCACTACGTATTACTTCGCCAAAGCAATAAATAACAACGGAGAACATGCAAGAATTACTTATGAACATAAATATAAAAGAGGTAGATCAAATATATTACTCAATCACAATCTGAACATAATCTCATAATCCATCGGATCCCAGCAAACTCATCATAGCAACAACATAAGGATTACATATGTGCCTCGATCATGTAGGGCAGCTCACGAGGACTAATTAGTGAAGCACAAGAACGGGAGGAGAACATCACATAGCTACTGGTCATGGACTCATGGTCCAAGGGAGACTACTCACAACTCATCCGGGAGGCGTCCATGGTGGTGGAGAGGCTCCCGATGGTGATCCTCCCCTCCGGCAGGGTGCCGGGAAGAGTTCTCCTGGTGCTCCCGATCTTGGAAGCGGCGGCGGCGGCGGAACAGAGATGAGATCGCGAAAAAGAGTTCCCGTCCCGAGGGTTTCGAAGGACGCTCTAAATATATGCCAAAGGGGGGCACCAGACGGGGCTCGGGGGGGCCCAGGCGCCCCCCCGGCGCGGCCCAGGGGGGGGGCGCGCCGCCAGGGCGCCTGGGGCCCTGGTGGCCCCCCCGGCTGTACTTCGGGCGCAAGGTATGTTCTGGAACGCTGATTTTTTATATAATTTTTCTGGATTTTTCCTGACAGTTCTCGTAATGTGAAAACCTGAAATACAAAAACAGCCGAAAACAGAAACTGGCACTAGGGTGCACTGGATTAGTAGGTTAGTCCAAATATGATCAAAAGTGTATGGAAGTGTATAAATATCATAGCAATATCACCCAAAAGTGGCATGGAGGAAGCATAAATTATAGATACGTTTTGGACGTATCATACCCCTAATCCGGAGAAAGCATGCACAAGACATCCACTGGTTTATGATGATAGAAAAGAAGAAGTTAAACCGTCGATTATGTAATGCAGGTTTAAATTTAAACCATCAGTGCAGGTACATGAGGAGCAGGCTGGGATTAAACTGGTAACATAAGCAGATAAGCTGCAGATCTAAAGTATGAGAAACAGCTTCCACATGAAGCAGAGGTAAAATATGGATCTACGACGCAGAAAAAAGACAAAACAATTCAAGTCATATTCAGTGAAGGCAGCGGAAGTTTTCTACAGATTCAATCTAAACTACCAGTGCTGGAGAAACTAAAGTTGCGACGATGGAGCGGAAGTGCACGAACGAGGGTTGATCTAATAAGTTTTACATCTACAGTCAGAACCAACCTACGGCGATGAACTATGAAGAACGAGGGGTCGTGGCGAGCTACAGAAGAAACCCTAGAACTGAGATCTATGGGGAAGAAGACAGCGTACCCGAGGAAGCAAAGGACGGCGGTGAGTTTCTGGACGCGTTGATGGGCCTCGAACCCCTCGTTGGTTACCCCAAGTGGAAGGTTTAAGATGCAGTAAGTAGAAGTGTTTTCCCTTAGCAAAGATGCCAAGGATCGAATCCCCAGAGACTCCTAGGTTCAACAGGTAGGTGTTAACTGCTACGGCGCCAGATTAGTAGCAATCAACATGGACCTATACACAGATACAAATAACTTTGCTCCCAACGAGTACAGAGAGGTTGTCAATCCCTCCGGCCTTGTAGTTCACAAAGGATTAAAAGCAATGATAGTAGTGATAGATAGTGTTTTGCAATAGTAAATAATAGCGGAAAGTAAATAGTGGATGTGATCAATGATGGTAATATGGACCGGAGTCTCATGATGTTCACTAGTGATGTCTCTCTCCCAAAAGACGATAAAACAGCTATGTGAGGTAAACAAATTACAGCTGGGCAATTGCCAGGACCACGAACGCAAACCAATGCTGACTACATTGCAAGAAAGGTTGAGGTTCAAAGCATGGGCGGTACGCCAAAGTAAGTAGACCGAAATCCATCAATGCCTACTACTAATCATCCACCTTGAGATATCTATCCAGAACATCTCGCTGGTATTAAGTTGCGAGTCCCACCCATAGTGTAAACTCAATGCAACAGACAACTGCATTAAAAGAACTTTGCGTAAAGTAAACAATCCTTGCACCCGCAGGCACAAGCACCGTTGTTTTCCCCCTTGTGACAACAGCACATCCCCTAGACTCATGTTTCTGTCACTCAAGCTAGTCATCGAGGGGCATGAACCCACAATCGAGCATAACGTTCCCTCTTGGAGTCACTACCTATTACTCGGCCAAAGCAATAAATAACAACGGAGAACATGCAAGAATTACTTATGAACTAAAATATAAAAGAGGTGAATCAAATATATTACTCAAGATCAATCTGAACATAATCTTATAATCCATCGGATCCCAGCAAACTCAACATAGCAACAGCATAAGGATTACATAGGTGCCTCGATCATGTAGGGCAGCTCACGAGGACTAATTAGTGAAGCACAAGAACGGGAGGAGAACATCACATAGCTACTGTTCATGGACTCATGGTCCAAGGGATACTACTCACGAGTCATCCGGGAGGCGTCCATGGTGGTGGAGAAGCTCCCGGTGGTGATCCTCCCCTCCGGCAGGGTGCCGGGAAGAGTTCTCCTGGTGCTCCCGATCTTGGAAGTGGCGGCGGCGGCGGAACAGAGATGGGATCGCGAAAAGAGTTCCTGTTCTGAGGGTTACGGAGGACCCTTTAAATATATGCCAAAGTAGGGCATCGGGGGAGCTTCGGGGGGCCCAGGCGCCCCCCCCCCCCGGCGCGGCCCAGGGGGGGGCGCCGCCAGGGCGCCTGGAGCCCTAGTGGCCCCCCAGGCTGCCCTTCGGACGCAGTGTTGTTTCCGTATCGCTGATTTTTTATATAATTTTTCTGGATTTTTCTGGGCAGTTCTCGAAACGTGAAAACCTGAAATACAAAAACAGCCGAAAACAGAAACTGGCACTGGGGTGCACTGGATTAGTAACTTAGTCCAAATATGATCAAAAGTGTATGGAAGTGCATGAATATCATAACAATATCACCCAAAAGTGGCATGGAGCAAGCAGAAATTATAGATACGTTTTGGACGTATCAACATCCCCAAGCTTAATTCCTGCTCGTCCTCGAGTAGGTAAATGATAACAAGAATAATTTCTATGGTGACATGCTATTAACCATATAGGACTTTTTCATAGTCATATGACAAAAGCTTACTGAGACAATGATTCTAAAGTAATTAAGTTGACTCATGAGAAAATCACAAATGACTGAAAGTTTTACAATATGAAACTGAAACATCAAAAAGATTTGCAATGAACATGATGTGCAAATATGATAAAGTGATACCTAGCTTGCCCCCTTTAGTGATGCAAAACATAAATGCAGGGGCACCTTCAAGGTTTAAGTGATGACTAGATACAATGATTTCAGAATAAACGATATCACAATCATGCAAAAGACAATGCTACTTCGGAACAATGCACATTACACTCAGAATGACAATCATGCTCTCAGTAGTTGGTGCTTTAACATAAAAGTAAAAGAATGGTTATGTGCTAGAGCTTTTTATTTGAACACATGGAAGCAATTTTGTCAACGGTAGTAGTACTTCATATGTGTCATGTATAAGACATCCCATAAGTTGCAAGCCTCATGCATCGAATACCAATAGTGCTCGTAGCTTGTCCTAATTAGCTCGGATTTCCATGGGTTATCATTGCATTGCATATGTTTCAACCAAGTGTCACAAAGGGGTACCTCTATGGCACCTGTACAAAGGTCCAAGGAGATAGATCGCATTTGATTTCTCGTTTTTGATAGATCTCAACTTGAGGACATCCATACCGGGACAACATAGAAAATAGATGATGGACTCCTCTTCAATGCATAAGCATATTCTCATAAGAGATTGAGGATTAAGGTTCAAGCTAAAACTTCCACCATGATACATGGCTTTGGTTGGCGGCCCAATGTTCTTCTCTAACAATATGCATATTAATTCAACCCACGGTAAATCACCCTTACTTCAGACAAGACGAACATGCATAGCAACTCACATGATATTCAACAAAAGTGTGACAGTTGATGGCGTCCCCAGGAACATGGTTACCGCTCAGCAAGCAACTCATAAGAAATAAGATACATAAGCAACATATACTTTACCACAGTAGTTTTTAGGCTAATTTCCCATGAGCTATGTATTGCATGGTTAGTTTGCTTAGTACAGGTGGAGGTTAGCAAAAAGACTCGGAGCGACCAACTAAGAAAGTAATGACGGTCATAATCATGCAGAGCGACAAAGCAATATTGAATCAGGCATGGTAGTTATATCGCTACTTAAAATAAAAGATCATCAAGGCTTGACAGACTTTCTTTACAGTCTTGAATATGCGTGAGCATACGCCAAGTCAATCAAAATAAATTCTCGAAGGAAGATATTACTAAACCATACCATATCATAGGTAAACAAATCATGTTGGTACTCCAATAACACATTGGGAACCCCCCAGCTATTTGAGATTAACCATAAGAAAACCTGAACTACTAAGCACCATCATGCAAGTAGCATCTTTATCATAGGCACATTAACCAATGCAACGGAAGCAAACTCTCTTAATAAGGTGAGCATGATAATTAAAGAGAGTTCAAGCAACCAAGTAAACAAAAGCTCTTTGAAAAGATAAGCATGAATACTAAGAGCAGAGAACGATAGTAGCTATTTAAAAGACAAAGAACACACACAGCAAAGATAGACATGCAAATTCTATGTTATGTTCTAGGTAGAGGTGGAGCGTGTTTCTCTCCCACATAAAGGAATGCTGAGTTCCGACTCGTTATGAAAAACTAAAAAGAAAACTAAAAGTAAGACGCTCCAAGCATAGCACATAACACATGAAGTGATAAAAATATAGCGGAATGAAAGACGAACTGATAAGGTTGATGGAGAAGGGGATGCACGGGGGCATCCCCAAGCTTAGACGCTTGAGTCTCCTTGAATATTTCTTGGGGGTGCACGGGGGCATTCCCAAGCTTGAGCGCTTGACACTCCTGAATCTTTTTTATCATCTTCCCTCGCACACTTGAAAACTCCCTTCATACATAACTCATCATAATCTGATTAGCGAGGTTAGTATCCTTAATAAGATAATTATACCTTGCTGGAAATAAGGATATTCTTGAAGTTCTACTGTTTCTCAAGATTGCCAAAAGGTTTTTGCAAAGAATAAGCAAGTTCTTAATTTGCAAAGTGAAGGTAAGGCAAAACAGGACAGAATCTTTGAAAAACAGAACAGCAGGCAGTAATTGACCTGTTCGGGATACTTCTGCAACTCAAATCAAAAAACTCAGAACAGATGCACGAAAGACAATTATATAGAGAACGCTGTCGAAAAAATTCAGACCAAAAAGATGAGCTGGTGATTTTATACGAATTTTTCTATCCAAGGACAGAATCTGTTTCCTGGACAGCACCTCACAACTTTTGAACTTTCTAGCAATCGGAGGCTATACTTGTCACAAATATGAAAAGCAAAGATACAATGATGATGCTACAGCAGTAAACAACATCAAGACACAACAAAAGCAAAAAAATTATTCATGTGGGCTTCCTCCCAAAAGCGCTTTCTTTTATGCCTTTAAGCTAGGCATAATGCATAGAGGAATCAATAATCATCATAATTATCGGAGTTATAAATTGTTTCAAATGGTTCCTCAATAAGTTCATTCGTGTTCCTTCTAGGAAAGGGGTACACACCTTTTGCCTTCCCGCGTAAGTGGATTTGTCCCTTACCTATATCGATGAAGCCTTTAACTGCTCGGAGGAAGTCCCTTCCAAGCACTATATTTCCTTGGTTTGGCTCCACGATGAAGAAATCAATCATTGCAATCCCTTTAAGGAATTTAACTGGCATGTCTTTTATTTTTCCCTGTATTTCAGAAATATCTCCATTAGTATGTTCATGATAAGATGGTAATCTATCCATGTTCAATTTTAAAGAATCATGAACAATTTTTGGCATAGTAGAAACCATAGATCCAATATCACAATAAGCAAGGAAGTCTTGATTAGAGATGCTAATCCTAACAAAAGGTTCCCAATCATTGTCTATTTCCAAAATGTCTTTCTTATTGGGTTTAGGTTTCTCTACCTTCATCAAGTCTAGAGCATCCATTCTTTTCTCAATAGTAGCAAGTCTATCTATGACAGTATCAAAGTTATGATCATAAACAAAGTAACTAGATAGACCATGTATAATTTCAAGAGCTCTAGCTTCATCACACTCTAGGAAATCTCCCTCAGCTATAATGTCAAGGGAGTGTTTGCACCATTTAAAAAGACCATGGTAAAAATTTCTAAGCACAATTTTTATAGGTATCCAAGGCATAATTCTTCTATGTGCATCAGAAATTCTGTCCCATGCCTTCTTCATATTTTCTCCATCCCTTTGATGGAAATCTGGAACTTCTGATTCCCTCAAAGCACCAAATCCTAACATGTTTAGCTAAACAGATAGGACTACTGACAGGAAGGTAAATAATTTTTTTGTGATTTTTGATAAAAGACACTAAAGCAAAAATGAAAGGTAAACTAACAAGACTAAAAAGCAAAGGTAAAAGATAGCATGCAACTCCCCTATCCTGAAGAGTGGAGTCCCCGGCAACGGCGCCAGAAAATACTCCTTGATGGGCCTCGAACCCCTCGTTGGTTACCCCAAGTGGAAGGTGTAAGATGCAGTAAGTAGAAGTGTTTTCCCTTAGCAAAGATCCCAAGGATCGAATCCCCAGAGACTCCTAGGTTCAACAGGTAGGTGTCAACTGCTACGGCGCCAGATTAGTAGCAATCAACATGGACGTGCACATAGATACAAATAACTTTGCTCCCAACGAGTACAGAGAGGTTGTCAATCCCTCCGGCCTTGTAGTTCACAAAGGATTAAAAGCAATGATAGTAGTGATAGATAGTGTTTTGCAATAGTAAATAATAGCGGAAAGTAAATAGTGGATGTGATCAATGATGGTAATATGGACCGGAGTCTCATGATGTTCACTAGTGATGTCTCTCTCCCAAAAGACGATAAAACAGCTATGTGAGGTAAACAAATTACAGCTGGGCAATTGACAGGACCACGAACGCAAACCAATGCTGACTACATTACAAGAAAGGTTGAGGTTCAAAGCATGGGCGGTACGCTAAAGTAAGTAGACCGAAATCCATCAATGCCTACTACTAATCATCCACCTTGAGATATCTATCCAGAACATCTCGCTGGTATTAAGTTGCGAGTCCCACCCATAGTGTAAACTCAATGCAACAGACAACTGCATTAAAAGAACTTTGCGTAAAGTAAACAATCCTTGCACCCGCGGGCACAAGCACCGTTGTTTTCCCCCTTGTGGCAACAGCACATCCCCTAGACTCATGTTTCTGTCACTCAAGCTAGTCATCGAGGGGCATGAACCCACAATCGAGCATAACGTTCCCTCTTGGAGTCACTACCTATTACTCGGCCAAAGCAATAAATAACAACGGAGAACATGCAAGAATTACTTATGAACTAAAATATAAAAGAGGTGAATCAAATATATTACTCAAGATCAATCTGAACATAATCTCATAATCCATCGGATCCCAGCAAACTCAACATTGCTACAGCATAAGGATTACATAGGTGCCTCGATCATGTAGGGCAGCTCACGAGGACTAATTAGTGAAGCACAAGAACGGAAGGAGAACATCACATAGCTACTGGTCATGGACTCATGGTCCAAGGGAGACTACTCACGAGTCATCCGGGAGGCGTCCATGGTGGTGGAGAAGCTCCCGGTGGTGATCCTCCCCTCCGGCAGGGTGCCGGGAAGAGTTCTCCTGGTGCTCCCGATCTTGGAAGCGGCGGCGGCGGCGGAACAGAGATGGGATCACGAAAAGAGTTCCTGTTCTGAGGGTTACGGAGGACCCTTTAAATATATGCCAAAGTAGGGCATCGGGGGAGCTTCGGGGGGGGCGCGCCGCCAGGGTGCCTGGAGCCCTGGTGCCCCCCCCCCCAGGCTGCCCTTCGGACGCAGTGTTATTTCCGTATCGCTGATTTTTTATATAACTTTTCTGGATTTTCTGGGCAGTTCTCGAAACGTGAAAACCTGAAATACAAAAACAGCCGAAAATAGAAACTGGCACTGGGGTGCACTGGATTAGTAAGTTAGTCCAAATATGATCAAAAGTGTATGGAAGTGCATGAATATCATAGCAATATCACCCAAAAGTGGCATGGAGCAAGCAGAAATTATAGATACGTTTTGGACGTATCACGCGTTCAGGTCGATGCAGCGGCCGGGCTTGCTGGCGACGGCGAGCTCGAAGGACGGAGGCGGAGGCTTGAGCACTTGAGACGAAGGAAGACAAAGCAGAAGGGGAAAAGAGATGGCCCTCGGTCTCATTTATAGGCCGAAGGGATAAAACGACAGGCGCGGGAATCGAGGAGACCGAAAATCGGATATAGATTGAGCTGTCGCCTCGATCTTCGGAACAGTAATAAAGAAAGGTAACAAACAGATGCGGGTGTTAAATGCGCAGGTGATGTCATAACAGATTGGAGCGATTCCAGGAGATGACGTCATGTACGGTTTAAGAAGTATACAAGAGTTGCAGAAAGGGAAATTCGTACAAAGACTTGGAAGACTGACATGAACAAGTTCAAATCAATCTGGGGCCTAATGTCAGGGATATTACTAGCAGATATAAACCGGCTAGGAAGGTCCGGATTACGCTGGTAAGGCCATATTATCATAAGCCCAGTAAAGTATGTAATAAGAGGTTATAGCCCACGGAGGTTCAGGGCCCATGTATAAGGCCCATTGTTTGTAAGCCGTCGTACTATGTAACTTGGAATGTAAGGTAGAAAGAGTAGAGACCGAGGCGGACACGTTTATGAGCCGGCCTCGGGACTCTGTAAACCGGACCGGGCGTCGCCTCCTATATAAAGGGACGACCCGGCGATGGTTCAAGGACAAGAAACAACAGCTCGAGACACAGGCAAAGCGGATTCGCTACCTGGTCATCGAAGCCCAAGCAATACCACACCAAACTAGACGTAGGCTTTTACCTTCATTGAAGGGGCCGAACTAGTATAAACTCCCTGTGTCCTTCGTCCGCTATAACCCCTTTAAGCTAACCCGAGCGATGGCCTCACGACTAAGTCCCTTAAACCGGACATCTGCCGTGCTAAATCCACGACAACCATCACTCCTATCTTTACTGTTTTTCTTAGTTCGATCCTTTTGTTAGTAACTTGCTCTAGTAGGATAAAGTTAGCATGATCTAGTTGTGAGCTTTTGCTTTATGATCTTTACCCTTTGTAATCGAGTCCGTGAGCTATATAATAAAGATTAGTGTTGAGTCAAGGGCTTGATTTCCTCACGTTTGTCATGATAAAAAGAAAGAAAACATAAAGAGTATCCAAGAGATCATATTGATCTTATGGGAAGTAATGACTTCACATATAATGAGTATGATAAATAAAAGTTGTTGGGAGTTGACAAACATAGTTTTGGTCATCGTTGCAATTAATAGGAATTAATAAAAGAAGATATGCTTCACATACAAATATACTATCTTGGACATCTTTTATGATTGTGAGCACTCATTAAAATATGACATGCTAAAGAGTTGATGTTGGACAAGGAAGACAACATAATGGGTTATATTTTCTTATATCCGAAATAAAGTATATTGTCATGGATCATCCAACATGTTGAGCTTGCCTTTCACCCTCATGCTAGCCAAAACTCCTCGCACTAAGTAGAGATACTACTTGTGCTTCCATACATCCTTAAACCCAGTTTTGCCATGAAAGTCCACCATACCTACTTTGGATTGATAAAGATCCTTCAAACTAAGTTGTCATGTTGCAAACTCGCTAAAATATGTATGATTTATTAGTGTGGAGGAAATTAGCTTTATACGATCTTGTGATATGGAAGTAACGGACTGCATAATAAAGGTCCTTATCACAAGTGGCAACATAAAGTGACATTCTTCTGTGCTAAGACTTTGTGCATCCAACCATAAAAATGTTGGAAATATGCCCTAGGGGCAATAATAAAATGGTTATTATTATATTTCCTTGTTCATGATAATTGTCTGTTATTCATGCTTGAATTGTATTGTACGGAAACAACGATACATGTGTGAATACATAGACCACAACGTGTCCCTGGTAAGCCTCTAGTTACTGGCTTGTTGATCAACAAATGGCCACGGTTTCTTGGCCATGGACATTGGATGTCATTGATAACGGGATCACATCATTAGGAGAATGATGTGATGGACAAGACCCAATCCTAAGCCTAGCACAAGATCGTGTAGTTCGTAATGCTAATGCTTTTCCAATTTCATGTATGTTTTCCTTAGACCATGAGGTTGTGCAACTCCCGGATACCGTAGGAATACTTTGGGTGTGCCAAACGTCACAACGTAACTGGGTGGCTATAAAGGTACACAACGGGTATCTCCGAAAGTGTCTATTGGGTTGGCACGAACCGAGACTGGGATTTGTCACTCCGTATGACGGAGAGGTATCTCTGGGCCCACTCGGTAAGACATCATCATAATGAGCTCGATGTGACTAAGGAGTTAGTCACGGGATGATGGATTACGGAACGAGTAAAGAGACTTGCCATGACGAGATTGAACAAGGTATCGGTATACCGATGATCGAATCTCGGGCAAGTACTATACCGATAGACAAAGGGAATTGCATACGGGATTAAGTGAATCCTTGACATCGTGGTTCATCCGATGAGATCATCGAGGAACATGTAGGAACCAACATGGGTATCCAGATCCCGCTGTTGGTTATTGACCGGAGAGTCGTCTCGGTTATGTCTACGTGTCTCCCGAACCCGTAGGGTCTACACACTTAAGGTTCGGTGACACTAGGGTTGTAGAGATATATGCACACGGTAACCTGAATGTTGTTCGGAGTCCTAGATGAGATCCCGGACGTCACGAGGAGTTCCGGAATGGTCCGAAGGTAAAGAATTAGGAAGTCCAGTTTCGGCCATCGGGAGAGTTCCGGGGGTCACCGGTAGTGTACCGGGACCACCGGAAGGGTCCCGGGGGTCCACTGGGTGGGGCCACCCATCCCGGAGGGCCCCATGGGCTGTAGGGGGAGGGGGACCAGCCCATAGTGGGCTGGCACACCCCCTTGGGCCTCCCCCCTGCGTCTAGGGTTGGAAACCCTAGGGGTGGGGGGTGCCACCCTTGCCTTCGCGGGCAAGTCTCCCCCCTGGCCGCCGCCCCCCCTAGGAGATCCCATCTCCTAGGGCCAGCGCCCCCCTGGCCCCTATATATAGTGGGGGTGGGAGAGGGCGGCCGCACCTCAGCCCCTGGCGCATCTCCCCCCCGTTACACCTCTCCCTCCTCCCGCAGGTCCTTGGCGAAGCCCTCCAGTTTTTCCCGTTGCATCCACCACCACGCCGTCGTGCTGCTGGATCTCCATCAACCTCTCCTCCCTCATTGCTGGATCAAGAAGGAGGGGACGTCGCTGCACCGTACGTGTGTTGAACGCGGAGGTGTCGTCCGTTCGGCGCTGGGATCATCGGTGATAGGGATCACGACGAGTAAGACTCCATCATCCACGTTCTCTTGAACGTTTCCGCTCGCGATCTACAAAGGGTATGTAGATGCACTCCTTTATGCTCGTTGCTAGATGACTCCTTAGATTGATCTTGGTGAAGCGTAGGAAATTTTTTAAATTTTGCTGCGTTCCCGAACAGTGGCATCTGAGCTAGGTCTTTGCGTAGCATCTTGCACGAGTAGAACACAAACAGGTTGTGGGTGTAGATTTGTTCAATTTTCTTGCCGCTACTAGTCCAATCTTGATTCGGCGGCATTGTGGGATGAAGCGGCCCGGACCGACTGACATGCACTAGTTGCATAAGGTGGCTGGCGGGTGTCTGTCTTTCCCACTTTAGTCGGATCGAATTAGATGAAAAGGGTCCTTATGAAGGGTAAATAGAAATTGACATATCACGTTGTGGTTTTGGCGTAGGTAAGAAACTTTCTTGCTAGAAACCTATAGAAGCCACGTAAAAACTTGCAACAACAATTAGAGGACGTCTAACTTGTTCTTGCAGCATGTGCTATGTGATGTGATATGGCCAAGAAGATGTGATGAATGATATATGTGATGTATGAGATTGATCATGTTCTTGTAATAGGGAATCACGACTTACATGTCGATGAGAATGACAACCGGCAGGAGCCATAGGAGTTGTCTTATTTATTGTATGACCTGTGTGTCACTGAATAACGCCATGTAATTACTTTACTTTATTGCTAAACGTTAGCCATAGTAGTAGAAGTAATATTTCGCGAGACGACTTCACGAAGACACGATGATGGAGATCATGGTGTCATTTCGGTGACAAGGATGATCATGGTGCCCCGGAGATGAAGATCAAAGGAGCAAAATGATATTGGCCATATCATGTCACTTTATTTGATTGCATGTGATGTTTATCATGTTTATGCATCTTATTTGCTTAGAACGACGGTAGTAAATAAGATGATCTCTCACTAAAAAAATTCAAGAATTGTGTTCCCCCTAACTGTGCACCGTTGCTAAGGATCGTTGTTCCGAAGCACCACGTGATGATCGGGTGTGATAGGCTCTAACATTCGCACACAACGGGTGTAAGCCAGATTTACACACGCAATACACTTAGGGTTCACTTGACGAGCCTAGCATATACAGACATGGCCTCGGAACACGGAAGACCGAAAGGTCGAACATGAGTCGTATAGAAGATACGATCAACATGAAGATGTTCACCGTTGATGACTGGTCCGTCTCACGTGATGATAGGACACGAGCTAGTCGATTCGGATCATGTATCACTTAGATGACAAGAGAGATGTCAATCTGAGTGGGAGTTCATTAAATTTGATTAGATGAACTTAATTGTCATGAACTTAGTCTAAATTCTTTACAATATGTCTTGTAGATCAAATGGCCCACGCTCATGTCACCCTCAACTTCAATGCGTTCCTAGAGAAATCCAAGCTGAAAGACGATGGTAGCAACTATACAGATTTGGTCTGTAACCTGAGGATCATCCTCATAGCTGCCAAGAAAACTTATGTCCTAAAAGCACCGCTAGGTGACGCTCCCGCCCCGGCAAACCAAGATGTTATGAACGCTTGGCAGTCGCGTTGTGATGATTACTCCCTGGTTCAGTGCGGCATGCTCTACAGCTTAGAATCGGGGCTCCAAAAGCGTTTTGAGCACAACGGAGCATATGAGATGTTCCAAGAGCTGAAAATGGTTTTCCAGGCTCATGCCCGAGTTGAGAGATATGACGTCTCCAACGCATTCTACAGTTGTAAGATGGAGGAGAATAGTTCTGTCAGCGAGCACATACTCAAATTGTCCGGGTTGCACAATCGCTTGTCTCAGTTGGGAATGAATCTCCTAGACGAAGCGGTCGTTGACAGAATCCTTCAGTCGCTCCCACCTAGCTACAAGAGCTTCGTGTTGAACTTCAATATGCAAGGGATGGAGAAGTTCATTCCCGAAGTGTATTCAATGCTGAAATCAGCGGAGGTGGAGATCAAGAAAGAGCATCAAGTGTTGATGGTGAATAAAACCACTAAGTTCAAGAAGGGCAAGGGTAAGAAGAACTTCAAGAAGGACGGCAAAGGAGTTGCCGCGCCCGGTAAGCCAGTTGCCGGGAAGAAGCCAAAGAATGGACCCAAGCCTGAGGCTGAGTGCTTTTATTGCAAGGGAATGGGTCACTAGAAGCGGAACTGCCCCAAATACTTAGCAGATAAGAAGGCCGGCAACGTCAAAGGTATATATGATATACATGTTATTGATGTGTACCTTACCAGCGCTCGTAGTAGCTCCTGGGTATTTGATACCAGTGCAATTGCTCACATTTGTAACTAAAAGCAGGAGCTGCGGAATAAGCGGAGACTGGCGAAGGACGAGGTGACGATGCGCGTCGGGAATGGTTCCAAGGTCGATGTGATCGCCGTTGGCACGCTACCTCTACATCTACCCTCGGGATTAGTTTTAAACCTTAATAATTGTTATTTAGTACCAACTTTGAGCATGAACATTGTATCTGGATCTCGTTTGATGCGAGATGGCTACTCATTTAAATCCGAGAATAATGGTTGTTCTATTTATATGAGAGATATGTTTTATGGTCATGCCCCGCTGGTCAATGGTTTATTTTTGATGAATCTCGAACGTGATGTTATACATATTCATAGTGTGAATGCCAAAAGATGTAAAGTTGATAATGATAGTCCCACATACTTGTGGCATTGCTGCCTTGGTCATATTGGTGTCAAACGTATGAAGAAGCTCCATGCAGATGGACTTCTGGAGTCCCTTGATTATGAATCATTTGACACGTGTGAACCATGCCTCTTGGGCAAGATGACCAAGACTCCGTTCTCCGGAACAATGGAGCGAGCAACCAACTTATTGGAAATCATACATACCGATGTGTGCGGTCCAATGAGTGTTGAAGCTCGCGGAGGCTATCGTTATGTTCTCACCCTCACAGATGACTTGAGTAGATATGGGTATGTCTACTTAATGAAACACAAGTCTGAGACCTTTGAAAAGTTCAAGGAATTTCAAAATGAGGTTGAGAATCAACGTGACAAAAAAATAAAGTTCTTACGATCGAATCGTGGGGGTGAATATTTAAGTCATGAATTTGGCACACACCTAAGGAACTATGGAATTGTTTCACAATTGACACCGCCCGGAACACCTCAGCGTAAAGGTGTGTCCGAACGTCGAAATCGTACTCTGTTGGACATGGTGCGATCTATGATGTCTCTCACCGAATTACCGCTAGCTTTTTAGGGTTATGCTTTAGAGACTGCCACATTCACTTTAAATAGGGCTCCATCAAAATCCGTTGAGACGACACCGTATGAACTTTGGTTTGGCAAGAAACCTAAGCTATCGTTTCTGAAAGTTTGGGGTTGCGATGCTTATGTCAAGAAACTTCAACCTGAAAAGCTCGAACCCAAATCGGAAAAATGCGTCTTCATAGGATACCCAAAGGAAATGATTGGGTACACCTACTACCTTAGATCAAAAGGCAAGGTTTTCGTTGCCAAGAATGGATCCTTTCTGGAGAAAGAGTTTCTCTCGAAAGAAGTGAGTGGGAGGAAAGTAGAACTTGATGAGGTGACAGTCACCCCTCCCGAACCGGAAAGTAGCGCAGCGCAGGAAATTGTTCCCGAGGTACCTGCATCGACAGGGGAGGAAGTTAATGATGATGACCATGAAGATTCAGATCAAGTTACTACTGAACTTCGAAGGTCCACAAGAACACGTTCCGCACCAGAGTGGTACGGCAACCCTGTCATGGAAATCATGTTGTTAGACAACGGTGAACCTTCAAACTATGAAGAAGCGATGGCGGGCCTAGATTCCAACAAATGGCTTGAAGCCATGAAATCCTAGATAGGATCCATGTATGAAAACAAAGTATGGACTTTGGTGGACTTGCCCGATGATCGGCACGCCATAGAAAATAAATGGATATTTAAGAGGAAGACTGACGCGGATGGTAATGTGACCAACTATAAGGCTCGGCTTGTCGCTAAAGGTTATCGACAAGTTCAAGGGATTGACTACGACGAGACTTTCTCTCCCGTAGCGATGCTGAAGTCCGTCCGAATCATGTTAGCAATTGCCACATTCTATGATTATGAGATATGGCAAATGGACGTCAAAACAGCATTCCTTAATGGCTTCCTCAAGGAAGAGCTATATAAGATGCAGCCGGAAGGTTTTGTCGATCCTGAGAATGCTAACAAGGTATGCAAGCTCCAACGCTCGATCTATGGGCTGGTGCAAGAATCTCGGAGTTGGAATATTTGCTTTAATGATGTGATCAAACCGTTTGGGTTTATACAGACTTGGGGAGAAGCCTGTATTTACAAGAAAGTGAGTGGGAGCTCTGTAGCATTTCTCATATTATATGTGGATGACATACTGCTGATGGGAAATGATATAGAATTCTTGGAGAGCATAAAGGCCTACTTGAATAAGAGTTTTTCAATGAAGGACCTTGGAGAAGCTGCTTATATATTAGGCATCAAGATCTATAGAGATAGATCGAGACGCCTCATTGGTCTTTCACAAAGCACATACCTTGACAAGATATTGAAGAAGTTTAATATGGATCAGTCCAAGAAAGGGTTCTTGCCTGTATTGCAAGGTATGAGATTGAGCATGGCTCAATCCCCGACCATGGCAGAAGATAGAGAAAAGATGAGTGTCATCTCCTATGCCTTAGCCATAGGTTTTATTATGTATGCCATGCTATGTACCAAACCTGATGTGAACCTTGCCATAAGTTTGGTAGGGAGGTACCAAAGTGATCCCGGTATGGAACACTGGACAGCGGTTAAGAACATCCTGAAGTACCTGAAGAGGACTAAGGATATGTTTCTCGTTTATGGAGGTGACGAAGAGCTCGTCGTAAAGGGTTACGTCGATGTGATGGCTTCTCACCCCACGTTGGTTACCCCAAGTGGAAGGTTTGAGATGCAGTGTAGCGGTAGTTTTCCTGTCACACCCTGCATTTTGTAACATTTTATTTGTAACTTTGAAGCATGAAAATTTGGACCAGCAAATTTTTTTAACATCATTTGGCTTTTTACTTGAATTGAGTTTTCTTCATTTGCTTTTTCATGTGCTCATTAAAGTCAACTATGACCTCTTGTAGATTTCATCTCCATACCCAAAACTTCTGCCCAATGATCATGCCAAGTGTTATATAACAGTATAGTATTTTCTTACAAAATTAATTTGGCCAAAAAGTATTTTATAAATTTAGTTTTTCAAAAACCCCTGAGTTGAGATTTGCACTGCAAGTACTTGATTTAGGGTGTGAAAATTATTTCAAAAGGTTTATTTGAGACCTAGTAGTCATAGGACTCCCAGAAACCACAAAGGTATAATTTTAAAAGTTATTTTCCTATTTTATTTAAAAGCTTTTTCTTAAGGCCAGAAATGGTCTTTAATAGGGGGAAATTATTTAACTATTTCAAAAATATTTTCCAAAATTCAGAGAGACTCATAGGACATATATTGTCCATATATAAGAGTTTCAACACTTGGTCATGTTCAAAATAATGGGCTAAACTCTCTAAAACCCTTTCTGGATATTTCAAGCTTTTGAAATACTTACAAAGGAAACTTTCTCCAAAAATTCCAGGGAAATTCTATTATGTCATATATGACATATTTGATGATCTTGCCAAGTCCCATGACTTGGGAAGCAAGAAAACCTCCTCAAACCCCTTCATAACCATTCTGTCCATATTTGAAGTTTGAGCAACTTTACATTGCCAAACTTGTCCAAATGCTCTCAAACTTGGTGCACATGCTAGAATGACCTAATAAGGCATCTAGACCAAATGGCACAAGATTTGGAATAAAGCAACTTGATCAGATCACCTCAAAACCCTTTCTGTTCAAATGCAAATTTGAACAACTTTACATTACCAACTTTTTATCTGGAGCTTCAAACTTTGTGGGCATGATCAATACCCCAAATGATGATGCTACACCAAGTGGTGCATCAAGGGGAGATGATTAGCTTGACTCAATCAAGATGAAACTGTTTCTGTTGATTTCTAGGGTTCACCAAAGTTACATTGGCTAGTTTCTCCAAATGAGCCCAAATTTGGTGAAGCACCCTATTTTCTCATGACTTTCAACCCTGTCAAGTGCCATGTCAAGTGGACTTCATTTACTTGATCAAACACTGATCAAACACCTTCTGCAGTAATGCTAAAACCTCCAATTTGACCACTTTCACTTTTCTCCATGGCCTCAACTTCTTACCACAGGCTCATTGAGTTACCAGCTACCTCCAGTAACTCCCCCAGCACCTCAGCTCCATGATTGAGGGGTGAAACCTCTGTTTTACCTTGCTGTACAGCCAGCTTCTACCATTTTTACCAACACTCTCACTCTCTCTCTGCATCCCCAGGGCATCCAAGGCCTCAGGGCATTTCTTTACTCCTCCTACAACGTGCTGGACAATGTTGGACACGCGGGATCGGACCAAACCGACGAGAGCACGCTGATGCCAGCAATACGCATGCTCTGGAGCGCGCAAACAGTGCCCTCCGCACGCTGGCTCCGGCCAATCGGCCTCCCCCGACAACCTCGAGCCTCCCCCTCGCGCGAGTCGAGGCGCCTCGACGTCCGTGACCTCCCCGGCGCTGTCCCCCCTCCTCCTGCGCCCTCCAGTGAACGTCGTCGCACGCGCATCGGCCGCCCGCTTCGGCCATTCTTCTGCTTCACACGCGCGCGCGCCCCTGACGCTCCCCCGCTCCTCCTCTCACCTCTACTGGACGTGGAGCTCGTCCAGGAACTCCCCAGACTCACTCCCCTGGCCTCCCATGCGCTGTAGCGTCGAGCCGGAGCTCGCCGGCACACTGGACCACGGGTCTCCGCCGAGCCCCCTATAAATAGGACCTCCCGAGCCATTCCAACAGCACCAGCAGCACCTCCTCCTCCCCAGCATCACTCCTGCATCACCATCTCGACCCCAGGAGGTCCCAGTGCTCGGGATCGACCGGAGCTCCGCCGCGTCGGGCCGCCGGCGATCTCGAGGTACGGACCTCCCCTGCCTCTCCTTCCACTCGTTTCGGAACCGCCGCACTCCACTGATCATTTTCCCCCTGTTTCCCCTCTCCGTGGCAGCCGGAAACAGCCACAACCACCACCCTCCGACGAGCTTCCGCCGTCCCACCTCGCCGCCGGTGAACCAGGACTCGCCGCTGTGCCGCACCACCACCACAGCAACCGCAACACGCCACTGAGCTCATCCCTGCCCTCCGTTGCCGTCGCCGTGGCCAGAATCCTCGCCGGTGAGCTCGCCGTCGCCGTGGCCGAGGGGTTAGAGATGACAGGCGGGCCCCGCCTGTCATCCCCCCACCTCTCTCCCCCTCCTCTATGCCGCTGACCCACGGGCCCCGCCCGTCAGGTTTGAAAACCTGACGTGCGCGCGCGCTGGCTCCGTGCGGCTGGGCCAGTCCGTCTGGGCCGTGCATTGTGGCCTTCTCTGGCCCAGTGCATAGGACCCTTTTTCATTTTTCTTTTCTGTTGATGTTTTAATCATTTATACATAAAAGAATATTGATCTAAGTTAAATATTTCCTACTCCTAAAATCTTGCAATATTCCAACCTATTTAATGGTACCACTTTCATTCAAATCCATGAAACTTTTCTGTACTGTTCAAATTTAAATTCAAATTTGGGCAGTAATACTCCTGTTCAAAAATCAATCTATTCCATTCTGTAACTCCAAAACTCCAACTAAGATTTTTCCCCATCTTAGAAATCCCTCTAGTATTTTACAAAAATGAGTTGACATTTTTCTGAGCACTTTGATTTTTCTATTTTATTTGTATTCTTATTTTCCCGTGGTTATTATGCGACGTATAGATCCCGTATTTGACAAAGTTGTTGTGGAAGAAGAAGGAGAAGGATTTGAAGACCTTGAAGACCAAGCCAATCCAGGCAAGCAGCCCTTTGACCATGATACACTTGTTCTTCGGAACCCGTTTGTTTCCGATGCATGATGATTAGGGTTACGATGGTAACCTAGATGAACCACCACATGATGCATGCTTTATTGTTGATCTTGCTATATGCTAGATGACATGCAATAGGTGGTCATGATGCTTATATGATGCATGACATGATCTTGATCTTGCTATGTGCTAGATGACATGCATATGGTTAGTAGTTATGATTAGTGATGCATGAGTGACATGAACCTTTATGATTGAAGTCTTTGCATAAAACCCCGTCGGGTGCCATTTATGCCCGAGGGAAATGATGATGATGAGTTGGGTGACCACTTGATGACGAAGTGGTGTGCCAAGGCAAGTGTGTGTGTTTTTCAAACGGATTGGTTGAAGTTGCGACCGTTATTCCAACCATACATGTGCAACCACACTACCCCTTATGGGACGGGGCTTTATTGATTACTTAGGTCGATACTAGCATGGTGCCCGCATTACTAGTGACGGGAAGACTTGAGGTCTTTCCCGGGACGGGGTCGTGCTTGGATAGACGACCATGACTGTTTTCACAGGGCACCGAACACACCGTTGGTACCTTCGGGTACGCGTGAACATTGAAATTAGGGCGAGTCCCGTGATCTATTGTTTGTACCCGAGGGCCGTGTACCAACGAGTGGACTCTATGTTAGTGTCGTCTAAGGAAAGGTAATGACCGGGTGCTTACCCCGGGTACTTGAGGTACCGCGGGTCATGGATGACACGGAAGTTCCCCGGATCTTGTGGGTAAAGTGTACAACCTCTGCAGAGTGTCAAACTATTCGAATAGCCGTGTCCACGGTCATGGACAGTTGGGTAACCGCTCTTGGGCTACGTCCAATGTTTGTGAAACCATGCGTGTGTATGTGAGTCAAGGTGGTGACTTGACTCGATGAGATGATTCATGTTCATGTTGATGTCGGTAACCTGTCTTCGAGGTTACGCGAGGTTATTGATGCATAAACTTGATGATAGCATATTGTTCTAGCCTTCTGCTAGATTGTTCATTATTGTTCCATTGCATTGTTACCACATCATGGGTTGCTTGCGAGTACATTCAAAGTACTCAGTGGCTTGCCACAGTTATTTAATTGGCCAGGCATGGAAGAGCAGGATTATGAGGAAGAGTTCTTTGGAGACGAACATGCGAACTAGGACGCTATCCCAGTCAGAATGCATGTAGGGTTAATGCAGATGGCATGGGTTCTACCCGTTATCGAAGACTTCCGCTATTTGAGTTATTTCCTATTCAGCCCATGAGGCTCTATCTATGTAAGACTTGGCCATAATGGCCTTAATTCGTGTAAGACTATTTGTATGGATGTAAGACTCTTGTTATTTCAGCTACTGTGTGTTCAGTGAGCATTGATCTCTAGGATCATTGTACACGTGCATTCGGTGATCTCGACTTCCAAGTCGGGGTCCCCACATTTCCCTTGGCAAAGATACCAAGGATCGAATCCCCTGAGACTCCGAGGGTCAACAAGAAGGTGTCAACTGCTAGCGGCGCAACTTAGCGATTGACAGGACCTGCACACAAATACAAATAACTTTGCTCCCAACGAGTACAGAGAGGTTGTCAATCCCTCCGGCCTTGTCGTTTACAAAGGATCAAACGCAAGAGATAATAGTGATAGGTATGACTGCAACTAGTAAGTAAGAACAGGAAATAAATAACGGGTGTGATCAATGATGGTAATATGGACCGGGGTCCCATGATGTTCACTAGTGATGTCTCTCTCCCAAAAGACGATAAAACAGCTAAGCGAGGTAAACGAATTACAGCTGGGCAATTGACAGGATTATGTGCGCAAACCAATGCTAACTATGCTGAAAAGAAAGGTAGAGGCTCGAGAGCATGGGCGGTACGCCAAGGCAAGTAGACCGAAATCCATCTGCATCTACTACTAATCATCCACCTTGAGATATCTATCCAGAACATCTCGCAGGTATTAAGTTGCGAGTCCCACCCATAGTGTAAACTCAAAGCATAAGACAACTGCATTAAAAAAACTTTGCGTAAAGTAAACAATCCTTGCACCCGCAAGTACAAGCACCATTGTTTTCCCCCTTGTGGCAACAACAAATCCCCTAGACTCATGTTTCTGTCACTCAAGCTAGTCATCGAGGGGCATGAACCCACAATCAAGCATAACGTTCCCTCTTGGAGTTACTACCTACTACTTGGCCAAAGCAATAAACAGCAACGGAGAACATGCAAGAATTACTCAAGAACATAAATATAAAAGAGGTGAATCAAATATATTACTCACACACAATCTGAACATAATCTCATAATCCATCGGATCCCAGCAAACTCATCATAGCAACAACATAAGGATTACATATGTGCCTCGATCATGTAGGGCAACTCACGAGGTCTAATCGGTGAAGAACAAAGAGGGGAGGAGAACATCACATAGCTACTGGTCATGGACCCATGGTCCAAGGGAGACTACTCACAACTCATCCGGGAGGCGTCCATGGTGGTGGAGAAGCTCCCGGTGGTGATCCTCCCCTCCGGCAGGGTGCCGGGAAAAGTTCTCCTGGTGCTCCCGATCTTGGAAGCGCGGCGGCGGTGGAACAGAGATGAGATCGCGAAAAAGGGTTCCGTCCTCGAGGGTTTCGGGACGCGGTGTAAATATATGCCAAAGGGGGGCGTCAGAAGAGGCCAGGGGGTCCCAGGCGCCCTGGCGGCGCGGCCAGGAGGGGGGGCGCCCCCTCTGGTCGCCTGGAGCCCTGGTGGCCCCCCTCTGGCCCTACTTTGGCCGCATGGATGCTTCCGGAACGCTGATTTTATATATATATTTCCCAGAATTTTTCTGGCAATTTACGTAATGGGAAAACCTGAAATACAAAAACAGCAGAAAACAGAAACTGGCACTGGGGTGCACTGAGTTAATAGGTTAGTCCAAATATGATCAAAAGTGTATGGAAGTGCATAAATATCATAGGAATATCACACAAAAGAGGCATGGAGCAAGCAGAAATTATAGATACGTTTTGGACGTATCAACATCCCCAAGCTTAATTCCTGCTCGTCCTCGAGTAGGTAAATGATAACAAGCATAATTTCTGTGGTGACATGCTATTAACCATATAAGAACTTTTCACAGTCACATGACAAATGCTTACTGAGACAATGAATCTGTAGTAATTAAGTTGCCTCATGAGAATATCACAAAGAACTGAAAGTTTTACAATATGATACTGAAACACTCAATAGATTTGTAGTGAGCATGGTGTGCAAACATGACAAAGTGATATCTCGCTTGCCCCCTTTAGTGAAGCAAAACATAAATGCAGGGGCACGTCCAAAGTTTAAATGACGACTAGATACAATGATTTCAGAATAAACGATATCATAGTCATGCAAAAGACAATGGTACTTTGGGACAATGCACATTACACTCAGAATGACAATCATGCTCTCAATAGTTGGTGCTTTGAAGAAAGAAGGTGGAGACTCTTGAACCGTGGCTTTTGATGGCAAGGTTGAAAACCCGTGGTCGAAAACAAAAACTAAACATGTACCAGAGCTCTTGGTTTTTAAAAACAGAGGTAAAAATTACTTTTTTAGAGATGCATATTTTGTCAACGAATGCTAGTAGATAACTCAATTACTTCTCGAGCTGGACAAGTTTCGAGGAACGGCTCACGCACGAGGACGATCACATCCGCTCAATCTCCTTTGTTTATCACTGCCAAAGTTTTCTGATTTCTCATGAACAAAGCGTGAAGGAAGGTTTGTTTGTTGTATATTTTTAATGAGCCGGGCGCACTCTTTGCCAGTTCCTTCTCGTATTAGGGGTTTGCACATTAGACATGAAATCCCGGGGTGAAGCTTGTCCAACTTAAAAAGATCATGAATTAACTACTACTTCCTCATGAGCTAAAACAGAGGCACAAAAGAGAAATGCTTTTTTGATTAATTTCGAGATGGTACAAGATAGTCTTCGTTAGGAATGGCAGGTAAATACCATGTATAGGAAGGTATGGTGGACTCATATGGCATAACTGGTTTAAAGGATTTTGGATGCACAAGCAGTCAGTCCGCTTAGTACAGGCGAAGGTTAGCAAAAGACTGGGAGCGACCAACTAAAAGAGCAATGACGGTCATAATCATGCAGAGCGACAAAGCAACATTGAATCGGGCATGGAAGTTATATCGCTACTCGGAAATTAAAGATCATCAAGGCTTGATAGACTTTCTTTACAGTCTTAAATATGCGTGAGCATATGCCAAGTCAATCGAAATAAATTCTTGGAGGAAGATATCACTAAACCATACCACATCATAGGCAAACAAATCATGTTGGTACTTCAATAACACATTAAGAACCCCCCAGCTATTTGAGACTAACCATAAGAAAACATGAACTACTAAGCACCATTATGCACATAGCATTTTTATCATAGACATATCAACCAGTGCAACAGAAGCCAACTCTCTTAACAAGATAAGCATGATAACTCAAGAGAGTTCCAGCGACCAACTAAACAAAAGCTCTTTAAAAAGTAAAGCATGAAAACTAAGAGCTAAACATGACAGTAGCTATTGAAAGACAAAGAACACACACAGCAAAGAAGGACATGAAAATTCTATGTTGTGTTCTAGGTTGAAGTGGAGCGTGTTTCTCTCCCACACAAAGAAAGATGGGTTCCAACTCGTTATGAAAAGCAAGCAAAGCTAAAGAAAATTAAAAAGGAAACTAAAAGCAAGACGCTCCAAGCATAGCACATAACACATGAAGTGATAAAAATATAGTGGAACGAAAAACGAACTGATAATTGTTGATGGAGAAGGGGATGCACGGTGGCATCCCCAAGCTTAGACGCTTGAGTCTTCTTGAATATTTCTTGGGGGTGCACGGGGGCATCCCCAAGCTTGAGCGTTTGACACTCCTGAATCTTTTTATCATCTTCCCTCGCACACTTGAAAACTCCCTTCATACATAACTCATCATAATCTGATTAGCGAGGTTAGTACCCATAATAAAATAATTTTTCCTTTCTGGAAATAAGGATAATCTTGAAGGTCTACTGTTTCTCAAGATTGCCAAAAGGTTTTTGCAAAGAAAAAGCAAGCTCAAGGTTTGCAAAACGAAGGAAAGGCAAAACAGGACAGAATCTGTGAAAAACAGACCAGCAGGTAGTAAGTAATTGTTTCGGGGCACTTCTGCAACTCAAATCAAAAAACTCAGAACAGAAGCCCGAAAGCCAATTGTATAGAGCACGCTGTCGAAAAAATTCAGACCAAAAAGATGATCTGGTGATTTTATACGAATTTTTCTTTCCAAGGACAGAATCTGTTTCCTGGACAGCACGTCACAACTTTTGAACTTTCTTGCAATCAGAGGCTAAACTTGGCACAAAGCTGAAAAGTAAAGATACAATGATGATGCTACTGTAGTAACAAACATCAAGACACAACAAAAGCAAAATAAAATTTTATTCATTGTGGGCTGCCTCCCAAAAGCGCTTTCTTTTATGCCTTTAAGCTAGGCATAATGCAAAGAGATCAAGTTTTATCAAGAGTAAAAGAATAGCTAGCCCGTATAACGGACTCAAAAGGTAACTTAATATTCTTTCTAGGGAAGTGTTCCATCCCTTTCTTGACAGGAAATTGGAATTTTATATTCCCCTCTTTCATGTCAATGATGGCACCAACGGTGCGAAGAAAAGGACGTCCCAAAATAATTGGACAAGAAGGTTCACATTCAATATCCATAATAGTAAAATCAACGGGAACATAATTGTCGTTGACAATGATAAGAACATCGTCGATCCTCCCCAAGGGTTTCTTTATGGAAGAATCAACAAGACGAACACCGAAAGAACAAGAATCAAAAGGTTTCAATTTAAGCATATCATATATTCTTTTGGGCATAACGGAGGTACTAGCTCCAATATCACATAAAGCATAGCAAGAGAAGTTATTCAACTTAATTTTAATCATAGGATCCCAACCATCTTCTAGTTTTCTAGGTATGGAGGCTTCTACCCTAAGTTTCTCCTCCCTAGCTTTGATGAGAGCATTAGTGATATGCTCGGTGAAGGCAAGGTTAAGTGTGCTAGTGCGGGGATCTCTAGACATCTTGTGAAGGAAATCAATAACTTCGGTAAGGGTGCAATTATCAAAATCAAGGTCACTACTATCAAGTAAAGTGGTAGTGGTGTCCTTTAGGCTCACTTGTTTGGTAGTTTCTATGGTCATAGCATCACCATTAATATGTCCAATGGGACCAGGAGTGCATTGGGTGCTAAGAGTTTGGATATCCTCAACAACTTGGATAGTAGCAACAGTGTGGTGGGTAGGAAGGCTCTTAATTCTATCTTCTTCCTCCTTTTCTCTAGCCAATCTCTCTTTAAGTTTAGCCAACATCCTAATGTTTTCCTTAATTTGCACTTGAATAGCATTCATAGGAGTGGTCTTCCTCTCCTCAAGAGGGGAAGTTCTAATTTTAAGCAACTCTACCTGATGGGCTAAATTGTCTATCTTCGAAGAGAGATCATCTAGTTTGGCTAGTTTTTCTTCTACATTCTTATTGAAGGCTTTTTGGGTAGTGATGAAATCTTTAAGCATAATCTCTAGTTCAGAAGTGGAGTTCTTGGTGCTAGGATAAGCATTGTTGTTCCCATAGGAATTAGAGGGGAACGGTCTAGGATTGCTACCAAAATTACTCCTATAAGCATTGTTATTGAAATTGTTTCTAGAGATAAAGTTCACATCTACTTGTTCTTGAGCAATCAAAGAATTTAAAGGAACATCACGAGGATCAATAGAAGATTGCTTGGAAAGTAGAGACATGATCAAGTCAACTTTTTCATTTAGGGAGGAAATCTCCTCGACAGAGTTTACCTTCCTACCTGTTGGAGCGCGTTCGGTGTGCCATTGGGAATAATTGGCCATCATCTCATCGAGAAGCTTCATGGCAGCACCAAGTGTAGTTGACATAAAGGTTCCTCCCGCGGCCGAATCTAACAGGTTCCGCGAGGTAAAGTTCAAGCCTGCATAAAAAGTTTGGATAACCATCCAAGTAGTCAAACCATGAGTAGGGCAGTTCTTGACAAGAGATTTCATGTGTTCCCAAGCTTGGGCAACGTGTTCATTATCCAATTGTTTGAAATTCATTATGTTACTCCTTAGTTGGATAATTTTAGCAGGTGGATAGTACTTCCCAATAAAGGCATCCTTGCACTTGTCCCAAGAATCTATGCTATTTCTAGGCAAAGATTGAAACCAAATTTTAGCTCCTCCTCTCAAGGAGAAAGGAAAAAGCTTAAGCTTAACAATATTACCATCTATTTCTTCGTACTTTTGCATATCACAGAGTTCAACAAAATTGTTTAAGTGTAAAGCAGCATCATCTCCAGCACCGGAGAATTGATCTTTCATAACTAGGTTCAGTAAAGCAGGTTTAATTTCATAAGAAGGTGCTAAAGTGGCAGGTGTAGTAATAGGTGTGCAGATAAAGTCATCGTTGTTATGACTAGTGAAGTCACACAACTTGGTGTTCTCGGTGGAACCCATAGCAGCAAGCAAGCAAGATAACTATTTTTGTGATTTTTGATAAAGGGAACTAAAGCAAAAGCTGAAAGGTAAACTAACAAGACTAAAAAGCAAAGGTAAAAGATAGCGTGCAACTCCCCTATCTTGAAGAGTGGAATCCCCGGCGACGGCGCAAGAAAACTTTGCTTGATGGCTTCTCGCCCCTCGTTGGTTACCCCAAGTGGAAGGTTTGAGATGCAGTGTAGCGGTAGTTTTCCCTTGGCAAAGATACCAAGGATCGAATCCCCTGAGACTCCGAGGGTCAACAAGAAGGTGTCAATTGCTAGCGGCGCAACTTAGCGATTGACAGGACCTGCACACAAATACAAATAACTTTGCTCCCAACGAGTACAGAGAGGTTGTCAATCCATCCGGCCTTGTCGTTTACAAAGGATCAAACGCAAGAGATAATAGTGATAGGTATGACTGCAACTAGTAAGTAAGAACAGGAAATAAATAACGGGTGTGATCAATGATGGTAATATGGACCGGGGTCCCATGATGTTCACTAGTGATGTCTCTCTCCCAAAAGACGATAAAACAGCTAAGCGAGGTAAACGAATTACAGCTGGGCAATTGACAGGATTATGTGCGCAAACCAATGCTAACTATGCTGCAAAGAAAGGTAGAGGCTCGAGAGCATGGGCGGTACGCTGATGGGCCTCGAACCCCTCGTTGGTTACCCCAAGTGGAAGGTGTAAGATGCAGTAAGTAGAAGTGTTTTCCCTTAGCAAAGATGCCAAGGATCGAATCCCCAGAGACTCCTAGGTTCAACAGGTAGGTGTCAACTGCTAACGGCGCAATTAGCAATCAACGTGGACCTGCACACAGATACAAATAACTTTGCTCCCAACGAGTACAGAGAGGTTGTCAATCTCTCCGGCCTTGTAGTTCACAAAGGGTTAAAAGCAATATGATAGTAGTGATAGATAGTGTTTTGCAATAGTAAATAAAATAGCGAAAAGTAAAATAGTGTATGTGATCAATGATGGTAATATGGACCGGAGTCTCATGATGTTCACTAGTGATGTCTCTCTCCCAAAAGACGATAAAACAGCTATGTGAGGTAAACAAATTACAGCTGGGCAATTGACAGGACCACGAACGCAAGCCAATGCTGACTACATTGCAAGAAATGTTGAGGTTCAAAGCATGGGCGGTACGCCAAAGTAAGTAGACCGAAATCCATCTGCATCTACTACTAATCATCCACCTTGAGATATCTATCCAGAACATCTCGCTGGTATTAAGTTGCGAGTCCCACCCATAGTGTAAACTCAATGCAACAGACAACTGCATTAAAAGAACTTTGCGTAAAGTAAACAATCCTTGCACCCGCGGGCACAAGCACCGTTGTTTTCCCCCTTGTGGCAACAGCACATCCCCTAGACTCATGTTTCTGTCACTCAAGCTAGTCATCGAGGGGCATGAACCCACAATCGAGCATAACGTTCCCTCTTGGAGTCACTACCTATTACTCGGCCAAAGCAATAAATAACAACGGAGAACATGCAAGAATTACTTATGAACTAAAATATAAAAGAGGTGAATCAAATATATTACTCAAGATCAATCTAAACATAATCTCCTAATCCATCGGATCCCAGCAAACTCAACATAACAACAGCATAAGGATTACATAGGTGCCTCGATCATGTAGGGCAGCTCACGAGGACTAATTAGTGACGCACAAGAACGGGAGGAGAACATCACATAGCTACTGGTCATGGACTCATGGTCCAAGGGAGACGACTCACGAGTCATCCGGGAGGCGTCCATGGTGGTGGAGAAGCTCCCGGTGGTGATCCTCCCCTCCGACAGGGTGCCGGGAAGAGTTCTCCTGGTGCTCCCGATCTTGGAAGCGGCGGCGGCGGCGGAACAGAGATGGGATCGCGAAAAGAAGTCCTGTTTCAAGGGTTACGTGGAACCCTTTAAATATATGCCAAAGTAGGGCACCGGGGGGCTCTCGGGGGGCCGAGGCGCCCCCTCGGCGCGGCCCAGGGGGGGGGGGCGCCCACAGGGCGCCTGGAGCCCCTGTGCCCCCCCCCCAGGCTGCCCTTCAGACGCAGTGTTGTTTCCGGTTCGCTGATTTTTTATATAATTTTTCTGCATTTTTCTGGGCAGTTCTCGAAACATGAAAACCTGAAATACAAAAACAGCCAAAAACAGAAACTGGCACTGGGGTGCACTGGATTAGTAAGTTAGTCCAAATATGATCAAAAGTGTATGGAAGTGTATGAATATCATATCAATATCACCCAAAAGTGGCATGGAGCAAGCAGAAATTATAGATACGTTTTGGACGTATCAACATCCCCAAGCTTAATTCCTGCTCGTCCTCGAGTAGGTAAATGATAACAAGAATAATTTCTGTGGTGACATGCTATTAACCATATAGGACTTTCTCATAGTCATATGACAAAAGCTTACTGAGACAATGATTCTAAAGTAACTAAGTTGTCTCAAGAGAAAATCACAAATGACTGAAAGTTTTACAACATGAAACTGAAACATCAAAAAGATTTGCAATGAACATGATGTGCAAATATGATCAAGTGATATCTAGCTTGCCCCCTTTAGTGATGCAAAACATAAGTGCAGGGGCACCTTCAAGGTTTAAGTGATGACTAGATACAATCATTTCAGAATAAACAATATCACAATCATGCAAAAGACAATGCTACTTTGGAACAATGCACATTACACTTGGAATGACAATCATGCTCTCAATAGTTGGTGCTTGAAGTGCTAGAGCTTTTTATTTTGAAACATGGAAGCAATTGTGTCAACGGTAGTACTACTTCATATGTGTCATGTATAAAACATCCTATAAGTTGCAAGCCTCATGCATCGAATACTAATAGTGCTCGCTCCTTGTCCTAATTAGCTCGGATCCCCATGGGTTATCATTGCATTGCATATGTTTTAACCAAGTGTCACAAAGGGGTACCTCTATGCCACCTGTACAAAGGTCCAAGGAGATAGATCGCATTTGATTTCTCGTTTTTGATAAATCTCAACTTGAGGACATCCATACCGGGACAACATAGAAAATAGATGATGAACTCCTCTTTAATGCATAAGCATATTCTCATGAGAGATCGAGGATTAAGGTCCAAGCTAAAACTTCCACCATGATGCATGGCTTTGGTTGGCGGCCCAATGTTCTTCTCTAACAATATGCATATTAATTCAACCCACGGTAAATCACCCTTATTTCAGACAAGACGAACATGCATAGCAACTCACATGATATTCAACAAAAGTGTGACAGTTGATGGCGTCCCCAGAAACATGGTTACCGCTCAGCAAGCAACTCATAAGAAATAAGATACATAAGCAACATATTCTTTACCACAATAGTTTTTAGGCTACTTTCCCATGAGCTATGTATTGCATGGTTAATTTGCTTAGTGTAGGTGTAGGTTAGCAAAAGACTGGGAGCGACCAACTAAGAGAGCAATGACGGTCATAATCATGCAGAGCGACAAAGCAATATTGAATCAAGCATGGTAGTTATATCGCTACTCAGAAACAAAAGATCATCAAGGCTTGACAGACTTTCTTTACAGTCTTAAATATGCGTGAGCATACGCCAAGTCAATCAAAATAAATTCTCGAAGGAAGATATTACTAAACCATACCACATCATAGGCAAACAAACCAAGTTGGTACTCCAATGACACATTGGGAACCCCCCAGCTATCTGAGATTAACCATAAGAAAACCTGAACTACTAAGCACCATCATGAAAGTAGCATCTTTATCATAGACACATTAACCCATGCAACGGAAGCAAACTCTCTTAATAAGGTGAGCATGGTAATTAAAGAGAGTTCAAGCAACCAACTAAATAAAAGCTCTTTGAAAAGATAAGCATGAATACTAAGAGCAAAGCACGATAGTAGCTATTTAAAAGACAAAGAACACACACAGCATAGATAGACATGAAAATTCTATGTAATGTTCTAGGTAGAGGTGGAGCGTGTATCTCTCCCACATAAAGGAATGCTGGGTTCCGACTCGTTATGAAAAACTAAAAGGAAAACTAAAAGCAAGACGCTCCAAGCATAGCACATAGCACATGAAGTGATAAAAATATAGCGGAACGAAAGACGAACTGATAATTGTTGATGGAGAAGGGGATGCACGGTGGCATCCCCAAGCTTAGACGCTTGAGTCTCCTTGAATATTTCTTGGGGGTGCACGGGGGCATCCCCAAGCTTGAGCTCTTGACACTCCTGAATCTTTTTATCATCTTCCCTCGCACACTTGAAAACCCCCTTCATACATAACTCATCATAATCTGATTAACGAGGTTAGTACCCTTAATAAAATAATTATACCTTGCTGGAAATAAGGATATTCTTGAAGTTCTACTGTTTCTCAAGATTGCCAAAAGGTTTTTACAAAGAAAAAGCAAGTTCTTCAGGACAGAATCTGTGAAAAACAGAACAGCAGGCAGTAATTGACCTGTTCGGGATACTTCTGCAACTCAAATAAAAAAACTCAGAACTGACACACGAAAGACAATTATATAGAGAACGCTGTGGAAAAAATTCAGACCAAAAAGATGATCTGGTGATTTTATACGAATTTTTCTATCCAAGGACAGAATCTGTGAAAAACAGAACAGCAGGTAGTAATTGATCTGTTCGGGATACTTCTGCAACTCAAATCAAAAAACTCAGAACAGACGCACGAAAGACAATTATATAGAGAACGCTGTCGAAAAAATTCAGACCAAGAAGATGATCTGGTGATTTTATACCAATTTTTCGATCCAAGGACAGAATCTGTTTCCTGGACAGCACCTCACAACTTTTGAACTTTCTAGCAATCAGAGGCTATACTTGGCACAAATATGAAAAGTAAAGATACAATGATGATGCTACAGCAGTAAACAACATCAAGACACAACAAAAGCAAAAATTTATTCATGTGGGCTGCCTCCCAAAAGCGCTTTCTTTTATGCCTTTAAGCTAGGCATAATGCATAGATCAAGTTTTATCAAGAGTAAAAGAATAACTAGCCCGTACAACGGACTCAAAAGGTAACTTGACCTTCTTACGAGGGAAGTGTTCCATCCCTTTCTTGAGAGGAAACTGAAATTTTATATTACCCTCTTTCATGTCAATGACAGCACCAACGGTGCGCAAAAAGGGACGTCCCAAAATAATTGGACACGAAGGATCACATTCAATATCCATAATAGTAAAATCAACGGGCACATAATTATCATTGACAACAATAAGAACATCATCGATCCTCCCCAAAGGTTTCTTCATGGAAGAATCAACGAGAACATTACCAAAAGAACAGGAATCAAAAGATTCCAATTTGAGCATATCATATAGTCTTTTGGGCATAATAGAAGTATTAGCTACAATATCACATAAAGCAAAGCATGAGAAATTGTTTATCTTAATTTTAATCATAGAATCCCAACCATCTCCTAGCTTTCTAGGTATGGAGGCTTCTACTCTAAGTTTCTCCTCCCTATCTTTGATGAGAGCATTAGTGATATGCTCTGTGAAGGCAAGATTAAGCGTGCTAGTGTTGGGATCCTTAGCCATTTCTTGTAAAAAGGTGAGAACTTCTGAGATACTACAATTATCAAAATCAATTTTATCATTATTGGGCAGAATCGTAGTGTCATCCTCTTTGTTTGAATCGCTCTCTATTATAAGAGTTTGAACGTCTTCCCAAGTTTGGGGAAGCTCAGGAGCAATTTTAAACTGAGGCTCATACTTTTTTCCTAGAAGACCATGCCATGGGCATAACTCTCCGTCATAACTAGTGTAATCACAAGGTTTATCTTTTTTGTAAACCCTGTCAGAGATAAGTGGGGCAATGGAAGTAGGGGTGTACTCCTCCCATTTAGTGTTTTTGGTAGAACCCATAATAGCAAGCAAGCAAGATAACTATTTTTGTGATTTTCGATAAAAGATCTAAAGCAAATATGAAAAGTAAACTAACAAGACTAAAAAGCAAAGGTAAAAGATAGCATGCAACTCCCCTATCCTGAAGAGTGGAGTCCCCGGCAACGACGCCAGAAAATACTCCTTGATGGGCCTCGAACCCCTCGTTGGTTACCCCAAGTGGAAGGTGTAAGATGCAGTAAGTAGAAGTGTTTTCCCTTAGCAAAGATGCCAAGGATCGAATCCCCAGAGACTCCTAGGTTCAACAGGTAGGTGTCAACTGCTAACGGCACAATTAGAAATCAACGTGGACCTGCACACAGATACAAATAACTTTGCTCCCAACGAGTACAGAGAGGTTGTCAATCTCTCCGGCCTTGTAGTTCACAAAGGGTTAAAAGCAATATGATAGTAGTGATAGATAGTGTTTTGCAATAGTAAATAAAATAGCGAAAAGTAAAATAGTGTATGTGATCAATGATGGTAATATGGACCGGAGTCTCATGATGTTCACTAGTGATCTCTCTCTCCCAAAAGACGATAAAATAGCTATGTGAGGTAAACAAATTACAGCTGGGCAATTGACAGGACCACGAACGCAAACCAATGCTGACTACATTGCAAGAAAGGTTGAGGTTCAAAGCATGGGCGGTACGCCAAAGTAAGTAGACCGAAATCCATCTGCATCTACTACTAATCATCCACCTTGAGATATCTATCCAGAACATCTCGCTGGTATTAAGTTGCGAGTCCCACCCATAGTGTAAACTCAATGCAACACACAACTGCATTAAAAGGACTTTGCGTAAAGTAAACAATCCTTGCACCCGCAAGCACAAGCACCGTTGTTTTCCCCCTTGCGGCAACAGCACATCCCCTAGACTCATGTTTCTGTCACTCAAGCTAGTTATCGAGGGGCATGAACCCACAATCGAGCATAACGTTCCCTCTTGGAGTCACTACCTATTACTCGGCCAAAGCAATAAATAACAACGCAGAACATGCAAGAATTACTTATGAACTAAAATATAAAAGAGGTGAATCAAATATATTACTCAAGATCAATCTGAACATAATCTCATAATCCATCGGATCCCAGCAAACTCAACATAGCAACAGCATAAGGATTACATAGGTGCCTCGATCATGTAGGGCAGCTCACGAGGACTAATTAGTGAAGCACAAGAACGGGAGGAGAACATCACATAGCTACTGGTCATGGACTCATGGTCCAAGGGAGACTACTCACGAGTCATCCGGGAGGCGTCCATGGTGGTGGAGAAGCTCCCGGTGGTGATCCTCCCCTCCGGTAGGGTGCAGGGAAGAGTTCTCCTGGTGCTCCCGATCTTGGAAGCGGCGGCGGCGGCGGAACAGAGATGGGATCGCGAAAAGAAGTCATGTTTCAAGGGTTACGGGGAACCCTTTAAATATATGCCAAAGTAGGGCACCGGGGGGCTCTCGGGGGGCCGAGGCGCCCCCCCGGCGCGGCCCAGGGGGGGCGCGCCCACAGGGCGCCTGGAGCCCCTGTGGCCCCCCAGGCTGCCCTTCGGACGCAGTGTTGTTTCCGGTTCGCTGATTTTTTATATAATTTTTCTGGATTTTTCTAGGCAGTTCTCGAAACGTGAAAACCTGAAATACAAAAACAGCCGAAAACAGAAATTGGCACTGGGGTGCACTGGATTAGTAAGTTAGTCCAAATATGATCAAAAGTGTATGGAAGTGTATGAATATCATAGCAATATCACCCAAAAGTGGCATGGAGCAAGCAGAAATTATAGATACGTTTTGGACGTATCATACGCCAAGGCAAGTAGACCGAAATCCATCTGCATCTACTACTAATCATCCACCTTGAGATATCTATCCAGAACATCTCGCTGGTATTAAGTTGCGAGTCCCACCCATAGTGTAAACTCAAAGCAACAGACAACTGCATTAAAAGAACTTTGTGTAAAGTAAACAATCCTTGCACCCGCAAGTACAAGCACCGTTGTTTTCCCCCTTGTGGCAACAGCACATCCCCTAGACTCATGTTTCTGTCACTCAAGCTAGTCATCGAGGGGCATGAACCCACAATCAAGCATAACGTTCCCTCTTGGAGTTACTACCTACTACTTGGCCAAAGCAATAAACAGCAACGGAGAACATGCAAGAATTACTCAAGAACATAAATATAAAAGAGGTGAATCAAATATATTACTCACACACAATCTGAACATAATCTCATAATCCATCGGATCCCAGCAAACTCATCATAGTAACAGCATAAGGATTACATATGTGCCTCGATCATGTAGGGCAGCTCACGAGGTCTAATCGGTGAAGAACAAAGAGGGGAGGAGAACATCACATAGCTACTGGTCATGGACCCATGGTCCAAGGGAGACTACTCACAACTCATCCGGGAGGCGTCCATGGTGGTGGAGAAGCTCCCGGTGGTGATCCTCCCCTCCGGCAGGGTGCCGGGAAGAGTTCTCCTGGTGCTCCCGATCTTGGAAGCGCGGCGGCGGCGGAACAGAGATGAGATCGCGAAAAAGGGTTCCGTCCTCGAGGGTTTCGGGACGCGGTGTAAATATATGCCAAAGGGGCGCGTCAGAAGAGGCCAGGGGGGCCCAGGCGCCCTAGCGGCGCGGCCAGGAGGGGGGCCGCCCCCTCTGGTCGCCTGGAGCCCTGGTGGCCCCCCTCTGGCCCTACTTGGCCGCATGGAAGCTTCCAGAACGCTGATTTTTTATATATTTTTCCCGGAATTTTTCTGGCAATTTACGTAATGGGAAAACCTGAAATACAAAAATAGCAGAAAACAGAAACTGGCACTGGGGTGCACTGAGTTAATAGGTTAGTACAAATATGATCAAAAGTGTATGGAAGTGCATAAATATCATAGCAATATCACACAAAAGAGGCATGGAGCAAGCAGAAATTATAGATACGTTTTGGATGTATCACGATGCTAGCTTCGACACAGATCTGGATGACTCCAAGTCACAAACCGGATACGTGTATATTTTGAATGGTGGGGCAGTCAGCTGGTGCAGTTGCAAGCAGAGCATCGTGGCGCATTCTACATGTGAAGCAGAGTACATAGCTGCTTGCGAAGCAGCGCAGGAAGGAGTCTGGATGAAGGAGTTCATCACCGACCTAGGAGTCATTCCAAGCGCGTCAAGCCCGATGACTCTCTTCAGTGACAACACTGGAGCCATTGCCATTGCCAAGGAGCCCAGGTTTCACAAGAAGACCAAGCACATCAAGCGTCGTTTCAACTCCATCCGGAATTATGTTCAAGATGGAGACATAGTATTTGTAAAGTGCATACGGATCTGAATGTCGCAGATCCTTTGACTAAACCTCTTCCACGAGCAAAACATGATCAACACCAGAACTCTATGGGTGTTCGATTCATCACAATGTAACTAGATTATTGACTCTAGTGCAAGTGGGAGACTGTTGGAAATAGGCGCTAGAGGCAATAATAAAATGGTTATTATTATATTTCCTTGTTCATGATAATTGTCTGTTATTCATGCTTGAATTGTATTGTACGGAAACAGCGATACATGTGTGAATACATAGACCACAGCGTGTCCCTGGTAAGCCTCTAGTTACTGGCTCGTTGATCAACAGATGGCCACGGTTTCCTGGCCATGGACATTGGATGTCATTGATAACGGGATCACATCATTAGGAGAATGATGTGATGGACAAGACCCAATCCTAAGCCTAGCACAAGATCGTGTAGTTCTTAATGCTAATGCTTTTCCAATGTCAAGTATCTTTTCCTTAGACCATGAGGTTGTGCAACTCTCGGATACCGTAGGAATACTTTGGGTGTGCCAAACATCACAACATAACTGGGTGGCTATAAAGGTACGCAACGGGTATCTCCGAAAGTGTCTGTTGGGTTGGCACGAACCGACACTGGTATTTGTCACTCCGTATGACGGAGAGGTATCTCTGGGCCCACTCGGTAAGACATCATCATAATGAGCTCGATGTGACTAAGGAGTTAGTCACGGGATGATGGATTACGGAACGAGTAAAGAGACTTGCCATGACGAGATTGAACAAGGTATCGGTATACACTACTAGAAATCCACATTTTACCTAGAGCCATATACCCTAGGTGAAATAGGAAAAACCATAGGGAAAGACTTTACCTTGAGCTTGCCCTAGGTAAAGAACCCTAGGTATAGTATAGTTGGTAAAGACTTCTTCCCCTAGGGTGTATCCAACGGGTTGTAGGGAAAATTTCTTTACCTAGGGGCACAAGCCCTAGGGAAAGATTTCCATAAGGATGCTTCATCCCATGTGGATGGGTTGTTTACCTACAGCCAAGCCCTAGGGAAAGGTTGTGGGGCCCTTTTGCGCCACATCACCATACTTCCCTTAGAGTTACATATTGTAGGGAAACACCAGCCCCATACCTGACATAATTCAAATGTATAATTTAAATTTGAATTCATAATTCAAATAATACAAAATGGAGTCATAATTATGAAATGAAAAAATATCAAATAATTAGTATATATATAGATATCAATCGTCACATGCATACAATAGATGCCAGGATATCACCAGCCATCACATGTTTGATAAAAAAAGGCTTGCTAGCTAGAGTTTGCCAAATCTAACTGAGTATACATACTCACGTAGATAAACCAGAGTTCTCTACATCACAAAACATGTACTAGCATGTTAACTATACATGCACCAAAATGTTACACCATGCATTGTACATCCAAGAACATCCAGAACCTAACTGGATGCTCAAGTTCCAGACTGAAGGAAAAAAATCCCCCAAACATTGTTGGGGAACGTAGTATTTTAAAATTTTCCTACGATCACGCAAGATCTATCTACCAGATGCATAGCAACGAGAGGGAAGAGTATGTCTACGTACCCTCGTAGACCGGGAGCGGAAGCGTCAAGTGATGCGGTTGATGTTGTCGAACTTCTTCGCGATCCAACCGATCAAGCACCGAACGTACGGCACCTCCGCGTTCAGCACACGTTCAGCTTGATGACGTCCCACGAGCTCTTGATCCAGTTGAGCTTCACGGGAGAGTTTCGTCAGCACGACGGCATGGTGACGGATATGATGTGTTCACCGGCGCACGGCTTCGCCTAAGCTCCGCGACGGTATGACCGAGGTGTGATTCTGTGGAGGGGGGCACCGCACACGGCTAAAACAATTCAACTTGTGTGTCTTTGGGTGCCCCCCTGTCCCCGTATATAAAGGAGCAGGGGAGGGAGGCCGGCCGGCCCTTCCTGGTGCGGCTAGGGAAGGAGTCCTACTAGGAATAGGATTGCAATCCTATTCCTAGTAGGATTCACCGAAAGGAAGAAGGGGGAAAGGAATAGGAGAGGTGGCGCCCCCCCCAATCCTAGTCCAACTAGGAACCCTAGGTGGGGGCGCCGGCCAGCCCTATGGGCTGCCTCTCTCTTTCCCTTTAGGCCCACTATGGACCATTCCCTCTCGTAGGGGGTTCCGGTAACCCCCTCCGGCATTCCCGATAAATCCGAAACTTTTCCGGTATACTTCCGGTGTCCGAATATAGCCGTCCAATATATCAATCTTTATGTTTCGGACATTCCGAGACTCCTCGTCATGTCCGTGATCTCATCCGGGACTCCGAACTACCTTCGGTACATCAATACTCAAAAACTCATAATACCGATCGTCATCAAACGTTAAGCGTGCGGACCCTACGGGTTCGAGAACTATGTAGACATGACCGAGACTCATCTCCGGTCAATAACCAATAGCGAAACTTGGATGTTCATATTGGCTCCTACATATTCTACGAAGATCTTTTATCGGTCAGAACCGCATAACAACATACGTTGTTCCTTTTGTCAAACGGTATGTTACTTGCCCGAGATTCGATCGTCGGTATCTCTATACCTAGTTCAATCTCGTTACCGACAAGTCTCTTTACTCGTTCCGTAACACATCATCTCGTGACTAACTCATTAGTCTTTTTGCTTGCAAGGCTTATTGTGATGTGTGTTACCGAGAGGGCCCAGAGATACCTCTCCGACACTCGGAGTGACAAATCCTAATCTTGATCTATGCCAACACCACGAATACTTTCGGAGACACCTGTAGAGCATCTTTATGATCACCCAGTTACGTTGTGACGTTTGATAGCACACAAGGTGTTCCTACGGTATTCGGGAGTTGCATAATCTCATAGTCATAGGAACATGTATAAGTCATGAAGAAAGCAATAGCAGTTAAACTAAACGATCATAATGCTATGCTAACGGATGGGTCTTGTCCATCACATCATTCTCCTAATGATGTGATCCCGTTGATCAAATGACAACTCGTGTCTATGGCCAGGAAACATAACCATCTTTGATCAATGAGCTAGTCTAGTAGAGGCATACTAGGGACATACTGTTTTGTCTATGTATTCACACATGTACTAAGTTTCCGGTTAGTACAATTCTAGCATGAATAAAAGACTTTTATCATGATATAAGGAAATACAAATAACATCTTTATTATTGCCTCTAGGGCATATTTCCTTCAGTCTCCCACTTGAACTAGAGTCAATAATCTAGCTCACATCGCCATGTGATTTAATACCGATAGTTCACATCGTTATGTGAATAACACCCATAGTTCACATCACCATGTGACCAACACCCAAAGGGTTTACCAGAGTCAATAATCTAGTTCACATCGCTATGTGATTAATACCCAAGAGTAATGAGGTGTGATCATGTTTTGCTTGTGAAAGAAGTTTGGTCAACGGGTCTGTCATATACAGATCCCTATGTATTTCGCAAATTTCTATGTCTACAATGCTCTGCATGGAGCTACTCTAGCTAATTTCTCCCACTTTCAATACGCATCCAGATTGATACTTAGAGTCATCTGGATTTAGTGTCAAAGCTTGCATCGGCGTAACCCTTTACGATGAACTCTTTATCACCTCCATAATCGAGAAATATTTCCTTAGTCATCCAATTACTAAGGATAATTTTGACCGTTGTACAGTGATCTACTCCTGGATCACTATTGTACCTCCCTGTCAAACTCTTGGCAAGGTACACAACGTGTTTTGTACACAGCATGGCATACTTTATAGAACCTATGGCTTGAGGCATAGGGAATGACTTTCATTCTCTCTATATTTTTCTGCCGTGGTCTGGCTTTGAGTCTTACTCAACTTCACACCTTACAAGTCAGGCAAGAACTTCTTCTTTGACTGATCCATTTTGAACTACTTCAAAATCTTATCAAGGTATGTACTCATCGAAAGTTTTATCAAGCGTCTTGATCTATCTATATAGATCTTGATGCTCAATATGTAAGCAGCTTCACCGAGGTCTTTCTTTGAAAAACTCCTTTCAAACACTCCTTTATGCTTTCCAGAAAATTCTACATCATTTCCGATCGACAATATGTCATTCACATATACTTATCAGAAAGGTTGTAGTGCTCCCACTCACTTCTTGTAAATACAGGCTTCTCCAAAAGTCTGTATAAAACCATATGCTTTGATCACCTCATCAAAGCGTATATTCCAACTCCGAGATGCTTGCACCAGTCCATAGATGGATCGCTGGAGCTTGCATAATTTGTTAGCACCTTTTTGGATCGACAAAACCTTCTGGTTGTATCATATACAACTCTTCTTTGAGATATCCATTCAGGAATGTAGTTTTGACATCCATTTGCCAGATTTCATAATCATAAAATGCGGCAATTGCTAACATGATTCGGACAGACTTAAGCATCGCTACAGGTGAGAAAGTCTCATCGTAGTCAACTCCTTGAACTTGTTGAAAACCTTTCGCAACAAGTCGAGCTTTGTAAACAGTAATATTACCGTCTGCGTCGGTCTTCCTCTTGAAGATCCATTTATTTTCGATGCCTTGCAGATCATCGGGCAAGTCAACCAAAGTCCACACTTTGTTCTCATACATGGATCCCATCTTAGATTTCATGGCTTCAAGCCATTTTTCGGAATCTGGGCTCATCATCGCTTCCTCATAGTTCGTAGGTTCATCATGGTCTAGTAACATGATTTCCAGAACTGGGTTGTCGTACCACTCTGGTGCGGAACGTACTCTGGTTGATCTACGACGTTCAGCAGAAACTTGATCCGAAGTTTCATGATCATTATCATTAACTTCCTCACTAATTGGTGTAGGAATCACTGGAACAATTTCCTGTGATGTACTACTTTCCAATCCGGGAGAAGGTACAATTACCTCATCAAGTTCTACTTTCCTCCCACTCACTTCTTTCGAGAGAAACTCCTCTAGAAAGGATCCATTTTTAGCAACGAATATCTTGCCTTCGGATCTGTGATAGAAGGTGTACCCAACAGTCTTTTTTGGGTATCCTATGAAGATTTACTTCTCCGGTTTGGGTTCGAGCTTATCATGTTGAAACTTTTTCACATAAGCATCGCAGTCCCAAACTTTAAGAAACAACAACTTTGGTTTCCTGCCAAACCACAGTTCTTAAGGCGTTGTCTCAACGGATTCAGATGAGGCCCTTATTTAACGTGAATGCAGCTGTCTCTAATGCATGACCCAAAACGATAGTGGAAAATCGGTAAGAGACATCATAGATCGCACCATATCCAATAAAGTACGGTTACGACATTCGGACACACCATTATGCTGTGGTGTTCCGGGTGGCGTGAGCTGTGAAACTATTCCACATTGTTTCAAATGAAGACCAAACTCGTAACTCAAATATTCTCCTCCACGATCAGATCGTAGAAACTTTATTTTCTTGTTACGATGATTCTCTACTTCACTCTGAAATTCTTTGAACTTTTCAAATGTTTCAGACTTGTGCTTCATTAAGTAGATATACCTATATCTGCTCAAATCATCAGTGAAGGTCAGAAAATAACGATACCCGCCGCGAGCTTCAACAATCATTGGTCCGCATACATCAGTATGTATGATTTCCAACAAATACGTTGCTCGCTCCATAGTTCTGGAGAACGGAGTTTTAGTCATCTTGCCCATGAGGCATGGTTCGCAAGCACCAAGTGATTCATAATCAAGTGATTCCAAAAGTCCATCATTATGGAGTTTCTTCATGCGTTTTACACCAATATGACTTAAACGGCAGTGCCACAAATAAGTTGCACTATCATTATTAACCTTGCATCTTTTGGCTTCAATATTATGAATATGTGTATCACACGATCGAGATCCAACAAACTATTTTCATTGGGTGTATGACCATAGAAGGTTTTATTCATGTAAACAGAACAACAATTATTCTCTAACTTACATGAATAACCGTATTGCAATAAACATGATCAAATCACATTCATGCTCAACACAAACACCAAATAACAGTTATTTAGGTTCAACACTAATCCCGAAAGTATAGGGAGTGTGCGATGATGATCATATCAATCTTGGAACTGCTTCCAATATACATCGTCACTTCATCCTTTAACTAGTTTATGTTCATTATGCAACTCCCACTTCGAGTTACTACTCTTTAGCAACTGAACCAATATCAAATACCGAGGGGTTGCTATGAACACTAGTAAAATACACATTAATAATATGTATATCAAATATACCTTTGTTCACTTTGCCATCCTCCTTATCCGCCAAGTATCTAGGGCAGTTCCACTTTTAGTGACCATTTCCTTTGCAGTATAAGCACTTGTTTCAGGCTTGAGTTTATCTTTGGGTTTCTTCACGGGAGTGACAACTTGCTTGTCATTCTTCTTGAAGTTCCCCTTCTATCTCTTTGCCCTTTACTTGAAACAAGTGGTCTTGTTAACCATCAACACTTGATGCTTTTTCATGATTTCTACCTTCGCCTACTTCAGTATCGTGAAGAGCTGGGAATTCCTTTCGTCATCCCTTGCATATTATAGTTCATCACGAAGTTCTACTAACTTGGTGATAGTGACTAGAGAACTTTGTCAATTACTATCTTATCTGGAAGATTAACTCCCACTTGATTAAAGTAATTGTAGTACCCAGACAATCTGAGCACATGCTCACTGGTTGAGCTATTCTCCTCCATCTTGTAGGCAAAGTACTGTCAGAGGTCTTATACCTCTCGACACGGGCATGAGTATGAAATACTAATTTCAACTCTTGGAACATCTTATATGCTCCATGGCATTCAAAACGTTTTTGAAGTCCCGGTTATGAGCCGTAAAGCATGGTGCACTTAAACTATCAAGTAGTCATCATATCGAGCTTTTGTCAAAACGTTCATAACGTCTACATCTGCTCCTGCAATAGGTCTGTCACCTAGCGGTGCATCAAGGACATAATTCTTTTGTGCAGCAATGAGGATAATCCTCAGATCACGGAACAATTCCGCATCATTGCTACTAACATCTTTCAACTTAGTTTTCTCTAGGAACATATAAAATAAACGGGGAGCAACATCGCGAGCTATTGATCTACAACATAGATATGCTAATACTACCAGGACTAAGTTCATGATAAATTAAAGTTCAATATAATCATATTACTTAAGAACTCCCACTTAGATAGACATCCCTCCGGTCATCTAAATGATCACGTGATCCAAATCAACTAAACCATGTCTGATCATCACGTGAGATGGAGTAGTTTCAATGGTGAACATCTTATGTTGATCATATCTACTATATGATTCACGCTCGACCTTTCGGTCTCCAGTGTTCCGAGGCCATATCTGTATATGCTAGGCTCGTCAAGTTTAACCCGAGTATTCTGCGTGTGCAAAACTGGCTTACACCCGTTGTATTTGAACGTAGAGCTTATCACACCCGATCATCACGTGGTGTCTCGGCACGACGAACTTTCGCAATGGTGCATACTCAGGGAGAACACTTATACCTTGAAATTTAGTAAGGGATCATCTTATAATGCTACCGTCGATCTAAGCAAAATAAGAAGCATAATAAGATAAACATCACATGCAATCAAAATATGTGACATGATATGGCCATCATCATCTTGTGCTTTTGATCTCTATCTCCAAAGCACCGTCATGATCACCTTCATCACCGGCTTGACACCTTGATCTTCATCGTAGCATCGTTGTCGTCTCGCCAACTATTGCTTCTACGACTATCGCTATCGCTTAGTGATAAAGTAAAGCAATTACATGGCGATTGCATTTCATACAATAAAGCGACAACCATATGGCTCCTGCCAGTTGCCGATAACTTTACAAAACATGATCATCTCATACAAAACCGTATAACTCATCATGTCTTGACCATATCACATCACAACATGCCCTGCAAAAACAAGTTAGACGTCCTCTACTTTGTTTGTTGCAAGTTTTACGTGGCTGCTACGGGCTTAGCAAGAACCGTTCTTACCTACGCATACAAAACCACAACGATGTTTCATCAAGTATGTGCTGTTTTAACCTTCACAAGGACCGGGCGTAGCCACACTTGATTCAGCTAAAGTGAGAGAGACAGACACCCGCCAGTCACCTTTAAGCAACGAGTGCTCGTAACGGTGAAACCAGTCTCACGTAAGCGTACACGTAATGTCGGTCCGGGCCGCTTCATCTCACAATACCGCCGAAGCAAAGTATGACATGCTGGTAAGCAGTATGACTAGTATCGTCCACAACTCATTGTGTTCTACTCGTGCATATCATCTACGCATAGACCTGGCTCATGATGCCACTGTTGGGGAACGTAGTATTTTAAAATTTTCCTACGATCACGCAAGATCTATCTACCAGATGCATAGCAACGAGAGGGAAGAGTATGTCTACGTACCCTCGTAGACCGGGAGCGGAAGCGTCAAGTGACGCGGTTGATGTTGTCGAACTTCTTCGCGATCCAACCGATCAAGCACCGAACGTACGGCACCTCCGCGTTCAGCACACGTTCAGCTTGATGACGTCCCACGAGCTCTTGATCCAGTTGAGCTTCACGGGAGAGTTTCGTCAGCACGACGGCGTGGTGACGGATATGATGTGTTCACCGGCGCAGGGCTTCGCCTAAGCTCCGTGACGGTATGACCGAGGTGTGATTCTGTGGAGGGGGGCACCGCACACGGCTAAAACAATTCAACTTGTGTGTCTTTGGGTGCCCCCCTGCCCCCGTATATAAAGGAGCAGGGGAGGGAGGCCGGCCGGCCCTTCCTGGTGCGGCTAGGGAAGGAGTCCTACTAGGAACAGGATTGCAATCCTATTCCTAGTAGGATTCACCGAAAGGAAGATGGGGGAAAGGAATAGGAGAGGTGGCGCCCCCCCCCCCAATCCTAGTCCAACTAGGAACCCTAGGTGGGGGCGCCGGCCAGCCCTATGGGCTGCCTCTCTCTTTCCCTTTAGGCCCACTATGGACCATTCCCTCTCGTAGGGGGTTCCGGTAACCCCCTCCGGCATTCCCGATAAATCCGAAACTTTTCCGGTATACTTCCGGTGTCCGAATATAGCCGTCCCATATATCAATCTTTATGTTTCGGACATTCCGAGACTCCTCGTCATGTCCGTGATCTCATCCGGGACTCCGAACTACCTTCGGTACATCAATACTCAAAAACTCATAATACCGATCGTCATCAAACGTTAAGCGTGCGGACCCTACGGGTTCGAGAACTATGTATACATGACCGAGACTCATCTCCGGTCAATAACCAATAGCGGAACCTGGATGTTCATATTGGCTCCTACATATTCTACGAAGATCTTTTATCGGTCAGAACCGCATAACAACATACGTTGTTCCTTTTGTCAAACGGTATGTTACTTGCCCGAGATTCGATCGTCGGTATCTCTATACCTAGTTCAATCTCGTTACCGGCAAGTCTCTTTACTCGTTCCGTAACACATCATCTCGTGACTAACTCATTAGTCTTTTTGCTTGCAAGGCTTATTGTGATGTGTGTTACCGAGAGGGCCCAGAGATACCTCTCCGACACTCGGAGTGACAAATCCTAATCTTGATGTATGCCAACACCACGAATACTTTCGGAGACACCTGTAGAGCATCTTTATGATCACCCAGTTACGTTGTGACGTTTGATAGCACACAAGGTGTTCCTACGGTATTCGGGAGTTGCATAATCTCATAGTCATAGGAACATGTATAAGTCATGAAGAAAGCAATAGCAGTTAAACTAAACGATCATAATGCTATGCTAACGGATGGGTCTTGTCCATCACATCATTCTCCTAATGATGTGATCCCGTTGATCAAATGACAACTCATGTCTATGGCCAGGAAACATAACCATCTTTGATCAATGAGCTAGTCTAGTAGAGGCATACTAGGGACATACTGTTTTGTCTATGTATTCACACATGTACTAAGTTTCCGGTTAGTACAATTCTAGCATGAATAAAAGACATTTATCATGATATAAGGAAATACAAATAACATCTTTATTATTGCCTCTAGGGCATATTTCCTTCAAACATCCCTTCATCGTCTGCAACACGAACACTTGAGGCAACACCATGTTCCTGGAAAGTAAGATTTGCAAATTTTCAAATGCTAGAACATGACAATAAGAACTTATTACAGGAAAAAAAATACTCTAGAAAGCATAAGGAAAGGATCAAGGTGCCATAGAATCACTCATTTGTGATGCATTAGTTTGAAGCGCATGAAACTGTTCTAGGGTATGTGCACAAATAACAAGAGCTTTTTGAAACAGTTCCAGGAAATAAAAAAGGCTAAAGTTAAGTACTTCTCACACCTCTAGTAACCCAGAATCTAACTTAAGTTGCGAGATATTACTTTTACTACACATAATCACAAAAGAAGTCATGATCTTCGTTTTGAAATAAAGTATGAACTACACTCAACTCTGTGTTGCAATGCAAATTAGTGTGTTACATAAAGTATAACCCAGACACCTTTTATTATCAAGATATTTAAATCTGTTGCTTGCTTTGGATGCTACATAAGACCAAATAAAAATTTCGGAATTTTGCAAGACATATACAATTACAACTATCTAAACAAGCAATCAAAAAACTATCTAAACTAGAGAGTGAGAGAGATAGAGAGAGAACCTTTTGGATAGGAGCAGTGGCGTAGAACAACAGGCAGATCCGGCCGTCGTCCAATCAGCGCGGGCGGCACCGTCTACCACGGTCAAGGGCGGCGCAGTCAGCACGAGTTGAGGGCCTCTCGGATGGAGTCATCGCTAGTGGAACGACGCCGTCGCCCAGCCGGCGTGGCCAAGGCCACCACACCCGTCACGACCATGGTGTGACTAGGTCACCAATGCAGTAGACAAGGGGAAATCGAAATGGAGCAGCGGAACGGGGTGAGCAGGGGAGCGGCCAAGCAGGGCTGGCTTGGGAGCGGCGGAGTGGGGCGGGCGGTGGAGTGGGGCGGGCGGCGGAGCTGGGCGATCTAGGGTGAGGCGCGGCAGGTCGGGACGGGGAGAATAGATCTGAGAGAGGGGAAATTTTTGGTCTGGCGGCGGCACCGCTTGGGACAGGAGCGTGGCGTTAAGAAGACACATACATTTTTTCCCTGTAGGTGCCCTTTCTCCCTTCCTTCTCACTCGGCTATGGGCCCAACAATGAAAAAACGGCGCGAGCGTACAGCGGGAGGCCAATCTACTTGACACACCAGGGCATCTCTTCATGTTTTTTTAGGCTTTGATGGTTGTACGTGGCATCACCCTAGGGAAAGCTTAAGTTTCAATTTTTTTGGCTAGATATTTATCTTTCCCTAGAGGGCACTGTTCATTTCTTTCCTATCCCTTGAGTTGGCTGATGAGCTCTAGGTAAAGACCTTGGCTCTAGGTAAAATGTAGATTTCTAGTAGTGATACCGACGATCGAATCTTGGGCAAGTACTATACCGATAGACAAAGGGAATTGCATACAGGATTAAGTGAATCCTTGACATCGTGGTTCATCCGATGAGATCATCGAGGAACACGTAGGAACCAACATGGGTATCCAGATCCCGCTGTTGGTTATTGACCGGAGAGTCGTCTCGGTTATGTCCATGTGTCTCCCGAACACATAGGGTCTACACACTTAAGGTTCGGTGACGCTAGGGTTGTTGAGATATATGCACACGGTAACCCGAATGTTGTTCGGAGTCCCGGATGAGATCCCGGACGTCACGAGGAGTTCCGGAATGGTCCGGAGGTAAAGAATTATATATAGGAAGTTCAGTTTCGGCCATCGGGAGAGTTCCGGGGGTCACCGGTAGTGTACCGGGACCACCGGAAGGGTCCCGGGGGTCCACCGGGTGGGGCCACCCATACCGGAGGGCCCCATGGGCCATAGGGGGAGGGGGACCAGCCCGTAGTGGGCTGCCGCACCCCCTTGGGCCTCCCCCCTGCGCCTAGGGTTGGAAACCCTAGGGGTGGGGGGCGCCACCCTTGCCTTGGGGGGCAAGTCTCCCCCCTGGCCGCCGCCCCCCCTAGGAGATCCCATCTCCTTGGGCCGGCGCCCCCCTGGCCCCTATATATAGTGGGGCGGGGAGAGAGGGCAGCCGTACCTCAGCCCCTGGCGCCTCTCCCCCCCGTTACACCTCTCCCTCCTCCTGTAGGTCCTTGGCGAAGCCCTGCAGTTTTTCCCGTTGCATCCACCACCACGCCGTCGTGCTGCTGGATCTCCATCAACCTCTCCTCCCCCCTTGCTAGATCAAGAAGGAGGAGACGTCGCTGCACCGTACGTGTGTTGAACGCGGAGGTGCCGTCCGTTCGGCGCTGGGATCATCGGTGATAGGGATCACGACGAGTACGACTCCATCATCCACGTTCTCTTGAACGCTTCCGCTCGCGATCTACAAAGGGTATGTAGATGCACTCCTTTATGCTCGTTGCTAGATGACTCCTTAGATTGATCTTGGTGAAGCGTATGATTTTTTTTGAATTCTGCTGCGTTCCCCAACAAAAAACACATGACAACCTCTGCTTCCCTCTTCGAAGGGCCTATCTATTATTCTTGCCTTATAAGAGTCAAGGTGAAATTCACCTTTCCTTTTTACATTTTATCCTTTGGCAAGCACATTGTGTTGGAAAGATCCTGACATATATACCCACTTGGATGTAAGTGTTCATGGTCTATTACTGTTGACATTACCCCTGAGGTAAAAGGTTGGGAGGCAACACCATAAGCCCCTATCTTTCTCTGTGTCCGATTAAAACTCCATAACCATAAGTATTGCATGAGTGTGAGCAATTGTGAAAGATTATACTCCCTCCATTTTTGTATACAAGGCCACAAACCCATATTATAGGTACCAAGGTAGAAATTAATGACTTCTGAAAACTAGTATTTTCTCCTCGCTTGACGTGTTAATTAATGTGTATTTTTCTTTCCAACACACAACAAGACAACTCTCTCATTCCTGATTGGTTGATTAGTGCGGTGCATGCAAACCAACCTTTAACTCCCGCATGCATGCATAGGGTATTAATGTTCTCGGTTGCTAGTACGAGGCAAACCTCATCAATTTTATCTCGATTGATGTTAGTGGCCTTGTATAGTTGCAAATTGTAACTTTGATAGTGGCCTTGTATACAAAAATGGAGGGAGTATGATAGTTGAGTATGTAGGCTTGCTGAAAAGCTCTTATATTGACTCTTTCCGATGTTACGATAAATTGCAATTGCTTAAATGACCGAGATCAAAGTTTGTTAGTTTTCAATGAAGTTTATGATTCATGCTTGATATGGTGAATGAATTGTTACTTTAGCATAAGAACCATATGACAATATATTTATATGTTTCTGTTATGAGAATGATCATGATGCCCTCATGTCCGTATCTTGTTTTTATCGACATGTTGCTGTTATGAGAATGATCATGATGCCCTCATGTCCGTATCTTGTTTTTATCGACACCTCTATCTCTAAACATGTGGACATATTTTTCGCTATCGGCTTTCGCTTGAGGACAAGCGAGGTCTAAGCTTGGGGGAGTTGATACATCCATTTTGCAACATGCTTTTATGTTGATATTTATTGCATTATGGGCTGTTATTACACATTATGTCACAATACTTATTACTTTTCTCTCTTATTTTACAAGGTTTACATGAAGAGGGAGAAAGCCGGCAGCTGGAATTCTGGGCTGGAAAAGGAGCAAACTCTGGAAACCTATTTTGCACAACTCCAAAAGCCCCGAAACTTCACAGAACTCCGTTTCAGAAAATATAAAAAAAAAATATCTGGCGAAAGAAGATCACGAGGAGGCCACCTGCTTTCCACGAGGGTGGGGGGCGCCCCCCCTCTCTGGGCGCGCCCCCTGTCTCATGGGCCCCCCGATGCCCATCTTCTCCTATATGAGGTGTTTTGACCTGGAAAAAATCATAAGGAGGTTTTCAGGACCAGACGCCACCGTCTCGAGGCGGAACTGAGGCGGAAACCAATCTAGAGCTCCGGCAGAGTTGTTCTGCCAGGGATACTTCCCTCCGGGAGTGGGAAATCGTCACCGCCGTCATCACCAACAACTCTCCCATCTTGGGGAGGGCTATCTTCATCAACATCTTCACTAGCACCATCTCCTCTCAAACCCTAGTTCATCTCTTGTATCCAATCTTTGTACCCAAACCTCAGATTGGTACCTGTGGGTTGCTAGTAGTGTTGATTACTCCTTGTAGTTGATGCTAGTTGGTTTATCTGGTGGAAGATCATATGTTCAGATCCATTATGCATATTAATACCCCTCTGATAATGAACAATATTATGGCTTGTGAGTAGTTACTTTTGTTCCCGAGGACATGGGAGAAGTCTTGCTATAAGTAGTCATGTGAATTTGGTCTTCGTTCGATATTTTGATGAGATGTATGTTGTCTTTCCTCTAGTGGTGTCATGTGAACGTCGACTACATGACACTTCATCATTATTTGGGCCTAGAGGAAGGCATTGGGAAATAATAAGTAGATGATGGGTTGCTAGAATGACAGAAGCTTAAACCCTAGTTTATGCGTTGCTTTGTAAGGGGTTGATTTGGATCCATATGTTTCATACCTCTAATGGATTAGAAGACAAATCACTCACAATGAAGCAATGTCGCTTTCTTGGGATGGCCACTATCAGTTCTGTCTATTTTTTGTAATTTTGAAGAAGCTTATATACCGGATCCTTGTACTTGTGTGAAGCAAAGTGGACAAAGCCAGACCCATGGTTTATAAAACTAAACGTTGATGCAGCTTTTTTTGGCAGACGAAGGAATGGGGGCAACATCAACTGTCCTTAGAGACGGAAGGGGGAAATTTATCAATGCCCAATGCAAATTTCTTCCTATGGCAGTAGATGCAATTACCTCTGAAGCAATGGCGATGAGGGACGGACTATTACTTGCTAGTTCCTTTGGTTTTAGTTGCATAGAGGCGGAATCTAATTCACTTCAAGTCATCAACTTTTGTACCGGGCATACAAGATGGTGGGATGAAGCAGCGACACTTTTTGCTGGATGTGTGGATATACGTTCTTATATTGGAAAGGTTGTCTATAACCATTGTTTACTTGTAATCGTGCAGCTCATGTGCCGGTGAACAATAGTTTTTGTAATAAGTTTTCTTATAGTTGGTTGGACGAGCATCCGGTCTTTTTTGTAGGGAGCTGACAGACGATGCAAACATTATATCTAATCAATAAAGCTAGTCATGATGACCTTTTCTCAAAAAATTAAAATTAGTGAGCTACCAATCCCTTTATCGAAGTTACCATCAATATAATGTTTTTTTTTATAAATCGTTTGGACTGCCTACCACATGTGTCACATGGTTACCATTCACTATAATTTTGAGTAGCTACTAGCGAGAGCATCCATTTATAGGATTTCTTTTGTAGTATTAATCCATACTCCCAAACAAGCCTTTGGGAGCGAAATCAAACAATGGCCGGAAAAGAAACGTGAAAATCACGCTCTGAATCGAATCGGTTGGGCCCCACTGCAACCGTATACACATCTCATGGTCGGTGCGGAACCGTCTGGTCAAAAGAAATCTCTAAAGTTTGATTGAGGCCCACACACACACAATAATCCTTCCAAAATAAACAAAGCCGTCGCACCTTACCATCCCAAACCTTCTCTGCTTTCGACGATTCGCGAAAAGGGAAAGAAAAACGTTCGCACCCCTACGCGGCACGGCCGCGGGGGGTTGGACGGGCGCGACGCCGTGAACCGCACCCCGCCGACCGGGGTCAACAATCCCCTGCCAGCCCAAACAGTACTCCACGGGCCGCCGGGCTGTCAGCGGGAGGCCGCCTTAACGGCGCCGCGGTGGCGCGACGCGGTTTCTCTCGACCGCACGGCACCCACGCGCGCGTGGCCGCCTACCAACGCCAAAGCCACCAGATCAGCCCACCAGACCACCGAAAGCGCAGCTAGCGAACGCGAGTCCAGGCTGCGAGGCTGTCACGTCCCGGCTCTCCTTCCCAACAAGTCCTCCTCCCCTCGCCTCGCCTCGCCTCGCCCACCACCACGCCGTTCCTTCCTTCCCCTCTAAGCGACGACTCATCCTTCCCTCCCTCCATCCTCCCCGCGCGCGCGCGCCAGCTCCGTTCACGCCGGGACGCGGGAGGCGCGGCGGCGGCGGGAAGACCGGCCGGCGCGCGCGCGCGGGCGGGCGGGCACCGATGCACCACAAGCTCTCGCGGGTCGCCCACAGGGTCCTCTGCTGCGGCAGGCAAGCCTCCGGGGACGATCTGTAAGTCTTAGCCAACCCGTTGTTCCCCCTCCCCTCCCCCCCTCTTGCGTGAACTGGGCGAGTTAATCCGTGAGTTCGATCGGCGCGTGAGCGCTTGGGCGTCCGCTGTAACCAGGATGGGAATTTCGCCGTGCCCGCTAGTCTGCCTAGATTGTACTGCACGAGGGCGCCACCTGCGGCACCCTCGGACAAGTAATTCTGCCGAGGCGGTGCTCAATTTCGCTGGGAAGAGAGGCCGCCTGGTTTGGTTTCTAGGAGCAGCGGCGGCCGGGGAGGCTCGTCGGGACTGGGGAAGTAGATGCTACGGTGCGCGATTGGGGGGCGAATCTCATCTCCCGGAAGGTCCAAAACGTGTTCTGTTAGTCTTGGTGTTGGAGGACGCATCTGTCTTGTTTAAGCCCTCTTGTCTCCTTGTGATGCTAACAGTTCCACAATTCTTGTCCCCTAGTCTATTATGCTCTCATATGGACACTGAGCCGAAAATTGGGATGGAATCTTATTTCGACACATTGTCCCCCTGCTGTTCCTACGATTTTCCATGCTTGGATTTAGGCAGGTTGGTTCAGGAATTATGAGCACAGGTGAATTGTTATCAGTGGAAAGGGAACTAACTTGAACCTCTGTTTCTGTAATTGGAGAGAGTTCATGATCACCATGTAATTCATGACTTTGTTTTTCCAGGAATGACGAGCGGAATGGATCCATCAGGTGGGTGTTCTCGTTGAGGGAGCTCCAGTCCGCGACAAATAGATTCAATTACGACAACAAGATCGGAGAAGGCTCGCTTGGGAGCGTCTACTGGGGACAAGTTTGGGATGGCTCTCAGGTTCTTGATCTTTACATGTTGATCCATTTTATACTACATTTCCTAATTCCCTTTCCCATGATGGGAAGAATGCCAGCTTTATCGCCCTGATGTTCCTTGCTGTCTAGTTGGGCCAGTTTATTGCTTTACTTGCACTGTTTGTTGGGCAAATGCTATTCGATAGCTGCCTAACTAAACAACTACCAACTGTCAGTTATAACTACTTTAGTCTGCTCTGGAACACTGATCTTTGATTGCAGTAGCATTTGTTAGGTAGGATATCCTCTCATAGGCAGGTCAACTTAGACAACTTGCTACAGGTTTGCAAGTATACATCTGCTGAATAGAAAAAACAATCCAGCACATGCCCTGACTTGGCCGCAACTACTGCGTCACACGTCTGTTTTTTGTTAAAGAAATCACTCACTGACCACCCTAAAATAGCATATGTTCAAAGGTGCATTGATCCTGCTCTTGCCAGGTTGGCTCTGCTTACACCAATAGCTTTTAGTCAAGTTAATTTTGATAAGTATTTTTGGCTGCAGATTGCTGTTAAAAAGTTAAAGAATGCAAGAAATGGGACAGAAATGGAATTTGCTGCAGAAGTCGAAACTTTAGGAAGAGTAAGGCACAAGAACCTCCTGAGTTTACGTGGATATTGTGCTGATGGGCCTGAACGCATTCTGGTGTATGACTATATGCCGAACTCAAGTCTTTTTGCACATCTCCACGGAACACACTCTTCGGAGTGCCTTCTTGACTGGCGGCGGAGAATGTTTATTGCCATTGGTGCTGCTCGGGCTATTGCGTGAGTAAACGTCTTTTTTTTTTTGCATATTAGCATGACATAGATAATTCTTTCATTTTTACTTCCGGTAAGCAGTTTGAGAGAATCCCATGGGTGCTTTCTTGCAGGTATCTTCACCACCATGAGACACCTCCGATAATCCATGGAAGCATCAAATCGACCAATGTGTTACTTGATTCAAATTTCCAGGCACACGTCGGTGACTTTGGTCTTATGAAGCTCATCTCAGATGAAATAGATCATGATAAGATACTCGGTGAAAACCAACGAGGTTATCATGCTCCTGAGTACGTAATGTTTGGCAAACCTACAACAGGTTGTGATGTCTACAGCTTTGGCATAATACTTCTGGAGCTTACTAGTGGGAGAAAGCCAGTAGAAAAATCAGGCTCCCAGAAAATGCTCGGGGTCCGAAACTGGATGCTCCCGCTGGCGAAAGAGGGTAGATACGATGAAATCGCGGACTCAAAGCTCAATGACAAATATTCAGAGTCTGAACTAAAAAGAGTGGTGCTGATTGGCCTGGCATGCACGCACAGAGAACCCGATAAGAGACCGACGATGCTCGAGGTTGTGTCCCTGCTGAAAGGCGAATCCAAAGAGATGCTCTCGAGGCTTGAAAAGGAAGAGCTGTTTAGGCCAGACTCGATGGCTAGTTCCGTCGGAATGTCGACCCCGGAAGGGAGCACCGACTGCATTCTTAAGAACGATGATGAAGGGCTGGCTGGGGCTTGATGGGTTGGTACCCAAGCCCCTAGGTATTGGTAGAGTGGATATTCCTGCTGAATTGGAGCCTGGTCTGCATGGTTTTGGCTTGACTGAAATGTATAGGATTGGTTTGTTATTTATGATGAACTCCTCCCTTTTTTGAGAGAGGGGGAGATGTAGAGAGGTGAGTTGGCTTTTTTATAGAAAGTGCTTTTTGTGTGCACTGGGTGGAAGACCCGTATACTCCCAGATGTTTGGGAATGCTTGGTCCTGTTGTCAACTGTGTTGGTTACTCTAAACAAAATTTCCTCCTGCATACAACTGAATGCAGATGTCTGGATGATCATGCTCTCTCCTTCCTGGCAATTAGCCCTCTGCAAGGCAGTTTTCCTATCTTTGCTTTTGTGGCTTTTGCATGTTTTTTCTTTTGCAGGATTTTCATGGCCGAGCTTTTGCTCTGTTTGTCTTGCGTGTGTTTGGCGAAAAGAGATGATCATATTCTGTCTGTATGAAGCTCTGCCTGTCCTATTTCCTGCTATCATGCTGTCCTAACCTAGACCCAAGCCCCAGCTCATGAGACAGTAACGTACTTATCAGAGAATTTAACAGAATTTAGGGTCCATTTTAAACGAAATTTCACAGAAACAGTTCAATCTAGGCAGTGAAAGAGAGAAATAAATCACGGCAAACGGGCCAAAACACTAGCATGTAGCGACATAGGCGTGCTAGAGTTCCTAATAATTTGTTTCGAACTTCAAATCATTGCCAAGAAAAGCCAAATATGATAAGCACCACTCACACTTTCTGCCGGTAGGGCACTGGCCTAGTTCTCACATGTTTTTTTGTTTATATAAAAAAATACAAAATACATACAGTATGTTGCAAAAAAATAATTTAGTTAATTTTTTCAAAGCGTTCATCGCACACTTCAGAATCGCAGCCCAACTTTATAAAATGTTTGTACAATTAAAAAAATTATCTCAAATTAAAAAAATTGTCACACGTTACAAACAAATGTATGTGACATTTTTGGAAAATACTATTATATGATGTAAAAAAATTATTCGTGTAATTCAAAGCAAATTCGTACCATTAAAAAATGTGTACATTACCATTTTGGAAAATACCATTATACAACATAAAAAAATCGTGCAATCCAAAACAAATTTGTACCATTAAAAATGTATACATTACATTTTAAAAATGTTATACAATGTACAAAAGATTGTTCGTGTAATTCCAAACAAATTCGTACCATTGAAAAATATGTACGTTACATTTAAAAAAAGTTCATGTGTTTCAAAAACATGTTATGAAATTTGAAGAAAAATGTTTATGCAAGGTAAAAAATATTCGCATCATTTTAAGAAATCTTTCATACCTTTCAAAAAAAATGATTCAACGTGTTTGAAAAATGTTTAACACGTATTCCAAAAAGGTTCAAAAATATGTATTTGGAAAAATATTTATCATGTATTTGGAAAATGTTAAATGTGTATAGAAAATCTTTTAGCTGTATACGAAAATGTGTTATGTATGAAAAAAAGTAGACAACATAACATATCTTTGGAAAAAAAAATGTTAATCGTGTATTTGAGAAATGTTAAATGTCAATAAAAATGTTCCTGGTTTATAGCAAAAATGTACTGTGTGTATGAAAAAAATGACATGTGTTGAAAATAAATAAATAAATACAAAAAAACTAAAGAGAGCCGGTGAAAAGTGAAGAAAGAAAGAATGAAAAAAATCCAAAGGAAAATAGATATAAACCAAAGAAAACCAATCCAAAATAGTTAGAAAACAATTAAAAACAGAGGAAAACCCTCACATGCCAGCTACAGTACTAGACCGGCCCAGTATTCTTGTAGAGAAGCTTTTGCTCTAGGAGTTAGAGTTGCTTCAATTGATTGGAGCTGGCAAAAGATGTGCACATGGAAGACAATAGAGGATATTATTGCATGATTCTTCCTGAGATCCAGGCAAGCAAGTTAAAGTTTTTGGCTGTGAAATATGCCATGAGCAGCGCACATGTAATGAGGAGGCTCAAAATTAGCTGTTTTTTTAGGGGAAAGCCAAATTTTATTCATCAAAGACCACATTAGGTGGGATACAACTCGGATCATGGGGTTGGCCTAACCAGAGGTGGCGCCCCGGACCGAGAGTAAGCGAATATTTGGCTAATCTATGTGCTTCGACATTAGCAGCACGACCTTCAAAAGAGAAATTACACTGAAATAAAGTAGCTCTAAGATTGATCTCCTGGACAATAGAACCACTCTTGCCTCTGCCCCTGCATAAAATATCAGCCATTGTTTGCTTGGAATAAGATGCTATGACGAAATTGTGCAGGTTAAGATCTTCCGCAAGTGCCAAAGCCTCTCTGCAAGCTATAGTCTCAAGTATTGCTGGATCCTCTAGGCCAGCTACCACCAAAGCTGAGCTGCCTAGGAAATTGCCTTGCCTATCCCGGCATACTGCTCCTGCTGATCCACCCTTCCTTGCTCTTACTAAAGCATCTACGTGAATCTTGGCATAGCCAACCGGAGGAGCTCTGGGGCGTGCGGCTCGTGTCTGGCCCGTAGGTTGAACATCTCCCCTCGTAGGGCTTCTCACGTTGATCATTTTGAGTTCAGCTATGAAGCGCCGGACAAAGGAGTTAGTTGCTTCAAGCGATTGGAAAATTCCTTCATGAATAGCCTTGCGACGCGCTGTCCAGATCGCCCAGAGTGTGACCGCAAGCAATACAAACTGGTCATGTGATAGCGATTGCATGAAGGTGAACAACCACTGTTTGGCGTTGGGTTCCGTGTTTGAGACCAGATTATGTGCTAGCTCCTCATCAACGAATGCCCACACACATCTCGAGCTAGTGCAATTAACCAGAGAATGTCTCCATGAATCAGGAGAGTCACATAAGCCGCAGTAAGCGTTATCTGCCATGTGTCGATGAGCCCTGACGTCTTCCGTTGGGAGAGAATGCTTTGATAAATGCCAAAGGAACATCCTAACCTTTGCAGGAACCTGGGTCTTCCACGGAGTTTTCCATGCTCCCTCCTCGGACGCCATATTTGATGTTCCATCCGTGCCCTCAAGCCATGCCTCCCGGCGCTGTCTTGTCGCTACAAGCATACGATAACCAGATTTGACGGTAAAGTTTCCGCTTGTTTCAAAATTCCAGCTCCAGAAGTCCTGGAGATTACAAGTGCACAATGGGATTCCCATAATGGTGCGGGCATCCATGGGCATGAACACTTGGTTGATTAGCTGGCTGTTCCACAAAGCACTAGTGTGGTCGATCAGTTCCGATACCAAAGTTGGCGGATTAGGATGAATACACATATGGCCGTAACATCTCGTCTCTTGGTAGCCACGGGTCCTCCCAAATTCGAGTAGACTGATTGTTGCCAATTTTACAAATTATTCCATGTTTGAGTGTATCTCTACCTTTGATAATGGCTCGCCATATCTGATTAGGATGGTTGCCCAAAGTCGCCTCCAAAATAGTGGAGTCAGGGAAATATATGCTCTTCAATAAACGAGCACTAAGGGACTCTGGTGTTTGGAGTAATCTCCAAGCCTGTCGTGCGAACATCGCCATATTGAATAGTTCAAAATATTTGAATCCTAGGCCTCCCATTCCCTTCAGCCGTGTCATACTTTTCCAAGATACCCAATGAGGTTTCCTTTTGCCATCTTTGCTTCCCCACCAAAACTTCCTGATAAGCATATTGAGATGTTCACATAATCCCCTTGGGAGTTTAAAGCATGACATGGAGAATACCGGTATGGACTGGCAACTGATTTGACTAGAACATATTTGCCTGCCGATGACATGGTGTTTTCAACTCAGCCCTGCACCTTACTCCATAAACGATCTTTCAGGTATTTAAAGGCACCATTCTTCGAACTCCCAATATCAGATGGCATCCCTAAATACTTACCATTTAAAGTTTCATTGGGGATGTTGAGTAAACCTTTTATTTCTGTCCTGGTAGCTTCCGGCACTCCCTTGCTAAAGAAGATTGATGATTTTGCAAAGTTCACCCGCTGACCTGATGCTTGGCAATATGTGTTCAGTACTAGGTTCACCTCATTAGCCCCCTTACTATTTTCCTTACAGAATAGCAGGCTGCGATCAGCGAATAATAGATGGCTAGCAGGCTGCAATCAGCGAATAATAGTAGGAGCCACTTGTACACCGCCCAGATTGGACGACTCACTTTTTGATTTTAACAGGCACGACAGGCCCTCTGCTACTAGCAAGAACAAGTACGGAGATATTGGGTCCCCTTGTCTGATTCCTCTTGAAGGTTCGAATTCCTCCAGTCTCTTCCCATTAAACCTGACAGAAAACTTAACAGTGGTGACAAGTCCCATAACAATGTCCACCCATCTCTCAGTGAACCCTAGCTTGACCATAATTGCTCTCAAATATGGCCACTCCACCCTATCATAGGCCTTCATCATGTCTAGCTTCAAAGCAAATGACTGGTGCTTTTTAGCCTTATTTCTCTTCATAAAGTGTAGGCACTCCTAGGAAGTGATAATGTTGTCAGTGATAAGTCTACCAGGAACAAAAGAAGATTGTTCCTCAGATATAATGTTGGGTAGTATCACCTTCAGCCGGTTAGAGATCACTTTGGACGCAATTTTGTAAAGAACATTACATAAACTGATGGGACGGAACTGGCTCAGTAGGGTTGTTTTTTTTACCTTAGCTCTCAATACCAAGATTGTCTCATTGATGCGTGCCACTGATTCTGTGCCCTCAACAATTATAAGCACGACTTTGGTGATTTCATCTCCACATGTTTCCTAGTGCCGCTAAAAGAAGTGAGCGGGAAAGCCGTCCAGTCCCGGTGCCTTGGTGGGAAACATTTGAAAAAGGGTGGTCTTAACTTCTTCTGCGCTGTACGGGGCATTCAACGAATCGTTCATTGCCTGCCTAACCTTGCATGGTACTGTTTCTAAAACCTGCTCCATGTCGCCCACACCTTCTGTCGTGTACAAGTCTTTGTAGAAAGAGGTCGTCATATTTTCCATTTCCAGCACGTTCTCTGTAACCTGACCATCAGCACGCTGCAATGATTTGATCTGGTTTATCCGTCGACGCCTACTCGCTCTCAAGTGGAAGAAGTAGGTGTTTTTGTCGCCATGCATGAGCCAATCAATCCTAGCTCGTTGCCTCCATAGAATCTCTTCGCGGTGAAACAACTCGACCAGGCGGTCGCAGATATTTGTCTCCTGTCGTGAGGGACCGGATCTTCCTGGGAGTTCGCGGATCACCTGTAGCTCCTTTTTTAATTCAGCGATCTCTCTGCGGACGTTGCCAAAGTGTAGTCGATCCCAAGTTACCAAGTCGCCCGATAGCGACTGGAGTTTTGTCTTCACCTAGTCCACCGAATCCCCAGGCGCCTGAGTCCAACGCGCATGCACCACTGTTTCCAACGTTAGGTCGCGCTCCCAGCAGAGCTCATATTTAAACGGCCGTGGTCCCCGTCAGCATGCATGCATAGCTTGGAGCCGAAGCAACAACGGGACGTGGTCGGACGTAGCGGCAATGAGGTGCTCAAGAGATGCATCTGGGAAGGCCAAAACCCATGCAGGGTTAGCCACGCTCTGGTTCAGCCGCACCCTGGTGTAAGTGCCCCCACCACCTTCTTCTCCAACTCTGCCCCTTATAACCAATGTCCAATAAACCACACGTATCAATAGCATCTCGGAAGGCATCCATCCGCGCTTGGCTTCGTTGGACAACCCCATCGTGCTCATGGGCATGAAGGACTTCACTGAAGTCTCCAATCACCACCCATGGATCGTTGCTCGTTCCTACAATTACGCGTAACGTGTCCCAGGTTTTGTACCTCTCACTTGTTTGGGCCTCACCATACATGAAGTTGATTCTGGTTTTAATATTTGTCATCTGCTCAAGAAGAACATCTATGTGGTACTCAGAATAACCAATAACTTCAAGCTTTATTTCCTCATTCCAAAAAATGCCTAGTCCCCTGCTCCTGAGCTCATTTATGTTCATCTGCATTGGAGCCAAGTGCTAATATCTTCTTTGTCACTGAGCTCATTTATTTCTTCATTTGCAATAAGGGCGGATGGGTCCATCTCCTAGACAAGGTTTTACAGCCCAGAGCACGAGCAATCGCCGTGTGCACGCAGTGATCACGCTTGCGTCATGCACACAACGAGCTCTGGCTCGTTCCGGCCACTCTTCACATCTGCTCCCTCTGCCCCTTGAGCTCATTTAATGCCCTACAGCTTCTTCGCGATCCCCTGCATCGACCCGTGCCTCTGCCTCATCCTGGTTCGCCATGGTTGCGTTGTCGTCGAGCTGCCCGTGACGCTAACCTCCGCTGAACTCCATTCTTGTGTTGCCCGAGCTCCCTCGAGGTTTTCCGAGCCCTCCCCTCGGCTATTTAAGGAGTGCCCGACCTCCTCCGCACCTCACCACTTCCTCCCCAAGCCTCCCGGATCACCAGAGCACCAATTCTCCTCCTCGGTCGCCGCGGCCATCGCCGGCTTCCTCTTGGTTCTAGCCGCCTCGAGCTCTCTCTTGTCATTCCACCACCACCACTATCTTCTCCTCTCTCCGGCGCACCACCCCATCACCTCGCCTCTTGCCGGAGTGCCCCGTGGTCGTGTGCTCCTCATCCGACCGCCGCTCGTCCCCTCTCTATTGCTCCTCGACGCCGTCACCCTGGCCTCTCCCCGGCGTGCGTGAGGCCCTAGACGGACACGACTCCGCCTCCCGCGCTCGCCGATGGCCTCCGTCTGGCCGGAGACGACCGGGACCGGCCGGGCCCCTCGTCGGCGCCTTTCCTCTGTCCTCCTGTGTTTCCAATCGAGGGGAAAAGAGGAGGAACAAGACGAGCGCCACCCTGGCCCCCTGCCCCTGGGTCCCGCGCGTCAGTGGCTTAAAGCCCGGGCCCAGGTATGTTAAGTGGAAACATATTTACAAAACTACGTATTCATCTTCAGAAAACGTATTCTCATCCTTCTTCAGACGAAAATGCGCTTTCTCAGTTCTGATAGCGTATTCTTCAAAAATACGCTTCTGCCTTATCCACTCAGGGACTTGTTTGTGATGATATTTTTGCAGAAAAGTCCCTGATCTTCCAACACTCGTATCTCTGCAACCGTAACTCCGATTGATGTGAATCCAACGCCTACTTCTTGGTCTCCTCGAGCTCTATCTGCTGGTATCATTTTCACTAGGTGGTCCCACTATGAAAATGGCCACTATACCCTTTATCAGCCCCCTCCAAGAGTGAAGCGTCCGGTGAATCGTCCCGCGGCTTCACCGCACGTCTCCCCAGAGTATCCGGCAACCCCAGGTAAGCCACGACAACCACTTGCATGATGGATTTACAGTAGCCATGGTTTCCACTTAAAATGTTTAATAAATGTTTACTCCTTTACCACTGATGTTGATGTTTCGGTTATGCTTGTGGATCCTTGCTTATCATCATGGTATGCTATGATGCGCTCTGTTAGTCGTATGATTACTTGCTAGTAGTATTGTTCTCGTACTTAATGTTGGTATTTATGTCATGCCAGTGATAGTGATGTTCATCTGATGCATGATTATCGTCACTTATGAAGAGTACCTATGATATGCATGATCATCGCTATGCCATATTCATTTGCATCAAGTAGTCTAAGTGTTGCATTATTGTTGATGCTAATGATTCATAGGGTTATGGTGTTCATCTGATTTTATGTTAATATCATGCTCATGCGCATTATTATGTCATCATTGTTATTATGACTTGATACGTCCATTTTGCATCATGCTTTTATGTTGATATTTATTGCACTATGGGCTGTTATTACGCGTTATGTCACAATACTTATGCCTTTTCTCTCTTATTTTACAAGGTTTACATGAAGAGGGAGAATGCCGGCAGCTAGAATTCTGGGCTGGAAAAGGAGCAAACATTGGAGACCTATTCTGCACAACTCAAAAAGCCCCAAAACTCCACGAAACACCGTTTCAGAAAATATAAAAAATATCTGGCGAAAAAGATACGTCAGGGGGGCCACCACCTGTCCACGAGGGTGGGGGGCGCGCCCCCTGCCTCATGGGCCACCTGGTGACTCCCTGATGCCCATCTTCTCCTATATGGGGTGTTTTGACCTGAAAAAAAAATCATAAGGAGGCTTTCGGGACAAAATGCCGCCGTCTCGAGGCGGAACCTTGGCGGAACCAATCTAGGGCTCTGGCGGAGTTGTTCTGCCGGGGATACTTCCCTCCGGGAGGAGGAAATCATCACCGCCGTCATCACCAACAACTCTCCCCTCTTGGGGAGGGTTATCTTCATCAACATCTTCACCAGCACCATCTCCTCTCAAACCCTAGTTCATCTCTTGTATCCAATCTTTGTACCAAAACCTCAGATTGGTACCTGTAGGTTGCTAGTGCTACTTCTCGAGCTTGCGTTGTATTCCCTCGAAGAGGAAAGGGTGATGCAACACAGTAGCGTAAGTATTTCCCTCAGTTTTTGAGAACCAAGGTATCAATCCAGTAGGAGACCACGCGCGAGTCCCTCGCACCTGCACAAACAAATAAGAACTTCGCAGCCAATGCGATAAGGGGTTGTCAATCCCTTTACAGTCACTTACGATAGTGAGATCTGATAGAGATGATAGTTTGATGTTTTTGGTATTTTTGGATATAAGAACAGAAAGTAAAAGCTGAAAAGTAAAGTAGATTGTAGATTGATATGTTGAGAATAGACCCGGGGGCCATAGTTTTCTCTAGTGGCTTCTCTCATGATAGCGATATTCTACGGCGGGTAAACAAATTACTGTCGAGCAATTGATAGAAAAGCGAATAATTATGAGACTATCTAGGCATGATCATTATATATAGGCATCACGTCCGAGACAAGTAGACCGAAATGATTCTGCATCTACTACTATTACTCCACACATCGACCGCTAACCAACATGCATCTAGAGTATTAAGTTCATAAGAATAGAGTAACGCCTTAAGCAAGATGACATGATGTAGAGGGATAAACTCAAACATAGTGATATAAACCCCATCTTTTTATCCTCGATGGCAACAATACAATCCGTGCCTTGCTGCCCTACTGTCACTTGGAAAGGACACCTCAAAATTGAACCCAAAGCAAAGCACTTCTCTCATTGCAAGAACTATAGATCTAGTAGGCCAAACCAAACCAATAATTCGAAGAGACTTGCAAGGATATTATAATCATACATAAAGAGTTCAGAAAAGAACCAAATATTTCTCATAGATAATCTTGATCATAAACCCACAATTCATCGGATCTCGACAAACACACCGCAAAAAGAGATTACATCGAATAGATCTCCTCGAAGACCAAGGAGAACTTGGTATTGAGATCCAAAGAGAGAGAAGAAGCCATCTAGATACTAGCTATGGACCCAAAGGTCTGTGGTAAACTACTCACAACTCATGGTGAGGCGATGATGATGATGTAGAAGCACCCCGTGGAAGATCCCCCCCCTCCGGCGGAGCTCCGGAACAGGCTCCAAGATGGGATCTCACGGGAACAGAAGGTTGCAGTGGTGGAACTAGGGTTTTCTCTGTTGTTCTGATAGTTTCGGGGTACGTATGTATATATAGGAGGAAGAAGGGCATCGGGGGCCAGACGAGGTGCCCACGAGGCAGGGTGGCGCGCCCCCACCCTCGTGGATGCCACGTCAGCCCTACTCCGTGATTCTCAAGTCTCCCGTGCGTATTTTGCTCCAAAAATATCTCTCCCGAAGGTTTCATTCCGTTTGGACTCCGCTTGATATTCCTTTTCTGTAAAACCCTAAAACAGGCAAAAAAACAACAATCTGGACTGGGCCTTTGGGTTAATAGGTTAGTCCCAAAAATAATATAAAAGTGTATAACAAAGCCCATTAAACATCCAAAACATCATAAATAATAGTATGGAACAATAAAAAATTATAGATACGTTGGAGACGTACCAAGCATCCCCAAGCTTAATTCCTGCTCGTCCTCGAGTAGGTAAATGATAAAAACAGAATTTTTGATGTGGAATGCTAACCAACATAGTTTTTCAATGTATTTCTCTTAATTGTGGCATGAATGTTCAGATCTGAAAGATTCAAGACAAAAGTCTATATTGACATAAGAAATAATAATACTTCAAGCATACTAACAAAGCAATCATGTCTTCTCAAAATACTATGGCTAAAGAAAGTTATCCTTACAAAATCATATAGTCTGGCTATGCTCCCTCTTCATCACACAAAATATTCATATCATGCACAACCCCGGTTTCAGCCAAGCACTTGTTTTCATACTCTATTCTTTCAAACCTTTCAACTTTCACGCAATACATGAACGTGAGCCATGGACATATCACTATGGGTGGAATAGAGAGGTGGTTGTGGAGAAGACAAAAAGGAGGGAGATAGTCTCGCATCGACTAGGCATATCAACGGGCTATGGAGATGCCCATCAATAGATATCAATGTGAGTGAGTAGGGATTGCCATGCAACGGATGCACTAGAGCTAAAAATGTATGAAAGCTCAACAAAAGAAACTAAGTGGGTGTGCATCCAACTTGCTTGCTCATGAAGACCTAGGGCATTTGAGGAAGCCCATCGTTGGAATATACAAGCCAAGTTCTATAATGAAAATTCCCACTAGTATATGAAAGTGACTAAACATGAGACTCTCTATCATGAAGAACATGGTGCTACTTTGAAGCACAAGTGTGGAAAAGGATAGTAGCAATTGTCCCGTCTCTCTTTTCCCTCATTTTTCTGGAGGGGCTTTTTATTTTTTTTATTTAGCCCCTCTCTATATTTTTTTGGGCCATCTCTTTTTTATTGGCCTTTCCTCACATGGGACAATGCTCTAATAATGATGATCATTGCACTTATATTGAAGTACAAATCGATATTACAACTCGATACTAGAACAAAGTATGACTCTATATGAATGCCTCCGGCGGTGTACCGGGATGTGCAATGAATCAAGAGTGACATGTATGAAAAATTATGCATGGTGGCTTTGCCACAAATACGATGTCAACTACATGATCATGCATGGCAATATGACAATATGTGTCATATGAGCGGAACGGTGGAAAGTTGCATGGCAATATATCTCGGAATGACTATGGAAATGCCATGATAGGTAGGTATGGTGGCTGTTTTGAGGAATATATATGGTGGCTGTTTTGAGGAAGGATATATAGTGGGTGTATGGTACCGGCGAAGGTTGCGCGGTACAAGAGAGGCTAGCAATGGTGGAAGGGTGAGAGTGCGTATAATCCATGGACTCAACATTAGTCATAAGAACTCATATACTTATTGCAAAAATCTACGAGTCATCAAAACAAAGCAATCAACTCATGCTCCTATGGGGGAGGTTGGTAGGAGTTAACCATCGTGCGCCCCCGACCTCCACACAAAGGATGGCACTCTACAAATACCTCATGCTCTAACTTCGTCACATAGCGGTTCACCATACGTGCATGCTACGGAAATCACTAACTTTATCACAAGCATTTCTAAATTTCATAATAACTCCACTAGCATGACTCTAATATCATTATCCTCATATCTCAAAACAATTATCAAGCATCCAACTTCTCATCATATTCAATGCACTTAGTGTGAAAGGTTTTACTACATTGATATTGGATGTCTATCATGTGAAGACTAGTTTTATAGCCAAAGCACATTACCATGCTGTTTTAATAGACTCTAAAATGGATATAAGTGAAGCATGAGAGATCAACAATTTCTACAAAATATAATCACCACCATGCTCTAAATGATATAAGTGAAGCACTAGAGCAAAAACTATTCAACTCAAAAGATATAAGTGAAGCACATAGAGTGTTCTATCAATTCCTAGGCCATATTTAATTCTCTCAAATAGGTGTGTCTAGCAAAGATAATTGTGGAAAACTAACAAGCAAAGGCTCAAATTATACAAGACGCTCCAAGTAAAACACATATCATGTGGTGAATAGAAATATAGCTCCGAGTATAGTTACCGATGGATGAAGACGAAAGAGGTGATGCCTTCCCGGGGCATCCCCAAGCTTAGGCTTTTGGTTGTCCTTGAATTTTACCTTGGGGTGCCTTGAGCATCCCCAAGCTTAGGCTCTTGCCACTCTTTTTTCCATAGTCCATCAAAGCAATACTCAAAACTTGAAAACTTCACAACACAAAACTTAGACAAAAATCTCGTGAGCTCCGTTAGTATAAGAAAGCAAACCACTACTCAAAGGTACCGCAATGAATTCATTATTTGTTTATATTGGTGTTAAACCTACTGTATTCCAACTTCTCTATGATTCATACCTCCCAATACTACTCATAGATGCAGCAAAATAAGCAAACAACACACGAAAAACATAATCTGTCAAAAACAGATCAATCTGTAGTAATCTGTAACTTTTGCATACTTCTGTAACTCCAAAAACATTGAAATAAATTGGTAAACGTGAGGAATTTGTCTACTAATCATCTGCAAAAAGAATCAACTAAATAGCACGCTCCAGTAAAATCTGGTGACCATTCTAGCGAGCGCTAACGATTCTGTTTTTCACAGCAAGATCATATAAACTTCACACAAGTCTTCCCAAAGGTTCTACTTGGCACAAACACTAATTAAAACGCAAAACCACATCTAAAAATAAGCTAGATGCAATATTTATTCCTAAACAGATGCAAAAACAAAAAATATAAAATTGGGTTGCCTCCCAACAAGCGCTATCGTTTTACGCCCCTAGCTAGGCACGATACATGGATAGGTCTAGGTATTGCCATCTTTGGAAGGCAATCCATAAGTGGCTCTCATAATAGATTCATATGGTAATTTGATTTTCTTTCTAGGAAAGTGTTCCATGCCTTTCCTTAATGGAAATTGGAATCTAATATTTCCTTCCTTCATATCAATAATTGCACCAATCGTTCTAAGGAAAGGTCTACCAAGAATAATAGGACATGCAGGATTGCAATCTATATCAAGAACAATGAAATCTACAGGCACATAATTCCTATTGGCAACAATAAAACATCATTAATCCTTCCCATAGGTTTCTTAATAGTTGAATCCGCAAGATGCAAATTTAAAGAACAATCATCAAGCTCATGGAACCCTAGCAAATCACACAAAGATTTTGGGATAGTGGAAACAGTTGCACCCAAATTACACAAAGCAAAGCATTCATGATCTTTCATTTTTTTAAAAGTAGGTTCCCACTCATCATAAAGCTTTCTAGGGATAGAAACTTCCAATTCAAGTTTTTCTTCATAAGATTGCATCAAAGCATCAACTATGTGTTTGGTAAAAGCTTTATTTTGACTATAAGCATGCAGAGAGTTTAGTACGGATTGCAACAAGGAAATACAATCAATCAAAGAGCAATTATCATAATTGAATCCCTTGAAATCCAAAGTAGTGGGTTCATCACTATGCAAAGTTTTAATCTCTTCACTCCCACTTTTAACAATTTTAGCATCAAGATCTAAAACCTCTGAATCATTGGGACACCTTGAAGTAGACTCATCTTCAATCCTATCTTTATCAAGATTCATACTAGAGAACAAGGATCTAATATGAGACACATCAATAACTTTCAGATCTTCATCTTTATTTTCATGATCTTCCAGTTTAGCAGCCATCTTATTAACTAAGGTGGACTGTTTATCCGAAATTTGGGCTATTAAGTTCTCAAGAGGAGCAAACTGAGATTTCAAACCATAAAATTCCTTAGACATATCATCAAGGTCTTTATTCATATATTCCATAAAAAAATTCTGTTCTTTAAGCTCGTTTCTGAAGAAATCATTGTGCTCAAATTGTATAGTCATAAAATGCCTAACATTGTTTTCAATCTCCTCCAGCCTCTTGAGGGGTCAACACTGATAGGGAGAGCCATAGTGACAAGCGAGCAATCCAACACACACAAGCAAACAAGAAGCAAACGAACGATAAACACACGGCAGAAGAAGGGCAAAAATTTAATGCGAAGGATAACGGTTTGTGATAGGTACTTGGTATATGACTTTTGCGTAAGCCTCCCCGGCAACGGCGCCAGAAATTCTTCTCGCTACTTCTCGAGCTTGCGTTGTATTCCCTCGAAGAGGAAAGGGTGATGCTGCATAGTAGCGTAAGTATTTCCCTCAGTTTTTGAGAACCAAGGTATCAATCCAGTAGGAGACCACGCGCGAGTCCCTCGCACCTGCACAAACAAATAAGAACTTCGCAGCCAACACGATAAGGGGTTGTCAATCCTTTTACAGTCACTTACAAAAGTGAGATCTGATAGAGATGATAGTTTGATATTTTTGGTATTTTTGGATATAAGAACAGAAAGTAAAAGCTGATAAGTAAAGTAGATTGTAGATTGATATGTTGAGAATACACCTGGGGGCCATAGTTTTCTCTAGTAGCTTCTCTCATGATAACGATATTCTACGGCGGGTAAACAAATTACTGTCGAGCAATAGATAGAAAAGCGAATAATTATGAGACTATCTAGGCATGATCATTATATATAGGCATCACGTCCAAGACAAGTAGACCGAAACGATTCTGCATCTACTACTATTACTCCACACATCGACCGCTATCCAGCATGCATCTAGAGTATTAAGTTCATAAGAACAGAGTAACGCCTTAAGCAAGATGACAAGATGTAGAGGGATAAACTCAAACATAGTGATATAAACCCCATCCTTTTATCCTCGATGACAACAATATAATACGTGCCTTGCTGCCCCTACTGTCACTGGGAAAGGACACCGCAAGATTGAACCCAAAGCCAAGCACTTCTCCCATTGCAAGTACTATAGATCTAGTAGGCCAAACCAAACCAATAATTCGAAGAGACATGCAAGGATATTATAATCATACATAAAGAGTTCAGAAAAGAACCAAATATTTCTCATAGATAATCTTGATCATAAACCCACAATTCATCGGATCTCAACAAACACACCGCAAAAAGAGATTACATCGAATAGATCTCCTCGAAGACCGAGGAGAACTTTGTATTGAGATCCAAAGAGAGAGAAGAAGACATCTAGATACTAGCTATGGACCCGAAGGTCTGTGGTAAACTACTCACAACTTATGGTGAGGCGATGATGATGATGTAGAAGCACTCCGTGGAAGATCCCCCCTCCGGCGAAGCTCTGGAACAGGCCCCAAGATGGGATCTCACGGGAACAGAAGGTTGCGGTGGTGGAACTAGGGTTTTCTCTGTTTTTCTCATAGTTTCGGGGTACGTAGGTATATATAGGAGGAAGGAAGGCACCGGGGGTGTCGGTGTACTAAGGTAGGGGTACCTCAGTACCCCAACTTGTGCACGGGCAGTAGCAGCTTCCCGCGGCGGGGCTCACCACGTGCTTGCCGGAGACCTTCCTGCTCCATATAAAGCCATTCAAAAACAAAGTATACAAGACAGAAGATCAAGGCCCCGGCAAGTGGAGCTTGCCGGGAAGGCCGTCCCAGGCTCAAGATTACCTCACTAGCACAAGACCCTGGCAAGAGGAGCTTGCCAGGAAGACTAGAAGATTACATTACAGAAGACACGCCTCGGCGCAGCATGCGCCCCGGCAGGGCCCGGGGAGCGACAAGCTTCAGAGCCCGACAAGCTTCCGGGCCCGGCAAGGTCAAGGCCCCGGCAAGGTGCTTGCCGGGGAGAGTTACGCTGTGTGCCCGCGCTCCAGCTCATCGAGCCACGCGTCGCCCTGGGGCCATTCCAGGGACGCGTGGTGGATGGCTGTGCAGCCTGGGGGACACGGTGGCACTACACGGTGACGAAGCCATCGCCGTGGCAAACGGAGACGCAAGGGCGGGCGCTTTTGGGGTCGACGGTGACGGGCATTTAATGCCCTTGTCCCCCACTGTCAAAGTAGGTGATGACCACTGTTCATGCACTGTTCACCCACTGTTCCCGCACTGTTACAACTACCACCAAAGTTACATTTTTACCCCTTTCTCCTACGTTGACACCTGTCGGTGACCCCTTGAGCTATAAAAGGAGGCCCATGCGCAACGTAGAAAAGGTTCGGAACCTAGATCGCTCATTCGCTCGGTGTAGCTAGTTCTTCAAGCTCCCGAGCTCCCCAACTGAATACAAACTAAGCAGGAGTAGGGTTTTACGCGTCCATCGCGGCCCGAACCTGGGTAAACTGCCCGCGTGCTCTCTACGATCCGCTCTTTGTGCTCCCTCCGCTCCCTTACCGCACGAACAAGGGGCTCCGGTCCCATAGGTGCTCGTGGTGGACAGTTTCCCCCGACATCTTTGGCGCGCCAGGTAGGGGGCGTCGAGGTTGTGTGAACCTGATCTGGCGTTCACGCGGGCGCAATCTTCATCAACCTCTCCAACTTCGTTAGCTTCATCAGCAACAGCAACATGGCCCCGAAGAAGAAGGTTTCGGAGGTCGCAGGCCCGTCTGCGTCTGTTCCACCACCACCAGAACCAACGGTGGGTGGAGGAGACGCCGGCGGAAGGGTGGTCGCCGGTGAGGAAACTCACGGCACCGCTAAATCCAAGGACAAGGCGGACGGCCGGACCAACTCCAAGGCCTCGGTCTCCGTAGATGCGCCACGTCCATCTCACCAGACGACAGGCCAGCAGCGCCATGGCACAGGAGGTGCCATCCGCTTGCTGGGCCAAGGGCAAACCGGAGGCTCGCGGGATGCTCCGGGCCATCGTCCTGGCACGAGTAAGGCGCGATCGCCGGGGCGGGACCCTGCTCCTTCTAACCCTGTTAGGAGTCCGAGCATATCCCGCTCCTCGCATCGCTCGCCCCCGCTCCCCTCCTCTCCAGCAGAAGCACTCGCAAGAGCGCAACTGCTTCTCGACTTCCCTCCAGCGGCAGACAAGGCCGAGGACTGGAGGGCAACAATTCAAAGCCTGATCGCCTTCGCCAACAACGACGCGCCGCAGCAGCCGGCGACCTCGCGGCCGCGGCAAGTCGAGAAGACGAAGGCCGACGGCGACAAGACCGCCAGGGGTGCGACAACCGTGCACTCCCCGCCGCGGAAGCAGAAGACGCCGCCCCGACGGATCAACGTCGACGACGACTCCACGACGTCGTCGGATCCGCGGGCCCGTCGGGACCAGCGCCAAGTCCTTGACGACCGGCGACAAGAAGACGCTCGAACGACGATCGAGCGCCGCCGACAAGCTCGGCGACAATCTGATCAGCGAGCTGGGAACGCTGTCGACACGCACGCGCCCGGTGAACCAGGCGACCTGCCGTACGCGGCAGGTTGCCCTGCGTTTACCCGTGAGCTGCGGCGTGTCCAGTGGCCCAGCATGAAGAACTTCAAGCCCGACGTACCGGAAAAGTACGACGGCAAGACGCACCCCTCGGAGTTTCTCAGCATCTACACCATCGCGGTGCAGGCTGCCGGGGGGCGCGACGAGAAGATACTGGCGAATTACTTCCCGCTAGTGCTTAAGCCGAACGTTCGTTCTTGGCTTATGCACTTGCCGGAAGGCTCCATTTCTTCTTGGGCAGATCTTTGCCACCAGTTTGTTGGCGCCTTCACGGGCGGCCACAAACCCCACGGCCAGGAGAGTGATCTCCACATTCTGGCCCAGAAGGAAGGAGAACCTCTGCGCAAGTACATCCAACGCTTCAGCCGCGTGCAGCACAACATCCCCGACGTCCACCCTGCCGCGGTTATCAGCGCGTTCCATCAGAACGTGCGTAACCGCCGCATGCGTGAGGAGATGGCCATGACCAAGATACGGGATGTCAGCGAGCTCTATGCTCTAGCTGATAAGTGCGCACGCGCCGAAGAGGGGAGGAAACTCCCCGGGGAGGATGCTGGCGCAGGGGGAAGCGACAGCGAGGATGCCGCCCCGGCAAGGAAGAGCCGGCGGCGGAACAATAGAAAAAAGAAGAACAAGGAAGTGCTTGCCGTCGAGAAGTCCGGCAAGGAGGCTCCCGCCAAGCAAGCACAGGCTGGCGGCTCCGGCAAGGAGCCTGCCCCTGTAGCGGCAGCCGACAAGCAGGACGGCTCCGACAAGCAATACTGCAAGATCCACCGCACCAAGGGTCATGATCTCTCCAACTGCAAGCGCGTCGAGTACCTCGTCGAACAGCAGAAAGCTGAGTACGAGCGGCGCGACAAGGAGAAGGCCCAAGGTGGCGGAGGAGAGCCAAGCAAGAAGCGGCCATTCAATGGCCGGGGAGGACGCCGCGGCAAGGCCAAGCAGCGGCAAGGTGATCGACCTCCCCGGGGCCGCGACAAGGATGAAGAAGACGACGACGACGACATGGAGGAAGATGATAACAGCGAGCAGGAGTTCCAGAAGGCCACGGAAGTCCTGTGCGTCGACGGCGGCGCCTCTCTGCATACTTCCCACCGCCAACTCAAGCAGTGGGTGCGGGAAGTGAATGCAGCAGAGCCGCCCGTGGAGTCGCGCAGGCTCCTCAAATGGTCCAGCACGCCCATCATTTTTGATCTTGAGGATCACCCTGACCGCACCACAGCGGTCGGGTGCTTGCCGATGTTGGTCTCACCCACCATCCGCAACCTCAAGGTCACCAAAATGTTGGTTGACGGCGGGGCCGGGCTGAACTTGATCTCCTCAGCTGTGATCAAGAAACTCCAGATCCCAGATGGCGAGCTCGAAGAATCCGGTTCTTTTCAAGGAATAAACCCGGGAAGGAGCAAGCCCAAGGGGAAGATTACTTTGCCGGTGACCTTTGGCGGGGAGCTCAACTTCAGAACTGAGCGCATCACATTCGACGTCGCCGATATCCCATTACCATATAATGGGATACTCGGCCGTCCCGCCCTCGCCAAGTTCATGGCAGCTTCCCACTACGCCTACAACGTACTCAAGATGCCGGGGCCGATAAGCGTCATCTCTGTCCATGGCGACAAGAAAGATGCGCTTGTCTGCGCCGACAAGATCTACCGGGATGCAGCAGCCGCAGCGGAGAAGGACACACTTGCCGCTGAAGCTCCCGGGGGGAAGAAGGCCAAGACCAAGTCCGGCAAGTGCTCTGGGGCCCACTCCGGCAACCGCACCTCTTCGGAGTGCTGCACTGCCGTCGAGGACGTTCCATCGAGCTCCACCGGCAAGTGCAAAAAGGGGATGGCCGCTCCTCCGGCAACCAAGAAGGTGTCCGCCAAGGAGGACGGCACTGGTGGTACCTTCACCATCAGTGCCACACTTGACAGCAAATAGGAAAGCGCGCTCGTTGCCTTCCTGCGGGCGAATGTCGATGTGTTTGCATGGCAACCATCTGACATCCCCGGTGTTCCCAGGAAGGTGATTGAGCACAAGCTTGCTGTTTGTCCTCATGCGCGGCCCATCAAGCAGAAGGTCAGGAAGCAAGCCGTGGAGCGCCAAGAATTCATCAACGAAGAGATCAAGAAGCTAGAAGCAGCGGGCCTAGTTAGAGGCGTGATCCATCCGACGTGGTTGGCAAACCCAGTTGTCGTGCGTAAGGCCAACGGGAAGTGGAGACTGTGTATAGACTTCACCGATGTGAATAAAGCATGTCCCAAGGATCCATTTCCCTTGCCGCGCATTGACCAGATTGTTGACTCCACTGCCGGATGTGAGCTGCTCTCTTTTCTTGATGCATATTCAGGCTACCACCAGATTTTTATGACCAAGGAAGATGAAGAGAAGACTGCATTCATTACTCCATGTGGCACCTATTGCTTTATTCGCATGCCTTTCGGATTGAAGAATGCAGGATCAACGTTTGCAAGAGTGGTGTACACTGCTTTTGAGCCACAGATCCACAGAAATGTAGAGGCTTACATGGATGATATCGTGGTCAAGAGCAAGGGCAAGGATACACTGATCCAAGATTTGGAAGAGACATTTGAGAACCTGCGCAAGATCCAGCTTAAGTTGAACCCCGAGAAGTGCGTCTTTGGAGTCCCCTCCGGCAAGCTTCTCGGGTTCTTTGTGTCACAGAGGGGGATTGAAGCCAACCCCGACAAGATTAAGGCCATCGAGCAGATAGAAGCCCCGAAGCGCGTCAAGGATGTCAGGAGGCTTGCAGGTTGTGTAGCTGCCCTCAGTAGGTTCATTTCAAAGTCTGCGGAACGCGCCCTTCCTTTCTTCAAAATCTTGAAAAAGGCAGGTCCTATGAAATGGACTCCGGAAGCGGAGGCAGCGCTGCAAGACTTGAAACGGTACCTATCCTCCACTCCAATACTTGTCGCACCTAGGCCACAGGAGAAGTTGCAGCTGTACCTAGCGGCAACCAACCAGGTGGTTAGTGCTGCGTTAGTAGCGGAGAGGGAGGCCGACGAGCAGTCTACACCACCGGCAAGCGAATCCAGCGACAAGCAGGGGGCAACTCCGGCAAGCTCTGGCCCCGACAAGGACAACTCTGCGCAGGAACAAGGAGAAGTGCGAAGAAGGATGGTGCAGCGCCCGGTGTATTTTGTGAGTTCCCTTTTGCAAGGGGCTAGATCAAGATACTCTGGGGGTGCAAAAGTTGCTTTTCGGCCTCCTCATGGCCTCGAGAAAGCTGCGCCATTACTTCCAAGCACATGAGATAACAGTGGTCACTCGCTTTCCGTTGAAGAGGATATTGCACAATCCGGAAGCAACTGGCAGGATCGTCGAGTGGGCACTTGAGCTGTCAAGCTTTGGACTCAAGTTTGAAAGTACTTCAACCATACAGAGCCGAGCTTTGGCAGAATTCATAGCTGAATGGACCCCGACGCCCGATGAAGAAATTCCAGAAACAAGTGTACCCGTACAAGAAGCGACAAGTGAATGGGTAATGTACTTTGATGGTGCCTTCTCGCTGCAAGGCGCCGGTGCCGGCGTGGTACTCATCGCGCCCACCGGAGAACACCTCAAGTATGTTATCCAAATGCACTTTCCCAGGGAACAAGCGACAAACAATACTGCTGAGTATGAAGGTCTGCTTGCCGGCCTCAGAATTGTAGCTGAACTTGGGATCAAGAAGCTGATTGTGCGGGGAGATTCTCAGTTGGTGGTCCGACAAGTCAACAAGAGTTACCAGAGCCCTTTGATGGAAGCTTATGTAGATGAAGTGAGGAAGCTTGAAGAGCACTTTGAAGGTCTGCAAATGGAGCACGTCCCGAGAGCTCAAAATGATATTGCAGACGGCCTTTCGAAGTGCGCTGCGATGAAGTTACCTGTGGAACCAGGGACCTTCCTGCTCAAGCTGACTCAGCCATCTGTTACACCATCAGCTGGGCAAAGTAAGAAGAGAAAATTGGTCTCCGGCGACTACTTGCCGGCGGATCTCCCCGAGGCCGCCGCCAAGGTCCCCAAGATCAACGACCAGAACGCTGAGGAACAGTTTGCTCCTGCAGACCTAAGCGTCTGTACAGTTGAAGCAATCGTTCCCGACAAGCCTCGCCCCGGCGAGCTTGCCGGGGGATCACCAGCTCCGGCAGAACCGGAGGTTCTTGCCGTAGAAGCTGGGGTTCCCGCAGCGCCCCTCATGCCTTTAGTCCTTGCCGTTGAGCCTCGGGCTCCGGCATGGGCACAGCAGATCGTACGTTTTCTGCAAACTGGAGAACTTCCCGACGACCCGGCAGAGATAGAGAAGATAACCAGGCAGTCAAGTATGTACCAGTTCGTGGATAACGAACTGTACAGAAGAAGACTCAATGGTGTCAGGTTGAAGTGCATCTCCAGGGAAGATGGACAGAAGCTGTTGGCAGAAATACATGGAGGCATATGTGGCCACCACATTGGCGCAAGGGCACTTGCCGGGAAAGCGTTCCGGCAAGGGTTCTTTTGTCAAGAAGCCCTCCAAGATGCAACTGCACAAGTAACCAAGTGTGAAGCGTGCCAGTTCCATGCAAAACAAATTCATCAGCCAGCTCAAGCTCTCCAGACAATCCCTTTGTCCTGGCCCTTCTCGGTCTGGGGGCTCGATATCCTCGGCCCCTTCCCCCGTGCTGTCGGGGGTTTTGAGTACTTGTACGTTGCAATCGACAAGTTCACAAAGTGGCCAGAAGTGGAACCAGTGAGAAAGGTGACAGCACAGTCAACAGTCAGGTTCTTCAGGTCGATTGTTTGCCGTTTCGGAACCCCTAACAGGATCATCACCGACAACGGTACACAATTTACTAGTCGCACCTTCATGCAGTACGTCCAAGACCTTGGCGCCAAGGTCTGCTTCGCTTCTGTTGCTCACCCGAGAAGCAACGGTCAAGCGGAGAGGGCAAATGCTGAAGTGCTGCGCGGACTCAAGACAAGGACCTTTGACAGGCTGCGCAAGTGCGGAAGAAACTGGATAGAGGAGCTACCGGCGGCTCTTTGGTCAATCAGAACGACACCAAGTCGAGCCACCGGACAGACACCCTTTGCTCTTGTCTATGGAGCAGAGGCAGTTCTCCCCACGGAACTCGTATACGGATCTCCTCGAGTGCTCGCTTATGATGAGCTCGAGCAAGAGCAACTGTGACAAGATGATGCACTGCTCCTCGAGGAGGAACGTCTCCAGGCTGCTGTACGAGCTGCTCGATATCAGCAAGCCTTGCGCCGCTATCATAGCCGCAAGGTTAAGGCCAGGAGTCTCGAGGAAGGCGACCTTGTTCTTCGGCGTGTTCAGTCCGCCAAGAATTCCAACAAGTTGACGCCGAAGTGGGAAGGCCCTTATCGGGTGAGACAAGTCACAAGGCCCGGCGCTGTCCGCCTTGAGACCGAAGAAGGCTTACCGGTGAGCAACTCCTGGAACATAGAGCATCTTCGCAAGTTTCACCCATAAGGCGCGGTTGCCGTGATCCTGTAATGCCCCGGATGTAATACTTTCCCTTTTGGGTATATAATAAATCTCCGGCTTCATCTATTTCCATTCCGGGTTCTTTGTCTTTCGGGTTTCGTCGTTTTGTTGTGTGAGTGTGTGGCATTCATTCATATCATGTAGACATGTGCATTGCATTGCATTTGTGTTGTGGGTTGCATCCGGTTCCGCGTGTCCCTTCCCGTTGTCCGTTTCGCGTTCCGGAGCTCCCTCACGTGTCCGTGACGTCCCGTAGGCCTACTTTGTTGTTCGGGCGTTTAACGTTACCGGTGTGCCGCGAGGTTGTTGTCTGTGTTGTTGTTTTGTTGTGTGCAACCCGCCTCTCAAATCTCGTCTCGTTTGGACTCCGTTGACTTTCCCATCCGTTATCCGTGTGGGTCCGATGTGCCTTCACTTCGTGTCCCGGAAACATCCCTACTGCAGTCTTTTATCTCCGTCTAGGCCTTTTAAATCAACCCCCGCGATCGGATCCGTCGGATCGCGATCGGAGGGCTCCTAGCGCCCCTAAAACTCCTCCTAACCCTAAAAACTGCTATATATAGAACCCCCTAGGTCTATTTTGGCTTCCCCTTCTTCTTCCCCTTCCCCTCTATTTTTTTCCCTTCCTTTCAGATCACAGATCCACTAATTCCTCCGGATCCCGAAGGATCCTTCGAATCAGCGCCGCCGAGCCGACCGGATCGCCTCGATCAGATCCCGTCCGCCAGGTCAACGCGCGCCGCCGCACGTTCCTTCGACCGACCGCAACGGGCGTCCGCCCGATCCTACTGGATCCTCCCTCGAGCGCCAGGCCCGACCGCGCCGGGATCCACCCCGCGGGACCACATCGCCGCACCCAGCGCAGAGGCCCGATCCGCCAGGCGCCTTCGCCACCTCCTCCGCAGTGGGCCGCAGTCGCCCTCGCCTCTTCCCCTCCGCGCGCGCGCCGCGCCGGGCCGCCTCCCTCCCGCGGTGCCAGCTGGGCCTCGCCGCCTCGGCCGCGTGCGAGCCTCCCAGCCGCCCGCGCCAGCGCTCCCGCGGGCCGCGCCTCTCCCCTCGTGTGGGCCGTGCCAGCCGGGCCTCCAGGCCGTCTTCCTCCGCAGCCAGGCGGCCACCGAGCTGGGCCTCGCCTCACCCCGCGGGCCCAGTCACTCTCTCCTCGGGCCGCAGCACTTGGGCCTCATCCGCCGCGCCGGCCCGTCTCCAGATCTGTTGAGGTTGACCTCCCCCTAGATCTACTAAGTCCCTGATCTGCTTTTTCTGATATGCTAAGTTTGAACTGCTCTAACTTTTTGCCTGATGCTCCGTTTTGCGCGTGTAATATGTCCAGACGTTCGTGGAGATGTGCTCTACGATTTACCTGTTGTTGTCATGCATGTTAGAGATCATCTAGGTGCTTGTTTTGCTGTTGCAAGAGTGCATCATGATATAAACTGCTGTTATGTGTTATTTTCATGCCACCTTTGCCATGTGATATCTTTTAGCTCGTTTGTCCAAATGATGCAAATGACATGTCCACGTGTTCGTCTTGCCACGAACTACGTGTTGCTTGTGATAGGTTGCATGGTAGATTTATTATTGCCTTGTTATCATCGTTGCAAAGTGCCATGTTCATATGAGGTGTTTTCACTTGTTATGAAATGCCATCTTGTTGAGCTCGTTGCAATCGTTGTGTTCACCTCTATGATGCATGCTTGTATGTTTCGGGATCACCTTCATGTGCACTTTGATGAGGTGCTTACCCTTTGCCATGTTTAGTTTCGAGGTGACTTAAACATGCTCTTTTAGTTGCTATGATGATATTGCTGTTTTAGGACTTAGTGAATTTTCACTAAGTCTGAAATCTGTAACGTTCCGATGCCATGTTCGTGTGATGTTCTAGGACAAAGCATGTTAGTTTTGGGGTGGATTTTGATTGTTCCTTGTAGTATATATTGTTGTCTTTCCATCCATGTCCTCACATGTCCTTTTGAGTGGCTGTAGCATGCTTATCTTTTGCTCTAAAGTTTCAATAAAATTCTGCTGCCAGAATTTTATTGTCAAGTTCAATATGTCCAAGATCATTGCTATTGATCCGTGACTCCGTTGGGGGTGCACTTTGGACTTAGTTGCTGTACTATATGTCTAGTTTGTGTTCAAGTCCTTTGCCATGCTTTTTGGATGCTGTAGCTGAATTATTTTGAGCTCCGAAGATGCTATGTTGCTGTAATTTTCAGCTTTCGCTCAAATCTTGTTTCGGGCATAACTTTTAGCCCGTAACTCCGATTTCAGCGAATCTTATATCAAACTTGGTTGTTTTTCTGTGTAGATTAATAATATCAGATTGTTATCATGTTTTGAGGTGTTTTGCTTGAGTGATATTTTCCGTGCTCCGTGTGCATCCTTAGTGCATCCATCATGCATTCATCTTTTCCGAGTGCGCATTGCATCTTGTTGATTGGTGCTTGGTGTGATTGTTTTGTTTAGAGCCGGAAGCTGAGACTGAGTACGAAGTTGAGCACGAGGTTTCCAACGAGGTTGAGCACGAGGACCCTTCTTACGATCCGAACGACTTCTCTTCAGGCAAGATGACCGAACCCCGATAACATTACTATCTTTGCCTATTGCTAGTAGTCTCGATCTATAGTTTTGCCTCGATGCCCATGTTCTTCTTGTCAGCCTCCTACTTGTAACCAATTGCCATGCTTAACCAACCTACCTATGCAAACCGTTGCTTGGCTAAGTACGCTTCGCTCAGCCCTTCTTATAGCGTTGCTAGTTGCAGGTGAAGTGAAGATGCTTGCTCCATGTTGAAGTTTGGTTGGGTTATATCACACTATATAATTGCTAAATGAAATCATCTATATATTGGCAAGGGTGGAAGGCTAAGCCTTTTGCTTGGTGATTTGTTCCACTCATGCCGTTAGGATCCGTATAAGCCGGTATTATGTTCCTTGTTTATGCGTTCCTAACACGGTTGGGGTGTATGGGACCCCCTCGATAAACCGCTAAGTGCTAAGTCTTTTCCAGCAAGTCCCAACATTGGTACTATTTGCCTAATAACAAACTAAACATGCATAGGGAGTAATTAACCCTCTTTCTTAATCAACAACCCCGGGCCAGTGCTCCACATGAGTGTTGGTCCGAAACGGGCAACCTGCGGGGCCACCTCGAGGAAACTCAAGGTCTGGTAAAAACCCGTAGCTTGTCTCATCCGGTCGTGGCCTGAGACGAGATACGCGCGGCTACTATCAGGGTGTCGGCACGCCGGGAGGATTTGCTGGATTAGCCTTACCTTAGCTCGGTATATCTTGAGCACGGGATTCCGAGGATACTCGGGTCTTCCCACTTTGGAGTTGCGACTCCGCGGATCGTGGGCTTGTAATGGGTCAAGTTGGAACACCCCTGCAGGGTTTGAACTTTCGAAAGCCGTGCCCGCGGTTATGTGGCAGATGGGAGCTTGTTAATTCCGGTTGTAGATAACTTGACACAATGTTACTAATACACTACCAGCGTGTGTTCCGTGACTGTCAATTTCCGAATAGGGATTCGGGAGTTGAACACGGAGGGGTTATGATTGTGAGCTTGTAGCTAGGATCACTTCGTGATCACTTCTCGCCGAGGCCTTCTCTTCTCGCTCCCACTTACGTAAGCTAGATGCTAGTTGCTGCTGCAAACACTGTTTCTTTTCTTCAGCCTTATCCTCACCCAAAGGCTTTGATAGTCTTGTTACCCGGAGACGGGATTGCTGAGTCCTCTGTGGCTCACAGTTACTTCACACACCAGATGCAGGTCCAGCTGTGAGCTATCCAGGTGATGGCACCGAGCTGGATTGGGAGTACGACGAGGAGCGTAGTCGTTACTACGTGCGCTACCCGGACGATCAGTAGTGGAGTCTCTTACTAGGATTCGATCCGCCTGTGGTTTATTTATCTGAGTTTGGTACTTTGACATTTGGCTTTTGCCCTTAGAGGGTTGTGATGTTCTTAATGTATGATGTTTGAGACTTGTACTGTAATTCTGTGACGTGGCGAGTGTAAGCCAACTATTTCTGTTTACTATCCCCTCTTTTACATGAGTTGTGCAAAGATTACCAAACTTGAGATCATTCTAGGATGGAATTATGCCTTTAAGTCGTGCCTCGACACGTAGGAGGTATAACTCCATCCTGGGCATTACAAGTTGGTATTCAGAGCCTTCTCCGACCTAGGAGCCCCCACTGTTTGATCGAACCGTTGACGGTTGAGTCTAGGCACACACTAAAACTTTTTGAGTCCTATATTATATCGGAGAGTAGGATTTCTTTGCTTCTCATCCCCTTTCTCTCTGGTGAGGACTCTTGACGTCTACTCTTGTCTCTCCTATCTTCAAAATTTGCACAATTTTTTTTTTAGGAATCCCGCGAGTATTCTGGGATTGTTTCGATGTTCTTGTGACAAGGATATTGTTCTCGATGCCTCCTGTTACCGAGGAGTTGAGCTTCGGGGTATCATTGTAACAAGCATATCGCGACAGTACTAAATACTTAAGACGGCCGACATCGAAAATCTCCCCTATACGGCCAGTGGCAAGATAACCCCGACATCACCCAGTACTGGGGAGGTAGTTCGGGAGTATTGCCATAGCTTGTTATAGTGGATGCTTTTCGAAGGTCCGAGGTACACAGTTTCCGAGAAAGACTGGTTATGTGTTGAAGGATGGATACACCTGGATGTAGGTTAGAGTTGATTGCGCGGTGCTTCCCGTGTATCCCCAACACCTGATTGCATAACTGGAATCTTTCGGAAATCTATAGGTGGGTTTTATCCAGTAGATCGTAGGCATTCTTCCAACGAATGCAGGTTAGTGAGTTCGGGGTTCGACATTGAGTGAAGAGGTTATATGACCGATGTTACTATCAGGAGTTGCATCTTAAAGGGTCCTTGGCTATGCTGATCCGGGGATTGCAAAACCTTTTCGTAACGCGTTCATATGCTTTCAGCACAAAGATGTTAGAACGAAACTCCTCTCTTGTGTTTGTTCCCGTCTGTACCTTGTTGTTTTTTCTTATTTATCCTTTTGTCCCCTATGTGGCTTCTCGTGAAGACTGATGTTATCATTTAACTGAGAATTTCATTCGTTCCTCTTGTCCGGATGATTTCATTCGTTCTTATTGTTCGAATGATTATTGTGAAGACTTGTTGCAATTCATTCCTTTGATTCAGCTTATTCCTTTTGTCAATCAATTGCTGATTCGTGGTCATCTCTTACAGGATGGCTCCGAAAAGGGTTCCCAACGCCAACCCAGAGGGTGAAGAGGTTCCAGAACGTCCTCCTTCTCCTCCTCCTCCGCCTGAGGCTTGGAGAGCAATTATGCAGACTACTGCTCAGAACACTCAGTTGATGATGCAGATGATGCAGCTGATGCAAGCTAATCAAGCTAATCAAGCTAATCAGGGTGTTCCAGGGAATCAAGGCAACTTCTTCTAGCAGCACCATGCTACTCTCAACCAGTTCCTGGCTAACAATCCTAAAGCTTTCAGTTACTGTGTCGACCCTCTTGATGCTGAGGATTGGTTGACCGACATAAAGAAGCATTTTGAGTGCAGTAACGTGAAGGAAGATGACTATGTGAAGTTTGCAGCCTTCCAACTGAAAGATCAAGCAGCTGACTGGTGGCAGTAGTACAAAGACTCCAGGCCGGGTCAAGTGATCTCTTGGGAGAATTTCTGCAAGGATATCCGCTCGCATCACATTCCTACAAGTGTCATCGAGGGTATGCGTGAGCAATTCCGCAACCTCAAGCAGGGCTCCATGACAGTCTATCAGTATAATGTCAAGTTCCAAAACCTCGCTCGCTATGCAAAGCAAGACATTCCTGATGCCAAGAGTAAAATCTATCAGTTCCGTGGAGGTCTCAAAGAAGAACTTCAGCTTGCTCTCACTTTGTTCGAGCCAGATGAATTCGACAAGTTCTATAACATGGCTTTGAAACAAGAAGCAGCTCAGCTTAAGATGGAGGCTTCTAAGAAGAGAATTCGAGATGCTGTTCACTCTTCCTCATCGTCTCAGATGGTCTCGAAGCATCAAAAATTCTGGCTTCCTCCTCCTCCAGTGATTCGAGCTCCATACAACAACTCCAACAACTTCAACAACTCCAACAACAAGAACTCTAGTGGTCGTGGTTTCTCCCACCCACCCAACCCGAGCAACCAGTCGAAGAAGCAGTTTCAGTCTCAAGGCTCCAAGTCCAGTGGCTCTCATTTCCGTCCTCTCTCAGAAGTGACTTGCAACAAATGCACTCAGAAAGGTCACTATGCCAACAGATGTCCGAATCCGAAGCGGCTTCCTCCTCCTCCACCTGTGAGTTCAGCTATTGTCAGGCATGATCCAAAGGCAGCAAGGGTAAATCTGATGAATGCAGCACAAGCGGAGGCTTCTTCTGATGTCATTTTGGGTAACCTTCCAGTGAACTCTATCCCAGCTAAAGTGTTATTTGATTCGGGTGCTTCTTGCTCTTTTATGTCATATCCATTTGCATCCAAGAATAATGTTCACTCTCAAGCCTTGCCAAGACCTTTGAGTGTCATATCACCTGGCAAGAGATTGAGTTCTAGTATGGTGGCTCCGGATGTTTCTATTCGCATGGGGGATTATCGATTTTTGGCTTCTCCGGTGATTGTCGGTAATTCTGACATCGACCTCATTCTCGGAATGGATTGGCTTTCTCAGCATGATGCTCACATTGATTGTGCACAAAAGGAAGTCAAGTTGACTCATTCTGATGAAGATGTGATTATCTTCGCCTCCAGGGATAATACTATTCGGCTTTTCTCTCTCAATGATAAGGGTGAAATTAATGCCATAGAGCAAATTCCAGTGGTGAACGAATATCAAGACGTCTTTCCAGAAGATCTTCCAGGCATGCCTCCACACCGTCAGGTGGAGTTTGTCATTGAACTCGAGCCGGGCACTGAGCCTGCTTGCCGGCGTCCATACAAGCTCTCTCCGGATGAATTGAAGGAATTGAAGAAGCAGCTTGATAAGCAGGAGAGTATGGGTCTCATCAGACCGAGTACATCTCCGTGGGGCTGTGGTGTCTTATTTGTCAAGAAGAAAGATGGCACGGAGCGTCTCTGTGTTGACTACCGGCCATTGAACAAGAAGACGATTAAGAACAAGTATCCGCTCCCCAACATCAACGAACTCTTTGAGCAGCTCAAAGGAGCTAAAGTATTCTCTAAGCTTGACCTCCGAATGGGCTATCATCAAATTCGCATTCGCGAGGAAGACATTCCCAAGACGGCCTTCAGAACGAGCTACGGTTCATATGAGTATACCGTCATGTCCTTCGGTCTCGCCAATGCTCCTCCTACCTTTTCAAGGATGATGCATTACATCTTCAACCCCTATACTGGCGAGTTCGTGCTTGTGTATCTGGATGATATTCTGGTGTTTTCCAAGAATGAAGAAGATCACGAAAAGCACTTGCGTCTGGTTCTTGATCGACTCCGAGAGCATAAATTCTATGCCAAGTTCTCCAAGTGCGAGTTCTAGCTCGATAAGGTTTTGTACCTGGGCCACATTATCTCAGCTGACGGTATTGCGGTTAATCCCGAGAAAGTTGAAGCAATTGTCAACTGGGAAGCTCCTCAGAACGTCAAGCAGCTCCGCAGTTTTCTGGGTCTTGCCAGCTATTGCAGAAGGTTTGTGGAGAACTTCTCCAAGATTGCCAAGCCTCTTTCCAACTTGCTTCAGAAGAATGTCAAATACTTTTGGTCTCCAGAGTGTGAAGTGGCATTCAAAACCCTCAAAGAGAAGCTTGTCTCTGCTCCAGTTCTGACTCCTCCGGATGAAACCAAGCCCTATGAAGTATTCTGTGATGCTTCTCTTCAAGGTCTTGGTGGTGTGCTTATGCAAGATAAGAGAATTGTGGCATACACTTCTCGTCAGCTCAAGCCAAGTGAGAAGAACTATCCCACACATGATCTCGAGCTAGCAGCTGTGGTACATGCTCTGATTACGTGGAGACATCTGTTGTTGGGCAGAAAGGTCGACATCTTCACTGATCACAAGAGTTTGAAGTACATCTTCACACAGCCGCATCTGAACCTCCGCCAGACTCGTTGGGTCGAAATGATCCAAGAGTACAACCCCAGCATTGAATACACTCCAGGCAAGGCGAATGTGATTGCAGATGCTTTGAGCAGAAAGGCATATTGCAACAGCCTTCTTATCAAACCATACCAGCCTGAGCTTTGTGAAGCTTTCAGGAAGCTCAACCTTCAAGTTGTTCCGCAGGGGTTTCTTGCAAATCTCCAAATTGCTCCTACCTTGGAAGATCAAGTCCGTGAGGCCCAGCTCAGTGATACCATGGTGAAGAAAGTGAAACATGGGATTGCAAAGGGCACTCCAAAATACAAGTGCTTCCGTGTTGATGAGAGAGATACCTTGTTCTTCGAGGACAGACTCGTTGTTCCCAAAGGTGATCTCAGGAAGCTCATAATGGAAGAAGCTCATGATTCTCTCCTTTCCATTCATCCTGGCAGTTCCAAGATGTATCAAGACCTCAAGCAATCTTACTGGTGGACACGCATGAAAAGGGAGATTGCCCAATTCGTGAATGAATGTGATGTATGCAGAAGAGTGAAAGCAGAACATCAACGTCCAGCCGGTCTTCTCCAATCTCTTCCTATTCCCGAGTGGAAGTTCGACCACATTGAAATGGACTTCGTCACTGGTTTTCCTAAATCCAAGCGAGGCAATGATGCTATCTTCGTGGTGATTGATAAGCTTACCAAAGTCGCTCACTTTCTTCCAGTCAAAGAATCAATCAATGCAGCTCAACTTGCAGAGCTGTACACTTCCAGAATTGTCTCCCTACATGGCATTCCTCAAGTCATATCCTCAGACCGTGGCAGCTTGTTCACATCAAGGTTCTGGGACTCCTTTCAGTCCGCCATGGGCACTAAGATCAGGTTCAGCACTGCATTTCACCCTCAGACTAGTGGTCAAGTCGAGCGTGTGAATCAGATTCTAGAAGACATGCTCAGAGCCTGTGTCATCTCCTTCGGCATGAAATGGGAAGACTGCCTTCCTTTTGCCGAGTTCTCTTACAACAACAGCTTTCAAGCAAGTGCAGGCAAAGCACCGTTTGAAATTCTCTATGGCAGAAAGTGCCGTACCCCTCTCAACTGGTCTGAAACAGGCGAACGCCAACTTCTTGGCAATGACTTGATCTCAGAAGCCGAAGAAATGTGCAAAGTCATACGTGAGAATCTCAAGGCCGCTCAGTCGCGTCAGAAGAGCTACTATGATGGCAAGCACCGTGATTTGGCTTTCGACATCGGTGATCATGTCTATCTCCGAGTTTCTCCGATGAAAGGAACCCAAAGATTCGGTATCAAAGGAAAGCTTGCTCCTAGATACGTCGGGCCTTTCAAGATTCTTGGCAAAAGAGGCGATCTAGCCTATCAGCTCGAGCTCCCTTCAAACTTTGCAAATGTTCATGATGTCTTCCATGTGTCTCAACTTCGCAAATGCTTCAAGGCACCTGAGCGCATGATTCCGTTTGAGGAGATTGATCTTCAACAAGACCTTTCCTACCAAGAGCATCCAGTTGCAATTCTCGAAGAAACTGAACGCAAGACTCGCAACAAGTCCATCAAGTTTCTGAAAGTCAAGTGGTCACATCACACCGACCGAGAAGCTACCTGGGAACGAGAAGATCATCTTCGTTCCGAGTACCCTTCCTTTTTCCAGTCCTAGATCTCGGGACGAGATCTTTTTGTAGTAGAGGAGAGTTTGTAATGCCCCGGATGTAATACTTTCCCTTTTGGGTATATAATAAATCTCCGGCTTCATCTATTTCCATTCCGGGTTCTTTGTCTTTCGGGTTTCGTCGTTTTGTTGTGTGAGTGTGTGGCATTCATTCATATCATGTAGACATGTGCATTGCATTGCATTTGTGTTGTGGGTTGCATCCGGTTCCGCGTGTCCCTTCCCGTTGTCTGTTTCGCGTTCCGGAGCTCCCTCACGTGTCCGTGACGTCCCGTAGGCCTACTTTGTTGTTCGGGCGTTTAACGTTACCGGTGTGCCACGAGGTTGTTGTCTGTGTTGTTGTTTTGTTGTGTGCAACCCGCCTCTCAAATCTCGTCTCGTTTGGACTCCGTTGACTTTCCCATCCGTTGTCCGTGTGGGTCCGATGTGCCTTCACTTCGTGTCCCGGAAACATCCCTACTGCAGTCTTTTATCTCCGTCTAGGCCTTTTAAATCAACCCCCGCGATCGGATCCGTCGGATCGCGATCGGAGGGCTCCTAGCGCCCCTAAAACTCCTCCTAACCCTAAAAACTGCTATATATAGAACCCCCTAGGTCTATTTTGGCTTCCCCTTCTTCTTCCCCTTCCCCTCTATTTTTTTTCCCTTCCTTTCAGATCACAGATCCACTAATTCCTCCGGATCCCGAAGGATCCTTCGAATCAGCGCCGCCGAGCCGACCGGATCGCCTCGATCAGATCCCGTCCGCCAGGTCAACGCGCGCCGCCGCACGTTCCTTCGACCGACCGCAACGGGCGTCCGCCCGATCCTACTGGATCCTCCCTCGAGCGCCAGGCCCGACCGCGCCGGGATCCGCCCCGCGGGACCACATCGCCGCACCCAGCGCAGAGGCCCGATCTGCCAGGCGCCTTCGCCACCTCCTCCGCAGTGGGCCGCAGTCGCCCTCGCCTCTTCCCCTCCGCGCGCGCGCCGCGCCGGGCCGCCTCCCTCCCGCGGTGCCAGCTGGGCCTCGCCGCCTCGGCCGCGTGCGAGCCTCCCAGCCGCCCGCGCCAGCGCTCCCGCGGGCCGCGCCTCTCCCCTCGTGTGGGCCGTGCCAGCCGGGCCTCCAGGCCGTCTTCCTCCGCAGCCAGGCGGCCACCGAGCTGGGCCTCGCCTCACCCCGCGGGCCCAGTCACTCTCTCCTCGGGCCGCAGCACTTGGGCCTCATCCGCCGCGCCGGCCCGTCTCCAGATCTGTTGAGGTTGACCTCCCCCTAGATCTACTAAGTCCCTGATCTGTTTTTCTGATATGCTAAGATTGAACTGCTCTAACTTTTTGCCTGATGCTCCGTTTTGCGCGTGTAATATGTCCAGACGTTCGTGGAGATGTGCTCTACGATTTACCTGTTGTTGTCATGCATGTTAGAGATCATCTAGGTGCTTGTTTTGCTGTTGCAAGAGTGCATCATGATATAAACTGCTGTTATGTGTTATTTTCATGCCACCTTTGCCATGTGATATCTTTTAGCTCGTTTGTCCAAATGATGCAAATGACATGTCCACGTGTTCGTCTTGCCACGAACTACGTGTTGCTTGTGATAGGTTGCATGGTAGATTTATTATTGCCTTGTTATCATCGTTGCAAAGTGCCATGTTCATATGAGGTGTTTTCACTTGTTATGAAATGCCATCTTGTTGAGCTCGTTGCAATCGTTGTGTTCACCTCTATGATGCATGCTTGTGTGTTTCGGGATCACCTTCATGTGCACTTTGATGAGGTGCTTACCCTTTGCCATGTTTAGTTTCGAGGTGACTTAAACATGCTCTTTTAGTTGCTATGATGATATTGCTGTTTTAGGACTTAGTGAATTTTCACTAAGTCTGAAATCTGTAACGTTCCGATGCCATGTTCGTGTGATGTTCTAGGACAAAGCATGTTAGTTTTGGGGTGGATTTTGATTGTTCCTTGTAGTATATATTGTTGTCTTTCCATCCATGTCCTCACATGTCCTTTTGAGTGGCTGTAGCATGCTTATCTTTTGCTCTAAAGTTTCAATAAAATTCTGCTGCCAGAATTTTATTGTCAAGTTCAATATGTCCAAGATCATTGCTATTGATCCGTGACTCCGTTGGGGGTGCACTTTGGACTTAGTTGCTGTACTATATGTCTAGTTTGTGTTCAAGTCCTTTGCCATGCTTTTTGG
>LR738712.1:696062812-696078233 GCA_902687465.1 Secale cereale | reverse complement strand
GGAAGGAGATGGAAGATGAACCAAGTGCTGTTCAAGAAAGAGAAGCTTGCCGGAGAACGCACAGATTATGAAAGCTAAGTTACTAGAATTTGAGCAGTTCAAATTTTTAAATTTCGTTTATCTTCCTTGAACAACCACACCTTGTATGGAAAACCTGTGCGCGAAGGAACCTACCCGTGGCTAGCCGCACCCTTATCTTGTTTTCGAGTACGCTCAACGACTTAAGTGAGCTGCGACAAGTGTCGCGCCCTTGCTTCGTTTTCGAGTTCACTCAGCAAGCTAAGTGTGTTGCGACTAGTTGCGGCAAGGTTGCTTGCCGGTAAGACCTTGGTCAGCAGGCTGCTCAGAGTCCAGCACTCAGCGCTCGCGGCAAGGGCCCCTCGCCGGCAAGTCCCCCAGAAGCGTAGGGCTAAAAGCATACAAAGTAAAGGACCAAAACAAGGGAGATAACACTGCATCAATTGATCAAAATAAGATAATATATTACAAGGGATAACTTGTCGCAATCACTAACGAGTTCGTGCCCATGGCACACTTTGCAGCAACAAAAGAGATAAAGAAAAGGAGGCCTAATCTACGCGGTCGCCTTCAATCCTAGAGATCTTGTTCACTTTGGTGATAATGTGGGCGACCTGCGCCTTCAGCGCCTCCATATCCGCGTCGGCCGGCAAGCTGCAAAGAACGTTGACGAGGTTTATGCCCGGATTGCGGTACACTATCTTCGTCAGGACGCGCTCCAAGGTTCCCGCGCAGAGCTGGCGTGACTCCTCGGCCAGTTGTGCGGGGAGCTTCTTCTGAAGATTTGCAAGTGCCGGCGCGACCCCTCTGAAGAAAAGGCTGAGCTTGGCGCTGTGGGGGAGATTTGGATCCGGAGAGTATATGAGATGCTCAACCCTCAGCGCCATCAGCTCCTTGTCGATGGCAGCGGCGGAGGCCACCAGGTCTTCGGTCCAAACCTCGACGGTCCGGCGGAAGTTCTCAGCTGAAGTGGCGGCGCTCTCCACCAGGCCTCGCTCCTTGCGGAGCTCGTCCTTCAGCTTGGTCTCCCGGTCCCGGACGGCGTCGAGCGAGTCCTTCAGCGTAGTGACCTTCAGCTCCAGATCTGCAATCGAGTCCTTGGCGGCCTTCAGCTCGTTGCCTTGCTTGGAAAGGCGCACCTGGAGTTCAGAGTTAGTGTGGGCGTCCTTCTCGCGCTCGATGTTGAGCGCGGTGACCCTCTCCGTGCTCGCCTTCAAGAATTCCTCCAGCTGTGCAACCTTGGCCTCAAGGTCCTTCTTGGCGGTCTCCGCGGCGGCTGCAGCGGCCTTCGCTTCTTTCAGTTCCCCGCCAAGGGCCTGCTCCCGGGCGGTAAGGTCTTCCTCGTGAGCATCGAGGTTGATCTTTCGTTGGGTGAGCTCTCCTTCTCGCTGAGACATCGCTTCTCCGGCGAGTCGCTGCTGCTCCTCGGCCTCGGCTTTCTCCAAGAGCCACTCCTGGTACTCGCCGGCAAGCCTCTCGCGTTCCTCCGCCAGGTCGCGGAGGGCCGCCTGGTTGGCGGCGCGGAGCTCCGCGGCGCGTTTCTCCATGTCAGCTGCGGCCTTGGCGGTGAGGGCCTCCCGAGACTCGAGCTTCGCCTGCCTGGCCCGGTAAAGGGCCAGGAGCCGGTGGAGCAACTTCTCCTCCTCGGGCTCGTCACTCCCGCCAGGCGCCTCGACAATCTTCAGACCCGCGGAGGCGAGGACCTCCCCATCAAAGGCCTCTCCCTCCGCGGGGGCTCGCGACGAGGATCCCCACGGCACTTGGATGAAGACGCCGTTGGGAGCCTCAAGGTAGAAGCCCGACTGCTCCTTTCCGGCGGAGGGGTCGGCGGCCGGTGTAGCACTCGATGCTCCTGTCGCCTCCGGGCCGGCAGTGCGGTCGCCGTCCCCCTCCTCGGCCGCAACGTCTGCGGTTGGAGCAGTCTCCTCCACAACGGGCTCGGCGGCTCCCGCCGTGTCTTCGACGACAGGGGCGTTGCCGCCGTCGCCCTGCGCGCCCTCCTCCTCGACGACAATCTCCGTCTCCATCTGCTCTGGGGGAGGAGGATCTAGAAGAAGAAGAAAAAGAAGAAGAAGTTCAAGCAAATATCCAAAAAAGACAAGTCCGAGAAGACGGAGTTACAAGACCTACCTTGGCGGACTTCGTCGACGGCGGGCTCCCTCGCCGGGGAGCTCTCCCTTGGCGGGGTGGCCGTCCTCGCCGGGCTGCTCGCCCTTGGCGGGGTACTCGCCCTTGGCGGAGTACCCGCCCTTGGCGGAGCGCTCTCCCTCGCCGGAGAGTTCGTCCTTGGCGGGGACGGCGGGGCCTGCGGCTCCTCGGGAGTGATCTCCGGGTGCTCCTGCGGCTGCGGCTCCACCTCTGCACAAGACAATCAAGATAAAACGAAAGCGACAAGATGTTAGTACAAGACGAAATCCTCAAGCGTGCCCGACGAGCGGAAAGATCAAGCCCAGACTTACGCTGGGGGCTGCTCCCCGGAGCAGTGCTTGGGTCCGGCAAGCTCGTCGCCGGCGCGTCCCCTGTCGCCGCGACGGGCGAGTCGTCCTCGACCTCGACCACGGGAACCTTGGCCTTCTTCGCCGCTCGCTGGGCCAGGGTCCTGAAATCAAAGCAAGAAACACGATCAGAATTATCGAAGAAAGAATCAAGACAAAGTTAAAGAAGATACAAAACTTCAAGTCCTTACTCCTGTTCCTCGTCGTCGTCGTCGTCGCTCAGGGCGGAGAAGTCGAACGCCACCTGAGGCGCGTCCGCGCGAGGAGCGGGAGGAGAAGGCTCCCTCGGGCGCTTGGCGGTCCCCGGGGCTGGGGGCTGCGAAGACCCGGCTCCTGTGGACGCCGAGGCCCGGGGAGCAGGCGGAGCAGCCGCTCCGCTCTGTGAAGACCCTCCTCCACTTGGCGCTGACGTGCGGGGCGCCGCCGCCGTAGCCTGTGTGCGGGGCGCCTCCGCCGCGGTTGGTGCGTCGGGCGCTCCCGTCGCGGCTTGGCTCCCCCGGGTAGCTCGCGCCGCCCGGCGATCTGGTTGTTGTCGGGGCGCCTGCGCCCTCGTCCCCGTCGTCGCCTTGCGGAGGCGCTTCAGCGGAGATCGCCTGGGACTTGCCCGAGGCGGGGAGGTCTCCGATGACGAGGAGACGTCGTCGTTGTAGAGCCCCAGAGACCCACCGGAGTCCTCGCCGGCCCCGGCGTCCTCCTCCTCCTCCTCGGCCGGCTCGCTGGGCCCAGCGCCCTGCCCTGCGGCCGTGCTCCCTCCGGCGCCTCCGCCCCCTCCGGCGCCTCTGCTCCCTCCGGCGCCTCTGTTTCCTCCGGCAACGTCGCCCCTCGCGGCGGCCTCAGTCACGATCCCGGGGATCCCAGCATGCCTCAGAGAGGGGACCCCGGCGAGCTCGTCGGGCGGAAGCTTCAGCAGCCTGCGGATCTCCACCTCCTCTGCTTGGCAGGACGCTTCCGCAGCCTCTGCCTCTTCAACCGTGAACCCAAACTCTCCTGCCGCTGCGGCTGCGGCGGCCTCTTCTACCCGAGAAGCTATATAGGCAATTTCCCGGTCAGTGGTGTCCCGGGTGAGCCCCTTGATCTCCTCCTTGTTCTTCGGCACCTCCACCAGGTTGTCAAAGAAGCTCATGATGGCGTCTGGCTTGGGCGCTATCCATGTTGGATCCACGCCATGCGAGTCGCATGCGGGCATCATTGCGCGTAGGGGATCTCGGGCCGTGCTGTTGCAGAGGGGCACCACTCCCCGGGGAGCTCTGAACCACTCTGGGTGGGCCGGGTCGTGCTTAAAAAGTTCCCGGACCATCCCCTTCAGCTCCAGCGACGTGAAGTTGAAGTTCAGCCCCGGGCGCAGTCTCATTACGTCCGCCGCGTTGCCGTACTCCCACGCTGGCCTCTTCCTATCCTGTAGAGGGGCAATGCGGCGGCGGAGGAAGTCCGCTCCCACTTCTCCCATGGTCAGCCTGGCTACTCGGAGACGAAGAATTCTGACGAGGGCGACGTTGAGCTTGATGTCGTCCGAGTCCAGCTCGCTCCAGTCCCTGCCGCGCACTATGGCTGCTGTGCGCGGCGCGGTGAAGGGCTGCGGCTCGTCCTCAACTACCCAACACCAGTCCGCGCGCCACTCTTCCCACTTGCCGCGGAGTTCCCCTTGGAGGTAGGATTCTTTCTTATTCAAGCGGAAGACCCAAGAGATCCCTCCGGAGAGGGGGGCGCCGGCCTCTACTCTAGGCGTAAAGAAATGCCTAAAAAGTGCTACGTTCGGATAGATCCCAATATAGTTTTCGCACAGATGTGCGAAAACCGCCATCGTGAGGATGGCGTTGGGGGTGAAGTCTAGAAGGTGGAGGTTGTAGGTGTTCATGATGTCGCAGAAAAATTCAGAAAAGGGAGGACAAAGGCCGCAGTGGAAGAAAACAGCAAAGAAGAAATACCCGCCGGGGTACAGATCCTTGGCGGCGGCGGGATAGACTCTGGTCCGAGGATGCGCCTTGGTCTTCTTGGCCCAGAACAAGTAGTACTTGTTCCAGAGCTCCCGCGCGCTGAGCCTCGGCGAGAAGACGACGTTCCTCTTCCGCAGCAGAGCAAGCCTCGCCGCCTGCTCAGATTTCTCCTTCTTGGTCTTCTCTGCCTTCGCCTTCTCGGTCTTCGGGGCCATGGCGGAGGCGGCGAGGGAAGGGGAGCGAGGAGTACGGCGGCGCCGCAGATGCAAGAGACGGCGGAGGAGGTGTGGAGGCGGAGCGCAAAGGGGAATTTTTGGAGATGGAAGAAGAAGCAATGAAAGCGTAGGAGAGGAACCGCTCCTGCTTCCTCTGCTTTTATGGGGAAGTGGGGGACGTTTCGCTCTTTCCATTAAAAGAACGTGGCCACGTCCCCTCCCACGACGCCGCAATCGACGCGTGCCGTTACGGAGGGACGCGGCGGATGCGGAAGTGGATTCGGCGTGCCGTGGGCCGCGCGTGCCCGTGCACTGTTTTGGGCCTGGCCCAACAGCGCTCGGCACCGTGTGTGGCCCAGGCCCGGGGGCTCCTGTCGGTGTACTAAGGTAGGGGTACCTCAGTACCCCAACTTGTGCACGGGCAGTAGCAGCTTCCCGCGGCGGGGCTCACCACGTGCTTGCCGGAGACCTTCCTGCTCCATATAAAGCCATTCAAAAACAAAGTATACAAGACAGAAGATCAAGGCCCCGGCAAGTGGAGCTTGCCGGGAAGGCCGTCCCAGGCTCAAGATTACCTCACTAGCACAAGACCCTGGCAAGAGGAGCTTGCCAGGAAGACTAGAAGATTACATTACAGAAGACACGCCTCGGCGCAGCATGCGCCCCGGCAGGGCCCGGGGAGCGACAAGCTTCAGAGCCCGACAAGCTTCCGGGCCCGGCAAGGTCAAGGCCCCGGCAAGGTGCTTGCCGGGGAGAGTTACGCTGTGTGCCCGCGCTCCAGCTTATCGAGCCACGCGTCGCCCTGGGGCCATTCCAGGGACGCGTGGTGGATGGCTGTGCAGCCTGGGGTACACGGTGGCACTACACGGTGACGAAGCCATCGCCGTGGCAAACGGAGACGCAAGGGCGGGCGCTTTTGGGGTCGACGGTGACGGGCATTTAATGCCCTTGTCCCCCACTGTCAAAGTAGGTGATGACCACTGTTCATGCACTGTTCACCCACTGTTCCCGCACTGTTACAACTACCACCAAAGTTACATTTTTACCCCTTTCTCCTATGTTGACACCTGTCGGTGACCCCTTGAGCTATAAAAGGAGGCCCATGCGCAACGTAGAAAAGGTTCGGAACCTAGATCGCTCATTCGCTCGGTGTAGCTAGTTCTTCAAGCTCCCGAGCTCCCCAACTGAATACAAACTAAGCAGGAGTAGGGTTTTACGCGTCCATCGCGGCCCGAACCTGGGTAAACTGCCCGCGTGCTCTCTACGATCCGCTCTTTGTGCTCCCTCCGCTCCCTTACCGCACGAACAAGGGGCTCCGGTCCCATAGGTGCTCGTGGTGGACAGTTTCTCCCGACAGGGGGCCAGACGAGGTGCCCACGAGGTAGGGGGCACGCCCTATAGGGGGGGGGGGGGCGCCCCCCACCCTCGTGGACGCCACGTCAGCCCTACTCTGTGGTTCTCAAGTCTCCCGTGCGTATTTTGCTCCAAAAATATCTCTCCCGAAGGTTTCATTCCGTTTGGACTCCGTTTCATATTCCTTTTCTGTAAAACCCTAAAACAGGCAGAAAACAACAATCTGGACTGGGCCTTGGGTTAATAGGTTAGTCCCGAAAATAATATAAAAGTGTATAAGAAAGCCCATTAAACATCCAAAACATCATAAATAATAGCATGGAACAATAAAAAATTATAGATACGTTGGAGACGTATCACTAGTAGTGTTGATTACTCCTTGTAGTTGATGCTAGTTGGTTTTGTTGGTGGAAGATCATATGTTCAGATCCATTATGCATATTAATACCCCTCTGATTATGAACATGTATATGCTTTGAGTAGTTACGTTTGTTCCTGAGGACATGGGAGAAGTCTTGCTATAAGTAGTCAAGTGAATTTGGTATTCGTTCGATATTTTGATGAGATGTATGTTGTCTTACCTCTAGTGGTGTCATGTGAACGTCGACTACATGAAACTTCACCATTGTTTGGGCCTAGAGGAAGACATTTGGAAGTAATAAGTAGATGATGGGTTGCTAGAGTGACAGAAGCTTAAACCCTAGTTTATGCGTTGCTTCGTAAGGGGCTGATTTGGATCCACATGTTTCATGCTATGGTTAGGTTTACCTTAATTCTTCTTTTGTAGTTGCGGATTCTTGCAACAGAGGTTAATCATTAGTGGGATGCTTGTCCAAGTAAGGGCAGCACCCAAGCACGGGTCCACCCACATATCAAATTATCAAAGTACCGAACGCGAATCATATGAACGTGATGAAAACTAGCTTGACGCTCATTCCCATGTGTCCTCGGGAGCGCTTTCCTTCATATAAGAGTTTCTCCAGGCTTGTCCTTTGCTACAAAAGGGATTGGGCCATATTTCTGGACCTTATTTACTTTTACTATTTGTCACTTGCTACTAATTATCTTAACAGAAAATATTTGTTACCGATAATTTCAGTGCTTGCAGAAAATATCTTACTGAAAACTGCCTATCATTTCCTTCTGCTCGTCGTTGGGTTCAATACTCTTACTTATCGAAAGGACTACGATAGATCCCCTACACTTGTGGGTCATCAAAACTCTTTTCTGGCGCCGTTGCCGGGGAGTGAAGCGCCTTTGGTAAGGAAAAATTTATATAGTGTGCTGAAATTTACTGTCACTTGTTACTATGGCTCATAATCCTTTGAGGGGCTTGGTCGGGGTATCTTCACCCCGACCCATAGAGCAAAGAGTTGCTCCTCAACCAACTGAACCTACTGAAAGTGTTTGCTTTAAAATTGCTTCGGGTATGATAGAGAAACTGCTAGCTAATCCCTTTACATGAGATGGAACACTGCATCCCGATTTGCATCTAATCTATGTGGATGAAGTTTGTGGATTATTTAATCTTGCAGGTATTCCCGAGGATGTTATCAAGAAGAAGGTCTTCCCTTTATCTTTGAAGGGAGATGCATTGACATGGTTTAGGCTATGTGATGATATTGGATCATGGAACCACAATCGATTGAAGTTGGAATTTCATCAGAAATTCTATCCTATGCATCAGGTTCATCGTGATCGTAATTATATATATAATTTTTGGCCTCACGAAGGAGAAAGTATCGCTCATGCTTGGGGGAGGCTTAAGTCAATGTTCTATTCATGCCCCAATCATGAGCTCTCAAGAGAAATGATCATTCAAAATTTTTATGCTCGGCTTTCTCTCAATAATCGCTCCATTCTCGATACTTCTTGTACTGGTTCTTTTATGATGAAGACTATTGAATTCAAATGGGATTTATTGGAAAGAATTAAACGCAACTCTGAAGATTGGGACCTCGACGAAGGTAAGGAGTCAGGTATAACCCTAAGTTTTATTGTGTTAAATCTTTTATGGATACCGATGTTTTCCGTGAATTTAGCACTAAATATGAACTTGACCTGAGATAGTAGCTTCTTTTTGTGAATCATTTGCTACTCATGTTGATCTCCCCAAGGATAAGTGGTTTAAATACCATCCTCCCATTGAATTAAAAGTAGTTGAACCTATTAAAGTTGAAGAAAAGACTATCACTTATAATGTTGATCCTATTGTTCCTACTGCTTATATTGAGAAACTGCCTTTCCCCGTTAGGATAAAGGATCATGCTAAAGCTTCAACTGTGGTTCGTAAGAGTAATACTAGAACACCTACATCCTCTAAACAAATTAAAGTTGAACCTAGTGTCGCTATGGTTAAGGATCTCTTGGTCGAAAATTTAGATGGACATGTTATTTACCTCCAAGAGGAAGCTGCAAGAATCACCAAACCCGATTCTAGAAATAAACATAGACCTGTTGTACGCATGCCTGTTATTTCTGTTAAGATAGGAGATCTTTTCTATCATGGTTTATGTGACGTAGGTGTTAGTGCGAGTGTAATACCTCATTCCTTATATAAAAAAATTATGCACAATATTGCACCTACTGAGTTAGAAGGTATTGATGTTACTATTAAACTGGCTAATAGAGATACTATTTCACCAGTTGGGATTGTTAGAGATGTTGAAGTCTTGTGTGGGAAGGTTAAATATACTGCCAATTTTCTTGTTCTTAGTTCCCCACAGGATGATTTCTGCCCCATTATATTTGGTAGACCCTTCTTGAACACTGTTAATGCTAAGATAGACTACGAAAAAGATATTGTTACTGTTGGATTAGGGGATATGTCTCATGACTTTAACTTTGCTAAATTTCGTAGACAACCCCATGATAAAGAATTGCCTAGTAAGGATGAAATTATTGGTCTCGCTTCTATTGCTGTGCCTCCTAACGATCCTTTAGAACAATATCTGCTAGACCATGAATATGATATGTATATGAATGAGAGAAGGGAAATAGATGAAATATTCTTTAAACAGGGACCCTTATTGAAAAACAACTTGCCTGTTGAAATTCTAGGGGATCCTCCTCCACCCAAGGGTGATACCGTGTTAGAACTTAAACCTTTTACATGATACTCTTAAGTATGTTTACCTTGATGAAAAGAAGATATATCTTGTTATTGTTAGTGCTAACCTTTCAGAGCAAGAATAATTTTTTTTATTGAAAACTCTGAAGAAGCACCGTGCTGCTATTGGATATACTCTGGATGATCTTAAGGGCATTAGTCCCACTCTATGCCAACACAAGATAAAGTTGGAAGAGGACGCGAAACCTATTATCGATCATCAACGACGGTTAAATCCTAAGATGAAAGAGGTGGTAAGGAATGAAATACTAAAGCTTCTAGAGGCAGGTATAATCTATCCAGTGCCGATAGTCAGTGGGTAAGTCCTATCCATTGTGTCCCTAAGAAGGGAGGTGTCGTGGAATTAGCACGGCAGATGTCCGGTTTAGCGGACTTAGGTGTGAGGCCATCACGCAGGTTAGCTTGAAGAGGTTAAAGCGGACGAAGGACACATGAAGTTTATACTAGTTCGGCCCCTTCGATGAAGGTAAAAGCCTACGTCTAGTTTGGTGTGGTATTGCTTGTTGTCGATGAACAGGGAGCGAATCCGCTTGCCTGTGTCTCCAACGGTTGTTTCTTGTCCCTAAACCGTCGCCGGGTCGTCCCTTTATATAGGAGGCGACGCCCGATCCGGTTTACAGAGTCCCGAGGCCGGCTCATAAACGTGTCCGCCTCGGTCTCTACTCTTTCTATCTTACATCCCAAGTTACATGATACGACGGTTTTCATACCGCGGGCTTTGTACTTGGGCCTTAACCCTCTATGGGCTATGACCTCTTTGTTACATATTCTTCTGGGCTTGTAATGATACAAACTTGTCAGTGTAATCCGGACCCTCCTGGCCGGTTTATACCTGCTAGTAATATCCCTGACATTAGGCCCCAGATTGATTTGAACTTGTTCATGTCAGTCTTCAAAGTCTTGCACAAACTTCCTTTCTGCAACCTTTTTGTTTCATAAACCGGTCATGACGTCATCTCCTGGAATCGTGTTAGTCCGTCGTGACATCATCTCCGCATTTAATGTCCGCATCTGTCTGTTATCTTTCTTTAATGCCGCACTGAAGATCGAGGCGACAGCTCAATCTTTATCCGATCTTTTGCCTCCTCGATTCCCGCGCTTACCGTTTTTACTTCTTCGGCTTATAAATACTGCTGCAGCTCATCTCTTTTCCCCTTCTGCCTTCTTCTTCCTCTGTCTCCAACGCTCGAAGCTCCACCACCGCTCTTCGAGCTCGCCGTCGTCCTCAAGCCAGGCCGCTGCGTCGACCTGAACGCCTCCGGATAACGTCGCCGCCGTCCTTTATTTCCTCAGGTACTCCATCTTCTTCCCCGTAGATCTCATTCTAGGGTTTCTCCTGTAGCTCACCATGAACCCTCGAGGCCTTGTAGTTCATCCCCGTAGGTCAGTCTTGGCTGTAGATTTAAACTTGTTTAGGCTCGACCTCAATCCATGCGCTTCTGCTCCGTCATCATATCCTTAGTTCCTCTAGCTTTACCAGTTTAGATTCAATCTGTAGAGAACCTCCGCGGCCTTTCCTGAATATAACTTGTATTTATTCCATCTTTTTTTCTTGTGCCTTAGATCCATGTTTACCTTAGCTTTATGTGGAAACTGTTTCTTCATACTTTAGATCTGTAGCTCATCTCACCGGTTTAGCCATAACTCGCACGTCATATGCTTTTTCTGACGGTTTAGATGTAAGCCTGTATCCCGTAATTGACAGTTTAGCTTCTTCTTTTCCTATCATCGTGAACCGGTAGCTGTCTCACTCATACCTGCTTCCGGATTAGTAATACCATTAGCCCCTTGTTTAAACCGACAATTAGGCCCATAACTTCATAGAATATACCGGTTTGTACTTAGCAGTTTGTAAACCGGGTCTTGTATTGTATTTTTCAGCACCTCCTCGTCAAAAAACAATGGCCAAGCAATTTGTCGCTTGCAATTGGGCTCCTTCCCGGATCACAGAAAATGATTTGGCTGAAGCGGCCTCAATCGGCGTTCTGGGCCCTAAGGAAGTTCTGCACTGGCGGGCCCCTGAAAAGGAATGTCCTCCTGAGCCTAAGGAGGGGGAAGTTGTAGTTTTTTATGATCATCTGGCCCGGGGCTTCAGTCCTCCTGGTTCAAAATTCTTCCGGGATGTGTTAGCTGCCTTTCAACTCCACCCTCAAGATGTAGGTCCAAATTCTGTGTCGAACATCTGCAATTTTCAAGTCTTCTCAGAAGCATATCTTCAGGAAGAACCATCAGTGGATCTGTTCCGGGACTTCTTTCATCGGAACCGGCGGACGGAGTTTACTGACGGGCCACATCAGGAGCTGGGTGACATGAGCATCCAAAAGAGAAAAGATGTGAGCTTTCCCCACGCCGCTCTTCACAGCCACCCCAAAGACTGGAACCAAACGTGGTTCTACTGCCGGGACACTTTGCCTGAAGGAGAGAATCCGCTGTCGGGTTACCGCGCCTATCGCCTAGCAACAGACCATCCTCTGCCACAACGTCTCAGCGCCCCGGACCGGGCCCGATTTGCCCTTCAACTTTCAAAGCTCAGGGCCTTCATGGCAAATGGCTTAACCGGCGTTGCTTTCATCCGCTGCTGGCTCTCTTGGAGCATTCTTCCACTAAGCCGACGCTAAAGTCTGATGTGTAAATACACCGGCAAACCGGATGATCCTCAACGCCATACCAAAATAATACTTCCTAAAAATGAAGTCACTGAATCTGCGAAGAAAATGCTGAACATCCCTGTGGAGGAGTGCAGCCGGACCGGTTTAGCTCCGTTCTGCGCAACCAATGAACCGCCATCAGTAAGTCTTTTCTGATCCTTTCCTGTTTGTCTTTAACTCGTTCATATCAGTTGTCTTCAACTCATTACTTATCCTTTCGCACAGGCCAACGATCCCTTCTGGAAGAGGAAATCTCAAGATAAACCGGCCAAACAATCACGCAAAAAGACTGACGCTGTTAAGAAGAAGAATGCTGTTGCTGCTTCCGGTTCACACCCTGAGGAGGATGATCCGGACTCTGAGGTACCAACTAACCCTTATATCCTTTGACTTCCCTTTGTCTAAATTTATGTTAACAATGCCTTTCCACAGGATCTGGCGGAAGGAAGCAAAGCGGGGGGAGTTGAGGTAATTTCTCTCTCATCTGATTCAGAGCCTTTGCCACCCAAGATCCGCCGGGTATCCCGGAAATATCCCTTTTCTCATCCTTATGCTCAATTGGATCCCAACTTTCTTTTGAAGAAACAGTAGCATGAAGCTCGCCGGACCACGCGCCATAGCGGCCACGTGGTTGAATCGGCCGGAATACCCCTTACGCCGGCTCGCAGACGCCGCTCCAAGTTTTTACTTTCTCCAACTCTCCTTCATCCAAAAGCCGGCCTCATACGTAAACCGCTTAAACCATATGATCCTAACTATCAAGAGGCTCCTCTGTCCTCTTCTGGCGAGTCAACTGCTACACAGGTCCCAGTGCTTAAGACCGTGCCTGGGTAAGTCCCTCTTTCAAACATCCTATTTACTCTCATGTTTTTAACTTTATGATTCTCACTGTTCCTTTGACCTTTGTCAGAATGCCAAAGCCCAGCAAGAAGGCAAAAGCAAGTAAGCCGACTGCTGAAACCACTGCTGCTGAACCGGCCGAGGACCCTGAAACGGCCATCCCTCCAGAAGACAGTCTTGACATTCAACTTGATGATCCCATTCCTATGGATCGTGACGACACTGCTGCTCCGGGGGGTGACAACTAGGAGAACACGGCTGAACCGGCAAGCCCTGTCCGGTTTAGCCCTCCTCGGGCTAGTCCGACTCCTATCAGTCCGGTGCCTACTGCTATCCCCCTTCAACCAACTGCTGCCTCATCCGCAGATGTTGAGGTAACCGGGCTAGGCTTCACTGCTCCCATAGAGCCTGTCACCTTGGCTAGGCATACTGCCAAGGAAGAGAAATTTCAACAAGACAAAGGCAAGTGGAGTTCAGATTTATCCAGCTATGCTCAGTTGAGTGCCCAGGAAATTCATTCCGGGTATCTGAACCGTCTCTTTACTGGTTGCGACTATGAAGTCGGTTTAGTTAATATGATGAAGGACAAGTATGAGGTAAATCTCTTTCTTTTCACTTCTGTCTCTGCCTTGTAATTTTGCAAACCTATCTTTAGGCCATAGTAGCCCCCAAGTGCCGGTTTAGCTTCATTGTAGGTGAACCGGGACTTCCTTTATGCCTAAAAATAAGCTTACATTAGCCCCCAAGTGCCAAGGGCATAACTTGTTTATGCGCTTGGGACTTGTCCGAATTTTTTTCTTTCTTTACTTCAATTGCACATTAGCCCCCAAGTGTCGAGTGTATAACTTGTTATACACTTGAGACTTGATTGATCTGTCCTTCTATTCCGTTTGAATTCCTCACAGGCTGACTTAACCCGGCTGGCTTCGGAGGCAACTGAACTCCAGAACGGCTTGGTCTTTCATGAAACCGCTTCAGCCAAAGTTAAGGAAGAACTTGTCCTTGCTTTGACTAATATGGAAAAACTGAAGAAAGATTTTGAAGCGGAGCGGTCTACTTGGGAGGTGCAGAGGGATGCTCTTGAAAAAATAGCAAAGGATGCCGAAGCCGCTCTCAATCCGGTTACACAGGAGCTATCCGGATTGAAACAACAAGTAGAACTCATGACTTCTGCTATCTTTGGTGAGTACATATCTTTGTATAGTCATATCCTTGCAACCTTTGTTCGGCTCCGGTTTAATTCACTAATTGCGTACAGGGAGGCGCATAACTCATCTTGGAGATGATGTCCGGAAGAAGCTCAAGGCAGCCTATACCCTGGTAGAGCAGCTATACTCCAGAGCTCAAAGGGCTATCAGCGCCATGTCCCATAACAAACCGGCACCAACCACCATCCAAGCCACTTTGGAGAAACTATATGTCCTGCCTGTGCGTCCGGTGGAGGTGAAGAAGTCTGCTGCACGGGCTGGTTCCCTTATGGCGCTGACCTGGGCCAAAGCATGGGTCCCTGATTTTGACTCGGCTGAAGCTATGAACGCCTATCCCAGCAACAAAGAGGACGGGTCAGTCTTCTCTGCCGAAGATCTCCGTGCTTTGACTAAGGACATGCGCCCGCTTGCCAGTAAGCTTGCCGATGAAGCGGATTTGACAAGGTATCATCCGGCCTATGACTTAGAAAATTCGCGGGTGGAGCGGCCGGTTTACGATACTAAAAATCTGATCCCACCAGTTCGTGGTCATACCTTCGCTCCAGATATTGATCCTTCAGATCTTATTGATGACAAAATGTATTTCCGCGCACTCTCCAAGATTGATTGGTGCGCTCCTGGTTTCCAGCCATTGCCTGAAGTTGATGAAGACCCGGAACAAGTTGACCCTCAGCCTTCGCAGCGTGAAGAGGAGTCATAAACCGTCCGGTTTAATTTGTAGTTACTGAATATTTTGCAAAAAAAATTGATATATTCGGGCCTGTCGGTGCCTTGTAATAGGATAGTTGAAACAATGTTTTTGTCCCAATATGTATGGCAATGCTCAACTTTGCATCTGTCAATTTAATCCTCTGTTTTGCCATGCGTGATCTGTTTACATTATCTGTGCATGCATGAACAAAGCTAAAAGGCGTCCTGGCGGTTTACCACCAGACGGATTATACTGTTCTGATATATATATATATATATATATATATATATATATATATATATATATATATATATATATATATATATATATATATATATATATATATATACCAAAGGAATAACTGTTTATCACAAATATACATCATACCTCTGATTAAGTGTGCCTGTCGATCTTAATCCGGTAGGCATAACTGAAAGCGTAGGCGCTGATGAGGCTCTTGGCTCTCTTGTTTGGCTTTTATCTGATAGCCGATCCGGGTTATAATGAACGCCGGTTTAACTCACGCTGGTGTTCATGACCCAGACTTTTAACTTTGTAGATATATGGTCAACCTTGTAGTTGCCCAATCCCACATCAATAGACTTGGTTAAAAACAAAATTTGTGAAATCATAGAAACAAAGCTTTTTCGGCAAATAAGACCGTGTAGTCGAGGCTTTTTGCGAGCTGCCAGGCTCCAAATTCGAGGCTTTTTGTGAGCTGCCAGGCTCTAAATTCAAGGCTTTTTGCGAGCTGCCAAGCTCCAAATTCGAGGCTTTTTGCGAGCTGCCAGGCTCCAGGCTTTTTGTGAGCTGCCAGGCTCTAGGCTTTTTGTGAGCTGCCAGGCTTTAGGCTTTTTGCGAGCTGCCAGGCTCCATATTTGAGGCTTTT
>LR738712.1:696030463-696062732 GCA_902687465.1 Secale cereale | reverse complement strand
GTGAGCTGCCAGGCTCTAGGCTTTTTGCGAGCTGCCAGGCTCCATATTTGAGGCTTTTTGTGAGCTACCAGGCTCTAGGCTTTTTGCGAGCTGCCAGGCTCCATATTTGAGGCTTTTTGTGAGCTGCCAGGCTCTAGGCTTTTTGCGAGCTGCCAGGCTCCATATTTGACGTTTTCATCAATGACACACCACCCAATGTTTCAAAACCTCTGAGGGATCTTGTCTTTAGGTGATCGACTCGATGATTGTCAATGGCTGATTCCTTGATATATCAAAAGCGCCAGTTTAGGAGGCCATGGTGGGTTTTCAGAAAAAACTCCCATGTGATACTCCTTTGAAGAAAAACACAGCTGACTCCCTGATGTTATCAGGGGCGCCGGTTTAGGAGGTCATAGTGAGTTTTCAGCGAAACTCTCATTCTTTCGAAGAAGATGGCTGATTCCCCGGTTTACTGGGGGCGCCGGTTTATTTATTAATCATAATATATGCATGGTACATAAAGCGGAGCCAATGGCTCAAGTGTAGTAAGGTCGCAGAAGAGCGAGGTTCCATGGCCGCTTCGTCTCTTCCTCTGCTGTACGTGAGTCTTTATGCTCTCGAACATCGACCAGGTAGTATGAACCGTTGTGTAGGTTCTTGCTGACCACAAAGGGTCCTTCCCAAGGTGGGGATAACTTGTGCATATCTGCCTGGTCTTGGATGAGACGGAGCACCAGATCCCCCTCCTGGAACGTCCTGGTCTTAACCCGGCGGCTGTGGTACCGACGCAGGTCTTGTTGATAAATTGCTGATCGCGCTGCTGCCGTGTCCCGTTCCTCATCCAGCCGGTCCAAGCTGTCTTGTCTTGCTTGCTCATTATCCGCTTCAACATAAGCTGCCACCCGTGGTGAGTCGTGCCGGATGTCACTAGGGAGAACCGCTTCAGCACCATATACCATGAAGAAGGGCATATAACCTGTAGACCCGTTAGGTGTAGTGTTGATGCTCCAAAGGACAGAAGGTAACTCCTCTACCCAGCAACCTGGTGTTCTTTTCAAAGGAACCATAAGCCGGGGCTTGATGCCTCTCAAGATCTCTTGGTTGGCCCTCTCAGCTTGGCCATTGGACTGAGGGTGAGCTACTGATGATACATCCAGGCGAATATGTTCCCTTTGGCAGAACTCTTCCATCTCTCCTTTAGATAGGTTGGTGCCATTATCAGTAATGATGCTGTGTGGAAAGCCAAACCGGAAAATTACCTTCTTGATGAACTTAACCGCTGTTGCCGCATCACACTTACCGACAGGCTCTGCCTCAATCCACTTTGTAAACTTGTCCACTGCTACCAACAGGTGGGTTTTCTGATCTTGGGTTCTTTTAAAGGGTCCAACCATATCAAGCCCCCAAGTTGCAAACGGCCAAGTAATTGGAATCATCCGTAGCTCGTGTGCCGGAACATGAGCACGCCATGAAAATTTCTGGCAAGCATCACATTTTCTGACTAGGTCCTTTGCATCAGCATGAGCCGTTAACCAGTAGAACCCATGACTAAAAGCTTTAGCTACCAATGACTTTGAACCGGCGTGATGACCACAATCTCCTTCGTGTATCTCTCGAAGAATATCACAACCTTCTTCTGATGAAACGCATCGCTGAAATGCCCCAGAGACACTGCGGTGATGAAGTTCTCCATTGACGATGGTCATAGATTTGGACCGCCGAATTATCTGCTGAGCCTCAACCTCATCCTTTGGCAACTCACCTCGGCTCAGGTACGCCAAGTAAGGGAGTGTCAAATCCGGAATAACGCGAAGTGCTGCAACTAGCTGTGCTTCCGGATCAGGAACAGCTAAATCCTCCTCTGACGGTATCTGTACCGACGGACTATGCAATTCATCCAAGAAGGTATTCGGTGGAACCGGTTTACGCTGAGAGCCCAGCCGACTTAATGCATCGGCCGCTTCGTTTTTCTGCCGATCTATGTGGTCCACCTGATATCCTTTGAAGTACCCTGCAACCGCTTCAACTTCTCGCCGGTAAGCTGCCATGAGCGGATCTTTAGAGTCCCACTTGCCAGACACCTGTTGTGCCACTAGATCTGAGTCACCAAAGCACTTGACCTGGCTCAAGTTCATCTCCTTGGCCATCCGTAAACCATGGAGGAGAGCTTCATACTCAGCAGCATTGTTAGTGCAAGGGAACATTAATTGAAGGACATAACAAGACTTGTCACCTCGTGGGGAAGTTAGCACGACTCCAGCCCCCGAGCCCTCCAATTGTCTTGAACCGTCAAAGTGAATAGTCCAGTATGTATGATCCGGCTTCTCCTGTGGTGCTTGCAATTCTGTCCAATCATTGATGAAATCCACCAGTGCTTGGGATTTTATAGCAGTACGGGGTACATACTTCAATCCGTGTGGGCTAAGCTCAATGGCCCATTTTGCCACTCTGTCAGTGGCTTCTCTGTTCTGGATTATATCCCCCAATGGAGCTGAGCTGACAACAGTGATTGGGTGGCCCAGGAAATAATGCTTCAACTTCCGGTTTGCCATGAATACGCCGTATACCAACTTCTGCCAGTGTGGATACCTTTGTTTTGACTCAATAAGGACCTCACTGATGTAGTAAACCGGACGCTGAACCGGATATTCCTTGCTTGCTTCCTTGCGTTCCACCATAATTGCTACGCTAACTGCGCGGGCATTGGCGACCATGTACAACAACAGCGGCTCCTTGTCAACTGGGGCAGCAAGAACTGGCGGTTCTGCTAATTGCCGCTTCAAATCCTCGAACGCAGCGTTTGCCGCATCGCTCCATACAAACCGATCCGTCTTTTTCAGCATCTGATAAAGCGGGATCGCCTTCTCTCCCAAACGGCTGATGAATCGGCTCAACGCTGCAATTCGGCCTGCTACGCGCTGAACATCATTGATACAAATCGGTTTAGCCAAGGATGTGATCGCCTTGATTTTCTCCGGATTAGCCTCAATCCCTCTGTTTGACACTAAGAATCCAAGGAGCTTGTCTGCTGGCACACCGAAAACACACTTCTCCGGATTAAGCGTCATCTTGTAAACCCGGAGGTTGTCAAAGGTTTCTTTCAAGTCCTCTATCAGCGTCTCCTCCTTCCTAGATTTCACTACAATGTCATCAACATAAGCATGGACATTTTTTCCAATCTTCCCCTTGAAGCAGTTCTGCACGCAACGTTGATAAGTTGCTTGGGCACTCTTGAGCCCAAAAGGCATGGATACATAGCAGAAGGCTCCAAAAGGAGTTATGAAAGCTGTCTTCTCCTGGTCCTTAACTGCCATCTTTATCTGATGATAACCTGAATATGCATCCAAAAAACTTAGCCGCTCACATCCTGCCGTAGCATCAATAATCTGATCAATACGGGAGAGAGCAAAAGGATCAGTTGGGCAAGCCTTGTTTAAGTCTGTGTAATCAACACACATCCTCCAGGTTCCATTTTTCCTTAGCACCAGCACCGGATTAGCCAACCACTCTGGATGAAACACCTCAACTATGAATCCTGCGGCCAAAAGCCTGGCCACTTCTTCACCTATCGCCTTGTGCCTCTCCTCATTGAAACGGCGCAAATACTGCTTGACCGGTTTAAACTTCGGATCAATATTAAGACTGTGCTCAGCGAGTTCCCTCGGTATACCTGGCATGTCAGAAGGCTTCCATGCAAAAATATCCCGGTTCTCACAGATGAACTCGATGAGCGCGCCTTCCTATTTGGGGTCTAGGTTAGCGTTGATAGTGAACTGCTTGGACGAATCGCCCGGAACAAAGTCAACCTGCTTGGTCTCCTCCGCCGATTTAAACTTTAACGCCGGATCATGTTCTGTAGTTGGCTTCTTCAACGGGGACATATCCGCCGGATCAACATTGTCTTTGTAGAATCTCAGCTCCTCCGTAGCACAAACTGCCTCAGCGTATGCTGCGTCTCCTTCCTCGCATTCCAATGCAATCTTGCGGCTTCCGTGAACCGTTATGGTTCCCTTGTGACCCGGCATCTTGAGCTGCAAATAAACATAACACGGTCTAGCCATGAACTTGGCGTAAATCGGTCTCCCAAACAGAGCATGATATGGGCTCCTGATCTTTACGACCTCGAAGGTCACTGTCTCTGATCTAGAATCTTGCTCATCCCCAAAGATAACTTCCAGATCAATTTTCCCAACTGGGTAAGCCGATTTACCGGGCACCACTCCATGGAATACTGTGTTGGACTGCCGGAGCTTCTTATCTGTCAACCCCATACGTCGGAAAGTCTCATAATATAAGATGTTGATACTGCTGCCGCCGTCCATAAGTACCTTTGTGAACTTGTAGCCACCCACCTGTGGTGCCACCACTAATGCCAATTGGCCCGGATTATCAACCCGTGGCGGGTGATCCTCTCTGCTCCACACAATGGGTTGCTCAGACCAACGTAAAAAACGTGGTATTGCCGGTTCAACTGCATGTACTGCCCGCTTCAGCACCTTTTGACCCCGTTTGCACAAACTTGTGGTGAAAACATGATACTGCCCACTGCTTAGCTCCTTCGGATTATTCTGATATCCGGATTGCTGCTGCTGCTGACGCTGCTGATTGCCTTGGTTGTTGTAACCACCCTGACCATGCTGCTGGTTATGTTGATGCTGACTGTTGCCGTTGTAGTTACTGTTACCGCCGTGATATCCTAATCCGGATCCGTTACCTTGGTAACCTGGACCCTGAAAACCGGAACTTGATCCACCGCCGGGGGGTCCGTGGTTATATCTGGCCTGTTTCATGACCTCCTGCATGATACGGCAGTCCTTCCAGAGATGCTTAGCCGGGTTTCCCTCTATACTGTGTCTTGGGTAAGGCACACTTAGCTGTTGATCTAGATTGAAGGATAGCCCCTCGCTGTGCGGGGGCGGTTTACCCTTGTGGCGCTGCCCGTTTCCCTAAACGTTGGTATTGGCCACAAAGTCTGAGCCGCCCTCCGCTTTTCGCTTGCCATTGTAACCTGTACCTGCCGGATTGTCTTGCGTCGGTTTACCAGGTTTGTTCTCCTTCCCAGACTTGTCTCCATCTGCATCTGGGTACTTGGTGTTATCAGAGTCCCCATACTTCACCAAAGCGCTCATGAGCATTCCCATGTCGTTGCAATCGCGCTTGAGCCGTCCTAACTTCAGTTTCAAAGACTCGAACCGGCAATTGTTTTCCAACGTCACTATCGCCGTACTGGGGTTGATACTATTGGAAGAGTGCCGGATTTCTGATACTCACCGCACCCAACTGCTTGTGGTCTCCTGCTCTCCTTGAACACATGCTGCTAAGTCCACCACCGACATCGGCTGTTTGCACGTGTCTTTGAAATTATTGATAAACCGGCGACGCAACTCCCCCATGATCCGATGGAGTTAGGTGGCAGGCTCTTTAACCATGTCCGGGCTATACCCTCAAGCATCATGGTAAAATATTTGGCACACGCCGCTTCGTCCACATCAAGCATCTCCATAGCCATCTCATAACTTTCAACCCACGCCTCTGGAGCCAGATCCGCCGTGTAGTTGGGTACCTTGCGTGGGCCTTTGAAGTCTTTGGGTAATTTCACGCTTCGTAAAGCGGGGATGAGACACTCCAAAGGAACTAACCGTGACTCCCGTTTCTGCGGTGGTGGGGTGAACCGGCGTTGCTTGACGGGTGTCCTCGCGGACAGTATGTCTAGCCTGATTTATTGCCTCTTGGGCGTGTGCTTCTGCTCCTGCCGAATTATCCTGCCTGTGAAGGTGACGTCTCCGCTCGCTGCTAGACACAGCCGGTTCGTCCCAGTGCCTTGTGTAACTCCGGCTTGGGCGGGGGGTTGAATGAATCCTCTCTCGGCTGTAAGAATACGCCTGCTGCCGTGTCAGCGCCGTGTCCAACAACTCCTTAGCCCATCGTTCCTCCATCGCTACGGGGGATGTCCCCTCAATGGGTAAAGCGGCCAGTCGTGAAGCGACGGCGACAATGTTGTCCAACGGGTTGGAATAATGGCCAGGAGGGGTGGGAACGTGTGGCGTTGGCACAACTTGGTGGTTCCGCTCTGTTGCCGGTGGCTGAACCGACGCGCCTGTCCCCGGAGCCCCCCCCAGTTTACCTCCGGGCGGCTACTGGCTCCCGCTCCTGGTGTGCCAAAGAGATTCCTCGCCTCATAAACTAGTGGTAGACGAGTTTGCTGTCTTCTGTACATTACCTCATGTGCAGAATTCTGATCCAACCTGAGCCAAAAAGCTTGGGAGTCTAGCTCTGCTTGCCTTGTAGCCATCCTAGCTTTCTCCGCATCCAGATCCCGTTTAGCTTGCTCAGTCCGGCCCTTCAGCTGAAGGATCTCTGCATCATGTTGCGCCTTGTTGGCAGGGGCCACTTCTGCTGTTGCGAGCGCCGTCAGATTTTCGACCAAGGTGGATAGGACGTCAGAGGGCGATGGGGTTTGGTTGCCTGCCCCATTGCCCACTGCCTCTAAGGTGAACGCCCCGGTCATCGAGGGCTGCTGCGTAGACTGTGATCCGGCCATGAAAACAGCAACCCTGTTCGGCGGATCAAAAGGGCCCGGAATACTATCACCATCGGTCACGCCCTTTGACCGGCCATCCTGCAATAGATACAAAGATTCGGTCTCTCCGGATGAAGGTTCATCATCGGAATAGACAACTGTCTCGCCACCAGAATCCGATCCGTCCTCGGCTTGCACTCCATGCACTGTTCCCATGAAAACATGCTTCACGGCGGGCTGAATCCGGGCTGATCTCGCACGCTGAGCCGGCTCGACGATGTTGGGGAAGATGTCCGACTCAGGTCCCGGTTCGCCGATCTTGCCGATGAAGACGTGGATGCCGCCGAAGGGGACCCGGTACCCGTATTCGATTGAATCGGCCTCGGGGCCCCAGCCTGCATCGTCGATGTAGATCCGGCCGCGACGACTCTTGATCATCCGGCCAACCGCGTAACCCTTGAGTCCTTCAAAGCTGCCCTTCAAGAACTCAAAACTATCGGGCGATAGCCCCACGGTGGGCGCCAACTGTCGTGGAATTAGCACGGCAGATGTCCGGTTTAGCGGACTTAGGTGTGAGGCCATCACGCGGGGTAGCTTGAAGAGGTTAAAGCGGATGAAGGACACAAGGAGTTTATACTAGTTCGGCCCGTTCGATTAAGGTAAAAGCCTACGTCTAGTTTGGTGTGGTATTGCTTGTTGTCGATGAACAGGGAGCGAATCCGCTTGCCTGTGTCTCCAACGGTTGTTTCTTGTCACTGAACCGTCGCCGGGTCGTCCCTTTATATAGGAGGCGACGCCCGATCCGGTTTACAGAGTCCCGAGGCCGGATCATAAACGTGTCCGCCTCGGTCTCTACTCTTTCTATCTTACATCCCTAGTTACATGATACGACGATTTACATACCGCGGGCTTTGTACTTGGGCCTTAATCCTCTATGGGCTATGACCTCTTTGTTACATATTCTTCTGGGCTTGTAATGATACAAACTTGTCAGTGTAATCCGGACCCTCCTGGCCGGTTTATACCTGCTAGTAATATCCCTGACAGGAGGTATGATTGTAGTTCCTAATGATAAAGATGAATTGATCCTGCAAAGAATTGCTACAGGTTATAGGATGGTAATTGATTTCCGTAAATTAAATAAAGCCACTAAGAAAGATCATTACCCTCTGCCTTTTATTGATCAAATGCTAGAAAGGTTATCCAAACATACTCATTTTTGCTTTCTAGAGGGCTATTCTGGTTTCTCTCAAATACCTGTGTCAAAAGGGGATCAAGAAAAGACCACTTTTACCTGTCCCTTCGGTACCTTTGCTTATAGACGTATGCCTTTTGGTTTATGTAATGCACCTGCTACCTTCCAAAGATGCATGATGGCTATATTCTCTGATTTTTGTGAAAAAATTGTTGAGGTTTTCATGGATGATTTTTCCGTTTACGGAACTTCTTTTGATGATTGCTTGAGCAACCTTGATCAAGTTTTGCAGAGATGTGAAGAAACTAATCTTGTCTTAAATTGTGAACAATGCCACTTTATGGTTAATGAAGGCATTGTCTTGGGGCATAAATTTTTTGAAAGAGGTATTGAAGTTGACAAAGCTAAAGTTGATGCTATTGAAAAGATGCCGTGTCCCAAGGACATCAAAGGTATAAGAAGTTTCCTTGGTCATGCCGGGTTTTATAGGAGGTTCATTAAGGATTTCTCCAAAATCTCTAGGCCTCTGACTAATCTCTTACAAAAAGATGTTCCTTTTGTCTTTGATGATGATTGTGTAGAAGCATTTGAAGTACTTAAGAAAGCATTGATCCCTGCACCCATTGTCCAACCTCCTGATTGGAATTTACCCTCTGAGACTATGTGCGATGCTAGTGATTATGCTGTAGGTGCTGTTCTAGGACAAAGAGTTGATAAGAAATTGAATGTTATCCAATATGCTAGTAAAACTCTAGACAGTGCCCAAAGAAATTATGCTACTACTGAGAAGGAATTTTAGCAGTCGTATTTGCTTGTGATAAGTTTAGACCTTATATTGTTGATTCTAAAGTGACTATCCACACTGATCATGCTGCTATCAAATACCTTATGGAAAAGAAAGATGCTAAACCTAGACTTATTAGATGGGTTCTCCTATTACAAGAATTTGATTTGCATATTACTGATAGAAAGGGAGCTGAGAACCCCGTTGCAGACAACTTGTCTAGGCTAGAGAATATTCTTGATGACCCACTACCAATTGATGATAGCTTTCCTGATGAACAATTAGCTGTCATAAATGCTTCTCGTACTGCTCCATGGTATGCTAATTATGCCAAATACATTGTTGCTAAGTTTATACCACCTAGTTTCACACACTAGCAAAAGAAAAAGTTCTTCTATGATTTAAGACATTACTTCTGGGATGACCCACACCTTTATAAAGAAGGAGTAGATGGTATTATTAGACGTTGTGTACCTGAGCATGAATAGGAACATATCCTACGCAAGTGCCACTCTGAAGCATATGGAGGGCACCATGGTGGAGATAGAACTGCACACAAGGTATTGCAATCTGGTTTTTATTGGCCTACTCTCTTCAAGGATGCTCGTAAGTTTGTCTTATCTTATGATGAATGTCAAAGAATTGGTAATATTAGTAGACGTCAAGAAATGCCTATGAATTATTCACTTGTTATTGAACCAATTGATGTCTAGGGCTTTGATTATATGGGACAGTTTCCTTCCTCTAATGGGTATACACATATTTTAGTTGCTGTTGATTACATTACTAAGTGGGTAGAGGCTATTCCAACTAGTAGTGCTGATCACAACACCACTATTAAGATGCTTAAAGAAGTTATTTTTCCGAGGTTTGGAGTCCCTAGATACTTAATGACTGATGGTGGTTCACACTTTATTCATGGTGTTTTCCGTAAAATGCTTGCTAAGTATGATGTTAATCACAGAATTGCATCCCCTTATCACCCACAGTCTAGTGGTCAAGTAGAACTAAGTAAGAGAGAGCTGAAATTAATTTTGCAAAAGACTGTCAATAGGTCTAGAAAGAATTGGTCCAAGAAACTTGATGATGCATTATGGGCCTATAGAACTGCATACAAAAACCCTATGGGTATGTCTCCATATAAAATGGTTTATGGAAAAGCATGTCACTTACCTCTTGAGCTAGAACATAAGGCATATTGGGCTATTAAAGAGCTCAATTATGACTTCAAACTTGCCGGTGAGAAGAGGTTATTTGACATTAGCTCGCTTGATGAATGGAGAACCCAAGCCTATGAGAATGCCAAGCTGTTTAAAGAAAAGGTTAAAAGATGGCATGACAAAAGGATACAAAAGCGCGAGTTTAACGTGGGTGATTATGTCTTGCTATACAACTCTCGTTTAAGATTTTTTGCAGGAAAACTTCTCTCTAAATGGGAAGATCCTTACGTCATCGAGGAGTTCTATCGTTCCGATGCCATAAAAATCAACAACTTCGAAGGCACAAATCCGAAGGTGGTGAACGGTCAAAGAGTCAAACATTATATCTCAGGTAATCCTATAAATGTTGAAACCAATGTTATTGAAACCGTAACCCCGGAGGAATACATAAGGGACACTTTCCAGAACGATTCAGACTCCGAAAAGGAAGAGGTATGTGGTACGGTAAGTAAACCGACTCCAAAGCAGTTCTAATGGCAATTTTTCACTGTTTTGGAATATTTAGAAAAATAGAAAAATAAGAGGCAGTCCGGAAAGGACACGAGGCGTCCACGAGGGTGGAGGGCGCGCCCCCTACCTCGTGTGCCTCCCGGACTCCGATTTCTTGCATGTTACTTCTTTTGGTCGGTAAAAATTCACTATATATTCTCCCGAAGGTTTTGACCACCATATCACACAAAAATCCTCTGTTTTTGTTTTGAGCTGTTTCTGTCGCAGATAAGAGCAAGATGTCTTCTCAGGAGTCAACTGGAGAGAGTCGGGTGTCTCATCCAACACTTGGCCCAGGAGCAAACATCGATGCCGACCACTTTGGTTCATCAACGGAGGAGGAGATGGAGGCTGACCTGAAGAGGATAGATGCCATGGAGGAAGATCAAGAAGTTACTTCTCGGTTTCGAGCTGGATTCACGATGGGGAAACTACAGAGCTCAGCTATTCCGAAGTCAGTCATCCCTACCAATGTTAGGTTTCTTTCTTATGAAAATATGAAAAAGAGTGTTACTTGTTCTCCCGCAGCTATGCAGCATCATTGGGTGAAAGGAGCTTTAGCCATCACGAGCAAGCTCCGCAAGGAAATTATGGACCTTAGGCAGCAAGTTAACAAGCTCGAGGAGGAGAATCGTATCCTCAGGGGTATCGTCGCCAAGAATATCACATCACCACCTCCGAAGAAAGAGACATAATCACATGGGTATGGGCACTCCCCTTGCCAACTGCGAAGCTTGGGGGAGGTGCCCTGGTATCGTATCACCATCGCACTCCTACTTTGACCATTTTTCTTAGTTCAATCCTTTTGGTACTATCTTGATCTAGTAGAATAAAGTTTAGTATGATCTAGTTGTGAGCTTTTGCTTTTTGATCTTTGCCTTTGTAATCGAGTCCGTGAGCTATATATAATAAAGATTAGTGTTGAGTCAAGGGCTCGATTCTCTCTCTATGGTCATGAGAGAATAAAAGAAAATTAAAAAGCATCAAAGAGATCATATTGATCTTATGGAAAGTAATGACTTCACACATAAAGAGTACGATGAATAAAAGTTGTTGAGAGTTGACAAACATAGTTTTGGTCATTGTTGCAATTAATAGGAAGTAATAAAGAAAGAGAGGTTTTCACATACAAATATACTATCTTGGACATCTTGTATGATTGTGAGCACTCATTAAAATATGACATGCTAAAGAGTTGATGTTGGACAAGGAAGACAACATAATGGGTTAAGTTTTCTTATATCCGAAATAAAGTATATTGTCATGGATCTCCAACATGTTGAGCTTGCCTTCCCCCCTCATGCTAGCCAAAACTCCTTGCACTAAGTAGAGATACTACTTGTGCTTCCATACATCCTCAAACCCAGTTTTGCCATGAGAGTCCACCATACCTACCTATGGATTGAGTAAGATCCTTCAAGTAAGTTGTCATTGTTGCAACTCTCTAAAATATGTATGATCTATTAGTGTGGAGAAAATAAGCTTTATACGATCTTGTGATTTGGAAGTAATAAAAGCAAACGGAATGCATAATAAAGGTCCCTATCACACGTGGCAATATAAAGTGACATTCTTTTGCGCTAAGATTTTGTACATCCAACCATATAAGCACATGACAACCTCTGCTTCCCTCTACGACGGGCCTATCTATTATTCTTGCCTTATAAGAGTCAAGGTGATAATCACCTTTCCTTTTTTACATTTTATCCTTTGGCAAGCACATTGTGTTGGAAAGATCCTGACATATATACCCACTTGGATGTAAGCTATCATGATCTATACTGTTGACATTACCCTTGAGGTAAAAGGTTGGGAGGCAACACTAAAAGCCCCTATCTTTCTCTGTGTCCGATTAAAAGTCCATACCCATAAGTATTGCGTGAGTGTGAGCAATTTTGAAAGTGATAGTTGAGTATGTGGACTTGCTGAAAAGCTCTTATTTTGACTCTTTCCGATGTTATGATAAGTTGCAATTGCTTCAATGACCGAGATCATATTTTGTTAGTTCTCAATGAAGTTTCTGATTCATCCTTGACATTGTGAATAGATTGTTACTTTAGCATAAGAATCATATGACAATTTATATATGTGTTGCTGTTAAAGAATGATCATGATGCCCTCACGTCCGTATTTTGTTTTTATCGACACCTCTATCTCTAAACATGTGGACATATCTTTTGATATCGGCTTTCGCTTGAGGACAAGCGAGGTCTAAGCTTGGGGGAATAGATACGTCCATTTTGCATCATGCTTTTATGTTGATATTTATTGCACTATGGGCTGTTATTACTTGTTATGTCACAATACTTATACCTTTTCTTTCTTATTTTACAAGGTTTACATGAAGAGGGAGAATGCTGACAACTGGAATTCTGGGCTGGAAAAGGAGCAAACATTGGAGACCTATTCCGCACAACTCAGAAAGCCCCAAAACTCCACGAAAAACCATTTCAGAAAATATAAAAAATATCTGGCGAAAGAGATACGTCAGGGGGGCCACCACCTGTCCACGAGGGTGGGGGGCGCGCCCCCTGCCTCGTGGGCCACCTGGTGACTCCCCGATGCCCATCTTCTCCTATATGGGGTGTTTTGACCTGAAAAAAAATCATAAGGAGGCTTTCGGGACAAAACGCCGCCGTCTCGAGGCGGAACCTTGGCGGAACCAATCTAGGGCTCCGGAGGAGCTGTTCTACCGGGGAAACTTCCCTCCGGGAGAGGGAAATTGTCACCGCCGTCATCACCAACAACTCTCCCATCTTGGGGAGTGTCAGGAATATTACTATCAGGTATAAACCAGCAGGAGGGTCCGGTTTATGTTATTAAGATTATATTATCAGAAGCCCAGTGGAGTATGTAATAGAAGGTTATAGCCTACGGAGGTTCAGGGCCCATGTATAAGGCCCATGATTTCTAACCATCATGCCATGTAACTTGGGATGTAAGATAGAAAGAGTAGAGACCGAGGCGGACACGTTTATGAGCCGGCCTCGGGACTCTGTAAACCGGACCGGGCGTCGCCTCCTATATAAAGGGATGACCCGGCGACGGTTCAGGACCAGAAACAACAGCTCGAGACACAGGCAAAGCGGATTCACTCCCTGGTCATCGAAGCCCAAGCAATACCACACCAAACTAGACGTAGGCTTTTACCTTCACCGAAGGGGCCGAACTAGTATAAACTCCATGTGTCCTTCGTCCGCTTTAACCTCTTCAAGCTAACCCGGGCGATGGTCTCACGACTAAGTCCTTTTGCTAGGACATCTGCCTTTCTAAATCCACGATAGTTGGCACCCACCGTGGGGCTATCGCACGATGGTTTCGAGTTCTTGAAGGGCATCTTTGAAGGCCTCAAGGGTTATGCAGTGGGACGGATGACTAAAAGTCGTCGCGGCCGGATCTACATCGACGATGCAGGCTGGGGCCTCGAGGCCGATTCAATCGAGTACGGGTACCGGGTCCCCTTCGGCGGCATCCACGTCTTCATCGGCAAGATCGGCGAAGCGGGACCTGAGTCGGACATCTTCCCCAACATCGTCGAGCCGGCTCAGTGTGCGAGATCAGCCCGGATTCAGCCCGCCGTGAAGCACGTCTTCGTCGGAGCAGTGCATGGAGTACAAGCCGAGGACGGATCGGATTCTGGTGGCGAGACAGTTGTTTATTCCGGCGATGAATCTTCATCCGGAGAGACCGAATCTTTGTATCTGTTGCAGGACGGCCGATCTGAGGGTGGTTCCGATGGCGATAGTATTACGGACCCCTTCGATCCGCCAAACAGGGTTGCTCTTTTCATGGCCGGATCACAACCCATGCAGCGGCCCTCAACGACTGGGGCGTTAACCTCAGAGGCAGCAGGAGCTAGAGCTGGAGACCTTCCCCCGTCGCCCTCTGACGTCCTATCCACCTTAGTCGACACCTTGACAGCACTCGCAACAGCAGAAGTAGCCCAGGCCGACAAGGAGCAGCATGATGCAGAGATCGCTCAGGTGAAGAGCCGGATTGAGCAGGCTAAGTTAGATCTGGCTGCGGAGAAAGCTAGGATGGCTACAAGACAGGCAGAGCTAGATTCTCAAGCCTTCCGGCTCAGGTTAGATCAGAACGCTTCACAGGAGGTAATGTGGAGGAGACAACGGTCTCGTTTGCCGCCGGTTTATGAGGCGAGGAATCTCTTTAGCACACCAGGAGCAGGAACCAGTAACCATCCAGAGGTAAACCGGGGAGGAGCCCCGGGGACGGGCACGTCGGTTCAGCCACCAGCCGCAGAATCAAATCGTCAAGTTGTGCCGACCCAGCATGTAACCACCCCTCCCGGTCACTATTCTAATCCACTGGATAACATCGTCGCCGCCGCTTAACGGCTGGCCGCCCTTCCCATTGAGGGGACGTCCCCCATAGCAATGGAGGCACGACGGGCCAAGGAGTTGCTGGACACAGCGCTAACTCAGCAGCAAGCTTATTCCTATAGCCGGGAGAGGATTCATTCAACCCCCCGCCCGAGCCGGAGTTATACGAGGCACCTGGATGAACCGGCCGTGTCTAGCAGCGCACGAAGACGGCACCGCCAGAGGCAGGATAATCCGGCAGGAGCAGGAGCACATGCACAAGAGGTGATGGATCAGGCCAGGCATACTGCTCACAGCGACACTCGTCAGGCGACACCGGTTCACCCCACCACCACAGTCGAAACATGAATCATGTCCAGTTCCTTGGGAGTGCAGTGTCTCATCCCCGCTTTACGAAACGTGAAACTACCCAAGGACTTCAAAGGTCCGCGTAAGGTACCCAACTACACGGCGGATCTGGCTCCGGAGGCATGGGTTGAAAGTTATGAGATGGCAATGTAGATACTTGACGTGGACGAAGCTGTATGCGCTAAATACTTCACAATGATGCTTGAGGGCACGGCCCGGACATGGTTAAAGGGTTTGCCACCTAATTCCATCGGATCATGGGGGGAATTGCGTAGCCGGTTTATCAATAATTTCAAAGACACATGCAAGCAGCCGATGTCTGTTGTTGACTTAGCTGCATGTGTTCAAGGAGAGCAGGAGACCACCAGCAGTTGGGTGCGGCGAGTGTCCGAAATCTTGCACTCCTCCAATAGCATCAATCCAAGCACGACGATAGTAACCTTGGAAGGCAATTGTCAGTTTGAGCCTTTGAGGCAGAAGCTGGGACGGCTCAAACGTGATTGCAACGACATGGGAACGCTCATGGGCGCTTTGGTAAAATATGGACACTCTGATAACACCAAATATCCAGATGCAGACGGAGACAAGTCCGGGAAGGCGAGCAAAAATGGTAAACCGACGCAGGCCAATCCGGCGGGCACAGGGTACAATGGCAAGCGTAAAGCGGAGGGCAGCTCAGACTTTGTGGCCAATACCAACGCTCAGGACAACGGGCAGCGCCGCAAGGGTAAACCGCCCCCATGCAGCGGGAGGCCACCTATTAATCTAGATTGCCAGTTGAACATGCCTTGCCCAAGGCACGGTGATAACCCTCAACCGTAAGGGATCGAGATAGTCTTCGCGGGTAAGAATAACCCAATTTATTGATTCGACACACGGGGAGCCAAAGAGTATTTATAAGCTTTGTCAGTTGAGTTGTCAATTCAACCGCACCTGAAATATACTTACTTGCAACAAATGATAAGTGGTAACGGTGATATGATAGTGATGGTGGTGATAGTAAAAGTAAACAGCAAAAGTAAATAGCAAAAGTAGCAACTAGTAACCAGCAGTATTTAAAACACTGTAGGCTAGGGAGATGGATGGTTGGGCGCTGCATGGATGAGATATATCATGAATCTAACTTGGGGCAAGGCACACGGAAAAGTAATGATCATCTAGGCAATTATCAAACACTAGGCATGTATCCCACGGGTAGTTGTACGTGCTTGCAATAAGAACTTGCACAACATCTTTTGTCCTACCATCCCGCTACGAACGGGGCCAAAAGGAACTTATGGAGATTAAGGTGCTCCTGTCAAAGAGCACTGGAACAAAGCAATGAACTCAATGGATACATGTAATCCTCAAACGATGGACCATCCCCTTTGGTGTCCCAAGCTGTCACTTTTGGGATCGCCGGTTCCGGACCGTAATAGGTGCAAACAACTCATAGATAGGATCAAGAACACAAATATATTCATGCAAACACATAGGGTTCAGATCTGAAATCATGGCACTCGGGCCCTAAGTGACAAGCATTAAGAGTAACAAGTTGAAGCAAAGATGATAAACACCATAGTAGATGATAGGCAACATGCCCCCAACGATCTGACAAACTATTACATGATCTAACTCATCCAATGCCTACCATCCCCTTTGCCTACAACAGGGAATTACTCACACATGGAAGGAGAAGTCATGGAGGGAGGATGGAGTGGTGATGATGATGACGATGGCGACGATCTCCCCTCTCCGGAGGCCAAATCAGCCTCCAGATTAGCCCTCCCAAAGAAGAACAGAGGGCGGCGGCGGCTCCGCGACGAAAACTGGGAAAACAACTCCTGATCTCGGGTTTTCTCGTCACGGGCTAAATACGGGTCAAAGTAGGGCACCAGGGAAGGTGGGGCCCACCCAGGCGGCCTGGCGCGGCGGCCAGGGGTGGGGCCGCCTGGGCAGGGCGCCTGGAGCCCCCCTGGCTGCCCTCTGGCCCATCTTCTGGCACAAGGTTCCTTCGGGTGCATGGATTTTCTGTGATTTTTCGTGGAATTTTCTGAGACACCTAAAAATCCATTTTCCTGCACACAATAAAGCCATATAGGCAGCTCTGCTGAAAATAGCGTCAGTCCGGGTTAGTTTAGTTCAAATCATGCAAGAATGAGGTCAAAACAATAGCAAAAGTGTTTGGAAAAGTAGATACGTTTGAGACGTATCAACTCCCCCAAGCTTAGCATATTGCTTGTCCTCAAGCAATTCAGTTCAACGAACTGGATGCGACAAAGAAAACTTTGACAAACTCTTTTGCTTCATTAGATGTATATAAGCTTGTACTACGAAAAGAGTCTAGCAAGTATTGAAACAATGCTATGAGGACAATGCACGGAGCAATCCTTCTTTCAAGTGGCCAATCACAAATACCCAAAAGTAAATAATATACTACTGAAAATCAAGACAAGATTACATTGCACATAGCTTGAGCATATTAGAGTGGTATCTCGCTAGCCTCCATGAGTGAAGCAAAACATAAATGCAGAAACTCCTCTAGAGTTTTAAAGGAGACTAGAACTAAGAATTTCAGAATAAATAATATCACAAGCATGCAGAAGACAATGTAATACTTTGGGACAATGCACATTACACTCAGAATGACAATTATGCTCTCCTAGTTGGTGCTTTGAAGAAAGAAGGTGGAGACTCTCGAACCGTGGAATTTGATGGCGAGGTTGAAAACCCGTGGTCGGAAACAAAAACTAAACATGTACCAGAGCTCTTGGTTTTAAAAACAGAGGTAAAAATTATTTTTTTAGAGAGATGCATATTTCGTCAACGAATGCTAGCAGATAACTCAATTACTTCTCGAGCTGGACAAGTTTCGAGGAACGGCTCCCGCACGAGGACGATCACATCCCCTTAATCTCCTTTGTTTATCACTACCAAAGTTTTCTGATTTCTCATGAACAAAGCGTGAAGGAGGGTTTGTTTGTTGTATTATCTTTTATGAGCCGGGCGCACTCTATGCCAGTTCCTTCTCGTATTAGGGGTTTGGACATTAGACATGCAATCCCGGGGTGAAACTTGTCCAACTTAAAAAGATCATGAATTAACTACCACTTCCTCATGAGCTAAAACAGAGGCACAAAAGAGAAATGCTTTTTTTTTGAATAATTTCGAGATGGTACAAGATAGTCTTCGTTAGGAATGGCAGGTAAATACCATGTATAGGAAGGTATGGTGGACTCATATGGCATAACTTGTTTAAAGGATTTTGGATACACAAGCAGTCAGTCCGCTTAGTACAGGTGGAGGTTAGCAAAAGACTGGGAAGCGACCAACTAGAGAGCAATAACGGCCATAATCATGCAGAGCGACAAAGCAACATTGAATCGGGCATGAAAGTGATATAACTATTCTGAAACTCAAAGATCATCAAGGCAGAGCAGACTTTTTAGTCTTAAACATGTGTAAACATGTGCCAAGTCAATCCAAGAATTCTCCAAAGGGAAATACCACCTTAGTATACCAAACTATGAACAGTGCAATGCATGTAAATCATTTCAATAACACATTATATACTCTAGCTATTCAAGACTAGCCACAAGGAAAGCATGAACCACTGGGAGAGCATTGTAAACATAGCACTATGTCGCTACAAGCTGGTCTCTAGATCATAAGTATAGGCATATGTACAAAAGTAGAAACAAGAAGAGTTCATACCGGTTTTCCCTTGTTGCTTCCCTTCAGTCGATCTTCGTCATTACTGCCTCGTCACTTGCACGATCGAACGTAGGAAATATAATTAAATGCCATTACGGACTCGAGCTGAACTCTGAAAACAAAGCAAACTAGAGAGAGAAAGGAAATCTTTTTAGATTATTTCAAAGGTTGAACGAAAGCAAAAGAAAGAGAAAATCTTTTTGTTGTTTTTGCAAAGAAAGAAATAAAGAAGAACGGGCAAAAACTTCGAAAAGATCAAAGCGAATAAAACGGATAATACAATGGAAAAGTGAGAAGGGCACGTACTCCCCCAAGCTTAGGCTTTTGGCCTAAGTTGGTAGTAGCTACTGCCCCCAGGAGCCTCCTGCTCCGGGGGAATGCTGGTGAGTCCAAGGGTCGTAGAAGGATTCCGGCGCGTACACCGAACTCCTCGGATCCTCCCACGAGGAAGGGTCCGTACTCCAAGCAGAGGAAGATCCTTCACCAAACTGAGTGACGGTCTCCCCCTGAAAAGGTGGCAACTCACCGTGCTCCTCCTCGTCGGGCACAACCCCCTCCATGGGGTTATGAAACTGATGCTGGGCCATGAACTCATCGAACTGGATAACATCAAAGGACCATCCGTTCCTGCGAGAAAAATCAAACAAAAGAGGTGCAGGTAGACGGATCTCGCGTTCCGCGGCAGTTCCGAAACGCAAGATATAAACAAGATTATCAAGCTCAGAAGTCATGGTAACAAACTTATGCCTTTTCATAGCAGCAAGATCAAAACTTAAATAAGTAAAAGGCTTATCATCAGGGTGTGGGGTGCCTTCAAGATATTCTAAGATAAGTGTGGCATAAACGCCACCAAATAAATCTCCCCTGTTACCGTTCATAGCAAGGCGTCGAGCAATTAAGGCACCCAGATTATAATCAAACCTTCCTGAGAGGGCGGCTGCCAGGATAGCAATATCCGGCGCAGAAATGTTGCTCGTGTTGTCACGAGCTAACACCCCTCTAGCAACATAATATGCAAAATACCTGAGGTGAGGGAATAAGATGCTGGAGATTTTTGACCGATGAATATCCCTCGTACCCATGCTGCAGAGAGAGTTGAAGACGGTTTTCAGCTCGGAGGGCTGAGAGGTCATCCTAGCCGTCCGCCCAACGTTTGGCTCACCTATTATTTCACAAAACTTTCCCAAGGGCATGGTGATAAGATCATTGTAAATTTTAAACTCAATAGCACCAGAATCAGGGTTATATCTAAAACTGTTAATGAAACCGGAGGTGAGTTTTTGATACTGAGTAACACGGCACGTGACGAGCCGTGTCAGACCTGCATTAGCACAAAGATTATAAAACTCATCATTGATTCCCGCAACTTCAAGGAATTCATCACATGGAAACATCATAGCACGTGCTGGACTTGTGTCTTCCAACAACTCTAGGGGCACATGATCTTCATTGTAGCTCACCCTAGCAGTCGAGGGTGAAGCTGCGGCTCTAGTAACTCGATCGGAGTGCGTGGGCCTCCTCTTCTCAAGCCACCCCTTTGCCCTTCCTAACAAACTCATTTATGAAATTTTTGGCAAATTACAAAAACAAGGATTTAAACAAAGTGGGTTAAGGCAAACTACTCAACTTACTTACCTAAGGTATAAACTTGCATCAAAACTTGGAAAATAAATTTCTACATATGCATGCAAGCTCATCTACACAGCACCAAGAACTACTAAATACTCACAAATGAAGCCACCAATCAAAAATCTAATTGGAGGGGTGGAGGAGTTACATACCAGGGAGTATTTGTTTAAAATCTCAGCTCAAATGATAGGCTGTAGAGAGAGATCGAAGAATCGCCTCCAAGAGCAGCAAGAACGCAAGAACAAGTGCAGAACTCGTGTTTTCGGAGAGAAAGAGAGAGGGAGGAAGAAGACTTACCTGGAGGGGGGCCTTGTGGGCCCCAGCCACCCTGTGGGTGCGGCCAGGGGGCAGGCCGCGCCAGCTGGCCGCCTGGGCCACTGGTGGCTCCCCCTGGTCGGCCCCAGGTGCCGCTGGGTCACTCCCGGCATGGAAATTTTTATTTTTATTTTTCTGGAATTTTTTCTGAAAACTTCACTGTTGAAATTTTTTCGAAGTTCAAAAAGGCTCCAAGACTTTCTGAAAACTTAAAGCAGTGATTAGTATTGTGAAGCTTCAAAACATAAACACTTGGTACAACAAGGAGAACAAAAACTAAAACAAATGAAAACATAACAAGCTCAACTTTTTATCTATATAAAACATGTTCACTAGTAAGGTTGATCAAGTCTTACCAACAAACAGGCGATATATAGAGCAAAAAGTCTCACCTCTTACGAAGTGATCATTGCACCTTTACTTTAATGGACATTGTCCCCACCATAATAGTTTTGTATTTGTGGTGCACATGTAGTGGACAGTCCCATTCTCCAATCTTCACGGTCTCGATATTTTCTATAGAGTTGAGGCCACGCCTCCTGTCGGTCTTCTTTGGAAAATACACCGTGTGTTCTTTATCATTCACATTGAAGGTAACCTTCCCTTTATTGCAATCAATAATAGCACCTGCGGTGTTAAGAAAAGGTCTACCGAGAATAATGGACATGCTCCCATCCTCGGGCATGTCAAGCACAACAAAATCAGTAAGGATCAAACAAGTAGCAACTTCTACGGGAACATCCTCACAAATACCTATCGGAACGGTGGTTGACTTGTCAGCCATCTGAAGAGAGATATCTGTAGGAATTAGTTTCTCTAAACAAAGCCTCTTGTAAAGAGAGAAAGGCATAACACTCACTCCTGCTCCAAGATCACATAAAGCAGTTTTGACATAATTATTATTTATGGAGCAAGGAATGTTGGGTATACCTGGATCACCAAGCTTCTCAGGAATCTTGCCACTGAAAGAGTAGTTAGCAAGCATAGTAGATATTGCTTCATTAGGAACTTTTCTTTTATTAGTGACAATATCTTTCATATATTTTGAACAGGGAGGTAACTTAATAGCATCAGTCAAAGGGATTTGAAGAAAAAGAGGTTTAATCCACTCACAAAACTTATTGTAATGCTCTTCTTCTTTAGATTTGATAGACTTACCTGGAAAGGGCATGGGTTTCTGTATCCATGGTTCTCTTTCCTTCCCATGTCTTCTTGCGACGAAGTCTTCTCTAGTGTACTTCTTACGTTTGTCAGGTGCTTCTTCTTCTCGAACTTCAGGCGGATCATTCTTCTCATTATCCTTACCTTCAGGTTCGGCACCGTCTTCAGTCTCAGCATCGGAGATAGATACACTGTTGGGATCAACAGCTGGCTCTTCATCTGCAATAGGATCATTGGAATTGTCAGCCTCCTTATGTTTCTTCTTATTCTTCTTTGGAGAGCCAACAATTTCTTCTTCCTGCATTTGAGAATCTTGCTCGATTCTCCTCGGATGCCCCTCTGGATAGAGAGGATCTTGAGTGCTAGTTCCTCCTCGGGTCTTAATCCCGAAGGCCTGCAAATCATCTTGTTTGGCATTGTTAGCAAGCAAATCTTTTTGCACATTAGAAATTTGTTCAAGCTGAGTTTGAACCATATGAAAATGCTTCACAAGACATTTAACATCATTAACTGTTCTTCCTAGAACATCAAGCAAACTTTTGATAGCAAGGGAATCATCATGCAATTGACTTTGTATCCTCTCATTAAAATGATTTTGTTTCATAATAAAATTATCAAACTCATCTAAACATTGATCAGGAGGCTGAGGGATGTCACTTGCGTTGAAATCTAAAAGAGAGTGTACCTCTACCATAGGAGGGTGAGCGGTAGGCTCACACAACTTCTCAATAGGGGGTAGATTCTTCAGGTCCTCAGCTTTCATACCCTTCTCTTTAATAGACTTCTTTGCTTCTCGCATATCTTGGGGGCTTAGAACAAACATGCCCCTCTTCTTTGGTGGTGGAGGTGGTTCAGGGACGGACCAATCTTCATGGTTTTTGGCAATCCTGCCCATCAAATCCTCTGCATCGTCCGGTGTTCTTTTCCTGAAAACACAACCAGCACAACTGTCCAAATAGGACCTGGATTCATCAGTTAGACCAGCATAAAATATATCGATTAATTCATTCTTAGGGACTCCATGTCCTGGTCTAGCCCGAATCAGACCACAGTACCTCCCCCAAGCTTTAGGGAGGTGCTCATCCTGCAACTGTTTAAAGTTATAAATTCTTTGTAAAGCAGCATGTTGCATATGACCAGGAAAGTACTTATCAACAAAAGAGTGAGCTAAGTCTTGAGGACTCTTAATGGAACCACATGGGAGTGAATCATACCATGTTTTAGCACCTTCCTTCAAAGAGAAAGGAAGAAGCTTAGTCACATAAAAGTTTCGTTTCTTCTCATCCGTGGTAAACAAGCCACCCAACTCAGTGAGTTTGGTCAGGTGTGCAATAGCATCATCATTTTCTCTGCCATAAAAGGGGTCAGCTTCAACCATAGGTATAAGTGAAAGATCAACAGAGAAATCATAATCACGATCATCGATGCATATAGGAGATGTAGCAAATTCAGGATCAGGAACAGTCTTGTTCTTCAAAGAGTGTTTTTCAAGCAGCTTCTTAATAGCTTCAGGGTCAGAGCCGGCAAACTCTGTCAGTTCCCTGCATAAATCATCATCAAGCATAATGTAATCATCATCAAGGAGTCTCTCCTTGAGTTTACTCAAGTCGGGATAATCATAAGTTCCACCAATAGGGTAGCGAGCAACAGGAATTTCAATTCCAGATTTTTTTGCAGCAGCAGCGATCTGTTTCTCAAGAGCATAACCAAGTGAACTAATATCATCAAGAGTAGTAGAAGCATCATCAAAAGTATCGGACATAGTAGCAGATTCAGTAGGAGCATCATGTGGTGGCGGTGAGGCAAACTTACTCATAACAGAAGGTGAATCAAGTGTAGCACTAGTGTTCAGAACAGTACCTCTTCTTGTAGTGGATAGTAAGATCGGAACCTTGGGGTCTCCTTTCTTACCCATAGCGGATGAAGTGCAGCAGGTAGGATACTCCAAGTAGACTTGTAAATATTGCTATGCTCCCCGGCAACGGTGCCAGAAAACGGTAATTGATAACCCTCAACCGTAAGGGATCGAGATAGTCTTCGCGGGTAAGAATAACCCAATTTATTGATTCGACACATGGGGAGCCAAAGAGTATTTATAAGCTTTGACAGTTGAGTTGTCAATTCAACCGCACCTGAAATATACTTACTTGCAACAAAAGATAAGTGGTAACGGTGATATGATAGTGATGGTGGTGATAGTAAAAGTAAACAGCAAAAGTAAATAGCAAAAGTAGCAACTAGTAACCAGCAGGATTTAAAACACTGTAGGCTAGGGAGATGGATGGTTGGGCGCTGCATGGATGAGATATATCATGAATCTAACTTGGGGCAAGGCACACGGAAAAGTAATGATCATCTAGGCAATTATCAAACACTAGGCATGTATCCCACGGGTAGTTGTACGTGCTTGCAATAAGAACTTGCACAACATCTTTTGTCCTACCATCCCGCTACGAACGGGGCCAAAAGGAACTTATGGAGATTAAGGTGCTCCTGTCAAAGAGCACCGGAACAAAGCAATGAACTCAATGGATACATGTAATCCTCAAACTATGGACCATCCCCTTTGGTGTCCCAAGCTGTCACTTTTGGGATCGCCGGTTCCGGACCGTAATAGGTGCAAACAACTCATAGATAGGATCAAGAACACAAATATATTCATGCAAACACATAGGGTCCAGATCTGAAATCATGGCACTCGGGCCCTAAGTGACAAGCATTAAGAGTAACAAGTTGAAGCAAAGATGATAAACACCATAGTAGATGATAGGCAACATGCCCCCAACGATCTGACAAACTATTACATGATCTAACTCATCCAATCCCTACCACCCCCTTTGCCTACAGCAGGGAATTACTCACACATGGAAGGAGAAGTCATGGAGGGAGGATGGAGTGGTGATGATGATGACGATGGCGACGATCTCCCCTCTCCGGAGGCCAAATCAGCCTCCAGATTAGCCCTCCCGAAGAAGAACAGAGGGCGGCGGCGGCTCCGCGACGAAAACTGGGAAAACAACTCCTGATCTCGGGTTTTCTCATCACGGGCTAAATACGGGTCAAAGTAGGGCACCAGGGGAGGTGGGGCCCACCCAGGCGGCCTGGCGCGGCGGCCAGGGGTGGGGCCACCTGGGCAGGGCGCCTGGAGCCCCCCTGGCTGCCCTCTGGCCCATCTTCTGGCACAAGGTTCCTTCGGGTGCGTGGATTTTCTGTGATTTTTCGTGGAATTTTCTGAGACACCTAAAAATCCGTTTTCCTGCACACAATAAAACCATACAGGCAGCTCTGCTGAAAACAGCGTCAGTCTGGGTTAGTTTAGTTCAAATCATGCAAGAATGAGGTCAAAACAATAGAAAAAGTGTTTGGAAAAGTAGATACGTTTGAGACGTATCACACGGTACAGAGGAAAACCCGGCTACGCATCTCTGGAAAGACTATTTCATTATGCAAGAGCTTGTGAAACAGGCCAAATATAACCACGGCCCCCCCGGCGGGTCAGGTCCCGGTTTTCAAGGTCTGGGTTATCAAGGTGGTGGATCCGGTTCAGGATACCATGGCGGTAACAATAACCACAGTGGCACCAATCAGCATCAACATAACCAGCAACATGGTCAGGGTGGATACAACAACCAAGGGAATCAACAGCGTCAGCAGCAGCAGCAATCCGGATATCAGAATAATCCGAAGGAGTTGAGCAGTGGGCAGTATCACGTCTTCACCACAAGTCTATGCAAACGGGACCAAAAGGTTTTGAAGAGGGCAGTACACTCCGTTGAACCGACGGTGCCATGTTTTTTATGTTGGTCTGAGCAACCCATTGTGTGGAGCAGAGAAGATCACCCACCACGGGTTGATAATCTGGGTTAGTTGGCTCTGGTGGTGGCACCATAGGTGGGTGGTTATAAATTCACCAAAGTACTTATGGATGGAGGCAGCAGTATCAACATCCTATACTATGAGACCTTTCGACGTATGGGGCTGACAGATAAGAAGCTCCGACAGTCCAACATAGTGTTCCATGGGGTGGTGCCAGGTAAATCGGCTTATCCAGTTGGAAAAATCGATCTGGAAGTTACCTTTGGGGATGAGCATAACTCTAGATCGGAGACTGTGACCTTTGAGGTTGTAAAGATCAGGAGCCCATACCATGCTCTGTTTGGGAGGCCGGTTTACGCCAAGTTCATGGCTAGACCGTGTTACGTTTATCTGCAGCTCAAGATGCCAGGCCACAAAGGAACTATCACGGTTCATGGGAGCCGTAAGATTGCATTGGAGTGCGAGGAAGGAGATGCGACTTATGCCGAGGCGGTTTGCGCTACCGAAGAGCTAAAATTCTATAAGGACAATGTTGATCCGGCGGATATGTCCCCACTGAAGAAGCCAACTACAGAGCATGATCCGGCGTTGAAGTTCAAGTCGGCGGAGGAAACCAAGCAGTTCACCATCAGCGCTAACCTAGACCCTAAATAGGAAAGCGCGCTCATCGAATTCATCCGTGAGAACTGGGATATCTTTGCATGGAAACCTTCTGACATGCCAGGTATACCGAGGGAACTCGCTGAGCACAGTCTTAATATTGATTCGAAGTTTAAACCGGTCAAGCAGTATCTGCGCCGCTTCAATGAGGAACGGGACACGACAGCAACGCGATCAGTAATTTATCAGCAAGACCTGCGCTGGTACCATAGCCATCGGGTCAGAACCAAGACTTTTCAGGAAGGAGATCTGGTGCTTCGGCTCATCCAGGACCAGATAGATATCCACAAACTATCCCCACCATGGGAAGGGCCCTTTGTGGTCAGCAAAAACCTGCACAACGGATCATACTACCTTGTCGACGTTCGAGAGCATAAGGACTCACGTACGGCAGAGGAGGAGACCAAGCGGCCATGGAACATCGCTCTTCTTCGACCTTACTATACTTGAGCCATTGGCTCCGCTTTATGTACAATGTATATATTATGATTAATAAAATAAACTGGCGCCCCCGGTACACCGAGGAATCAGCCATCTTTTTCAAAAAGAGAGTATCACATGGGGGCTTCGAAAGAAACTTTCCATGGCCTCTTAAACCGGCGCCCTTGACAAATCAAGGAATCAGCCGTGTCTTTTACACAAAGGAGTATCACATGGGGGTTTCCAAAGAAGCTTTCCATGGCCTCCTAAATCGGTGCCCTTGACAAATCAAGGAATCAGCCATCTTATCTATACGAACAAGAGTCACACTGGGGCTTCCGCGGGCAAGGAAGTTTCCCATGGTCTCTTGAGCCGGCGGCGGTATGAAGCCCATCATAAGAGCACTTCTCTGGTTGCTTCGGCAATTTCCACATGATGATGAGGGGTAAAAGAGGGTTTGACGCCTAGCACAACTCAAACATATGCCCCGACGAGCAAACGGCTCACACACTACCTGGGGGCTCTCAGCGAGTTGAATACCCTTGTAGTGAACATGGCTTGGAAGCCCGGTGCATACACCTAAAACCCCGGATTAACCTTCCTGCATCAAGTAAATCACGTCGTCCAGGTAAACCTGGTATGACCCGTCGAACCTGTCACAAGTCAATCCTTCGGGACCCTGAACTTGGTCACGTTAAATTGACGATCATCGAGTTGATTACCCAAAGACAAAATCTTTACGAGATTTTGAAACATTGGGTAGCTATGTACATCGATGATTTGGTTAAGGATTGCGGAGCATCTTGACAGGCTTTGCTAAAATGGTTAATGACAGTAGCCTGGCAGCTCATAAAAGCCTCGAATTTGGAGCCTGGCAGCTCGTAAAAAGCCTCGACTACATGGTCTTATTTTCCCACAAATTTTTTTATTTTTTTATTTTTTATGTTTTCACAAATCTTTGTCTTCAAGGTCATTGGTTTTTTAACCAAGTCCATTGATGCGAGACTGGACAACTACAAGGTTGACCATACGTCTACAAAGTTAAAAGTCTGGGTCATGAACACCAGCGATAGCTAAACCGGCGTTCATCGTAACCCGGATTGGCCATCATATTAAGCCGACAAGAGAGCCAAGGGCTTCATCAGCACCCGTGTTTTAAATTATTCCTACCGGGTTAAGGTCGATAAGCACACTTAATCACAGGTATGGTATATGTGTGTGTTTTATATGCAGTTCAAGTTATTTATTTGGAATATGCATCAGGGCAGTATAATCCGTCCGGTGATAAACCGCCAGGACATCTTTTAGCTTTGTTCATGCAGAAGCAGGTAATATAAACTGTTAAAGCATTGCAAGCAGGAGATAAATTGGGGATTGCCAATCAAAGTAATACCATAATAGTGGGACAAAGGCAGTATCTCAACTATTCTATTACAAGGTACTTGCAGGCCCAAAAGAATCAAAGTTTCTTGCAAAGTGTTCAGCATCTCAAAGTTAAACCGTAGCCGGTTTAAGATTCTTCCTCAGCACGCTGTGAAGACTGAGGGTCAGCTTGCTCCGGATCTTCGTCGACTTCTGGCAGCTGCTGGAAATCAGGAGTGCTCTAGTCAATCTTGGCGAGGGCACGGAAATATACTTCATCGTTTATAAGGTCTGACGGACCAATGTCAGGAGCGAAGGTATGCTTACGAATGGGTGGGATCAGATTTTCGGTGTCATAAACCGGCCGCTCCACCCGCGTATTCTCGAGATCGTAACCCGGATGATACCTTGTTAAATCCGCTTCGTCAGCAAGCTTACTGGCAAGAGGGCGCATGTCTTTGGTTAAAGAACGAAGATCTTCAGAAGAGAAGGCTGACCCGTCCTCTTTCATGCTGGGATAACCATTCATGGCCTCCGCCGGATCAAAATCAGGGACCCATGCCTTGGCCCGGGTTAACGCCATGAGAGAGCCAGCTCGTGCAGCAGATTTCTTCACCTTAACAAGTCGAGCAGGCAAGACAGATAACTTTTCCACAGTGCCTTGGATGGTGGTCGGCGCCGGTTTATTGTGCGACATAGCACTGGTAGCCCTTTGAGCACCGGAGTAGAGTTGCTCCACCAGCGTATAAGCAGCCTTCAGTTTCTCCCGAACATCGTCTCCAAGATGAGTTATGCGCCTCCCTATATACAATTGGCGAGTTAAACTGGAGCAGGATAAGATTGCAAGGATACAAACATACGAAGACAGATACTCACCGAAGATAGCAGATGTCATATCATCTATATGTTGTTTTAACCCGGATAGCTCTTGCGTTACCGGGTGAAGGCAGCTTCAGCATCCTTTGCTCTCTTTTCTAGAGCAGCCCTTTGCACCTCCCATGTGGACCGCTCCGCTTCAAAATATTTCTTGAGTCTTTCCATGTTAGCTAAAGCAAGGACAAGTTCCTCCTTAGTTTTGGTTGAAGCTCTCCGGTTCAAATCAGCCTGCAGGAAAAGGAAAGTATTAGAAGGACAGTTCAATCAAAGTCTCAAGCACATAACAAGTTATGCACTCGACACTTGGGGGATAATGTACAATTGAAGTAAAGAAAGCAACTTTTTCAGACAAGTCCCAAGCACATAAACAAGTTATGCCCGTGGCACTTGGGGGCTAATGTACGTTCATTCTCAGAAATAAGAGAAGTTCCGGTTCACCTACAGTGAAGTAAACCGGCACTTGGGGGCTACTATGGCCTAAAGGTATAGTTGCAAGATACAAGCAGAAACGGAAGGCAAAAGGAAAGAAAATTACCTCATATTTCTCCTTCATCATGTTGGACTAAACCGACCTCATAGTCGCGGCTGGTGAAGAGCCGGTTCAGATACCCAGAGTGGAGTTCCTGGGCACTAAGCTGATTATAACTTGAAAAATCTGTGCTCCACTTGCCTTTATCCTGCTGAAGCTTTTCCTCCTTGGCGGTGTGTCTAGCCAAGATAACAGGCTCTGTGGGAGCAGAGAAGCCTATCCTGGTTATCTCAACATCTTCTGTCGAGGCAGCGGTTGGCTGGAGGGGATCAGCGGTGCGCACCGGACTAACAGGAGTCGGGCTAGCCCGAGGAGGACTAACCCGGACAGGGCTTGCCAGTTCAGCTGTGTTTTCCATAGCATCACCCCCCGGAGCAGCAAGATCTTCATGATCCATATGGGAGGGGTCATCATGCTGAACTTCAACATTTTCCTTTGAGGGGTTGGCCGCTTCAAGATCCTCTGCCGGTTCAGCGGTGGTGTGTTTGGTAGCTGGTTTATTTAATTTCACCTTATTGCTAGGCTTGGGCATACTGATAAATATTAAAAGAGAAATGAAAATCACAAAGTCAAAACGGAAAGGTAAACCGGACGTTTGGAAAGATGACTTACCCAGGAACGGTCTTCAGCACCGGGATTTGAGTAGCAGTCGATGTTGGGGAACGTAGTATTTTAAAATTTTCCTACGATCACGCAAGATCTATCTACCAGATGCATAGCAACGAGAGGGAAGAGTGTGTCTACGTACCCTCGTAGACCGGGAGCGGAAGCGTCAAGTGACGCGGTTGATGTTGTCGAACTTCTTCGCGATCCAACCGATCAAGCACCGAACGTACGGCACCTCCGTGTTCAGCACACGTTCAGCTTGATGACGTCCCACGAGCTCTTGATCCAGTTGAGCTTCACGGGAGAGTTTCGTCAGCACGACGGCGTGGTGACGGATATGATGTGTTCACCGGCGCAGGGCTTCGCCTAAGCTCCGTGACGGTATGACCGAGGTGTGATTCTGTGGAGGGGGGCACCGCACACGGCTAAAACAATTCAACTTGTGTGTCTTTGGGTGCCCCCCTGCCCCCGTATATAAAGGAGCAAGGGAGGAGGGCCGGCCAACCTCTCCTGGTGCGGCTAGGGAAGGAGTCCTACTAGGAATAGGATTGCAATCCTATTCCTAGTAGGATTCACCAAAAGGAAGAAGAGGGAAAGGAATAGGAGAGGTGGCGCCCCCCCAATCCTAGTCCAACTAGGAACCCTAGGTGGGGGCGCCGGCCAGCCCTATGGGCTGCCTCTCTCTTTCCCTTTAGGCCCACTATGGACCATCCCCTCTCGTAGGGGGTTCCGGTAACCCCCTCCGGCATTCCCGATAAATCCGAAACTTTTCCGGTATACTTCCGGTGTCCAAATATAGCCGTCCAATATATCAATCTTTATGTCTCGGACATTCCGAGACTCCTCGTCATGTCCGTGATCTCATCCGGGACTCCGAACTACCTTCGGTACATCAATACTCATAAACTCATAATACCGATCGTCATCAAACGTTAAGCGTGCGGACCCTACGGGTTCGAGAACTATGTAGACATGACCGAGACTCATCTACGGTCAATAACCAATAGCGGAACCTGGATGTTCATATTGGCTCCTACATATTCTACGAAGATCTTTTATCGGTCAGAACCGCATAACAACATACGTTGTTCCTTTTGTCAAGCGGTATGTTACTTGCCCGAGATTCGATCGTCGGTATCTCTATACCTAGTTCAATCTCGTTACCGGCAAGTCTCTTTACTCGTTCCGTAACACATCATCTCGTGACTAACTCATTAGTCTTTTGCTTGCAAGGCTTATTGTGATGTGTGTTACCGAGAGGGCCCAGAGATACCTCTCCGACACTCGGAGTGACAAATCCTAATCTTGATCTATGCCAACACCACGAATACTTTCGGAGACACCTGTAGAGCATCTTTATGATCACCCAGTTACGTTGTGACGTTTGATAGCACACAAGGTGTTCCTACGGTATTCGGGAGTTGCATAATCTCATAGTCATAGGAACATGTATAAGTCATGAAGAAAGCAATAGCAGAAAACTAAACGATCATTGTGCTATGCTAACGGATGGGTCTTGTCCATCACATCATTCTCCTAATGATGTGATCCCATTGTTCAAATGACAACTCATGTCTATGGTTAGGAAACATAACCATCTTTGATCAATGAGCTAGTCTAGTAGAGGCATACTAGGGACATACTGTTCTGTCTATGTATCCACACATGTACTAAGTTTCCGGTTAATACAATTCTAGCATGAATAAAAGACATTTATCATGATATAAGGAAATACAAATAACATCTTTATTATTGCCTCTAGGGCATATTACCTTCAGTCTCCCACTTGAACTAGAGTCAATAATCTAGATTACAAAGTGATGATCCTCACACCCATGGAGTCCTGGTGCTGATCATGTTTTGCCCGTGGAAGAGGCTTAGTCAACGGGTCTGCAACATTCAGATCCGTATGTATTTTGCAAATCTCTATGTCTCCCTCCTTGACTAGATCGCGGATGGAATTGAAGCGTCTTTTGATGTGCTTTGTTCTCTTGTGAAACCTGGATTCCTTCGCCAAGGCTATGGCTCCAGTGTTGTCACAAAAGATTTTCATTGGACCCGATGCACTAGGTATTACACCTAGATCGGATATGAACTCCTTCATCCAGACTCCTTCATTTGCTGCTTCCGAAGCAGCTATGTATTCCGCTTCACACGTAGATCCCGCCACGACGCTCTGCTTGGAACTGCACCAACTGACAGCTCCACCGTTCAATAAAAATACATATCCGGTTTGCGACTTTGAGTCATCCGGATCAGTGTCAAAGCTAGAATCGACGTAACCGTTTACGACGAGCTCTTTGTCACCTCCATATACGAGAAACATA